>CM038670.1:58289958-59489958 GCA_021605145.1 Aegilops bicornis
CCATTCTTCATTACTTCGACCATGCAAGTCTGCAGAGTTATGAATACTCTGTTAAGTTTTGAAACTTCACATCCATCGAACTCCTCTTGAACACCTTTAATCAGCTCTAGAATAGTTTTCGGACTTTTGCAGTCTGTTAGTGACTGAATTGAGCTGAAGAACCCAAGGTCTAGGGCATTCATGTCCGGAGAATTTGGAGGCTGATACATTATTCTAATGTCCAAGCCACTTTCGTCCACAGCTTCTGCGAATGCTTGATCATTAGGTAGGATATGTGTTCTCGCGTTATCTTGCTGGATATAAATGGGTTGTCCATCATCATCTGCAGGCCACAATGCTTGAATCGCTGGCACAACCTTCTCAGATAATGTACTCTCTCATCACATCCCTCGTCACTATGACAGCTTTGTTTCCAATGTCCCTTTTCCCTGTTCTTGCTTCTTTTGCTGCTGCAGTCACTCTCATGAATGCCCATACCCCAATTTTTCCGGAGAATGTCATGTTCCCATCTTCATCAAAGCGTGGTCTTGCCACCGCTGTGAGAAACATCACTTTTCCAATAGAGTTTTCGACAGGTCTTTCCGGGTCCTCTTCTTCAGGCAGCAGATAGTAGTTCCTTTTTTTCTTGGTCATGGAGAACCATTTGTCGTCGATGTGAACAATATTATGCATACTCCTGAAACATGGGCTTACATCTCCTAATGTTTCCTCATCTAGCATAGAGAGGCAAAAATCCACCCTATCTCTCTTATTTTTCTCTGTCAGTACCGGCTTTACCCTGTTGTGGAGTGTCTCTTTATCTTATTCAACTTGAACTTCTTGTATAGTGTAGTAGGGCTTACACCCAGTGCCTTGGCTAGAGATCGAATAGTTGACCTCTTGTTTAAGGAAATTGTCGGAATGATAGATAGGATATCATCATAAGATTTCCTTCCACAATTTTCCTTTCTTTTGTTTGAAACATCCACCTCCTGACCAAGGCCTTTCTGTTTCATTGTCGTCTCCCATATTCTTTGAATAACTCGAACATGTGCTCCAAATATTGCAGCCACGTCCTTCTTATCAGTTCTCTTGAACTTGCCACCTCTACTCTTATGGAGGGTTTCCAAGCGGCATATTCTGTGCATCAGTGAGCCAATTCCTTTGCCTTTGTACTCCTACAATAGCAATAGAATAATTAAATTAATTATTGCAAGAAAATTACAAATTGGTTGCTGGAAATGTAAACAAGAGGTCAACAATAGCAACAACAATTCCATAGGATAGGAGTTTGCTTGGTTTGCTTGCTGTAAATATAAACATAAATGCTGGTTGCTGAAAATATAAATGTAAACTAAATTTGTAAATATAAACTAAACTTTATACTCCATGATTGACCTCTGTTGCAGGCAAGCAAGCAAATTACTCCATAATTTGTTTTTGCATTGCCTTTTCTTTTTAATTTGGAGTAGTATGAAAATATTTTGAGGTACACCGCTGTTCTTGCAGCAATTTCTTTTCCATTCCTAGCTGTCAGAGTATATGTTTATTTACACATACATACATGTTGTCAGAGTATATGTTGTTTGAGGTACACCACGGTTCTTGTGGAGTTTGTTCAGTTTGCCTATAAGCAAATGAGGCAAAAACTGAAATACCCCCACAATTGTCTAGGAGACCTCTGTTGCTTGTTGAAAATATAAATGTAAATGTTGCTTGCTTGCTGAAAATATAAATGTAAATGTTGCTTGCTGAAACTAATGTTGCTTGCGTTATCTCCTTCTTTCTAGTATGCCTTGTGTACCATGACATTTCTTGTCATTTTAATTACTCCATACAGAAGGAAAGAAAGGCAACAACAAATTTGATTACTCCACTAAAATGTTAATTACTCCATTCTAGTGGAGTAATCTTAATCTTTTTCGGCCTTCCATAGAGAAGACGGTGATATCCATTTGATTTGATTTAGCCACTTTACTACTCCATAGTGGAGTAGTGTTGAATAACCTGTGAACAAAATGAAGCTTCCTCATATGCACTATTCAATCTTAGCAATCCCTTCTCTGTTACTTATCCGAGGCATAATTTGATGCAAGATTAGAAGAAACTATACCTGAATTTTTAGCAGCATTGTTGCCTTCTTCTTCAGGTTCTTTCTTGCCTTCTTCGGGTGGAGTGAAATTGAGGTATGGGACTACCATGCTTGGAATTGGGCCAGCGATCTGCTGCTGTTGCCGTTGAGGATCTGTTGCTGTTGCTTCTGTTGAGGGCCAGTGATTTGCTACTATCGATGTTGAGGATCTGCTGTTGTTGCTTCTATTGAGGGCCAATGATTTGCTGTTGTTTCTTCTGTTGAGGATCTGCTGCTGTTGCTTCTATTGAGGGCCAATGATGTCGCATTGTTTCTTCTGCTGAGATCTGCTGCAAGGAGCTCTGATTGAGGATCTGCACGGGACAAGCCAAGGAGCACCAAGCCTGAAGGTGGTCACACATGAGAGGAGCTCGATCTTCTCCCTAGCCCCGTGGTGGACCTTCTGGCGACCTTTGGGGAAGAAGGGAGGTGGTTCTGGCGAGCTTGACCTTGCCGGTGAAGTGCTCCTAGCCTTGACCCCGATGCAGTGCCGTGCGGCCAGCAAGAGTGCCCTCTGGGCCGGTGATGTTCTCGATGAGCGGGAAGTCTGGGCGGGAAGATCTGGGCGGAGGAGAATTTGGGCGAGTGGGAAGGAGGAGATCTGGGGAGGAGAATCTGGGCAAGGTGGGCAGGGAAGAAGCTGGGCGGCGTGCTAGGAGGCTTGCCTTAGCAAAGCGAGCCCGATGGTTTTTGAATTTCAAATTGATCAAAGGGTATTGTTGTCCATTAGCGATTTTTGGGGGCTGTCAGAAATCTCCTTCCGCGCCTTACAAAAGTGAACGGAGGGAGTATGAGAATTGCATGGTGTATTACTCAGGTGCAATCACACGTATATATGATGTACAATGATGGGCCACGACCTCAACTATACAAGGAAACTAGGAGGTGGGCCCAATACAAAATATACACAACACTTATACTGACACCACCCCACGGTCGAATGGTGGCACCATTCTTGGCCTATAAAGAAGCGGAATGGAATTCCTCAAATGACGCCGTAGAAGCAGAAGCCCCTTTGAGGAGTCCCTATCGAGATTAGAAGGTATCCGGACCCAGTCGGACTATATCGCTTTTAGGCCCGGGGTTGACCCAGACAATGAAGATACTGAAGATTTCCAAGACTTCCCGTGTCACGGATGGGACGCTCTCTTGGCGTGGATACTGCGCGATGAGGAGATAGGCACTTTCGGACGTTAGTCGAAGATGATGACAATCCTCTCCGGAAGCGATCAAGAGGCGGAGGATGAATGTCAAACCAGACCCTCCTAAGAGGCGGCGGAGGGAGAGGAAGCGGAGGATTCCTGACAATTATATGCCTCACTCCAAAGATGAAGTGAGCCTCGACCGGCGAAGAATTAAATGCTGTGCCGAGGAAGAATCCCGCTTGTAATGAATTTCGAGGATCATGCTACACTAAAGCCAATGCATGATGATGCTAAGCTACTTTGTGAATTTCAATGATAATCATGTTGGGATAATATCTCGATTCAAATTCTCTCTCCTGAGAAAACAATTCAAAAGTCCACAATGTACAAAATGAAGTTTGGTCAAAGTTGCTGAAAAATGTTCATCATTTTGTCCAAAAGAATTTCCATAACACTCCTCTTTGTTAAGGAACACAACTTACTCACTTTTGTGCAGAGATGAGCATTAGCTTAATTATATTGACGATCACCAATTCAGCATTTTTAAATGCTATCCTAATTATGAAAAATACCAAATGAATTCTTCTGGTCTCCAAAATATTTGTGGCACTATCTAATATCACCAGGGAATAAAAGGGGCACTTCCCATATTTTTCCCAAAGAAAATGGCATGCCCAATATTTTCTTATCCATCTCTGATTATAAAAAAAAACAGAAAAGCAAAGCTCTTTAAATAAAAGAGAAACCCTCCCCCCTGGGCCACTTGGCCCATCTAGCTAAAGAACCAGCCCACCTCCACCTCCTCCTCCTCTACAGGACACCAGGAGGGTGTGGCGCTCATCCACGGCGCCATGGCCATGGATGGCTGCCACGAGCCCCTCCCTTTGACCTATAAGGGCACACCCCCAAACCCCACCGAAACCCTAGCCCCTCGCATCTCTCTCCCTCGCGCCCCCCCTCCTTCTGCGCCCGCCGACGTCGCGGCGCCCTGACCGGTCCGCCTCTGCCCCGCCGACCCCCTCGTCATCCGCGGCCACCGTCGTCCTCGGCGTGCGGGAGCACGTCCAGGAGGTCCGCCGCGGCCGGATCTGTCCGCTCCGCGGACCACCTCAAGCCGGGACGGTCCGTGTGCTCGCCATCGAGCCCTTCTCCGCCGCGGACGTCACCAACTCGTCGTCGTTGCCACTGCTCCGGGCCGCCTCCAACCTTCTAACCTCGTCCACGAGAACCGGGGTGAGCTTCTCCCTCGGGTCCCCCTTTTAGCCCTTCGATTTGGACGCCGTAGGCCGTCATCTCCGTCGAGCTCGAACCCCCGTGTACGCGTAGGTGCGTGCGCTCGCTGCCGCCTGTTACTTCTTCTGCTGTCGTTGTTGCCGGTGCTGCCGGTTGTCGCTGCTGCTGTCCCGTGCTCGCGCGTCCCTACTGCGTGTGCGTGCCGGCGCTGCTGCTTCGTTTGCTGCTGGCCGCTGCTGCCGCGTACCAGTGCCGCCGCACTGCAGATGCTCCTTGCGTGCTTCTACTCTGCCATGCCCCTGTTCTGCTTGCTGCTAGCCACGGCAAAGGCCATGACCGTGATGTGTGAGAGCGCAGCGTGCGTGTGTGTGCGTGAGTTGGGTGTGTGCGCCGTGTGTGTGTGGTGTGTGTGTGGCTGGCTTTTGCCACAGCCATGTGTGGCCGGCCCTTGTTTGACTAGTATAGATTAGGTTTTAAATTAGTAGATCAATTAGCCTAATGTGCAGATGACATGTGGGCTCCATTTGATCTAGGTTAGCATTTGTTTTATTAATTTGGCTATAGTGCTAGCCTGTGACATGTGGGCCATACGCCTTTGTCGACTGGTCAATTGAGGATTTGACTAAGTCAACCAAGTCCCCTAGCCCCACATGTCAGCCTCTCTGGGTGTGCACACAGTGTGTACACATAGCAATTTCCCTATTTAATTTGAATTAGCAGTAATTCTAGAAAATGTCTAAAACTTTGAAAATTCATAGAAAATAAAAGGTAACTCGGATGGAAATGTTTTCTACATGAAAAGGTGCGTTTCGAGAAAAAGCGTAGCGAGATCCGAGATCCATACGCTTGATGCAGTTAATCATCACATGCCCCCTAGCATGCTAAACATACTGGAACTTTCCCCCTCGGTCGTAATCAATGTCCGACACAGTCAGGAATCAGGGAAAAACATTCCAGGTTGACTTCCCCCCTCAGCCGGTGTCGTATGTAGCACCTGCGGTTAGAACCACGATCTAGCTACAAGACATGTTGTCTGTTATGTTATGTTTGCTTTATATTTCATGTTTCTCACACTCTTCTCTCCGTTAGACCCACGAGAATGATCTTTGCCCCTATGATCAGCTAATTTCTCGCCGACGACCCCTCCTTGCGAATGCAACCAGAGCCAAGCTCCCCCTTTGATCATCCCGATATCGCCCATTCCATTCCTCTCATGCTTGCATTAGATTTTGCTCTTTTGTTATTGATTGCTTCCTATTACGATGCATAGCCTATTTTTGTACTGTTGTTGTACCTTACATGCTTATCCTAAACTACTTAGTATAGGTTGGTTAGAGATCTGTCGATGACCCCCACTTTGTCCGAAAGCCTTGTTGAATTATCAGAAGACCTGGATCAGCGGGATCGAAGACGGTACAGAGCCCGACCGCATCAGCTTCCCCTTAGTTGCTCGACACCTCTTTGAGTTACTACTCGAAAGTCTGGGAAGTGAGACCTCTCTGACCACCGATGTGTAACTCCACAGTAGTATGGCCTTATCCGTGGTGACACCGTGGTCGCCGAGGGTGATTTCCTCTTTAACCACTTCATACGAATACATGCGTTAAATCGCAACCCCTCAAGTTGAACCTCGAGAGAAGTGAATCCTCTTCGTTCACCTTGATTGGACTACATCGAGTGGAATTCACCGGGGGTGATTCTCGGATTTTCCCCTTTGATGTTTAGGACACCACCGGTTACTATGATTACTATGACTTTACAATCTTTGAGCCATGTTACTAAAAGACGGGTCGAATTCCGACCACGAGAATTACCTTGTGAAGCTTAATTGCAGTGATGTGGAGTCGGAGTTGACTGGAGGGTGCCGTAGCCTCACAGATAAATCTCTACGTAGGCGTAGGCCATTTCCTAGCCTTGCTTCTCGCCAAAGTCCTCGAGGCAGCGAGCAACGGGGTCACATATTCGTGAGTCTCTGCTTGATTACCGCGTTCCTAATCCACTACGATTTGGATATTTGATCCGGCGGGCCTCCGGCACGATAAAGTCACTAACTCCATCCACGTGGGCATAGTATGGGCGTTCTGCGTCGTGTGCATCGGTAGAAGACTTAATAGGCGTGTCGGCGGCCCGGCCCAGAAGCGAAAAGGCCGGGTTGGGTAGTAAATTGTAAGCTCTCTGCTTTTTGAAGGAAGCTGTAGTAGGTCTGCTCACGTGCGTCACATAACGTCGCAGGAGTTCGGGAGATGGCCCATGACCAACTGGGGAACATATAGGTTTAATCCCGGGTGTCTTGGCCTGCTGCTATTAAGCCTAAGCCGGGTTGCGGCGTATTGTTTAGCGAACGCGCCATGACGCGAAAGTGTCCGTCCCACGGAGTTAAGCAGCGTGGTGGTAGTTAGTTGGTGCACTACTGCCCGCAGTAACGAAAACATCTTAATCGATAGCACTTTGTCCTCTGATAGTGGACATTTCTTGAGTTGTATCCTCGACCGATATCAACATAGAACCGATACCTTGAGATGAGACATGGATATGAGCGTGAATTACGATGACAGCGAGATTGTCGATGATAATTTGAATAGTATGGCTCTGGGATTTCTTTCTCGCAGAAGTCGAGAAAGGATCTCGTGAGTTGGGATAACACCCACTGCTACTTTACATTTTATGCTACTCTATACTCCCTCCTGTTTCTTTGCCGCAAGATGGTGGGATCTCGAGAAGATGCTAGTCTTCGATAGGACTGAAACCCTTCTCTCTATTACGGCATTTCACTGCGGCCAGTCCACATATCTGACCTTCCTTTGACAATGTTGCATATGTGAGTGTAGATTCGCTTGCTTAAGCGAGTACTTTGGATGAGTACTCACGGTTGCTTTGCTCCTCCTTTTCCCCTTTCTTCTTCTTCCGGTTGATGCAACCAGATGTTGGAGCCTGAGAACTGGATGCCACTGGCGCTGAGTACTGCCTACAGCGTGGAGGCCCGCCGATTATCGGGGAGTAGTTAGGAGGCTCCAGAGCAGGAGAGCCTTGCCTTTTCAATCGAGCATGTTGCTTTTTTGTGCTAGCCTTCTCTAAGGCAAACTTGTTCTTTAACTCATGTACTGTATTTCAGGATATTGTTGCTTCCGTGACTACTTGCAAGTTTCGAGCTTATGTATCTTTCAAGCCCTCGAGGCCCTCGGCTTGTAACATAAAGCTTGTATTATTTTAATTTGTGTCTGCAGAGTTGTGTTGTGATATCTTCCTCGTGAGTCCTTGATACTTGATCGTACACATTTGCGTGTATGATTAGTGTCTACGATTGAATACGAAGAAGGCTGAAGTTAGTATCAGAGCCCATTGCCTGTAAATGCCCCCTTTCCAACTCCTTGGCGAAGTTGAGTCCCTAGTCACTTTGAAAAACTTTTTACTAATATTGGTATGTGTCTTACAGACCCACGTCGCCATTGGGTGGTAGTAGGATCTTTTACTCCTTACCTATACTCGCAGGGGCTTTGACATCTCTTCTATTCGTAAGTTAAATGATTTTGCTAAAATCTAACTCTAGGTTCTCGTTACCGCTTCTACTGCAGGAGACCCTCTTTAATACGGATTGATCGTTGCTTCAAGCGGAAGATTCTCGACAATACTCTCGGATGTTCCCTCGATACTTCTTTGTGCCATCCCTCTTGGCGATTCCATTCCATCAGATAAACTCCCAATGGATAACCAAGTACACTTGTCATTCATGCAATTGTTACTCCCAGATTGATCTTGTTATTACAAGATACCCCAAAATTCTCTCTAATGTTTAGAGAATATCGTTGTGCTTCTACTTGCCCTTTGCGCTTCTTGCCATTATGAATATCCCTACGGATAATTTTCTACGCCCGCTTATCGAGTGTCCAGCTCATCCCGATTGA
The DNA here is from genome assembly GCA_021605145.1 of Aegilops bicornis. NCBI lineage: Eukaryota > Viridiplantae > Streptophyta > Magnoliopsida > Poales > Poaceae > Aegilops > Aegilops bicornis. Next base: position 58,298,349 of record CM038670.1, read on the forward strand.
TCTCGAATTACTTCACAAAAGTCTTACGAATACTGTCCGTTCTTATGAAAATCCTCAACTGACCTAATGCTCTTGAAATTCTTGCTTGCTAAAGCATTAGGTTAATCCAATAAGTGCGGTAATCTTATGACATCCTTTGTCACTATCGTTAAAAGTCCCTTGATCCATTATATCGCGAATGCTCGTAATTTTAATCGAATCCTAGCATTCATCCTTCCTAGAAGCTTTCGGACGTCAGCCTCCAAACATGAGCTTGTTCTTGTCGAAATCAAACGTTGATTGATTATGCGATGCATGTCGATTCATCTCAATTAACTTTTGGTCGAGCCTCTTCTTGAGATCTTCTAATTTGAAAATCGTAATTCCTTTGTATTCAAGCTTGGAAGTTATCCGATTATATCCCCCTATAACTTGCGATGCCTTGCATTCTTTTCTTCTTCTGGTGAGTATCGGATACTCACATCAGGATCTTTATGGACCTCCATATCCTTGGTTGGATTTTTATCCTACCAATGTCCTTACAGATTAATTAAACTTGCCTTGAGTGTTGCCCGACTTTACATAATGGCCACCTTTTGGTAAGTCTCTATCATACGCTTTTATCAAACCATGCTGCCTGCTTGCGGCTTTGGTATATTTTAACTCTTGAAGTTAGTGGTATATATTCCTAAGATACCCCTACGCAAGTTGAACCTATGCCTTCCTGTCACATGTGAACTTCCGAAGAGATGTGAGTCATGCTCTTACGGTGCTTCACCGGATAAATCTTTCAGACTACAATTTCTTCTTCTCGAAAAAAGGAGGTGAATGAAAGGTTATGCATTGAAATGAAGATGGGAGTCGACCTTGAACTTTGAGTTTCATGCCCATGGACATGATGTGGAACTTATCATGGAAGCTTCTTGTGACTCATAACTATTTCCTTGATATAATATCATCTAGTAAAATGGTGAATTGATCTCTTTACAGCAACCGTGGTTTCGACCATGATTGTTGCTTCTTTGAGGTCCCATTTCTTGGACAAGTTAAATCACTTTTTCTTCTATATGTCAATCGATGCAGCACCTTAACCTCTATTGTGATCCACCTTCGAGTGATGTACCCCGGTATCTCGAGGATATCTTGCCATGATGCACTCACATCTTATGAACTTTTTGATAGAGTACTACTCATTACCCCCTGCTCTTTGTCACTTCCATGTGTCACAGGTTGTTTGTCAACCGAGAACACCGATAAGTGAATCGATTCCAGACTTTCCGATTCTATAACTCTAAGTAATTTTCATTGCTTACGAAAGGTTTAATAATCCTTCAAGTCATTTCTAGCATGATCGGCTATAGCATTCTAGGTGCCAAATTTTAACCGCGTGCTACTGGTTCTTCTTCTACCGAAGCACAAGTTTCGGACTTGATGAGCTAAGCTTTCATACCGCCAGATCTTCCTTGTCATATCTTTTACGCCTTGAGCAACATGCTTGATTTTCCAAGTTTGTGCCATACCAAAGATCAGTTCCAATAATCTTTCGCTTCATCATTCCTTTGACTTGATGCCATCAACAGTCGAATTACATCTTCATGAAGCCTCTACAAACAAATGTGTGTCGTGATCATCATCAACATTTCGATGCTCTTCTAGTGTATCAATCGAATCTAAATGATGGAAATACCATCCTTGCCCCTCGATGATTTGTGTTATCATCGACAACATTCTTAATACCTTTGCCCTCAACACACAAATTTGTTCATATAAATTCTTGGGAATACATCCTTTTTGTGGCATGTCGATGGATTTTTCTTTGAAACCATCTACCACCTCCCTGCATCTTCCTTTAGGGATAAAAATTGCATGAGGGTGTTCAAGTAATTCCCAGATGGATCCTCTTTGTGTTCCACAGGCCGGCCTTTACCACGATGACAATGTCAATGCTATCCAAAGGAAGTATATACTGTATCAGACATCAGAACATCAATAAGAACATTGGAGTGCTTAATGCTTAAATGTGTTTCTTGATCAATTATCCAAACACCGTTGTATTGGTAATATCATGTGATTGTTCCTCGCCACTTTATCTAAATGCTTTTCGAAACTTTAGCATCATATCATGTATATCAGGCTCCGCTTCCCTTGGGAAGGATATACTCCTCAATTCTTGTGTATAAGCACACTTTTCCTCTTTCTCCATTAGTGCGGTTAAACTAATAACCACATTTTCCTTTCCATTGTTTTGTTTAACCTTTCTTGTGAGTCTTGCCTATGATCTAGCGGTAATAAGGTTCCACGCTTATGTAAACATCCTGGGTGTAAAATTTGTCGGTAAGACCTTGTTATCATCGTCTTTGTTGACATTTCTTGGTGAACCACCCATGGACGCAGAGGATCATTAAGCCCTCTTTGATTCCGCCTACTCGTTCAGACGAAAGCAGAAAATAGTTCTCTCCGAATCCCTCGCCCTTGGTACCAGCGTGTGGACAACATATAGCGGCTAGATCTATCATCGACATGCCTTGCTATCATTTGCCCCTTTACTACTTTTAACTCCACATGGGTAGGCTCATAACTCACGCTTCCACATGATCGGAACCCTGACTCTCCCGTGATATCCTTTTATTGAAGTATCATTTGCTCTTGGCTTTGTGTTTATGTCAATGCGAGCCACCTTCCGAGATATGATCTAATTCTCGATGCTCTGAACCCCTTCTCTCACTGCCTGCATTCAATTATCGATCGCTTTATCCATTACGGCCTTGAAAACTTCCTATTGTACCTTCTTCATATTTTGCTCTCGATGTTTTCTTAAGTTTCAACTCGAAAGATACTTCTCGCCTCATTCCACCTCGAATTGTTTACCCGAGCATAATTAACCCTCCTATATGGGCCGCCTCTCAAAATTATTCTTTACTTCACCACATAAATCTCGGGGTGAGATTTCTTATAGTCGGAGGAGATTTATAACACCCCAGTGTCATGCTCTGAAATCCTGTCAATGGTGCGGTCACCATGCTTCTTGAGCTAACTATCACTTGATGAAAATCAAAAGTCAAATTCAAATTCAAATTCTGAGTAAAATTCAAATTTTCTCAAACATGAAAACTAAAATGTTCTTCATGTGCCAAATAATCCATAACTATTGTTGGTGAGTGAACCAATATTTTTTGCAAAATGTCTAAATGTCCTAAAAATAGCTATAACGACAAGTTGTTAAAGGAAAAGAGCAAAAGCTTGAAAAAAAAGAAAGAAAGAAAGAAGGCCCCCCTCAAGCTGGGCGAATGGTCCCAGCTAATATAGCGCCCCTCCATGGGCCTCGGCCCACATGGTATGAGCCATGTGGCCCCACACCCCCCTTGGCTGCCTTCCCTCCCTGCTCCTCCGACCGCGCCCATGCAACGATTGCCAGCGCCCGCCACTTTCCCACCTGCCGTCGAGGGCGATGAGGATAAAACCTCTGCCTGGCCTCGGGCTCACTCCCCGCTCCCCGCTTGCCCTCCACCTCTCCCTCTCCCCACAGATTCCTCCCTCGCCTTCCCCTCGTTCCCGTCCACCACAGCGCCACCGTCGCCATGGTTGTTCCATGGCATGACCCGGCCACCCGCGCCCTCACCGGCCGTCCGCGAGGCAGCGCCCGATGACCTCTACCTGCATTTCGCCTGCCGCCGAGCTTGAGGAGCACGCGAGGAGCGGATCGAGTCGTCTTCTTCCTCGGCGACGTAAACTGGCGATCCCCTTCCTCCCCCGGCGAGCTCTGCGCTCCCTAAGCCACCAAGGGTCTTTCTTGACGCTCGGTGAGCTCCACTCAAATCCTCTCCCCTCTCCTTCCTCGCCTCACAGCGCCCCTAGCAATGCTTCTGCGTCCTGGACGCATAGCGGCGCCTCCGCCCGCCGTGCTGCGTCCTGCGGCGTCCTCGTCGATGTCGTGCTCACCCGACCTCGCCACCGTGCTGCAGGACTCGCCCGAGGACCCGTGAAACCTTCGATAGTCCTCCGTGCCCTCAGCCCGCAGTTCACGCGAGGCCGAACTCCAGCGTCCGCTCCGCCGCTACGCCGCCGTAGCTTCCGGCGTTTGACCGGCGCCACCCTCCGTAGATGGATCGGCGTTGAGCGCTTCGTCCAAAGCGAGCTAAAGCACACCGAGCAGGCGCCATAAGATTCTTCCGGCCAGAAATCGGCCCGAAACTCCGCCAGCGTTTTTTGGTCGGCGGAGTTGTCTCCGGTCTTGCGGCGCCCGGCGTGGCACACAGGGCCACCCGTGTCCTTGCCGCATGGGGCCCCTGGTCCCCTGATGACACTGTTGACACAGTTAGCTGTCGCGACTGGGGCGGGCCCCCAGCCAGCGGCGTCGGGTTCCACCACTTAATCCTCTAATTAAAAGATTCTAATAATTAAAACTAATTGGTTTAGTTAATTGAACCTTAACGGCGGTGGGCCCGATGGTTTACTAACTAAATTTAGATTAGTTTAAACCCTGTTTAACCTTGTCTATGACGGATGGGTCCCCCATGTCAGTTTGACCGGTCAGCCCGTCACATTGGTATTGACCCAGCGTCACTATGGCGTCATCTTGATCGTCGTTATTCCTTTTCTATTTTTTAATAGTTTACGAAAATGCTTTAATCTTTGGTTAATCATAGAAAATAAACCGTAACTTTCGGATGAAAATGTTTTCTATATGAAAGTTGCTCGAGAAAAATCCAGCGAATCGAATCTGGCGGTCCGTTCCTCTGTCACATGCCCCTAGCATGCTGAACATGGGACATTCCCCCTCCGGTTGTCTGTCCGACACAGGTCCGGAACCGGGAAAACATTCCCGGTTGTTTTCCCCCCTTCACCTTTATCGTGTAGCCATACGATAGGTCACTCCCGGCACAACATATTGCCACGTTCTGCTTTGTGATGCTATGTTTGCTTTATATTCTTTGTTTCTCCCCTCTTCTCTCGGTAGACCACGAGACCGATCTTGCCCCTATGATCGACTACGTCATGGCGACCCCTCCTTGCTGGAGCAACAGGCAAGCCCCCTTTGATCATCCCGATATCGCCCATTCCATTCTCTCATGCTTGCATTAGATTTTACTACCAAGTTATTGATTGCTCCTATTACGATGCATAGCCTATTTTTTGTACTGTTGTTGTACCTTACATGCTTATCCTAAACTACTTAGTATAGGTTGGTTAGAGATCTATCGATGACCCCCACTTTGTCCCGTAGCCTTACGTGGATTATCGAAGACCCGATCAGCGGGATCGAAGACCGTGCCCCGAACCAAAACATCACTTCCCTTAGTTGCTCGACACTCTTGGGTTACTATCGAGTACTGGGGTGAGACCTCTACAACACTTGATATTAACCACGTAGTATAGCTATCCTATGCCGTGGTCATCGAGGGTGATTTCCTCTTTAACCACTTCCGCCGTCACGAAGTTCGCTGCAGTGCGACCCCTCAAGTTGAACCTCGAGGGTGAATCCTCTTACGTTCACCTTGATGACTACATCGAAAGTGGAATTCACGGGGTGATTCCTCGGATTTTCCCCTTGATGTTTAGACACCTGATTACTATGATTACTATGACTTTACATCGAGCCATGTTACTAAAGACGGTCGGCCACGAGGGGTACCAGCCTTGAGCTTAATTGCAGTGATGTGGAGTCGGTTGACACAGGGTGCCCGCGAGATAAATACGAGGCGTGGCGGGCATTCCTAGCCCTTGCCGCAAGTCCTCGAGGCAAGAGCAATGGGGTCACATATTTCGTGAGTCTCTGCTTGTTACCGCGTTCCTAATCCACTACAATTTGGATATTTGATCCGAGGGGCCTCGGCCCGATGGCACTAACCATCCGCGTGGGCATAGTATGGGATGCGTTCTGCGTGCAGTATGCATCACCAAGCTTAATAGACGCGTCGGCCGTGGCGGCGTGCTTCGGGTTGAATTTGGTAAGCTCCTCGCCTTTTAGGAAGGTAGCTAGGTTGCGCTCACCGTGGCGTCACAGACGCAACGTCTTGAGTTCGGGGAGATGGCCCATGACCCCACAGGGGGCATAGGTTTTAGTCCCGTGATGTTGGCCTCTCTATTAAGCCTAGGTCGGGTTCGCGGCGTATTGTTTGGCCGAGGCGGGCATGACCACTGGAAAGTGTGTCCGGCGGAGTTAAGCGTGGTGGGTAAGTTGGTGCACCTGTTGAAGAAAACATCTATCGATAGCTTTGTCCCTACGATAGCGGACACTTGGAGTTGTATCGACCCGATACAACTAGGAATCGGATACTTGAGATGAGACATGGATATGAAGCAATGAATTGCGATGAAGCTGGATTGTGATGATAAGCTGGATAGTATGGCTCTGGGATTTCTTTCTCGCAGGGTCGAGAAAGGATCTCCGACGAGGTTGATAACACCACCGCTACTTTACTTTATGCTACTCTACTCCCTCCTGTTCTTTGCAAGATGGTGGGTTCGAGAAGATGCTAGTCTTCGAGTAGGGACTGAGCCTTCTCTCTATTACGGCATTTCTGTGACCAGTCCACATATCTGACCTTCCTTTGATAATGTTGCACATGTAGTGTAGATCCGTGCTTGCGAGTACTTTGGATGAGTACTCATGGTTGCTTTGCTCCTCCTTTTCCCCCTTTCTTCTTCTTCCCGGTTGATGCAACCAGATGTTGGAGCCCAGGAGCCAGATGCCACCGCCGATGCCTACTACAACGTGGAGACCGGGTGATGATCAGGGAGTAGTTAGGAGGCTCCCGGGTAGGAGGCCTTGCCTTTTTCGATCGATGTTGCTTTTGTGCTAGCCTTCTTAAGGCAAACTTGTCTAACTCATGTCGTACTTTCGGATATTGTTGCTTCCGTGACTCTTGTGTTTTCGAGCTTATGTATTCGAGCCCTCGAGGCCCCGGCTTGTAACATAAAGCTTGTATTATTTTAATTTGTGTCTAGAGTTGTGTTGTGATATCTTCCGTGAGTCCTTGATCTTGATCGTACACATTTGCGTGTATGATTAGTGTCTGATTGAATCGAGGCGTCGCACCGTCGGCGAGGCGCTTCAGCGCCGGCTTATTGCCCACGACAAAGCGGCTGAAGAAAAAGCGGCAACAACTTGGTGATCGGGATCTGCTGGCGGATAGATGGATTTGAAGTCCTCGCTGGTGAGAATCTGAACTCAACGCCCTTCCGGTCACCCCAGCGTTTCGATCACGGTGATCAGCCACCCTCGTGGCGAGATGAAAGCGATGCGACACGAAAATCAGCACCGCACCGCGCCGCCATTCAAACAAACATACCAAAGGCAACGGGAAACCGCGAGACCTGCGAGACTTATTGGAAAGGCGAGGGCAAGACATGGTAGATCGATCTATGGATCACGCAGGGGCGTGCCCCTACAAGGGGCGGTGACATACCTGGCGGATCTGATAAAAAGCAATTAGGACGGGGCGAATATAGCGAGCGAGGACTCATACAAGCTGCGTCGCGACATAGCTCAAACCTGATGCGCGACACACCACCTATGCTTCACCAATGAAGTAATGGAGTATGAATTCCCAGAAGGTTTCAAACACAGCAAACATCGAATCATATGATGGTACAAGCAGATCCATGGTATGGATCGAGGACTTCCTCCTCCACATCCACATGGCTCAGCGGTGATGACCTACATGCCATCAAGTACCTCCGTTAAAACTCAAAGGACCAGATCGACATTTCTTTGAATAGCACGCGGCCAGAACTCCAAGCCTGTTGGGAGGATCTGGAAAACGCATTTCTCGACAATTTCGAGGGCACTTATGTGCGACCACCCGAGACGCCGATGACCCGAGCCACATAATTCAGCGGCCGGGGAATCGGCCGAGCAATCTGGACACGGTTCTAACAAAGAAAAACCAAATTGTCATTGTTGGATGCTGAAGCCTAAGCGGCACTCAAGCACAACATCCAAGTGGACGAGTTGCTTTCGCCCGGCACCTCGGTCGAGAAAAGCGAAATCAATGGCAGCCCTCACGACACTCATGACCCGCTTTTGCGCGGAGGCGGATAAATGGCTGGCTCGTAGCAATAACATATCAAGGAACCTTGGCTCTTCGGATCTGAAGGACGGCAACGACAGTCACATCGCGGCAAACACAAAGCGCGCTTGCTAGCGGTGATAACGCCAAGGGCACTACGATCGATCACCGGATTCAGGCTCGTAAATCCGGTCGTGGAAAAAGCCATTCAAAAGAAGTACTCGGGCCCGTCCGGTTTGGACGGCATACTCGATCGCTCGTGTTAAATACCGGCACCCCGATAAGCCGGCCAATCACACCAATAGAGAATCTTTGGGTGTTCAAGCGAGCCGACAAGATAAATCACAGAAGACAAGGACAAGGGGCTGCACAACGATGACGAGGAGGAGCCCCGTACCAACACGGGAGGACGAAGAGGTTCCCCCACAAGTGAGGGCGATGAAGCATGATATATGCAACCTACATCCCAAGAAGGGAGCAGGCGTGCACTAAGGGGCGTATATCTGATGGAGCCCGTCGCCCCAAAGTTCAACCCATGGTCCTCTTGTCCGATCACATTTGATCGTGAGGACCACCCACAGTATCCGTCATGGCGGATCCGCCGCGTGGTCCTAGACCCAATCATCAGCCGGATATCACCTCACCGAGAGTCCTTATGAATGGACGGTGGCGGCACTGAACACGCTTTACCGAGGATACGGTCGCCAAAATGGGTATAGACCCTCGAGGATCAAACCCACCAAAAGCGACCTTTAAAGGTGTTATTCCGGTGTAGAGGCCCATTATGCGGGCTCAATCACTTGGAAGTGGTCTTCGGATCTTGGACTGACTTCGAAGCGAGGATTTAATCTTGATATCGTCCGTTAAGCGGCTGACTATCACGCATCGCCTTTGCTGGGCGCACCGCATTACAAGATTCAATGCGGTACCGGCGTTCTGCGTACCTCAACCTCAAGATGCGAGGACCTAGGGGGTCATCACGGTCAATGGAAACACAAAATGCTGCGCTCTATCACGGAAGAGCACCTTTGCGACTCGCGGCTGAGCTCAAAGCGACCTTTTGAGGCAATCCACCGGCTCGGCGATCAAGCCCGGACACCGTCAGCGGCGTCCGGAATAACACCTAATAGGATCGCTTTGGCACGCTTAGAGCTTCGCCTGGCAATTACACCGCCCTAGTCTTAGTACAACGACAAAGTCCGTCCACGTGTGCATAATTACGCATTGAAAATACCATGGGTTTAGGCGGGGGAGCACGATCACGGCACGTCCCACAATGCGGTTTAACGCGCACTGAGAACTTACTACCTTCATCACTCTCTCTCTTCGGGACTCTACTCTCGGAAGCCTTGTCCAGCCGATACGATGGCCGGACCAAATGATACAACACCCAAGGAGGCGAGGGAAGCTTCGTCGTACAAGCGGAATCCCCATGTGGTCTCACGATAACGAGCTAAATACATTTTAAGATACCGATCCGCATCTTGCCCTTGGATGGGACATGTCAAATAGTCCTATTGTTTGCTTACCGCACCATTTGTATCATTATGCTTTAACGCATCTCTTAAATAAACAATGCATAGTACTAGTCTATTATTGCATTCTATATTCTTTCATATATATGCTTATCGATGACAATCATCACCCATAATGCGTGGTCCGGCAAATCGCCTGGGGCTTCCGTATACCCATAATTCGGCATGAGAAGTCCGAACACTTTTCGACAGTCGGACACCCGAACTTATAGCATTATATGCATCAGCTCGAATCATGTCTTGGGTCAATAGTTGGGTTTGCGGCTCCCATGTTTTGGTACCTTACGTTCCAGCTTATATCGGCTAAAGGTAGCACTGGAGAACTTCATCGATTGTGCCCGGTTCTTCCGACAAGAGCACCTCGATGAAAGCTAAAAAGAATTTGTCATGATGAGGCGGTGGTCATTGTTGAGAGGTTTCAAGTCCCTGAAGACTTTTTCCGCTTGAGGCGAGGAGCCGGCCTTGTCCAGCTTAGCGTGTATAGTGCCCAAAATTGACTTTCAGTAGACTAGGGGCTTCGCCAAAATTTAAAATTGTAGACTTCTATGGCTAAGTGAGAAGCAATAAAGCATTATAGTCCGATTACGGATTCGTTCGTTTGAACACCTCCTCGAAGGACCCAAGAATGGGAAAAGAGTGCTCAAATTCATCCGAACACCCCAACACTAGTTGCATGGGGGCGAGAAGCTGACGACTAGCAACTCTCGGAATTTATAAGCGGCCGCCGAAGGTAATATTTTAAATACAAAAGCGTTGCATAACGAACATGAACTAGTTTTCATGAACACAAGGATCACATGAGCAAGTTCACTCAAAGATTACATCTTTGGTACATTCGTCCGCCATGAGAGGGCACCCTTGAGACACTTTCATAATACATTTGGGGTGGTGATGCTCCTTGCCTGCTGGCGGCCCCTCCTTCACCATGACTTTTGGTGTCCATCTTCACCCAAAGTGCACCTTTGCGGGCAAGAGCCCAACGTGCACCTTTGATGCAGACGGACAGCTTGATGACTTCCGGTAGGTGGGCGAGCATCTATGAGCCGCCTCACCGGCCGAAGTAGCTGTTGGGAAGGGAGCCGCCGAATACATCCGGGACTATAAGGCCCCTCATGGCCTGTTTGGCTGCCTTGTGGAGCTCAACCAGTTAATTCAATTTGAGTCGATTAGCGGGCATCGGGTGTTCGGTCCGAGTATCTTGAGACCGAACAACTTCTCCGTCGAGCTTCCCTCCTCGGCCCGATAGAACTCCGAGGCGGATCTGCTGAACGCGCTCTGGAGAGCTCGAACTCGGGTAAGTAAAAGGAAATTTTCTTTTCGCATACCTACTTTGCATAATGAATGCCTTAAGCCGCTATCTTCTTCACCGCCTCAACTTCCTAGAGGGCCTTATGGGCTTCGGCCTTGGCATTTTGCACTTTCGAGGGACACAGGCAAGCTCGGACTCTCACGTCCTCGAGTCAAGCTCCGAGGGCTCATGCTTCTTGATGAGCACCTGGAGCTCTTGCTGCACCTCACCTACCCGGGCTTCGTGTCTTTCTCGCTCAGTGCGCTCCTTGGCCGCTTTGTTTTCGGCCTCAGACATCGCCTTCTTGAGGTCGCCACTTTGATCGTGGCCCCTGGCAAAATTCATGATGATCCTATTATCCTGCAACTAAATCTTTCATTTTTTCACATCGACAAGGTATTGCTTACCTTTGTTCTCCTCGAGCTGCGTCTTGGCAAGGCCGAGCTCTTCCTTGGATCGCTCGAGTCTGGCTTTGTAGTCACGGCGACCTCCGGTATGTCTTGGCCGGCGGCAATGAGGAAAGCCCCTGCCAGATTCACATAGGCATACTATAATTAGACTCCTGCGATTATTAGCCGATCCTCTATTGGCTTTTCTTCATGAGCGCCATAAGCAGGAACATCGGGGGCTCACATGCGTGCGGTGATATTTCCCTGTAATTTAATTACTTACCTCAAAGCCTATTAGGAGGCTGGCGCAAGCTTCAGTTAGTCCGCTTTTGGTGGACTGAAATTTCTCCATCACCACACTCATGATAGTGCGGTGCTCTTCGTCGATGGGCGCCTTGGGCGCTTCCAAAGAAGTGTCCGGTGCCTCTGGATGGACAGAGGTCACCGCACAAAGCGGCTTGCCCCTCTTCACAGGGTCGCTGGCGAAGTCCGAACCTTTGGAGGTTCCGGCGCGGTGTTCGACTGGAGGCCAAACTCGGAGCCCATGGGAGTCTTGCTCCCTTTGCGCCCAGGGTCCGGAGTGTCGCCTTGAGGCGCCTCCAGGACTACTTCCCCCCGGCTCAGTGCCCTTTGGGACAACACCTCGGCATCGCCCGTAGGGCGAGGGGTGGAGGTGGTCGGAAGTGAATCACTATTCATATCCGACGGGTCCAAAGAGCCATCAAGCGAATCGTCGATATGGGCTCGTGGCGAGCTCTACGTGTCGTGTTCGCATGACGAGAAGCGGTCAAGGCGATAAAATATATCAAGAATTATTATGGTATACGGATACTTACAACCGCCGAGGGCTTGTCCTGAAGGCAACCAATCGTCGTCCTTTGTGGGCGGTGATGCGTGGAAACAGTCCGAAAGGAGGGTCCTTCCTTTCTTGGACCCTTAGGCCTCCCCGGTTGGGGCGGCCTTCCTTTTCTTATGCTTGCTGGGAGAACTTTCCTCTTCCTCCTCGTCGTGGAGAGGAGTGCGCCTCCGGAGTGTTCGGACGATGAGTCCAACACAAACTTGCGCCAGAGACCTGTCGGGTCCCTCGTGGCCTTCTTCTTGGCCGTTTTCTTTGGCACCTCGTAAGGTCTGCGGATGCTATCTCCGTCGGGAGAAGCGTCTGCTTGGATCTTCTGGGCGGGGGTGGGTAGTCAATCCGCTCGGCCGTCTCCACCCGATCTGTCAAAGGCATGGGGCTTAGATCCTGCATATGATCAAAGCGAGGAAACTAAACATCTTATGATGTGTAAAAACCTACCGGATTGGCGTGGCGCTTTGCGCTGAGTCCATGGTCCTCGGTAAGGGGAGGAGGTACCTCGGCACCTTTAAACAGACCTTCCAGACGTCCTTATGCATCGTGCCGAAAAGCTCCTGCAGCGTCTGGTGCTTGGCTGGGTCGAACTCCCACAAATTGAATACCCGTTGTTGACATGGGAGGATCCGGCGGAAGAGCATGACCTGGACCACGTTGACAAGCTATTTTCTTGCTCATCATGTTCGTGATGCAGGTCTGGAGTCCGGTCAGCTCTACCGGGTTACCCCAGGACAGGCCCTTCTCTTTCTAGGAGGTGAGCCACGTGGGGATTCCGGATCGGAACTCGGGGGCCGCCACCCAGTTGGTGTCGCGCGGCTCGGTGATGTAAAACCACCGATTGCCACCCCTTTATGGTCTCCACATAGGAGCCATCGAGCCATGTGAGCATTGGGCATTTTGCCCACCATGGCGCCGCCGCATTCCGCTTGTCGGCCGCCTACAACCTTCGGCTTGAAATTGAAGGTCTTGACCCACGAGAAGTGGGGCTGGATGCGGAGGAAGGCCTCGCACCTGACGACGGGAAGCGCCGAGATGTTGAGGATGAAGTTGAGGCCAGGTCATGGAAGTCCAGCCCGTAGTCGAACATGAGGCCGCAGACGAATGGGTGGAGAGGAAATCGATCCATGGACGGAGTGGGTGAGAAGACTACCCTATCGTAAGGTTCCGGTAGGGACGATATGCACCCGCGTCAGGCGGCGGTCTGTGCCGATATCCATGACCAAGTATCTGGCTTCCATGACTTCTTGATGTCCTCCTCCGTGATGGAGGATTTCATCCACTTGCCTCCCGCTCCGGACATGATTGAAGCGGTCTGAGGAGAAAAGGTTCAAGTTTGGGCGTTGGAGCTCGAGTGCGCAAGAATGGATATGCAAGAGAGAAGAAGGCGTGGGTGAAAGAGGAGAGGTCCTTATCCCTTTATAAAGGCGGACGAATGCACCCCACTTGCCTAGTAAAACTCGCTTGATCCCCAAGCGTCGTAATTGATGGCGCGGTTGGGTTACCCACGTCAGTATTGATGAGAATCCCGTGATAAGGGGACACGATCTCCGCTTCGACAAGCCGTGCCAAGGAAACCGCCTCGCGATAAGCGCCAAGGCTGGTCGAAAAACACGGTTCGATAATAAGCGGGCCATGGCATGATGTCATGGTGTCAAATACGTCAATGGTCGGATTTGTGAATATTATTCTCTCTACGGTGGAATGTGGAACTTGTTTTGCGAGCGGACACTATCCTTGTGTTCAAGATCTTCTATGGAGTATTAGGAGGAACCCGCCTTGCAATGCGAAAACAATCTGCCTTGTAGGACTCATCGTCATTGAAGCCTGGTTCGAGAGACTCTTGAGGAGTCTGGATTAGGGGTATCCGGACAGCGGACTATATCCTTTGGCGGAATTTGTTGGACTATGAAGATACAAGATTGAAGACTTAGATCACAATGTCCTGGATGGGACTCTCTTGGCGTGGAAGGCAAGCTTGGCGATCTGAATATGTAGATCTCCTTACATTTGTAACCGACTCTGTGTAACCCTAGCCCCTCAGGTGTCTATATAAACCGGAGGGTTTAGTCCGTGAGGGCAACAACAATCATACGATAGGCTAGCTTCTAGGGTTTAGCCTCTACGATCTCGCGGTTGATCAACTCTTGTAATACTCATATTCATCAAGATCAATCAAGCGAGTAAGTAGGGTATTACCTCCATAGAGAGGGCCCGAACACAGGTAAACATTGTGTCCCTTGCCTCCTGTTACCATCCGCCTTAGGCGCCTGATTCGGGACCCCCTACCGAGATCCACGGTTTTGACACCGACATTGGTGCTTTCATTGAGAGTTCCCTTTGTCGTCATTTTGCAAGGTTCGATGGCCCCTTCGATCATCGACAATGATGTGGTCCAGGTGAGGTTTTCTCCGGACAGATCTTCGTGTTCGGCGGTTTCGCTGCGGGCCAACTCGTTTGGCCATCTAGAAGTAGATCTAAAGCTACCACCACGGCCGCCCGATTCGAGGTTTGGAAACAGATTACACCGCCGATGTCGCGAAGACTTGATCGTCGACGGGTTCGGGCCCATGCAGGCGTCTTGCGCATGATCACTGGCGAAGCACGATATAGCTACTGCCGTCGGACGGTGTTCGAGATCACGCCGTGACTACTCCGGCCTCTAGTTGGAGCGGATCGCACCATCCGAGGACGGGAGGATAGACTCCACCACGGAGGCCGCGCCCTCGATGGCGATAGAGCCGAATCTGACCTTACCCCTCCACGAGGCCGTGTCGCCATGGCTGCTTTGGACTTGTCCTCGGCCACGGACTCCGTACCACCCAGCGCCCATACCTATCGAATCCGATTGAGGCGCCCGATCATGGAGTTCACCTCGCGGATATCTTCGGCACTCGCCCTTGGCAACTTATCTTGAACTCATTGAAATCTCTCTCCTGTCCAGGAGAACCTTGGCGAACTATGTCCGCTAGAGTGGGATCTGGACGATGAAGAAATTCAATCCCACCCACCACCCACTTAATAGCCACTTTGTCGGCGATTTAACGGACATGCTCGACTTGACTCGAAGACATCGATGGTATGGACACGATCTTGGGAGGCGAGCAGAACCACTTGCCCCTTACGAGGGCACCGGACCGCCACCTCATCATATGATATATACATGGTGGACACACCCAAAGAAGGCAATAGCGACAACACAACGGAGGATGACCCCTCCAAGAAGCAACCCCAGCGTCGACGTCAGCGGCGCCGCTCTAAGTCTCGCCACAGCAAAAACGGTGATGCCGGTACAGGAGATAACAGCACTCCGGACAGTGCCGAAGATGATGACAATCCCCTCCAGAACGATCAAGAGCCGGAGGATGAACAAGCCAGCCCTTCTAAGAGAGCGGCAGAGGGAGAAAGCGGAGGGCGACAATTATATGCCTCCCTCCGAAGATGAAGTGAGCCTCGACGGCCGAAGAATTAAATCGTGCCCGGAGATCCGTCGGCGGCGAGGCGCTTCAAGCGCCCGACATTATTACCACAAAGCGACTGAAGAAAGCGGCAACAACTTCGGTGATCGGGATCTGCTAGCGAGATAGATGGATTTGAAGTCCTCGCGGCTAAGAAGTCTGGAACTTCGAGCGCCCTTCCGGAGGTCACCCAGCGTTCGATGCGGTGATCGGCCACCCCGTGGCTGAGATAGAAGCGTCTGACGGCTGAAAATCAGCCTGCACCCGCCGCCATTCAAAAAAAAATACCAAGGCAACGGAAACCACGCGAGACCTGCGAGACTTATTGGAAGGCAGGGCAAGACATGGTAGATCGATCTATGGATCAGGGCGTGCCCCTACAAGGGACGGTGACCGCCTCATGGGATCTGATAAAAGCAATTCGGACGGGCGAATACAATGAGGCAGGACTCATACAAGCCTGCGTCGCGACATAGCCCGGACAGTAGGCAGCACACCCCTATGCTTCACCAATGAAGTAATGGAGTATGAATTCCCAGAAGGTTTCAAACCTGTAAACATCGAATCATATGATGGTACAACAGATCCCGCGGTATGGATCGAGGACTTCCTCCTCCACATCCACATGGCTCGCGGTGATGATCTGTTGGAAATATGCCCTAGAGGCAATAATAAAAGCATTATTATTATATTTCCTTGTTCATGATAATTGTCTTTTATTCATGCTATAACTGTATTATCCGGAAATCGTAATACACGTGTGAATACATAGACCACAATATGTCCCTAGTGAGCCTCTAGTTGACTAGCTCGTTGATCAATGAGATAGTCATGGTTTCTGACTATGGACATTGGATGTCATTGATAACGGGATCACATCATTAGGAGAATGATGTGATGGACAAGACAATCTAAGCATAGCACAAGATCGTGTAGTTCGTTTTGCTAGAGCTTTTCCAATGTTAAGTATCTCTTCCTTAGACCATGAGATCGTGTAACTCCGGATACCGTAGGGAGTGCTTTGGGTGTACCAAACGTCACAACGTAATCTGGGTGATTATAAAGGTGCACTACGGTATCTCCGAAAGTGTACTGTTGGGTTGACCTGGATCGAGGCGGGATTTGTCACTCCGCATGACCGGAGGAGAGGTATCCTTGGGCCCACTTTCGGTGGTGCATCATCACAATGAGCTCAAAGTGACCAAGTGTTTGGTCACGGGATCATGCATTACGGTGCGAGTAAAGTGACTTGCGGTGCGAGATTGAGCGAGGTATTGGGATACCGACGATCGAATCCCGGGCAAGTAAAATACCGATTGACAAAGGGAATTGTGTACAGGGTTGTTTGAATCCACGACATCGTGGTTCATCCGATGAAATCATCGAGGAGCATGTGGGAGCCAACATGGGTATCCAGATCCCGCTGTTGGTTATTGCGCGAGAGCCGTCTCGGTCATGTCTGCATGTCTCCCGAACCCGTAGGGTCTACACACTTAAGGTTCGGTGACGCTAGGGTTGTATGAATATGAGTATGCACGATAAACCGAATGTTGTTGAGTCCGGATGAGATCCGGACGTCACGAGGAGTTCCGGAATGGTCCGGAGGTAAAGATTTATATATAGGAAGTCTTATTTTGGTCACCGGAAAAGTTTGGGCATTATCGGTATTATGCAGGGAGTCTTGGGAAGGGGTCCGGGGGTCCACCGGGGGGGTCCACCTGCCCCGGGGGGCCACATGGGCTGTAGGGGGTGCGCCTTGGCCCATATGGGCCAAGGGCACAACCCCAAGAGGCCCATGCGCCTAGGGATAAGAAAAAGGGAGAGTTCAAAGGGGGGAAGGCACCTCAGGGGTGCCTTCTGGAGGATGGACTCCTCCCTCTTGGCCGCACCCCTTCCTTGGAGGAAGGGGCAGGCTGCGCCTCCCCTCTTTTGCACCTATATAAAGGGAGGGAGGGAGGTGGCTGCACCCATAAGCCGTGGAGCCTCCTCCTCCCTGAAACACCTCCTCCTCCTCCGTGTAGTTGCTTAGCGAAGCCCTTTGGAGTTCTGCTGCATCCACCACCACGCCGTCGTCTTTGGATCATCATCAACCTCTCCTTCCCCTTGCTGGATCAAGAAGGAGGAGACGTCATCCGCTCCGTGCGTGTGTTGAACGCGGAGGTCTTTGTCTGCTCGGCACTAGGTCATCGGTGATCTGAATCACGGCGATGCGACTCCATCAACCCCGTTCCATTGAGCAGCTTCATACGCGATCTACAAGTGGTATGTAGATGCAATCACTCTCCCTTGAATCGTTGCTAGATGAACTCATAGATGGATCTTGGTGAAACCGTAGGAAAAATTTTAATTTTACGCAACATTCCCCAACGGTGGCATCATGAGCTAGGTCTATCGTAGTTCTCTTTGCCACGAGTAGAACACAATTTTGTTGTGGGCGTGGATCTTGTCAACTTACTTGCCGTTACTAGTCGTATCTTGCTTCCAGCGGTATTGTGGGATGAAGCGGCCGGACCAACCTTACACGCATCGCTTACGTGAGACCGGTTCCACCGACTAACATGCACTAGTTGCATAAGATGGTGGCGGGTGTCATCTCTCCCACTTTAGTTGGAGCGGATTCGATGAACAGGGGTCCTTATGAAGGGTAAATAGAAGTTGACAAGATCACGTTGTGGTTATTCGTAGGTAAGAAAAGCGTTCTTGCTAGAACCCAATTGCAGCCACGTAAAAGATGCAACAACAATTAGAGGGCGTCTAACTTGTTTTTGCAAGCAATTGTCATGTGATGTGATATGGCGAAGTTGCGATGAATGATGAAATATTGTGATGTATGAGATCATGTTCTTGTAATAGGAATCACGACTTGCATGTCGATGAGTATGACAACCGGCGAACCATAGGAGTTGTCTTTATTTTGTATGACCTGCGTGTCATTGAAGAACGCCATGTAACTTACTTTACTTTATTGCTAAACGCGTTAGCCATAGAAGTAGAAGTAGTCGTTGGCGTGACAACTTCATGAAGACACGATGATGGAGATCATGATGATGGAGATCATGGTGTCATGCCGGTGACAGGATGATCATGGAGCCCCAAGATGAAGATCAAAGGAGCTATATGATATTGGCCATATCATGTCACTACTTTATAATTGCATGTGATGTTTATTATTATTATGCATCTTGTTTACTTAGAACGGCGGTAGTAAATAAGATGATCCCTTAGAACAATTTCTTGAAGTGTTCTCCCCTATCTGTGCTCCGTTGCTACTGTTCGTCGATTCTAAGCACCACGTGATGATCGGTTGTGATGGATTCTTACGTTCACATACAACGTGTGTTAGACAGATTTACAAACGCAGAAACACTTAGGGTTAACCAGCGAGCCTAGCATGTACAGACATGGCCTCGGAACACGGAGACCGAAAGGTCGAACACGAGTCGTATGGAAGATACGATCAACATGAGAATGTTCACCGGCGATGACTAGTCCGTCTCACGTGATGATCGGACACGGCCTAGTCGACTCGGATCGTGTAACACTTAGATGACTAGAGGATGTCTAATCTAAGTGGGAGTTCATTAATAATTTGATTAGATGAACTTTATTATCATGAACAATAGTCTAAAATCTTTACAATATGTCTTGTAGATCAAATGGCCAGCGCTCATGTCACCATGAACTTCAACGCGTTCTAGAGAAAACCAATTTGAAAGATGATGGCGGCAACTATACTCTGAATTTGGGTCCGGAACACGAGATCATCCTCATAGCTGCCAAGAAACAATATGTCCTAGAAGCACCGCTAGGTGAAGCACCCATCCTGAGAACCAAGGCGTTATGAGCAGCTTGGCGGTCTCGTCTTGATGATTACTCCCTCGTTCGGTGCGGCATGCTTCTGACTTAGAACCGGGCTCCAAAAGCGTTTTGAGCAACACGGAGCATATGAGATGTTCGAGGAGCTGAAACTAGTTTTCCAAGCTCATGCGGGTCGAGAGATATGAAGTCTCCGACAAGTTCTATAGTTGTAAGATGGAGGAAAGCAGTTACATCGGTGAGCACATACTCAAAATGTCTGGGTTGCATCACCGCCTGTCGGTGGACATAAACCTCCCGACGAGGCGGTCATTGACAGAATCCTTGATCGCTCCCACCAAGCTACAAGAGCTTTGTGATGAACTACAATATGCGAGGGGATGGAGAAGACCATTCGAAGTATTCTCAATCTTTGAAATCAGCGAGAGGTTGAAATCGTGAAAGAACATCAAGTGTTGATGGTCAATAAAACCACTAAGTTCAAGAAGGGCAAGGGCAAGAAGAACTTTAAGAAGGACGGCAAAGAGGTTGCGGCGCCCGGTAAGCAAGTTGCCGGGAAGAAGAAGTCAAAGAATGGACCCAAGCACAGAGACCTGAGTGCTTTTATTGCAAGGGAAGGAGTCCTTTGGAAGCGGAACTGCCCCAAGTACTTAGCGGATAAGAAGGCCGCAACACTAAAGGTATATTTGATATACATGTAATTGATGTGTACCTTACCGATTACTCGTAGTAGCTCACAGGTATTTGATACCGTGCCGTTGCTCATATTTGTAACTCTGGCAATGAGGCTGCGGAATAAGCGGAGGCTGGCGAAGGGCGAGGTGACGATCTTGGCGTCGGGAATGGTTCCAGAGTCGATGTGATCGCCACGACACGCTACCTCTACATTTACCTACGGGATTAGTTATAAACCTTAATAATTGCTATTTGGTGCCAAGTTTGAGCATGAACATTGTATCTGGATCTCGTTTAATACGAGATGGCTACTCATTTAAATCCGAGAATAATGGTTGTTCTATTTATATGAGAGAAATGTTTTTATGGTCATGCTCCGGATAGTCAATGGTTTATTCTTGATGAATCTCGAGCGTAATGTTACACATGTTCATAGTGTGAATACCAAAAGATGTAAAGTTGATAACGATAGTCCCACATACTTGTGGCATCGCCGCCATGGTCACATTGGTGTCGCGCATGAAGAAGCTCCATCTTGATGGACTTACGAGTCTCTGAATTATGAATCATTTGACACATGCGAACCATGCCTCATGGGCAAGATGACCAAGACTCCGTTCTCGGAACAATGGAGCGAGCAACCAACTTATTGGAAATCATACATACCGATGTGTGCGGTCCAATGAGTGTTGAGGCTCATGGAGGATATCGTTATGTTCTCACTCTCACGAGATGACTTGAGTAGATATGGGTATGTCTACTTGATGAAACACAAGTCTGAGACCTTTGAAAAGTTCAAGGAATTTCAGAATGAGGTAGAGAATCAACGTGACCGAAAGATAAAATTCTTACGATCAGATCGTGGAGGAGAATATTTAAGTCACGAATTTGGCACACACTTAAGAAAATGTGGAATCGTTTCACAACTCACGCCGCTGGAACACCTCGGTAATAACGGTGTGTCCGAACGTCGTGTCGCACTCTATTGGATATGGTGCGATCTATGATGTCTCTTACCGATTTACCGCTATCATTTTGGGGATACGCTCTAGAGACAGCTACATTCACTTTAAATAGGGCACCGTCTAAATCCGATTGAGACAACACCGTATGAATTATGGTTTGGAAAGAAACCTAAGATATCGTTTCTAAAAGTTTGGGGATGCGATGCTTATGTCAAGAAACTTCAACCTGAAAAGCTCGAACCCAAGTCGGAAAAATGCGTCTTCATAGGATACCCTAAGGAAACCATTGGGTATACCTTCTACCTTAGATCCGAAGGCAAGATCTTTGTTGCCAAGAACGGATCCTTTCTGGAAAAAGAGTTTCTCTCGAAAGGAGTAAGTGGGAGGAAAGTAGAACTCGATGAAGTACTACCTCTTGAGCCGGAAAGTAGTGCAGCTCAGGAAAATGTTCTGTGGTGCCTACACCCATCGGAGAGGAAATTAATGATGATGATCAAGGTACTTCGGATCAAGTTGCTCTTGAACTTCAGAGGTCCACAAGGACACGTTCCGCACCAGTGGTACGGCAACCCTGTCACGGAAATCATGTTGTTAGACAACGGTGAACCTTGAACTATGAAGAAGCGATGGCGGGCGGATTCCAACAAATGGCTCGAAGCCATGAAATCCGAGATAGGATCCATGTATGAAAACAAAGTATGGACTTTGACAGACTTGCCCGATGATCGGCGATAGAAAACAAATGGATCTTTAAGAGGAAGGCGGACGCCGAATGGTAATATCACCATCTATAAAGCTCGACTTGTCGCTAAGGGTTATCGGCAAGTTCAAGGGATTGACTACGATGAGACTTTCTCACCCGTGGCGAAGCTTAAGTCCGTCCGAATCATGTTAGCAATTGCCGCATACTATGATTATGAGATATGGCGGATGGACGTCAAAACAGCGTTCCTTAACGGATATCTTAAGGAAGAGCTGTATATGATGCAACTGAAGGTTTTGTCGATCCTAAGAATCTTGACAAAGTATGCAAGCTCCGCGTTCAATTTATGGGCTGGTGCAAGCATCTAGGAGTTGGAACATTACGCTTTGATGAGATGATCAAAGCGTTTGGGTTTATGCAGACTTATGGAGAAGCCTGCGTTTACAAGAAAGTGAGTGGGAGCTCTGTAGCATTTCTCATATTATATGTAGATGACATACTTTTGATGGGAAATGATATAGAACTCTTGGACAGACATTAAGGCCTACTTGAATAAAAGTTTTTCAATGAAGGACCTTGGAGAAGCTGCTTATATATTAGGCATCAAGATCTATAGAGATAGATCAAGGCGCCTCATAGGTCTTTCACAAAGCACATACCTTGATAAGATTTTGAAGAAGTTCAAAATGGATCAGTCCAAGAAAGGGTTCTTGCACTGTGTTGCAAGGTGTGAGATTGAGCTCAGCTCAATGCCCGACCACGGCAAAAGATAAAGAAGAGATGAGTGTCATCCCCTATGCTTCAGCCATAGGATATATTATGTATGCCATCTTTGTGTACCGGACACTGATGTAAACCTTGCCGTAAGTTTGGTAGGAAGGTACCAAAGTAATCCCGACACGGAACACTGGACAGCGGTCAAGAATATCCTAAAGTACCTAAAAAGGACAAAGGACATGTTTCTCGTTTATGGAGGTGACGAAGAGCTCGTCGTAAAGGGTTACGTCGACGCTAGCTTCGACACAGATCTGGATGACTCAAAGTCACAAACCGGATACGTGTTTATGTTGAATGGTGGAAGCGTGGTGATGCATTTTGCAAGCGAGCGTCGTGGCGGGATCTACATGTGAAGCGGAGTACATGGCAGCCTCGGAGGCAGCGATGAAGCAATTGGGGTGAAGGAGTTCATCACCGACCTAGGAGTCATACCCAATGCGTCGGGGCGATCAAACTCTTCTGTGACAACACTTTGGAGCTATTGCCCTTGCCAAGGAGCCCGGGTTTCACAAGAAGACCGAGCATATCAAGCGTCGCTTCAACTCCATCCGTGAAAATGTTCAAGATGGAGACATAGAAATTTGTAAAGTGCATACGGATCTGAATGTCGCGAGATCCATTGACTAAACCTCTTCCACGGGCAAAACATGATCGGCACGAGAACTCTATGGGTGTTCGATTCATCACAATGTAACTAGATTATTGACTCTAGTGCAAGTGGGAGACTGTTGGAAATATGCCCTAGAGGCAATAATAAAAGCATTATTATTATATTTCCTTGTTCATGATAATTGTCTTTTATTCATGCTATAAGCTGTATTATCCGGAAATCGTAATACTGCGTGTGAATACATAGACCACAATATGTCCCTAGTGAGCCTCTAGTTGACTAGCTCGTTGATCAACGAGATAGTCATGGTTTCCTGACTATGGACATTGGATGTCATTGATAACGGGATCACATCATTAGGAGAATGATGTGATGGACAAGACCCAATCCTAAGCATAGCACAAGATCGTGTAGTTCGTTTTGCTAG
The DNA here is from genome assembly GCA_021605145.1 of Aegilops bicornis. Lineage (NCBI taxonomy): Eukaryota > Viridiplantae > Streptophyta > Magnoliopsida > Poales > Poaceae > Aegilops > Aegilops bicornis. The sequence continues at coordinate 58,321,833 of CM038670.1, forward strand.
AGCTTTTCCAATGTTAAGTATCTCTTCCTTAGACCATGAGATCGTGTAACTCCGGATACCGTAGGAGTGCTTTGGGTGTACCAAGCGTCCACAACGTAATCGGGTGATTATAAAGGTGCACTACAGGTATCTCCGAAAGTGTCATTGGGTTGACACGGATCGAGACTGGATTTGTCACTCCGTATGGCGGAGAGGTATCACCGGGCCCACTCGGTAGTGCATCATCACAATGAGCTCAAAGTGACCAAGTGTTTGGTCACGGGATCATGCATTACGGCATGCAGTAAAGTGACTTGCGATGCTGAGATTGAGCGAGGTATTGGGATACCGACGATCGAATCTCGGGCAAGTAAAATACCGATTGACAAAGGGAATTGTATACGGGTTGTTTGAATCCACGACATCGTGGTTCATCCGATGAAATCATCGAGGAGCATGTAGAGCCAACATGGGTATCCGGATCCCGCTGTTGGTTATTGCCCGAGAGCCGTCTCGGTCATGTCTGCATGTCTCCCGAACCCGTAGGGTCTACACATAAGGTTCGGTGGCGCTAGGGTTGTATGAATATGAGTATGCAGTAAACCGAATGTTGTTGAGTCCGGATGAGATCCCGGACGTCACGAGGAGTTCGGAATGGTCCGGAGGTAAAGATTTATATATAGGAAGTCTTATTTTGGTCACCGGAAAAGTTTGGGCATTATCGGTATTGTATGGAGTGCGGAAGGGAATCGAGGGTCCACCGGGGTCCACCTGCTGGGGCCACATGGGCTGTAGGGGTGCGCCTTGGCCCATATGGGCCAAGGGCACCAGCCCCAAGAGGCCCATGCGCCTAGGGATAAGAAAAAGGAGAGTTCAAGGGGAAGGCACCTCAGGGTGCCTTCGGAGGATGGACTCCTCCCCTCTTGGCCGCACCCTTCCTTGGAGGAAGGGGCAAGGCTGCCCTCCCCTCTTTTGCACCTATATAAAGGAGGGGGAGGGAGGTGGCTGCACCCATAAGCCGTGGAGCCTCCCTCCTCCACTGAAACACCTCCTCCTCCTCCGTAGTTGCTTAGCGAAGCCTGCTTTGGAGTTCTCTTGCATCCACCACCACGCCCGTCAGTCTTTGGATCATCATCAACCTCTCCTTCCCCTTGCTGGATCAAGAAGGAGGAGACGTCATCCGCTCCGTCGTGTGTTGAGCGCGGAGGTGCTGTCCGTTCGGCACTAGGTCATCGGTGATCTGAATCACGGCAGTACGACTCCATCAACCCCGTTCCATTGAACGCTTCCGCACGCGATCTACAAGTGGTATGTAGATGCAATCACTCTCCCTTGAATCGTTGCTAGATGAACTCATAGATGGATCTTGGTGAAACCGTAGGAAAAATTTTAATTTTGTGCAACGTTCCCCAATATGATCTACATGCCATCAAGTACCTCCCATTAAAACTCAAAGGACCAGCTCGGCATTTGCTAAATAGCACGCCGGAGACTCAAATCGGTACTGTTGGGAGGATCTGGAAGACGCATTTCTCGACAATTTCGGGGCACTTATGTGCGACCACGACGCCGATGACCTCAGCCACATAATTCAGCAGCCGGGGAATCGGCCGAGCAATTACAGACACGGTTCCTAACAAAGAAAAACCAAATTGTCGACTATCCGGGATGCGAAGCCCTAAGCGGCACTCAAGCATAACATTCGTGACGAGTGGCTCGCCCGGCACCTCGGTCAGGAAAAGCCGAAATCAATGGCAGCCCTCACGACACTCATGACCCGCTTTTGCGTGGGAGAGGATAGCTGGCTGGCTCGTAGCAATAATATATCAAGGAACCTTGGCTCTTCGGGTACCAAGGACAACAACGACAGGTCACATCACAGCAAACACAAGCGCCGCAGCAACGGTGATAACGCCGAGGAAACTACAGTCAATGCCGGATTCAGAGGCTCTAAATCCTTCAGCGGAAAAAGCCATTCAAAAGAAGTACTCCGGGCCCGTCCAGTTTGGACGGCATACTCGATCGCTCATGTTAAATACACGACTCCCCCGATAAGCCAGCCAATCACACCAATAGAGAATGCTGGGTGTTCAAGCAGGCCGACAAGATAAATGCCGAAGACAAGGACAAGGGGCTGCACAAAGATGACGAGGAGGAGCCCCGGCCGCCGAACACGGGAGGACAGAAGAGGTTCCCCCCACAAGTGAGGACAGTAAACATGATATATGCAACCTACATCCCCAGAAGGGAACGGAAGCGTGCACTAAGGGACGTATACGTGATGGAGCCCGTCGCCAAAAAGTTCAACCCATGGTCCTCTTGTCCGATCACATTTGATCGTAGGGACCACTCCACGAGTATCCGTCATGGCGGATCTGCCGCATTGATCCTAGACCCAATCATTGATGGATATCACCTCACTCGAGTCCTTATGGACGGCGGCAGCAGCCTGAACCTGCTTTAGCAGGATACAGTGCGCAAAATGGGTATAGACCCCTCGAGGATCAAACCTACCAAAACGACCTTTAAAGGCGTTATTCCAGGTGCAGAGGCCCATTGTACAGGCTCAATCACACTGGAAGTGGTCTTCGGATCTCCGGACAACTTCTGAAGCGAGGAGTTAATCTTTGATATCGTCCCGTTCCGCAGCGGCTATCACGCACTGCTCGAGCGCACCGCATTTTCAAGATTCAATGCGGTACCGCATTACGCGTACCTCAAGCTCAAGATGCCAGGACCTAGGGGGGTCATCACAGTCAATGGAAACACAGAACGCTCGCTCTGTATGGAAGAGCACACTGCGGCCCTCGCAGCAGAAGCACAAAGCAGCCTTTTGAGGCAATCCACCAGTTCGGCGATCAAGCCCCCGGACACCGTCAAGCGCGTCCGGAATAACCTGCAACAGGATCGCCTGGCACGCTTAGAGCTCGCCTAGCAATTCGGCCCCCGCCCTAGTCTTAGTACAACGGCAAAGTCCGTCCCACGTGTGCATAATTACGCATTGAAAATACCATGGGTTTAGGTGGGGGCACGATCACGACACGTCCCACAATGCGGTTTAACCGCACTAGGGGCTTACTACCTTCATCACTCTCTCTCTTTCAGGACTCTACTCTCTGGAAGCCTTGTCCGCAAAGACGGTAGCCGGACAAATGATCTAACACCCAAGGAGGCGAGGAAGCTACGTCGTACAAAGCGGAATCCCGGTGGTCTCGATAACGAACTAAATACCTGTTTTCAGATACCACTCCGCATATTGCCCTTGGATGGGACATGTCAAATAGTCCTATTGCTTGCTTAACGCACCATTTGTATCATTATGCTTTAACGCATCTCTTAAATAAACAATGCATAGTACTAGTCTATTTTGCATTCTATATTCTTTCATATATATGCTTATCGATGACAATCAGCACCCGTACTGCGTGGTCCAACCAAATCTGGCGAGGGCTTCCGTATACCCCATAATTCGGCATGAGAAGTCCGAACACTTTCGACGGTCTGGCACCCGAACTTATAGCATTATATGCATCATTTCGGAATCATGTCTTGGGTCAATAGTTGGGTTTGCCCGGCTCCCATGTTTTGGTACCTTACGCCCGCTATATCGGCTAAGGTAGCTTGGGAGAACTACATCGATTGTGCCCGGTTCTTCCGACCGAGCACCTCGATGAAAGCTAAAACTGATTGTCATGATGAGGCCGGAGATGGTCATTTGTTCGAGAGGTTTCAAGTCCACGAAGACTTTTTCCGTTCAGGCGAGGAGCTGGCCTTGTCCGCTTAGGGCGTGTATAGTGCCCCAAATTCGACTTTCCGAAGACTAGGGGCTTCGCCAAAATTTAAAATTGTAGACTTCTATGGCTAAGTGAGAGCAATAAAGCATTATAGTCCGATTGCACGGTTCGTTCTTGTTTGAACACCTCCCTCGAAGGACCCAAGAATGGGAAAAAGAGTGCTCAAATTCATCCGAACACCCCAAAGACTAGTTGCATGGGGGCGAGAAGCCGACGACTAGCAACTCTCAGAATTTATAAACGGCCGCACAGAAGGTATTATTTTAAATACAAAAGCGTTGCATAACGAACATGAACTAGTTTTCATGAACACAAGGATCACATGAGCAAGTTCACTCAAAGATTACATCTTTGGTACATTCGTCCGCCATGAGACGGGCACCCTTCAGGACACTTTCATAATACATTTCAGGGTGGTGATGCTCCTTGCCCTGCGGCGGCCCCTCCTTCACCAGCTTTTCGGTGTCCATCTTCACCCAGTGCACCTTTGCACGGGCAAGAGCCCCGCGTGCACCTTTGATGCAGACGGACCGCTTGATGACTTCCAGCCGTGGGCAGGCATCTACGAGCTGCCTCACTAGGCCGAAGTAGCTGTTGGGAAGGGAGCCGCCAGGCCACATCCGGACTATAAGGCCCCTCATGGCCTGTTCGGCCGCCTTGTGGAGCTCAACCAGTTGCTTCAGCTGGTCGCTCACGGGCATCGGGTGTTCGGTCCGAGTATACTCAGACCAGAACAACTTCTCCGTCGAGCTTCCCTCCTCGGCCCGATAGAACTCCGCGGGGCAGATCTGCGAACGCTCCTGGAGAGCTCCGAACTCGGGTAAGTAAAAGGAAATTTTCTTTCGCATACCTACTTTGCATAATGAATGCCTTAAGCCGCTATCTTCTTCACCGCCTCAACTTCCTAGAGGGCCTTATGGGCTTCGGCCTTGGCATTTTTTGCACTTTCGAGGACCTGGGCAAGCTCGGACTCTCGCGTCCTCGAGTCAAGCTCCAGGGGCTCATGCTTCTTGATGAGCACCTGGAGCTCTTGCTGCACCTCACCTACCCGGGCTTCGTGTCTTTCTCGCTCAGTGCGCTCCTTGGCCGCTTTGTTTTCGGCCTCGCACAACGCCTTCTTGAGGTCGCCACTTCGATCGTGGCCCCTGGCAAAATTCATGATGATCCTATTATCCTGCAACCAAACCTTTCATTTTTTCATATCGACAAGGTATTGCTTACCTTTGTTCTCCGAGAGCTGCGTCTTGGCAAGGCCGAGCTCTTCCTTGGATCGCTCCAGGTCCTGCTGTAGTGCGGCGACCTCTGCAGTATGTCTTGGCGGCCGTGAGGAAGCTTCTTGATTCACATAGACATACTATAATTAGACTCCTGCGATTATTATTCGATCCTCTATTCGGCTTTTCTTCGTGAACGCAAAATAGAGCATCAGGGGCTACTGTCTGTGCGGTGATATTTCCCTATAATTTAATTACTTACCTCAAAGCCTATTAGGAGGCTGGCGCAAGCTTCAGTTAGTCCGCTTTTGTTGGACTGAACTTTCTCTATCACCACACTCATGATAGTGCGGTGCTCTTCGTCGATGGAAGCGCCTTGGAGCGCTTCCAGCAAGTTGTCCGGTGCCTCTGGATTGACAGAGGTCACCGGCACAGGCGGCTTGCCCCTCTTCACGTGGGTCGCCGACGAGTCCGGAACCACCGGAGGTTCCGTGGCGGTGTTCGGCGGAGGCCGAACTTCGAGCCCATGGGAGTCTTGCTCCCTTTGCGCCCAGGGTCCGGAGTGTCGCCTTGAGGCGCCTCCAGGACTACTTCCCCCCGGCTCAGTGCCCTTTGGGACAACACCTCGGCGTCGCCCGTAGGGCGATGGGTGGAGGTGGTTGGAAGTGAATCACTATTCATATCCGACGGGTCCAAAGAGCCATCCGACGAAGATACGTCGATATGGGCTCGTGGCGGGCTACGTAATCGTGTTCGGCATGACGAGAAGCAGTGCGATAAAATATATCAAGAATTATTATGGTATCTGGATACTTACAACTTCGCCAGGGGCTTGTCCCTGGGCAACCAGTCGTCGTCACTGTGGGCGGCGGTCGTGGAGCAGTCCGAAAGGAGGGTCCTTCCTTTCTTGGACCCTTCGGCCTCCCCAGTTGGGGCGGCCTTCCTTTTCTTGTCTGCTCCGGATGGGGGAGAACTTTCCTCTTACTCCTCATCGTCGTGGGAGAACTTTCCTTTTCTTGGCCGTTTTTGCTGGCACCTCGTAAGGTGCCGGAGTCAGCATCTCCGTCAGGAGAGCGTCTGCTGGATCTTCGGGCAGGGGAGCTGGGTAGTCAATCCGCTCGGCCGTCTCCACCCAGTCCTGTCAAAGGCATGGGGGCTTAGATCCTGCATATGATCAAACTGAGGAAACTAAACATCTTGTGATCTGTAAAAACCTACCGGATTGGCGTGGCGCTTTGCGCTGAGTCCGCGGTCCTCGGTAAGGGGAGGAGGTACCTCGGCACCTTTAAACAGACCTTCCAGACTTCCTTATGCATCGTGCCGAAAAGCTCCTGCAGCGTCTGGTGCTCGGCTGGGTCGAACTACCACAAATTGAATACCCATTGTTGACACGGGAGGATCCGGCGGAAGAGCATGACCTGGACCACGTTGACAAGCTTGATTTTCTTGCTCATCATGTTCCTGATGCAGGTCTGGAGTCCGGTCAGCTCTACCGGGTTACCCCAGGACAGGCCCTTCTCTTTCCAGGAGGTGAGCCACGTGGGGATTCCGGATCGGAACTCGGGGGCCGCCACCCAGTTGGTGTCGCGCGGCTCGGTGATGTAAAACCACCCCGATTGCCACCCCTTTATGGTCTCCACATAGGAGCCCTCGAGCCATGTGACATTGGGCATTTTGCCCACCATGGCGCCGCCATTCCGCTTGCTGGCCGCCTACAACCTTCGGCTTGACATTGAAGGTCTTGACCCACAGGCGAAGTGGGGCTGGATGCGGAGGAAGGCAGCGCCTGACGATAAACGCCGAGATGTTGAGGATGAAGTTCAGGGCCAGGTCATGGAAGTCCAGCCCGTAGTAGAACATGAGGCCACGGACGAATGGGTGGAGAGGAAATCCCAGTCCGCGGACGGAGTGGGTGAGGAAGACTACCCTATCGTAAGGTTCCGGGGTAGGGACGATCTGCCCCGCGTCGGGCAGCCGGTGCGCGATATCCGCGACCAAGTATCTGGCTTCCCGCAGCTTCTTGATGTCCTCCTCCGTGATGGAGGATTTCATCCACTTGCCTCCCGCTCTGGACATGATTGAAGCGGTCTGAGGAGAAAAGGTGCAAGTTTGGGCGTTGGAGCTCGAGTGCGCAAGAATGGATATGCAAGAGAGAAGAAGGCGTGGGTGAAAGAGGAGAGGTCCTAATCCCTTTATAAAGGCGGACGAATGCACCCCCACTTGCCTAGTAAAACTCGCTTGATCCCCAAGCGTCGTAATTGATGGCGCGGTTGGGTTACCCACGTCCGTATTGATGAGAATCCCGTGATAAGGGGACACGATCTCCCCTTCGACAAGACGTGCCAAGGAAACCGCCTCGCGATAAGAGCCAAGGCTGGTCAAAAACACGGTTCGATAATAACTGGGCCATGGCATGATGTCATGGTGTCAAATACGTCAGCAGGTCGGATTTGTGAATATTATTCTCTCTACGATGGAATGTGGAACTTGTTTTGCAGAGCCGGACACTATCCTTGTGTTCAAGATCTTCTACGGAGTATTCGGAGGAGGAACCCGCCTTGCAATGCCGAAAACAATCTGCCGCCGGACTCGCCGTCATTGAAGCCTGGTTCAGAGCTCTTGAGGGAGTCCTGGATTAGGGGTATCCGGACAACGGACTATATCCTTTGGCCGGACTGTTGGACTATGAAGATACAAGATTGAAGACTTCGTCCCGTGTCCGGATGGGACTCTCTTGGCGTGGAAGGCAAGCTTGGCGTCACGGATATGTAGATCTCATACATTTGTAACCCGACTACATGTAACCCTAGCCCCCTCCGGTGTCTACATAAACCGGAGGGTTTAGTCCGTATGACAACAACAATCATACGATAGGCCAGCTTCTAGGGTTTAGCCTCTATGATCTCGTGGTAGATCAACTCTTGTAATACTCATATTCATCAAGATTAATCAAGCAGGAAGTAGGGTATTACCTCCATAGAGAGGGCCCGAACCTGGGTAAACATTGTGTCCCTTGCCTCCTGTTACCATCCGCCTTAGACGTACAGTTCGGAACCCCCTACCCGAGATCCGCCGGTTTTGACACCGACACCCTTGGTCATGATATCTGCAAATTGTTGGGAAGTAGGAACGTGTAGAACATGAATATGGCCAAGAGCCACCTGTTCGCAAACAAAATGAATATCTAACTCACTATGCTTGGTCTGACGATGATGAACCGGGTTGGCGGAGAGGTAGACCGTCGAGACGTTGTCGCAGTAAACCACCATAGCACGGTCGACAGGACATGAGAGCTCCTGAAGCAGCTGGCGAAGCCACGAACACTCAGTGACGACGTTGGCCACAGCGCGATACTCAGTCTCAGCACTGGAGCGAGACAACGTAGGCTGCCGCTTGGACCACCACGAGATGAGCGAGGGTCCAAGGAAGACACAGTAGCCCGAGATGGAGCGACGGGTGTCGGGGGAGCCCGCCCAGTCGGCATCGGAGTAGGCGGCAAGAGCGGTGTCGGTGGAGGCGTGAAGCGTGACGCTGAGGTCCATAGTGCCACAAACATAGCGGAGAGTCCGATTTACAACGGCCCAATGAACGCCCCGAAGAGCATGCATGTGAAGACACACCTACTGGACGGCATACTGGATCTCCGGTCGAGTCAGAGTGAGGTACTGAAGAGCCCCAACAATAGAACGGTAAAAGGTATCATCTGAAGTAGGGGAACCATCCGAAGTAGGGGAACCATAATGGTACCATGTCGTTACTCTCCTATTCTTGGAGTAAAAATTCAGCTAAAAATTCAATTAAAGAGCTTTGCATCTCTGTTTTATTGCAAGCAAGTTTGCATCTCTGTTTGCATCTCATTTTTCTTGCAAGCAAGTTTCTTGCAGTGTTTGCAACTTGCTAGGATTATCTATCCGTCTATCTATCTCTTGGAGTATCTATCTATCTATCTTGTAGTATATATCCCAACAATAAATCTTTGGAGTATATATTCTTTGCTTGAGCTCTCTTCTTTTCCAACAATAAATACTGGACTATATATTCCAATATATAGCAAGTACTCCAAGTTTAAGCTGGAGTAGCAATATATACCATAATATATAGTGTGTGGCAACAATAAATATAGACTCCAAGCACGCACATAAACACATACTCCAACAAACTGGAGTAGAATACACAACAAGTACACACAGAATGCACAACAAACTGGAGTAGGATCAGCGTCCAAGCATCTCTAGTGCTATTGCATACACTTTAGGAGGAACTGAGATTTTGGGTGGTAGCAGTTGTAGCCTTTCTAGCCTATCCTTGTTCATGTGCGGGATTTTGTATTTATTGGCTCCACCATTCTTCATTACTTCGACCATGCAAGTCTGCAGAGTTATGAATACTCTGTTAAGTTTTGAAACTTCACATCCATCGAACTCCTCTTGAACACCTTTAATCAGCTCTAGAATAGTTTTCGGACTTTTGCAGTCTGTTAGCGACTGAATTGAGCTGAAGAACCCAAGGTCCAGGGCATTCATGTTCGGAGAGTTTGGAGGCTGATACATTATTCTAATGTCCAAGCCACTTTCATCCACAGCTTCTGTGAATGCTTGATCATTAGGTAGGATATGTGTTCTCGCGTTATCTTGCTGGATAAAAATGGGTTGTCCATCATCATCTGCAGGCCACAATGCTTGAATCGCTGGCACAACCTTCTGTATAATGTACTCTCTCATCACATCCCTCGTCACTATGACAGGCTTTGTTTCCAATGTCCCTTTTTCCCTGTTCTTGCTTCTTTTGCTGCTGCAGTCACTCTCATGAATGCCCATACCCCAATTTTTCCGGAGAATGTCATGTTCCCATCTTCATCAAAGCGTGGTCTTGCCATCGCTGTGAGAAACATCACTTTTCCAATAGAGTTTTTGACAGGTCTTTCCGGGTCCTCTTAAATGCAGCGGCGGATAGTAGTTCCTTTTTTCTTGGTCATGGAGAACCATTTCTCGTCGATGTGAACAATATTATGCATACTCTGAAACATGGGCTTACATCTCCTAATGTTGCCTCATCTAGCATAGAGAGGCAAAATCCACCCTATCTCTCTTATTTTTCTCTGTCAAGTGCCGACTTTACCTCGTTGGAGTGTCTCTTTATCTTATTCAACTTGAACTTCTTGTATAGTGTAGTAGGGCTTACACCCAGTGCCTTGGCTAGAGATCGAATAGTTGATCTCTTGTTTAAGGTAATTGTCGGAATGAGAGATAGGATATCATCATAAGATTTCCTTCCACAATTTTCCTTTCTTTTGTTTGAAACATCCACCTCCTGACCAAGGACTTTCTGTTTCATTGCCGTCTCCCATATTCTTTGAATAACTCGAACATGTGCTCCAAATATTGTAGCCACGTCCTTCTTATCAGTTCTCTTGAACTTGCCACATCTACTCTTATTGAGGGTTTCCAAGGACATGTAAGCGGCATATCTCTGTGCATCAGTGGGCCAACTCCTTTGCCTTTGTACTCCTACAATAGCAATAGAATAATTAAATTAATTATTGCAAGAAAATTACAAATTGGTTGCTGGAAATGTAAACAAGAGGTCAACAATAGCAACAACAATTCCATAGGATAGGAGTTTGCTTGGTTTGCTTCTTTGTAAATATAAACATAAATGCTGGTTCTTTGAAAATATAAATGTAAACTAAATTTGTAAATATAAACTAAACTTTATACTCCATGATTGACCTCACATTGCAGGCAAGCAAGCAAATTACTCCATAATTTGTTTTTGCATTGCCTTTTCTTTTTAATTTGGAGTAGTATGAAAATATTTTGAGGTACACCGCTGTTCTTGCAGCAGTTTCTTTTCCATTCCTAGCTGTTAGAGTATATGTTTATTTACACATACATACATGTTGTCAGAGTATATGTTGTTTGAGGTACACCACGGTTCTTGTGGAGTTTGTTCAGTTTGCCTATAAGCAAATGAGGCAAAAACTGAAATACCCCCACAATTGTCCAGGAGACCTCTGTTGCTCGTTGAAAATATAAATGTAAATGTTGCTTGCTTGCTGAAAATACAAATGTAAATGTTGCTTGCTGAAACTAAGGTTGCTTGCGTTATCTCCTTCTTTCTAGTATGCCTTGTGTACCATGACATTTCTTTGTTGTCATTTCAATTACTCCATACAGAAGGAAAGAGAGGCAACAAAAAATTTCATTACTCCACTAAAATGTTAACTACTCCATTCTAGTGGAGTAATCTTAATCTTTTTCGTCCTTCCATAGAGAAGACTGTGATATCCATTTGATTTGATTTAGCCACTTTACTACTCCATAGTGGAGTAGTGTTGAATAACCTGTGAACAAAATGAAGCTTCCTCATATGCACTATTCAATCTTAGCAATCCCTTCTCTGTTACTTATCCGAGGCATAATTTGATGCAAGATTAGAAGAAATTATACCTGAATTTTGACCAGCATTGTTGCCTTCTTCTTCAGGTTCTTCGTTGCCTTCTTCGGGTGGAGTGAAATTGAGGTATGGGACTACCATGCTTGCAATTGGGCCAGCGATCTGCTGCTGTTGCCATTGAGGATCTGTTGCTGTTGCTTCTGTTGAGGGCCAGTGATTTGCTACTGTCGATGTTGAGGATCTGCTGTTGTTGCTTCTATTGAGGGCCAATGATTTGCTGTTGTTTCTTCTGTTGAGGATCTGCTGCTGTTGCTTCTATTGAGGGCCAATGATGTGCTGTTGTTTCTTCTATTGTGGATCTGCTGCCGAAGGCAAGGAGCTACAGTTGAGGATCTGGTACTGTTGCCAGGGGACAAGCCGGCAAGGAGCACCAAGCCCGGAGGTGGTCACGCATGAGAGGAGCTCCTGGTCTACTCCCCTAGCCCCCGGCGAGCTGGACCTTCTGGCGACACGGGGAAGAAAGGAGGTGGTTCTGGGTGAGCTTGACCTTGCCAGCGAAGTGCTGCTGGCGCCGGCGGCTGGCGAGGTGCCCTCCTGGGGCCGGCGGCCGGCGAGGTGCCCTCCTGGGGCTGGCGTGATGTTCCTGGATGAGCAGGAAGCTGGGCAGGTAGGAGATCCTGGGCGGAGGAGAATCTGGGCGAGGTGGGAAGGGAGGAGATCCTGGGGAGGAGAATCTGGGCAAGGTGGGCAGGAAGAAGCTGGGCGGCGAGCCGGCGACGCGCTAGGAAGCGACGCACTTGGCAAAGCGACCCCGATGGTTTTTGAATTTCAAATTGATCAAAGGCTATTGTTGTCCATTAGCGATTTTTGGGGGCTGTCGAAAATCTCCTTTCGCGCCTTACAAAAGTGAACGGAGGGAGTATGAGAATTGCATGATGTATTACTCAGGTGCAATCGCACGTATATATGATGTACAATGATGGGCCACGACTTCAACTATACAAGGAAACTAGGAGGTGGGCCCAATACAAAATATGCACAACACTTATACTCAACACCACCCGCAGTCGAAGTGGAACTATTGCTGACGCAAAGACTAGACCGGAATTCCTCAAATGACGTTGTAGGCAAGCCCTTGGTCATGATATCTGCAAATTGTTGGGAAGTAGGAACATGTAGAACATGAATATGGCAAAGAGCCACCTGTTCCCGAACAAAATGAATATCTAACTCACTATGCTTGGTCCGACGATGATGAACCGGGTTGGCGGAGAGGTAGACCGTCGAGACGTTGTCGCAGTAAACCACCATAGCACGGTCGACAGGACATGAGAGCTCACAAGCGGTGGCGAAGCCACGAACACTCAGTGACGACGTTGGCCACAGCGCGATACTCAGTCTCAGCACTGGAGCGAGACAACGTAGGCTGCCGCTTGGACCACCACGAGATGAGCGAGGGTCTGATACGTCCATTTTGCATCATGCTTTTATATCGATATTTATTGCATTATGGACTGTTATTATACGTTATGTCACAATACTTATGCCTATTCTCTCTTATTTTACAAGGTTTACGTAAGGAGGGAGAATGCCGGCAGCTGGAATTCTGGGCTGGAAAAGGAGCAAATATTAGAGGCCTATTCTGCATAACTCCAAAAGTCCTGAAACTCCATGGAATACCTTACAATAAATAATAAATAATCCTCGCCAAAGATGAAGGCCAGGGGGCCCACACCCTGTCCACGAGGGTGGGGGGCGTGCCCTATCCCCTGGGTGCGCCCCCTACCTCGTGGGCCCCCTGGTGGCTCTCCGATGCCCATCTTCTGCTATATGAGGTCTTTCGTCGAGAAAAAACCCAGAAGCAACCTGTCGGGAATGAAACTCCGTATACACCGGTGAACCTTGGCGGAACCAATCTAGGGCTCCGGAGCTATTCTGCCGGGGACACTTCCCTCCGGGAGGGGGAAATCATCGCCATCATCATCACCAACTCTCCTCTCATCGGGAGAGGGCAATCTCCATCAACATCTTCACCAGCACCATCTCCTCTCAAAACCCTAGTTCATCTCTTGTATCCAATTCTTGTCTCCATGTCCGGGATTTGTACTAGTAGGTTGCTAGTAGTGTTGATTACTCCTTGTAGTTGATGCTAGTTGGTTTATTTGGCGGAAGATCATATGTTCAGATCCTTTATGCATATTATTACCCCTCTGATTATGAACATGAATATGCTTTGTGAGTAGTTACGTTTGTTCCTGAGGACATGGGAGAAGTCTTGCTATTAGTAGTCATGTGAATTTGATATTAGATTCGATATTTTGATGAGATGTATGTTGTCTAGCCTCTAGTGGTGTTATGTGAGCGTCGACTACATAACACTTCACCATTATTTGGGCCTAGAGGAAGGCATTGGGAAGTAATAAGTAGATGATGGGTTGCTAGAGTGATGAAGCTTAAACCCTAGTTTATGCGTTGTTTCGTAAGGGCTGATTTGGATCCATATGTTTCATGCTTTGGTTAGGTTTACCTTAATACTTTTGTTGTAGTTGCGGATGCTTGCAATAGAGGTTAATCATAAGTGGGATGTTTGTTCAAGTAAGAACAGCACCCAAGCACCGGTCCACCCACATATCAAATTATCAAAGCACCGAACGCGAATCATATGAACGTGATGAAAACTAGCTTGACAATATTCCCATGTGTCCTCGGGAGTGCTTTCCCTATTATAAGAGTTTGTCCAGGCTTGTCCTTTTCTGTAAAAAGGATTGGGCCACCTTCCTGCACTTTATTTAGTTTTGTTACTTGTTGCTCGTTACAAATTATCCTATCACAAAACTATCTGTTACTACTTATTTCAGTACTTGCAGAGAATACCTTGCTGAAAACCGCTTATCATTTCCTTCTGCTCCTCGTTGGGTTCGACACTCTTATTTATTGAAAGGACTACGATAGATCCCCTATACTTGTGGGTCATCAAGACACTTTTCTAGCGCCGTTGCCGGGGAGTGAAGCGCCTTTGGTAGGTGGAATTTGGTAACGAAAAATTTATATAGTGTGCTGAAATTTACTGTCACTTGTTACTATGGAAACTAATCCTCTAAGGGGCTTGTTCGGGGTATCTTCACCCCGTCGATGAGAACAAAGAGTTGCTCCTCAACCTACTGAACCTATTGAAAATGAAACTCCTTTTGAAGTTCCTTTGGGTATGATGGAAAAACTGCTAGCTAATCCTTTTGTAGGAGATGGAACAAAGCATCCTAATGAGCACCTAATATATGTGGATGAAGTTTGTGGACTATTTAAGCTTGCAGGTATACCCGATGATGTTGTTAAGAAGAAGGTCTTCCCTTTATCTTTGAAGAGAGATGCATTGACATGGTATAGGCTATGTGATGATACGAGATCATGGAACTACAAAAGATTGAAATTGGAATTTCATCAAAAATATTATCCTATGCATCTTGTTCATCGTGATCGCAACTATATATATAATTTTTGGCCTCGCGAAGAAGAAAGCATCGCTCAAGCTTGGGGAGGCTTAAATCAATGTTATATTCATGCCCCAATCATGAGCTCTCGAGAGAAATAATTATTCAAAGTTTTTATGCTCGGCTTTCTCATAATAATCAAACCATGCTCGATACTTCTTGGGCTGGCTCTTTTATGATGAAGACTATTGAATTCAGATGGAATTTATTGGATAGAATTAAATGCAACTCTGAAGATTGGGACCTCAATGAAGGTAAGGAGTCAGGTATGACACCTAAGTTTCATTGTGTTAAATCTTTTATGGATACCGATATTTTCGGCAAGTTTAGCACTAAATATGGACTTGACTTTGAGATAGTAGTTTCTTTCTGTGAATCTTTCGCTACTTATGTTGATCTCCCCAAGGAGAAGTGGTTTAAATAACATCCTCCCATAGAATTAAAAGTAGTTGCACCTATTAAAGTTGAAGAAAAGACTGTCACTTATAATGATCCTGTTGTTCCTACTTCTTATGTTGAGAAACCACCCTTCCCTGTTAGAATAAAGGATCATGCTAAAGCTTTAACTGTGGTTCGTAAAAGCAATATTAGAACTTATACACCTCCTGAGCAAGTCAAAGTAGAACCTAATATTGCTATTGTTAAAGATCTCTTTTCTGATAATATTGATGGGCATGTTATTCAATTCTGTGGTGAATCTGCTAGAATTGCTAAACCTGGTGCTAAAGATGAACATAGACCTGTGGTAGGCGTGTTCATTATTTCTGTTAAAATAGGAGATCATTGTTATCATGGCTTATGTGATATGGGTGCTAGTGCTTGTGTTATACCTTATGACTTATATAAAGAAATTAAGCATGAAATTGCACCTGCTGAGTTAGAAGATATTGATGTTACAATTAAACTTGCCAATAGAGATACTATATCGCTAGTGGGAATTGTTAGAGATGTTGAAGTCTTGTGTGGGAAAACTAAATATCCTGCTGATTTTCTTGTTCTTAGTTCCCCACAAGATAGCTTTTGCCCAATTATATTTGGTAGACCCTTCTTGAATACTGTTAATGCTAAGATAGACCGCAAAAAGAATGTTGTTACTATTGGCTAGGATGATATGATTCATGGGTTTAATTTCTCTAAATTTAGTAAACAACACCGTGAAGAGGAATTGCTTAGTAAGGATGAAATTATTGGTCTTTCTTCTATTGCCGTACCTCCTAGTGATCCTCTAGAACATTATTTGCTAGACCATGAAAATGATATGTTTATGAATGAAAGAAGGGAAATAGATGAAGTATTCTTTAAACAGAACCTATCTTTGAAACATAATTTGCTGTTGAAATCCTAGGGAATCCTCCTCCACCCAAGGGTGATCCCGTGTTTGAGCTTAAACCGTTGCCTGATAATCTTAAATATGCCTATCTTGATGAAAAGAAAATATATCCTGTTATTATTAGTGCCAACCTTTTAGAGCATGAAGAAGAGAGATTATTGAAAACTCTGAAGAAGCACCGTGCTGCTATTGGATATACTCTTGATGATCTTAAGGGCATTAGTCCCACTCTATGTCAACATAAAATAAATTTGGAAGAAGATGCCAAACCGGTCGCGATCATCAACGAAGGCTTAATCCTAAGATGAAAGAAGTGGTAAGAAAAGAAATACTAAAGCTTACGGAGGCAGGTATAATTTATCCCATTGCTGATAGTCAATGGGTAAGTCGTGTTAATTGTGTCCCTAAGAAGGGAGGTGTTACTGTTGTTCCTAATGATAAAGATGAATTGATTCCACAAAGAATTATTATAGGTTATAGGATGGTAATTGATTTCCACAAATTAAATAAAGCTACTAAGAAAGATCATTACCCCTTACCTTTTATTGATCAAATGCTAGAAAGATTATGCAAACATACACATTATTGCTTCCTAGATGGTTATTCTGGTTTCTCTCAAATACCGTATCGGCTAAGGATCAATCAAAGACTACTTTTACATGCCCTTTTGGTACTTTTGCTTATAGACGTATGCCTTTTGGTTTATGTAATACACCTGCTACCTTTCAAAGATGCATGATGGCTATATTCTCTGACTTTCGTGAAAAGATTTGTGAGGTTTTCATGGACGACTTTTTCCGTCTATGGATCCTCTTTTGATGATTGCTTGAGCAATCTTGATCAAGTTTTGCAGAGATGTGAAGAAACTAATCTTGTCTTGAATTGGGAAAAGTGATGTGATGATTGCTTGAGCAATCTTGATCAAGTTAAGAAGACCCCGACCCCGAGACCCCGACCCCGACCCCGAGACCCCGACCCTGACACCCCGACCCCGACCCCGACACCAACACCCCGACCCGACACCCCACCCGACCCGACACCAACACCCCGACCCGACACCCGACCCCGACACCGACACGGCACTCAACCCGACGACACCGGCAATTCTCGACCCGACACACGACACCCCGACTCCCCGACCCAGACTCCGACCACACCCCACCCCGAGACCCTCGACCCCACCTCGACTCCCGGCACACCGACACCCCGACCCAGAGCCTGACCCGACACCCCGTTCCGATGCATCGACACGGCACCCTACTCGACCCGGCACCCCGACCCGACACCCTGACCCCGACACCCCGACCCCGACCCCGACACGGCACCCCGACACCGACACGACACCCCGACCCCCGACACCTCCCGAAAAGGTGTTCTTTGGCCTTCCAGAGGCCGACGGGGTCATATATTTGTGAATTATTAGTTAGGTCATATATTTTTCAATTTTGTTATGAAAAACATCATATATAATTGTGTTGATCGGGTAGTTTTAAATGTGCAGTTGTTTCATCGCTCACGAGGTTTGGTGTTCACGACCTCGCCCGTGCGTTTAATAGCTCTGCTTCTTCGTTCGTGGGTTCACACAAATGACATGTCCTCCTCCCCATTAATTATTTGATCTATTCCGATGAAACTTGATAGCTAGCTATATATGTGTCTTGAATCATCGATGCGTAATCAATATGTGTCTCCCGTTCGAAAGCGTCATAGTTATAAATATGCATGCATTTGCATATTTATAACCTTGATTCTTCGAATTGTCCAACGCTATCCATGGACAGCCCGAGTATGTAGATTGGGTTCGTTTCCCATATGCTTTGCTCGGATCCGACGCATAAATTTTTCGGTGCCTCCCTGTTGTTCTCCGGTACATCCTCTCTGCTTATTGCGTAGACGTGTATCGGTGAGAACAGCGAGGAGGTGCTACCGAAATTTTTGGCTCGAATCCTGAGCATAGCATGGGAAAATGAACCCATCTACATACACGGGTGAGATTAGGACCTATCATTACCTATTAGAGTGTAGGTTGCATGGACGTAATAAAATTGACAAAGTAGATCAACTGATGAATATATACATGGTTAATTACATATATAATTGTTTTGTGTCCAGTAGCTCTGAAAGTCAAGATGAGTGATCGTGCGTGGATGTATACCGGTCACATTTGGTCGAACAAATGGAGCGCTGAATGGTTCACAAAAACCAAGGGGTTTGTGCAAGCCGCATTTGCAAATGGCGGAGAAGAAAACACAGTGCTCCTGTTTACGGTGCAGCAATTGGGAAAAGAGGACAGAGGCTGAAATGGGCAAACACCTGCAGAAGAATGGTTTTACACCCGATTATACGGTGTGGACATTTCATGGTGAGTCTGCCCAACGTGACCGAGCTGAGGTGGATCATCGTCGCACCGACGAGCATGGTACCGGGATGGAAAACATGGTGCAAGACTATGATGATGCTCGGGATTCGGACGAGGAGATGGAGGAATCTGCAAAAGGCCTTCAATGAAATGTTGGAGTCTTCAAAACGTCCGCTCCACGAGCACACTGAGCTTTGTCGGTTGGATGCCATCTCACAAGTAATGGCTCACGAAGGCTCGATTCAACTTGGGCAGAGAATGCTATGACGCAATTATGACAGATGTTGGACGCTTTCTACCCAAAGGCCATGTAATGCCCGCAAACCTGTACCGATCGAGACAAAATCCTCCGTGCAATCAAGATGCCCCATGAGAAGATACATGCTGTGAGAAAGGATGTGCCTTATTTAGGCTTGACTATGCGGACTTGAACTATTATCCCATTTGCAAGTCTTCCGGTATATTGTGGTAGACAACGGTATGGGTGAGAAGACACGCACCAAAATCCCGTTAGTGTTCTTCGGTATATGCCAATCGTACCAAGACTTCAACGCCTTTTCATGGTCGAATAGGCGGCCGTACAGATGACATGGCACAAAACAGGCAAAAGAACCGAACTAGATACGTATGGGAATCGATGATGGTACACACATTGGATGGTGTTGCGTGGAAAAGTTTGATGAACTACATGTCGACAAAGCG
The DNA here is from genome assembly GCA_021605145.1 of Aegilops bicornis. Lineage (NCBI taxonomy): Eukaryota > Viridiplantae > Streptophyta > Magnoliopsida > Poales > Poaceae > Aegilops > Aegilops bicornis. Next base: position 58,341,095 of record CM038670.1, read on the forward strand.
GCAGATCCGAGGCATCCTCGAGTCGGCATCGGCCTGAGATGGGTTCGGTGTGTTTGGTATGACGGCAACCCAATACAGTTGTTGGTCCGTATTTGTCTTTCCACTCAATCTCCCCGGACAGATTATGCAAAGAAAGAACATTTTCTGGCGTTGATAATTCCAGGCCCAACTATCCGGGGAAAATTATGAATGTGTACATGCAGCCGCTTAAGGACGAATTGCAAGAAGACTGGGATAATGGGTTCAAGACATACGACGCCTATAGCAAACGGAACTTCATAATGCGTGTCTGGTACATGTACTCGGCGCATGACTCTTGCCGTCAGACGCCGCTATTCGTTGGTGGTGTGTGCATGGAAGGTTCCCGTGCCCCACATGCAAGGGAGCTCTTGAGTTTCGTTGGCTTCGGGCTGATCGCAAGTTTTCTTGCTTCGACATGCATAGAAAGTTCTGGATCCTCGCCATAAGTTCAGGAAAGACAAGAAGAACTTCATCAGAGGTAGAGTTGTCAAAACTCTGCACCACCTACATTGACAGCCAATGCACCTGGATCGCTTAAACGCCTCTCGAGCCGCATCCACAGCGTCCGTGGTACTTCAAGGGTATAATACTAAGCACGCGTGGACTCACAAAACATGCTTATGGGATCTGCCTTACTTCAAAGACCTCCTTTGCCCACACAACATCGACGTGATGCAATAATCGAGAAGAATATCGCCGAGGCACTTTTTGGTACATTTTTCGGCATAGATGGGAAGTCAATGGATAATACTAAGGCTAGAGTTGATCTGGAGGCGCTATGTGATAGGCCGTTACAAAACATGAAAGAACCGAAAGGAAAGCAGAACTGGACGAAGCCAAAGGCATGGTTCAATCTTGGAAGGCCAGCTATGAGTGAAATTATCTTGTGGGTGCAACAGCGAGTTGATGTTCCCGATGGGTATGGAGGCGAATCTAAAGAGGGAGCGAATCTTGATAAATTGAAGATATTTGGTCTCAAGAGTCATGATTGGCACATATGGATTGAGCGGGTAATGCCGGTGATGTTGCGTGGCTTCATCCCTGAGGATGAATGGCTAATCTTGGCGTAACTCAGCTATTTCTTCCGTGTTACGTGTGCGAAAGAATTATACGCTGGCATGCTAGAAGAAATGGAAGAGTTGGCGCCGGAGTTGATCTGCAAGTTAGAGAAGATCTTTCCACCGGGCTTCTTTAATCCAATGCAGCATTTGATTATGCATCTCCGACCGAGGCAAGATTGGGGGGGGGGGGCGTGCAAAATCGTTGGTGCAACCCAACCGAGAGGATGCGTAAGACGCCGAGAAAAATGTAAAATAAACGTAGAATTGAAGCATCGATGGCTGAGGCATTCATCACAGAGGAGGCGGCAAACTTCGTAATAAAGACACTACGAAGCCAAAAAATCGTCATTTGCATAATCCGAAGCCTCGATGCGGTGTTGACGACCCTAAAAGGGTGGATCCAACCTCAGCCTATTCAAAGGGAATCTCGCACCAGCTAGTGTTTCACATCCAAGATCTTTGGATAACGAAGAATGGCGGACCATTTAGTTGTATATCTTCAACAACTTTGATAGAAGTGCGGCCGTACATCGAGTAAGTTCTCGGTACATTGTTTCGCAACTTCTATTTCCTTTGAACTGCTCTTATTCCTGGATATGTCATACAGTCGATACGTCGCCATATTCTCGTATGGAGCGGAGATCCAAAAGGATTCCGTCGAAGAGTATGAGCTTCTCGCAAAGCAAGGAGGCGGCTATCCCGGTTTCATCTCTTGGTTCAAACAAACGGTAATTTCTATTAGACAATTTCATTTCATTCGCTAATTTGTGCGTAATGCAACAATCCTTTCATATTAAACTTGTAGGCTAATTCAGAGTCTATGGACGCCGAATTGAGACAAGTCGCTAATGGTTTTGACTATAAGGTCCATTCATTTGACAAGTACGACATCAACGGGTATCGCTTTGCACCTATGGCAAAGAGCAATCTATGGCCGACGAAAGTCTACAAATTGTTGTGTATCTGCTATCGCCAAGGAGGTACCGAGTATTATGGAAGAGTTGAAGCAATTTATGAACTTCGTTCTATGGTGAAAACCCACCGAATGTCGTAGTCTTCAAATGTTATTGGTTTCAAATTAAGGAGACTAGAAGGACTCATGAACATATAGGGCTAGTTGAAATCAACCAAATCACCCATTTAGATGTTCCTGATGTCTATATTACGGCTCAACAAAGCGACTCCAAGTATTCTATCTACCGTGGGCCTGCCAAACTAATCCAAATCTGAAAGGTTGGGATGTCGTTTATGAAGTGCCGCCACTTGCTAGACTTTCTCCCCCAAAGGAAGAGGATTATGAACCTCACATTAACCCAAACACATATGAAGGAGAATTCTTCCAAGAGACACGTCTTTCCAAAAAGTGTTTCAAGAACCGCTATGCTTCACCCCAAAACATTGAAGTAGACAGCGACAGTGAATCCGACATCACCCCGGAGGAGGAACAAGAAGAGCCGGAACAAGAAGAGGTTACTGTTGTGGATGACATGTCAATGCTTGACCGATTACGTCAAGGTGGCCTTGCACATGTTGATGCCAATGAACCCTATGAGCCCATCATTGATTATAGTGATGATGATGATTATGCATTTATTGATGATACTGATCGAGATTATTAGTAGTGTGAGGTATTCAATTTTTTATGTTGTACTTGATGATGATACACTTAAGTGATATACATATTATTATTCATGTCGGTAATTTTTTATGTTGTACTAATTTCGTTTATTCTTTGTCATGGCAGGTGTTGAAAGATGGTGGGCGCTGGTCGGAGCGCCGCCAAGGCCCCTTCTTCGTCGGGCGTGGTGCGAGGTCTTCCATTCCACACGCACCTCTCTCGCCGAAAGTGTTGCCGGATAAAGATGGTATGGCGACACCGCCGGGCCCTTCTTCGTCGACCGCGGTGCCCAGCAGGGGACGAGGTAAGAAGAAGAGAGGAGGTGTAGCACGTGGTCGCAGGAGAGGAGGTAGGGTGACTCTTACGGCGCCTTGCTCGCCGCCGCCCCCAGCTGTTTCACCCGAGCACGTGACTGCTAGGGGTGGACTCTGCTCGAGGAGGAGGCTACACGGACTCCAGTCCACGGGTCTTCGGCCCACGAGCCTCGGGTCGACGGGCCTTCGGCCCACGAGAGTTGGGCCCACGAGACCCTGGAGGAGCACACGTCTGGATGGGGTACTTGGTCGGGTCAGCCTGAGGAGCCGAGTGGCCATGCTGATGATGGCGGGGAGCCGAGTGGCCATGCTGATGATGGCGGGGAGCCGACTGATTTTGAGGAGGAGGGGGAGGAGTGGGCAACGCTCATACCAGCGTGCAGGCTACACGGCTCCCCGTCTGCGCCGGCGACCATGAGCAGAGGTGGTTGATTTTCCACGATGGGGAGAGGTAAGTGCATTTAATCTTTTTGTACCTTCGCATTCACATTTCTTCAAATAACTAATGCGTTGGCCTTGTCATGTCAAGTAGGGTTGGGACCACCATGAAAGTGTCCGCCGGCCCAACTCCATCCTTGGAGTTCTGATTCGGCAAAACTTTCCGGGGTTTGTCATGTTGCCTGGTGAGGGTCGGCTTCCAGAGGTTGGATTGAGTTGGGAGCACTACTTGGCTGCCCCGGCCCCACCGGGTGAGATTATCGACGGTGTCTTGTGCAAGACGAGGCGGGGCGTGGTGATCGTAAAGTTACTGGTAATTTCTCCTTTACACAATTAAAAATCTTCAACTAGCTAGTTATTAATTGTACTAATCAATATTGTCTCATTTGATTGCGGACATTCTATAGGTGTGAGGAGGGATACGAGGAGGAGGCGCAGATGTTATCCACAAGGAGTGCAAGCGCCTACTTCGTAACTTACGGCATGAGGCTCGGGTGCAGGCTGTTCGAGACTACTACGCCGGGCATGGTATCAAGAAGCCCAAGCAGGAGTGCCGCGATAAGTTCTTGAGTAAGGAGCAGTACATGAAGGTAATTCTTAAGGCCTTGTACTTAATTCCTTCATTTAGTAATTCATAGCCGTAGCGCTGAAGTTTCTATTTGCTAATTTAGGCCCCTCCGAGATGGTGTGCGGATCGGATGGATTGTTGGGAGGTGTTGGTCAATGCGTGGTGCTCAAAAGAATGGCGGGCCACCCACAACGAGGCCAAGGACAAACGTGCCCAAATGGAAGGTGTGCCACACCACCAAGGCAGCTCCAACTTATTTCAGTACGGGCGGAACTGGGTATGTGGTTTGCTTCATGATTCATGCAATTCATTCATCATGCTAGCTTTAGCCCTTTAATTACTAATTTACTTTGTTTCTCTCTTTCAGGCACGCTACAATAAAGCGGATAAGGTGCCGAGGTGTACGACCTGTATGCCATGGCCCACACCGCCCTTACAAGAAAGTCAAGGCATTCTCTGCGTCGACCTCGATGACGCAAAGAACTTCACCAACATCTCCGCCCACGACAAGCTCGTGCAATATAGAGATCGGGAAGGCGAGGAAAGGGGAGGACTTTAACCCGAGCCAGGTCCCATTGATACTGAGTTCTTGATGATATCGGTGGCGGAGGTCCCATGGCTCCATAGCCATTGGAGATGGACTTATCCGTTGTCCTAGCACTCTCCCAGAGATCAAGGCGCGCCAGTCGAGCTCCGCTCCTGAGATAAGGCCTCGTGAACGGCCAGTCCAACTCGCCATCAAGGTTAGTTATACGTACTCAGCTATCTTTCTCACTTACATTGTGTGCGCTTCCATCAATGATTACAAATGGTCATGTGAGTGGTGTTGTAGGCTGCTATACAGAGTGAGAGAGATAGAACGGAGAAACTTCTGGCGGAGGCGGCGGAGAGGCAGCGGGAGTTGGAGGAGAGGACGACAAAGATGTTGGAGGAGGAGAGGGCACGGAATGACATGTAGGCAAGGGCCATGTATGACCTCCTTGTGGTAAGTTTCTTCTGCAGATTACTTGCTAGTCTTAACATTTGAGTCTCATTACTAACTAGTATGACTCTGTTGTGAAAACCAAATGTGCGATGCAAATGTGCGAGAAGTTCGGTCAGACCGCTCACTTGATGCCGATGATTGCTCACAGGAGCACGGTGAGTTTAATTTCAATGGACATTACTTGCTAGTCTTAACATTTGAGTGTCATAATGCTAACGAGACATTGGAAATGATCTTTGGTGCAGCTTAACTCCAGAAACGCATCGCATGATCCTTCTCCAGCTACCAGCACGAGCCAGCCCGCTACTACACCTCCCTGATCACGGTAAGTTTCTCTAGACTTAGACTTAGCTTTATTTCCTCCAACATGCTTACCATAATGACCTAGAGTTAGCTTACTTATGTCAAAAATTGCATAATTAGCTTAGTTAGCTCATAAACGATCCATTTTACCTAAGTTAGCTCTAAAATGACTCATTTTACCTTAGTTAGCTTACAAGTGATCCAATTTATCCAAGTTAGCTCTAAAATGACCCATTTTACGTAGATTAGCTCCTAAATGATCCATTTTACCTACGTTAGCTTTAAAATGACCCATTTCACCCTCGTTAGCTCCTAAATGACCCATTTCACCTAGGTTAGCTCCAAAATGACCCATTTCACCTTAGTTAGCTCAAAAACGTGGCATTTCACCTTAGTTAGCTCATAAACGGCCCATTTCAACTAAGTTAGCTCCAAAATGATCCATTTCACCTAGGTTAGCTCATAAATGATGCATTTGACCTAGGTTAGCTCGTAAAGACCCATTTCACCGAGGTTAGCTCATAAATGACCCATTTCACCTAGGTTAGCTCATAAACGACCCATTTCACCAAGGTTAGCTCATACATCGACCCATTTCACCTAGGTTAGCTCATAAACGACCTATTTCACCTAGGTTAGCTCATAAACGACCCATTTCACCTAGATTAGATCATAAATGATCCATTTCACCTAGGTTAGCTCATAAACGATCCATTTCACCTAACTTAGCTCCAAAATGATGCATTTCACCTAGGTTAGCTCATAAACGACCCATTTCACCTAGGTTAGCTCATAAACGACCTATTTCACCTAGGTTAGCTCATAAATGACCCATTTCACCTTGTTTAGCTCATAAACGATCCATTTCACCTAACTTAGCTCATAAACGATCCATTTCACCTAACTTAGCTCATAAACGATCCATTTCAACTAATTTAGCTCATAAATGATCCAGTTCACCTAAGTTAGCTAATAAATGGCATATACTTCTTCTTCTAGTCTTCTTCTATTCTTTTCTAACTTTCTTATTTGTCATTTTGCAGGTTTCATTCACTTCACTAAGCTTGACATCATATGATGGATTGCTTGTTTTTTCCTTTGATGCACTTCTTTTATTCGCTTCGCTTGCTATGATGAAACTTTGCATATTGTAATATGTATGGATTGATGGGACTATGTGCAACCTACTATGTATGTATGGATGGATATATATGTGCTGGATATTTATGCGATGGATATATATGTGTTGTGATATATATATGTGCTGTGATATTTATGTGATGGATATATATGTATTGTGTCTTTGTGATAATTGTTGGATATAAGAAAAACAAAATTAAAAAGAGGCAAAGGTGTTTCTTTGTCGGCCATCGACGGCAAAGGGCCTTTGCCGCCCTTTATCAGAGGCAAAGGGCCCTTTGCCGTCGCCATCAGAGAGGCAAAGGGGACACGTGGCGCCCACACAGCTTTCTTCACCTTTGTGCCATTTGGCAAATTTGCCTACCGTGGCGGACGGCAAGGTTTTGCCGCCACCGGCCGACGCAAAGAAAAGCTGATGGCAAAGACATAACCTTTGCCGTCCGCCGTGGTGACGGCAAACCACCGTGGGCGTTGACGCATCTTGACGTCAATGGCGGACGGCAAAGGGGTGGTCAATTTGCCGTTCATTTGGCGGACGACAAAGGCCGCCGTTAGCCACCTAACGGACTAACGCCGGACGTCAAGTATTTTGCCGTCCTCCCTTTGCCGTCCGCCATCAGTAGGCAAAGGACTCTTTGCCGTCCGGCCAGAAAAAGTAGACGGCAAAGGACCTGCTTTGCCGACCACATCTTTGTTAATCACTCTTGTTGCCCCGCCGACGACAAAGCTCTCTTTGCCGTCCCGCCGTCCTTTGCCTTAGTCCGCCGTGGCGGACGGCAGAATAATGGATTCCTGTAGTGTAAGTGGGTAGAAGCTATTCCAACTAGTAGTGCTGATCATAACACCTCTATTAAAATGCTTAAAGAAGTTATTTTTCCGAGGTTTGGAGTCCCTAGATATTTAATGACTGATGGTGGTTCACATTTTATTCATGGTGCTTTTCGTAAAATGCTTGCTAAATATGATGTTAATCATAGAATTGCATCTCCCTATCACCCATGCCTAGTGGTCAAGTAGAATTGAGTAATAGAGAGCTCAAATTAATTTTGCAAAAAGGCTGTCAATAGGTCTAGAAAGAATTGGTCCAAGAAACTTGATGATGCATTATGGGCCTATAGAACTGCATATAAAAATACTATGGGTATGTCTCCGTATAAAATGGTCTATGGAAAAGCATGTCACTTACCTCTTGAACTAGAACATAAGGCTTATTGGGCTATTAAAGAGCTCAACTATGATTTCAAACTTGCCGGTGAGAAGAGGTTATTTGATATTAGCTCACTTGATGAATGGAGAACCCAAGCCTATGAAAATGCCAAGTTGTTTAAAGAAAAAGTTAAAAGATGGCATGACAAAAGGATACAAAGGCGTGAGTTTAATGTAGGTGATTATGTATTTCTATACAACTCTCGTTTAAGATTTTTTGCAGGAAAACTTCTCTCTAAATGGGATGGCCCCTATGTTATCGAGGAGGTCTATCGTGCCGGTGCCATAAAAATCAACAACAACGAAGGCACAAATCCGAAGGTGGTAAGCGATCAAAGAATCAAACATTATATCTCGTGTAATCCCATAAATGTTGAAACCAATGTTATTGAAACCGTAACCCGGAGGAATACATAAGGGACACTTTCCGAATGTTTGAGACTCGAAAAGGAGTAGGTATGTGAATGCAGTAAGTAAACCGACTCCAAAACAATTTTTAAGGCAATATTTCTCCGTTTTGGAATATTTAGAAAAATAAGTAGCTGTCTGGGAAGGACACGAGGGCTCCACGAGGGTGGGCGCGCCCTACCCACAGGCGCGCCCCCTACCTCGTGGGCACCTCGTGTGCCTTCCGGACTCCGTTTTCTTGCACGATACGTATTTTGGTCGGTAAAAATTCATTATATATTCTCCCGGAGGTTTTGACTCCTGTATCACGCAAATATCCTCTGTTTTTGTTTCGAGCTGTTGCTGCTGCAGATTAGAGCAAGATGTCTTCTCAAGAGTCAGTCGGGGAGAGCCGGGTATCTAATCCGGCACCGGAACCAAGGGCAAACAGCGAAGCTGACCCCTTTGGGCCAGCAATGGAGGAGGAGATGGAGGCTGACTTGATGAGAGTAGATGCCAGGGAGGATCAAGAAGTCACTTCTCGCTTTCAAGCTGGGTTCGTGATGGGGAACTACAGAGCTCAGCTATTCCAAACTCGGTTATCCTTCCAATGTTAGATTTCTTTCTTATGAAAATATGAAGAGGAGTGTCACTTTTCTCCCATGACTATGCAACACCCTTGGGTGCAAGTAGCCTTAGCAGTTACAGGAAAGCTTCGCAAGGAAATAATGGGTCTCAAGCAGCAAGTGAATAAACTTGAGGAGGAGAATCTTATCCTAAAGGGCATCATCGCCAATAATATTTCACCAACAACAAAGAAGGAGACATAATCACATGGGTATGGGCACTCCCCTTGGCAACTGCCAAGCTTGGGGGAGGTGCCCCGGTATCGTATCACAACCACAACTCCTATCTTTACCGCTCTTCTTCGGTCGATCCTATGAGTAGTATCTTGATCTAGTAGAATAATGTTTCTGGCATGATCTAGTTTTGTGTTTTGCTTTATGATCTCTCTATGTAATCGAGTCCGTGAGCTATATAATAAAGATTAGTGTTGAGTCAAGGGCTTGATTATTTTGCCATGATCTTGAGTGAATAAAAGAATGGAGAAAAAGAATAAAAAGAAACAAAGAGTTCATATTGATCTTATTGAGAGTGATGACTTCACATAGAAAGGGTATGATGATTGAAAGTTGTTGGGAGTTGGCAAACATAGTTTTGGTCATCGTTGCAATTAATAGGAAGTAATAAGGAAAGAGAGGTTTCACATATAGATATAATATTATTGACATCTTTTATGATTGTGAGCACTCATTAAAATATGACATGCTAAAGAGTTGATGTTGGACAAGGAAGACAACGTAATGGGTTATGCTTTCTTATATCTGAGATAAAGTATATTGTCATGGATCTTCCAACATGTTGAGCTTGCCTTTCCCCTCATGCTAGCTAAATTCTCAAAGACCAAGTAGAGATACTACTTGTGCTTCCAAAAACCCTTAAACCAGTTTTGCCATGAGAGTCCACCATATCTACCTATTGATTGTGTAAGATCCTTCAAGTAAGTTGTCATCGGTGCAAAGCAATACAAATTGCTCTCTAAATATGTATGATTGATTGGTGTGGGGAAATAAGCTTTATACGATCTTGTGATGTGGAAGAAATAAAAGCGACAGACTGCATAGTAAAGGTTCATATCACAAGGGGCAATATAAAGTGACGTTCTTTCGCATTAAGATTTTGTGCATCCAACCATAAAAGCGCATGACAACCTCTGCTTCCCTCTGCGAAGGGCCTATATTTTATTATTATCCTCTACCTTATGCAAGAGTCATGGTGATCTTCACCTTTCCCTTTTACATTTTATCCTTTGGCAAGCACAGTGTGTTGGAAAGATCCTGATTGATATATCTAATTAGAAGTAGGGGGCATGAGTTATTATTGTTGACATTACCCTTGAGGTAAAAGGTTGGGAGGCGAAACTATAAGCCCCTATCTTTCTCTGTGTCCGATTAAAACTCTGTAACCACAAGTATCGGCGTGAGTGTTAGCAATTATGAAAGACTAAATGATAGTTGAGTATGTGGACTTGCTATTAAGCTCGACATAGACTCTTTTCGATGTTATGATAAATTGCAATTGCTTCAATGACCGAGATTATAGTTTGTTGGTTCTCAATAAAGTTTATGATTCAGACTCTGCATTGTGAATGGATTATTACTTGAACATAAGAAATCATATGACATTATCTATATATGTTGCTGTTATGAGAATAATCATGATGCCTTCATGTCTCAGATTTTATTTTTATCAACACCTCTACCTCTAAACATGGGGACATATTTATCGATTATCGGCTTTCGCTTGAGGACAAGCGAGGTCTAAGCATGGGGTTGTTGATACGTCCATTTTGCATCATGCTTTTATATCGATATTTATTGCATTATGGGCTGTTATTACTCGTTATGTCACAATACTTATGCCTATTCTCTCTTATTTTACAAGGTTTACATAAGGAGGGAGAATGCTGGCAGCTGGAATTCTAGGCTGGAAAAGGAGCAAATATTAGAGGCCTATTCTGCATAACTCCAAAAGTCCTAAAACTCCACGGAATACCTTACAATAAATAATAAAGAATCCTCGCCAAAGATGAAGGCCAGGGGGCCCACAGCCTGTCCACGAGGGTGGGGGGCGCGCCCTACCCCCCTCGGCGCGCCCCCTAACTTGTGGGCCCCCTGGTGGCTCTCCGATGCCCATCTTCTGCTATATGAGGTCTTTCGTCGAGAAAAAACCCAGAAGCAACCTGTCGGGACGAAACTCCGGCGCCACGAGGCGGAACCAATCTAAGGCTCCGGCAGAGCTGTTCTGCCGGGGACACTTCCCTCCGGGAGGGGGAAATCATCGCCATCATCATCACCAACGCTCCTATCATCGGGAGAAGGCAATCTCCATCAACATCTTCACCAGCACCATCTCCTCTCAAAACCCTAGTTCATCTCTTGTATCCAATTCTTGTCTCCAAGTCCGGGATTGGTACTAGTAGGTTGCTAGTAGTGTTGATTACTCCTTGTAGTTGATGCTAGTTGGTTTATTTGGTGGAAGATCATATGTTCAGATCCTTTATGCATATTATTACCCCTCTGATTATGAACATGAATATGCTTTGTGAGTAGTTACGTTTGTTCCTGAGGACATGGGAGAAGTCTTGCTATTAGTAGTCATGTGAATTTGGTATTCATTCAATATTTTGATCAGATGTATGTTGTCTAGCCTCTAGTGGTGTTATGTGAACGTCAACTACATAACACTTCACCATTATTTGGGCCTAGAGGAAGGCATTGGGAAGTAATAAGTAGATGACGGGTTGCTAGAGTGACAGAAGCTTAAACCCTAGTTTATGCCTTGCTTTGTAAGGGGCTGATTTGGATCCATATGTTTCATGCTGTGGTTAGGTTTACCTTAATACTTTCACTACTAGGGAAAAGCCTAGCAGCAGCTCGGGTTTTAGGCCTATCAGTAGCGCGGGCTGGTGCGCTAGTTGTACGGCGCTACAGCTAAAGCTTAGCAGTAGCGTGCCTCAACCCCCGCTACTGCTAAATCAACTTAGTAGTAGCGATTTCCCAGAGGAGCGCTACTGGTAATTAGTAGTAGCGCGTCTCCCTACCCGCGCTACTACTATTATTTCGTATTTTATTTCTTTTTTATTTCATGTTGTATTCATACACCTTTACACAAGTTTTCATACAACAGGAATTTAGAGATTGTATTGACATCATAATGAGTTATTACATCACGGGGTGAAAGAACCATGGACTAGTTTCAAGTGGATGGACATCCACTTGAAACTAATCCGCGGTTCTTTCACCCAATGATATAATAAATATCATCATCATCATCATCATCATCATATCATTAACAACTTATCATCATAATACATCATTGTCATATAACACCTCCTCAAGATCATCGTTTTCATCAATGAGACATCACATAGCAAATTGGTCACTAGTCGTAATCACAAGTACTCCTCATCATCAACTCTAACACATTGTATCACATAATAAACATATTGTACCTCATAGGACCTAGTACATTCTCTTAGGACCTACTATATTCTCTAAGGTAAAATAGCAAAAAACAAGATAGCTCCTGACTCTCCATTATGGAGAATGGAGATTATCCTGTCTCCAATTCTTGCCTTTCGCTTAAGGTTACTTCCAAGAACCTCCTTGCGAATGTCCAAACATTATTTCCATTCTTAGATTGACCTGGATGTATGTTCAGAACTGCAAGGCGACCATTCTGATACATCAGATGAGGCACACAATCCATCTGGATTTTCTGTTGAAAAACATAGTAATAACTTCATAGTTAGCAATGATGTACTAGTTTTAGAAGTATGCAAAAGATGCACAGATGTCGTAATAGTAAAAAATCTTACCAGGGTATCTCCATAGAAGTTACCGTGGTTCAACACGTGCACTAGTGGCACGTATTCACCATAATTTGGAGGAGTTCGATAATAGGTATTGTAATTCTCAAGATAACTACAATAAGCAATCAGATGACTTTTATCCTTATAAGTTAATTCGGAGCCATCAGTGTAGCGGGTTTTGTCTACCATCTTCTGCACATTCTTTGAAGATTCAAAATAAGCTATCAATGGAAATAAGCTGTCAACTATTTTGAAATAAACAATATAAATTAGTTAATAACTATGTTTGAGAAACTCACATTGCGGTAGAATCGGAAGCGTATCAACAAGGACCCAAATGTCCATATTGTCTTGCTCGATGTCAGGATCACCGAGATCCAAGGTGACAACCATACCCTCAACAAAACCATACATTTTGCATAGTGCTTCCCAATTTGGGCAACCAAAATGGGTTACGCTCTGAGAACTGTACAGATTTACTTCAAAATTGATATCATGATGGGTCCTTAGGTGTATTTTCTTTGTTTGAAAATTTTCATGGTCTTCAAAACCCATCCTCTCCAAGATATAGCGCCTTGCATGGCATGGGATAAGCTAGTCAAATTGTAAAAGATGAAAATTAGACATTGAAATAGTTGAAGTCATGCTTAATTACGAAAAAAACACTTGTCGTTGTTGCGTACCGTTTCAACATCGAAGGTCTCCTCGAGCTTAATGCTGAAGCGTCGATCTTCGTCCAGCTCAACGAACCTGTCGCACATACCTCGATCATCGTGGCACCAGCTGCACTCCCTGAGACCTGTAAATGCGTCCGAAAGTACGACATTTTCGACGTTCATAATTCAAAGATTAAACTTGTATAATTAAATATATGTACTAAAAAACCTAAATTAGATCATTATTTTTTGAGAAAATCTAGGCCACTCGATATTTCCTACATATTCTAGCACAAGTCATGCCATAATTCACGGAAAAATCCGGCATGACCTTTGCTAAAAAAGGACATATCGAGCGCCTGAAATTTGCTGGAACGGAAATTAATCAACACTCCGGCAAAACATAGGCCACTCGGAGGTGTAAACTGAACATGAACGGCCACTTGGGCAACCACATATCCTATTTGAGCAAAACAAGATATACATGGATATTTGGCTGGTCTCACCTCGATGTCGGAGGGGGTCGGTGACTGGGCGAGGCGGGGATGATGGAGGGACTCCTTGATTTCTGCAAAAGCAAAAATCATATAAGTTATCACTAATACATCCCGAATAATTGTTTAACTAAAAAAATAACAACAAATATGACATGTTCAACTAGTTCTTACTAAATATAAACTTACTATAAATAGAAAAAAACTAGTTCTTTCTAAAAATAAAGTAGTTCAACTAGTTATATAAATTATCTTACTAAAAATGCATTAGTTCTATTAATTCAACTAGTTCAACTAGTTTATTAATTTACTTACTAAACTAGTTCAACTAAAACTAAACTAGTTCAACTAGTTTATTAATTTACTTACTAAACTAGTTCAACTAAAACTAAACTAAACTACATTATACAATAGTTAACTAGTACCATCACTACTACAAATTAACATCTACTACTGCGAAAAATCATTATCTATGAACCCTAAATTAACATCTACTACTACTAAAAAACATCTAGTACTAACTAAGCAGAGAGAACGGGTGTGGGGGAGGGGTGGGGGCTTACAGAGAGTGGAGAGACGGTGGCAGGGAGGTGCTCGACGACGGAGAGGTAGGGGCGGCGAGGGCGGGCTCGGGATCGGGAGGCGGCGGCGGCGACGGTGAGGTCGAGAGCGGAGGAGGTGGGGGAGGCGGCGGCGAGGGTGAGGTCGAGAGCAGCGGCGGGCGGCTGCGATGAGGTTGACGACGGCCTCGGGCGGCGGCGGTGAGGGCAGGCTCGGGCTCGGGCGGCGGCGACAGAGGAGTAGGGGAACAGTGGTGGGGGGGGGGGGGAGGAGGACTTAGCGAAATTTTGAGTTGAACTAGCAGTAGCGCACTTCAGGAAACACACTATAGCTAAAGTAGCTATAGTGCGTTTTCAGGAAAAACGCTACTGCTAAGTCTAAGCACGCATCAAAAATATACATTGGTCATCATTGATCTTTTTGTGTAGAATCTAAATAGTCAACATGAATCCTCACAGTACCTAAATAGGCACTGGTGAAGATTCATATTGCAGCCACAAATCCTACACATATAGTTCAATGAAGACCAAGTGCTCGAGGTAGTTTGAGAAGTAACATATTTAAGGTGGTAAACACCTTGTTCGCTTAGCAGTATGGGACTAAACTTAATTAGGTGCAACACTTAGCAGCAGCGCGTTTTGCAGAAAAATGCTGCTACTAAGTACTTTAGCAGCAGCGCGTCCAGGGAAGGGCGCTACTACTATATCTAGCCTGGGGGCAAATCCGTGGCAATTATAGTAGCAACGCTTGTTTCACCTAGAGCACTACTGCTATCTAGTTATTAGTAGCGCGGTTCCGTTAAGCTCGCTACTGCTAGTTAGCAGTAGCGCCTGTTTTTAAACCGCGCTGCTGCTAAGATTCTGTGTATAACGTTTTCCCTAGTAGTGTTTTGTTGTAGTTGCGGATGCTTGCAATAGAGGTTAATCATAAGTGGGATGTTTGTTCAAGTAAGAACAGCACCCAAGCACCGGTCCACCCACATATCAAATTATCAAAGTACTGAACGCGAATCATATGAACGTGATGAAAACTATCTTGACGATATTCCCATGTGTCCTCGGGAGCACTTTCACTATTATAAGAGTTTGTCCAGGCTTGTCCTTTGCTATAAAAAGGATTGGGCCACCTTGCTGCACTTTATTTACTTTTGTTACTTGTTGCTCGTTACAAATTATCCTATCACAAAACTATCTGTTACTACTTATTTCAGTACTTGCAGAGAATACCTTGCTGAAAACCGCTTATCATTTCCTTCTGCTCATCGTTGGGTTCGACACTCTTATTTATCGAAAGGACTACGATAGATCCCCTATACTTGTGGGTCATCAGGGTCCAAGGAAGACACAGTAGCCCGAGATGGAGCGACGGGTGTCGGGGCAACCCGCCCAGTCGGCATCGGAGTAGGCGGCAAGAGCGGTGTCAGTGGAGGCGTGAAGCGTGACGCTGAGGTCCATAGTGCCACAAACATAGCGGAGAATCCGCTTTACATCGGCCCAATGAACGTCCCGAAGAGCATGCATGTGAAGACACACCTACTGGACGGCATACTGGATCTCCGGTCGAGTCAGAGTAAGGTACTGAAGAGCCCGAACAATAGACAGGTAAAAGGTATCATCCGAAGTAGGGGAACCATCTGTGGCAGAGAGCTTAGCCTTCGTATCCGAGGTAGGGGAATCATCCGAAGTAGGGGAACCATCCGAAGCGGGCTTGCAGTTAAGCATGCCAACGCGATCCAGGAGCTCATGAGCGTACTTCTGTTGGTGAAGGAAGAAGCCATCCGGACGGCTGATATGTCTCCAATGTATCTATAATTTTTGATTGTTTCATGTTGTTATATTATCATTCTTGGATGTTTTACAATCATTTTATATCATTTTTTGGAACTAACCTATTGACATAGTGCCAAGTGCCAGTCGCAGTTTTCTGCTTGTTTTTTACACCGCAGAAAATCAATATCACATGGAGTCCAAATGCACTGAAACTTTTTTGAATTTTTTTGAACCAGAAGACACCAGATGGGCCAGAGAAGCACCTGGGGGTGCCCCGAGGGGGGGGGGGGGGCACAACCCACCAGGGCGCGTCTAGGCACCCAGGGCGCCTCGATGGGTTGTGCCCACCTAGGGGAGTCGACATTTTGCTCCAGCCGCCGCAGGCTTCTGTATCCATGAGATCCAATCTAGAGACCTTTTCCGGCACTCCGTCGGAGGGGGAAATCATCACCGTTGGCCATCTTCATCATCCCGGCGGCCACCATGACGAGGAGGGAGCAGTCCACCCTCGGGGCTGAGGGTTTGTACCAGTAGCTATGTGTTTAATCTCTCTATCTCGTGTTCTCTTGAGATGCACAATCTTGATGTATCGCTGGCTCTGTTAATATAGTCGGATCATATGGTGCTTTCCCCTCTCTATCTTGTTGTGATTAATTGAGTTTTCCCTTTGAGATTTCTTTGGATTGAATACTTTTATGAATTTGAGAACACTTGATGCATGTCTTGCTACGAATTCCCACGGTGACAATGGGGTGTCATATTGATTCACTTGATATGTGTTTTGGCACTCAACTTGCGGATTCCTGAAGTGACATTGGGGTAATCTATGCATAGGGGTTGATGCATGTTCTTGCACTACTAGGGAAATGCTTATACACAGGAGCTTAGTAGTAGCGCTGGAAAATAGTAAACGCTGCTGCTATTTAGCAGTAGCGCTGATCCAGGGAAGCGCTAGTAGTAAGTCTATGGCAGTAGCGTTGTAAAACAAAAACGTGCTACTACTATGTGGGATCAGACGAGGCCACCGACGGTAGCTGTTGTACCAGCGTTGTACAAAATCAAGTGCTGTATTTTACTGCGCTGCTACTGCTAATGGGCCCCACTTAGTAGTAGCGCTTTTCCAGGAAAGCGCTACTACTAAGTAACGTAGCAACAACGCGTTTTGGTAAGCAGCGCTACTGCTGGTTCCGGCTGGTGCCACCTTTTCACCCCCTCCCCCTCCTCTCCCCCACTTTGCCCTCTCTCCCCCTCCTTTCCCCTCTCCACTCTCCACCATTTTTGCTCTTCTTCTCTCTTCCTCCTACCTCTCTTCTCTCCTCATTAACTTCTCCCTCCACCATAACTCTCCTCCATAAATGGCCTCTCTCATCTCTCTTTCTCCTACCTCTCTTCCTCTCCCCATTAATGCCCCCTCCACCATAACTCCCTATCCATTAGTTAGCTAGCTAGATTCACCTCTCCTCCCCCAACAACTAGATCTAGCTAGCTATTTAGCCATCCACGCGTGCTCTCTCGATCGGTCTCTCTCATATCATCTAATTAACCGCGTTCTCTCTCGATCGGGTCTCTCTTGGGAGATATATAGGTGAGTAAAAAGTTGTTCATTTCAAGAATGGGAATATGTGTGTGAATGAGAATATGTGTGTTTGGGATATATGGAGAGATTTGTGCGAGTGACATGCCCTCGAGTTGCTTATGTTTTGCCGAAATATCGATTCAGTGAATTTCGAGCAAACTCAATATGTCCTATTTTTAGGGAAGGTCATGCCAAAATTTTATATGACTTTGAAGCATGCATGCATTATTTATTTTATAACCCCTTTTGCTTGTTATATCGTGCAGTCGTTCAAGAAGGTGAGAGGATGGCATGGGAAGCGGTACATGCAATCCGCGGTGATGGACATGTATGCAAATAATTGGACTAGGATTAGATGTCCGTGTGCAAGATGCAAGAAGGAGTCCTTTTGGACCCTTTTGATCGTGGCACTTTGAAGGCGCACCCGCTGATGAATGATTTCATGGATGGCTATACTCAGTGGATAAGTGAAGAAGATGATGATGATGAGGACGTCCACATGGCAGAGAGTAACGACATAGGGCTAGGCGAAGAGATGACCGATCAACACAAAGACGTTGGCGCCAGACATGGCGGCGGGGAAGATTCCAGAAATGACGGTGGCGGAGAAGATTCCGGACATGGCGGCGGAGAAGAGGCGGCGGTCACGCCACAGTCTTCGACGATACTAAGTGAAGTCGTGCAGGACCCTCATGTTCGAGACCTCCTTCGCAAGAGTATGACTAGCAAGAGAGCTGCTTATAGAGAGGAGGCCAAGCCGGCGCAACTTGAAGTTGACTCGAAGACTCCATTGTATGACAGTTGCGATCCCGTGGTGACCCGCTTGAGTTTCACGCTTGAACTTCTAAAGACGAAGGCCAAAAACAAATGGACAGAGAAAATCCTCGATGAGCATTTGAAGTATCTGTCCCCGGAATACTCCCATGCTATGTACTTGGACTCATCGCAGAACATCAAGAAAAAGGATTACACACACATAAAGAGTGTTCTCGATAGTGCCTTGATAAGCTTCAGCCTTTTTGGTGGATATATCAAGGTGAAAAGGCACAGTAAGTCCGAGCCGGTTTTCCGCCATAAGACCAACTTCTGCTTCATCCAGCAACCGCACACCAGTAGGGCTGATGGATTCTACCTCATGCATCACCTGATCGAGTATAGAAGGGATAATCAACACCTTCGCATGTCACCTACTACCGAAGATGTCGAGATTGTCAGCTGGGCCACAAGCATAGGAACGACACTGGATCATCATATCCGAGCTGAGTTATATCACGTACAGTGTGAACTTGCCCAAGTGATCATGAAGCAAGTCCTCGAACCAACAGGGATGTTCTACCATGGGCCAATCATGTGGGCTAATGTTCGAGAACTACTAGTCGCTCAGCGTCTGGACCTGAAGCCTTTCACGAAGCTCGGGTGCTTCCGCCCTGACTATGAAGATTGGACCGCCGACATGGAGGACTGATTGTCGATGACAATGTGTCACTAATGTCTTTCTATGGCAATACTTTGAATTTATGCACGGCGAAACTATGTGATGTAACTAAACCATGGTCCTGAACTAGCGTAGATCGCTCTAGTTAATTAGTTTGGGTATGAGGAACTTCGTCATTTATGTTTACTATTGGTTGCTTTTATTTTGCTAATCATGCCTCTTTGTTTCCTTAAGTACATTATGTTGCATATTATCGTTCAATTCATCAACTCACGATGCAGGTACATAGATCAGAGATGGCGAAGGACTACTACGCCGTGTACGTTGGGAGGGTTCCAGGAGTATATGACCACTGGCCAGCTGCTCAGGCCCAGGTGCACAGGTAGCCGGGTGCTAGCCACAGAGGGTTCGTCACCAGAGCCGAAGCGGAAAGTAGTTGCTTGAGATGGACACTCCAGCATGAGCAGGGGCGGGACCGCCGGTACAACATAATCACGCTCTTGCTCATGCTGATAGCTCTTCTCTTCTACATCATGGTTTAGATAGAGATGATGAAACTTGTGTGTGTGCCATGACCATGCAGTTGCACTTATTCGAGACATGACATGATCGCACTTGTGTATCGCTATTTTTGAGATGTGATGATATTTGTGTTGAATGATGATGATGATGATGATGGTATGACAAGACTACTGTATGTCTATGATATGTGAGAATAGTGTATTTTTAGTATGATGTGAGGAAATATTGTATAGAGCCTGTATAAATACATCACAAAATACGTAGAGGGGTGCAAATCTGTGAAAGCACCTACTAGAAGCGTTGGCTTAGTAGCAGCGCGTCATCTGAACAAGCGCTATAGATAGTTATCAGTAGCGCTGGTCCTGGAAGCGCTACTGCTAACAATACTTACCAGTAGCGCTGCCCATACCAGCGCTACTGCTACAACTTAGCTGTAGCGCGATAGAAGTAGCGCTGGACCCAGCGCTACTGCTATGCATATTTCAAGCGCTACTACTAGGGTATTCCCTCGTAGTGTTGTCTTTATTTCTTCGGCAGAAATATTGGGGCACTCGTTGAGGTTCTTTTTGTTGGATTGAGTATTATGAATCTGAATTTGCTTTGTTGTTATTTTAGTACGAACTTTTGATAGATCGATCGGAAAGAATAACTTGGTGTTATTTTAGTACGAACTCTTGGATAGATCGGTCGGAAAGAATAACTACAAACAATTTCTTCTTATGTTCTCCGCTTGATAGGAACTTTGGAGTGATTCTTCAACGCACTTTGAGGGATGGTTATATGATCCAATTATATTAGCATTGTTGAGAGATTGCCCTAGTGAAAGTACGGACTGTAGGCCAGATTTTCAAGCATTTCAATACCGTTTCTGCTCCCTTTTGTTACTTGCTATCTTGCTGTTCTTTATTTTTACTATTACAAAAATCAATATCTACTATACATATTACACTTCTATCACCATCTCTTCGTCAAACTAGTGCACCTATACAATTTGCCATTGTATTGGGTGTGTTGGGGACACAAGAGACTCTTTGTTATTTGGTTATAGGGTTGCTTGAGAGAGACCACCTTCATCCTACGCCTCCCACGGATTGATAAATCTTAGGTCATCCACTTTAGGGAAAATTGCTACTGTCCTACAAAACTCTGCGCTTGGAGGCCCAACACGAGTCTACAAGAATAAAGTTACGTAGTAGACATTAAGCTCTTTTTTGGCGCCGTTGCCGGGGAGGTGAGTTCTTGAAGGTATATCTTCAGATCTTAAAATCGAATCTTTTAGTTTCTTGTTTTATCACTAGTTTGGTTTTGTAAAACAAAACTAAAAAAATGGAATTGAGATTGCATCATATTATTCATCTTTATAATGTCTTTCGTGAGAATGATGGAAAAGAAAATTGTGCTCAATTGTTAGAAGAAGAATGCTATAAAATGTTTGGCATAAATGATGAGAATGATTGCAATATTGTTAGTGTGAATTCTCTGAGTATCCAAAATGCTAATGATTATTGTTATAAGCAATGCAATTTTATTGGTGTGGAAAGACTTTGTGAAGACATGCCTCATAGGGATGATAGATTTTGCAAGAAGCATAAACATGATGAAACCAATCGATGGCTCAAAGTGATAGATAAGTTTGCTAAAAACTTATGTTCTCTTTATCCTATTATTTGTGAGCTTTGCAATAAAGTTGGTCACCTTAATTTTCAATGCATGCTTTTTCATGATCGAATCATGTCCAAATATTGCAATAACTTGATCACCGTTGAACTTTGTTTATATCCACCAGGTAGAGGTGGTTCTTCGGCGCACGTCGCGGCCTTTTCCGGTGCGGTCGCCATCGAGGTGCCAGTGCTAACACTTGGACATGTCTCCTCCTATCAATCTTCCCGCACTAACGGGATCTGAAGATTGAACTTTTGATTATGATAGTTATGAAGTTGCCAGCACAGGAAAATGATTTATGAAGTGGGCTGACTAATCGAACTCCCACCCGGGCTCAGAATGCAGACAGGCAACGGCCTAGAGCCCGAGTCGGAGCAGAACCACCATGGGGAGCCAGAAGGGAAATAGGGTTGGGGGAGGGGAGCCAAACCAAGAGTGAAATCGGGGAATGGGGTCGCTGGAGTTACCGCGTCGCCAGAGTCGTCGTCGCGGCGCTCGTGCTCCACGCGCCCATGGTCCTCGAGTTGCCGGGCCGCCAGTGTGGCTACAAGGCAGTGGAGACGCGTCGCCGCTCCCGTGGTGTGGCCGCGCCGGCGAAATGTTGATGCGGCCGGCGGCGCTCCACCCCTCCCCTGCCTCCCCTCCTTTCTTTGCACGTCTATTAATCTTTTTCAGGCGCCTGAAATTCTGTTCATCTCCACTTGATTTTTGCCTCCACGAATTCCGCACGCGGCAGTGTGGCTCGACCCATTACGAGGGATAGCCTAGGGCGCACACATGGGCCATTCCGGGATTGAGCCTATTTGTTTGACAGATTTAAATTCCCTCTACAAAGACAGATTTGAATAAACAAATATATATATGAAGAAATGTTCGCCAAATTTTAGAAAATGTCAAAGATTTTTTTAAAGGAAATAATTTTTTTTCAAGAATTTGGAAAAAGTTAATTTTTTTAAATGATCGAATTTTAGTAAATCCATAAATTTACAAAAATCTTCCTGATAATCAATATACACATAATTTTAAAAAGTTCTTCATTACGGCATATCTGAAATTACTCGAGATTATTTAAATAAATATTTACAAGTTTTGGAAATGTGAATAATTTTTTTGAAATAAATCCAATTTTTAAAACTATTATTTTTTTAAAATGTTATCTCATCTCATATTATAAAAAGTTCATGTATAAAAATACAGAAACAAAAAATAGACAAAAATACGAATAAGAACACACAAAAAAGCATAAATGCGGTATAAACAAAATCGATGAAAAATTCGTTAGAAAAAACAATGAAACCACATCACACCGCAGGGTTCACGCACATTCCCGCTATTCTCCACGCTCTGCAGGGAATAATATTTTCCCTAATCTTCTAAGCACTACTATCATGGATTTCATATCCCTTACTCCTACAAAGTACTAGCGGGTAGTCTCTGAGCAACTTGTATTATCTGTGTAGCTCTCAGATCATGTTGTTTGGACCCTTAATTAATCAATCACATAGCTAGTTTAACAAATAACGACATATAAAATAGGCACAAATGAACCCCCTACATCTCCCACACATATGTGCATTACTCACGCATATAAGAAGAATGACCAACAAACACAAAGATCAAATAGGGGAAAGCCATATCGATGATACTACAAATTATCGCAATAATATGAATCATCGATGTGATCTTAATCTCTGATACAGTATGAATAGAGTTACAAATCCTAACCTTACAAGTTGGAACTACTCTCTCTATGGTGATGATGTCGATGAATGAAGGGGGTGTGATGTGAAGAAGCCGAAATGGATCTAAGTGAAGTTTTTCTCTTCCGAATCTCTTCTGCAATGTTCAGATGGTGATTGTGATGTCTTCCTCCTCTCTTCTCTTATGTCTCCCTTTACAGAAGTTATTTTTATAGATGAGAGGGAGGTGGAGGCGCCTATACGACAGATGGCGCTCGTAGTAGGCACCGTCTTCTCTCCTAGTGCGCCAGATGAAGTTTTGCTTAACAGGGAAATTTCCCCCCGCTGTCCCATTTGTTTGGATATTTATCCATTTTCTAGAAGTGTTTTGACCTACACAAGAAGTAAGGATACAATGTTGCTTCATTGTCGGAGTATATCGTTAGTAAAAAAGGCGAGAGCCGTCAAAAACCGATCAAAATATCCAATTGAAAGTGTCAATTTATGGAGCCATCACTTGCCATTCTTAAAAAATAGGAAGTAATTTCACTCCTTTTCCCCTTAGAAAAAGGGTTATACGATACATCTTACTACCGGGGAAAGGGTGTAGTATAAGTTTCATTCAACCCTTGATTTAATGGCGCTCTAAAGTTGGGTTGTTCCGTTTAATTTCATTTTTAAGGGCAATTGAGTAACTTAGTTAATAGTCTAATATCTAACTATGTTCAACTTCTGTGCATTTGGCATAGCTGTTGACTTTGGATGGCACTCCAAACTTGTGTTGTCCAGTTTAATTGTTTAGGGCAATCTAGTAGTTTAGTTATTTGTCTAATCTCTAATCTCCGATCCGCTCCTCTGCCCATGTCATAGGCCAACCACCGTGAACTGTCACTAAGCCAGTGCGACCTCAGTGGTTCGTCGGCATTGACATCTCCTAGGCGCTCCTCGAGGTGTTCGAAGCGCACACCATCCGACATGAATTCGGCGTGTGCATGTAGGCGTTAGGACGGGGAGAAGTATGGAGCTAGCCCAGTAGTTCATGTTTTATTAGACAAAAGGACACAGGCTCGGAGTTAAATTAATGACGCCCTTATACAAGAACAAATACGAGAACCACAAAACACAAGACAACACAACCCGCCACGACGGAGAGATACATAGTATTGCGGGGAATAGCAGATGAACACTACAGCCGGCTACATGCAAGCAATGTATACCAAGAAGGAACCCAACCTATAAAGGTCAAATTTGGACTATTTTTTTAAACCACAATACTTATTTTGGATCGGATGGAGTACCTTTGTATACTAGTATAAGATGTATTGCATTAGCGTACAGAGGGGGTACCATTTCTTAATGGTAGACATAACAAAGGCAGATCCTATTGATAAATGGTCGAAGGAAGGTAAAATTCCCACCAAGAATTTAGCAAGCATGTACATCAGCCCAAATATAGGCTACTGACAGGGGTAGAACCACAATGGATTAACTTTAAAAAGAACCACAGCCTTGCACGTACAGAGTCATTTGATGAAGCTGTTAACCACCATATACTGACCTAATGGTGTTTGTAGTTTTCTTCAAGAACATATTCCAATTTTTGCCAGAACTGGGCCTGGCAATTACTCAATAGGTTTGTAACCATTACTTCTTTTGTGCATTCATCATAGGTAATTTAATTTTCCTGCAGCAAAACTGTAATTTCTCCGTAATGTAAAGGCGGAGCTTCTGCTATGTTTCTTCAAAATAAGAAGTAATTATAAAACTGATATTAGAATAGAATTTCACCATCCATATTTAACACAGTGTTATTGCAGGAGCAAAAGACAGCCCCACTTTTAGTTTTTGTAACGTATGGTCATTAGGAACCGGGTCCCTACCAAGACGAGCTCTCAGGTTGTAGGGATGGAAGGAAGGTTGGCATGGAGGAAGGCGAGGCCGGCGGCACTGGGGCGCCGTCGGTGCGCACGCGAGAGAGAGGGTGCATGGGCGGCTAGGGTTAGGTCTCCCGGCTCCCTTCAGGAAGCCGAGAAAATATGATTGCTTCTGGTTAATCTCAAAACGGGTCCTTACATAGGTTTATATAATCCTCCTAAATAAGATAATTGGGCTAAGCCCCTAACACGATAAGATAACTTGGTCCGGGCCCCTAACTGCCTGTGCCATGAGGCTTCCTTCGGCTATAGTGTATGCTGGTCATAACACTATAAAAAAATACACTTCCGTGATGATATGTGTTTGTCACAGTAGGTCACGTTTTTTGTCATGCATGTACATCCATGACAATTTTATGACAGAATCAAGATAGTCATACCTGTGCTGTCGTAGAAGTGTTCCATGATATTACCAAAATTATCATCATGGAAGTGTCCACTTCCATGAAAATAAATCGCGCGTCATAGCTTTTGTCAAGGGTGATCGACACATGGCATCCACACTACTAGGAA
Organism: Aegilops bicornis; assembly: GCA_021605145.1. NCBI lineage: Eukaryota > Viridiplantae > Streptophyta > Magnoliopsida > Poales > Poaceae > Aegilops > Aegilops bicornis. The sequence continues at coordinate 58,366,372 of CM038670.1, forward strand.
AAAGGCTATAGATAGGACTGATTCTAATGGCGCACCAGGTAAGTAGTGCGCCACTACTATATACTAATGGCGCACCGGTTGCTCGTGCGCCATTAGTGTGGAAGACACTAATGGCGCACCGTGCTCAGGGTGCGCCACTACTATTGATTTTTTTTCCCATTTTTCCATACAAACTAATGGCGCAGGATGGCAAAGTGCGCCATTACTAGTTAGAACTAGTAATGGCGCACGACCAAGACAGTGCGCCATTAGTATATATATATATTTTTTACTTTTTTTGCAAACCTACTAATGGTGCACTATGCCAAAGTGCGCCATTAGTAGCTTAAATTACTAATGGCGCACTGTGCCACGGTGCGCCATTAGTATAAAAATTATTTTTTTTACTTTTTTGCAAAACTACTAATGGCGCATGTCTCTGTGGTGCGCCATTAGTATGTTGGGTTACTAATGGCGCATGACTTAGTGGTGGGCCATTAGTAACCTGGGACCAGCTAGATATTTTTGGACAGCCACACCTACACACTCATTTTCCCACTTCATTCCCCCACCTCCTTCTCTAAGCTTGTCTGCTGCCTCCTCCTCCTCACCTCATTTGCACCATAGATTCGTCAAAATTAAGTGGTGAAATTACCTTTTTGATAGGTAAGTAAGGGAAAGCTATCTTCATGTTGTAGATCTACTTTTTTCTCCCTAGCTCGCTTCCAACAACGTGCACCTGCACTTTTTGTGGCCTAGCTAGTTCTATGTATGTTTGTGGTGTTGCTTGTGTTTGTGGTGTTGCATATTTGTTTGTGTTTGCAGGTACCGTTATTTGAAATGCGATAGTTGCCAATATTTTGCCGGAATGTTGTTTCATTTCCGTTTGGCGAGAATTTTGGCACTATGCATTCTTTTGGTCCTATTTTTAGGAAAGGTCATGCCAAATTTTTTGGTTCTAAAATATCGTTTTGCTCTACCCGTAGGCGACCATGGTCCGCCACGATGACCGAAGGCATCGGGAATAGGTTTTGAGCTCCGCGAAGGCCGAGATGCTTCAAAAGAACGAGGCGGAGATAAGATGTCCGTGTCGAAGATGCAACTGAAGAGCCTTATTGCGGACCCGGATTCCGGGTAGGTGCGGGACCACCTGCTCTTGCGTGGTTTCATGGATGGCTATCGGTGGCAAGGTGATGAAGATGACTATGAAGTCGTCCATGGGGGCCGGGCGAGAAATGAGGAAGGGCAACAAGACAACCACCGCGGCGAGGGCGCGCGAGAAGACGAAGAATCTCCAGGACATGATCACGACGGTGACGATGTACACAATCATCATGTAGAAGATGTTGTACATGATGATGAGGAAGATCAAGACGAAGGGCATGATCATGAAGATGAAGATGCCGGAGCAGACGACGATGGAGGCTGGGTGCAGGATCCTCATATTCAAGAGCTGCTTCGCAAGCGCACGGATAACGCAAGAGCTGCCGCCCGAGAGAAAGCCAAGCTGGATCAACTGGAGATAGACGTGGTTACTCCATTGTATGAAGGATGCAGGCCGAGGATACCGCTGAAAGTAACGCTCATGGCTCGAGATGAAGGTAAAACACAAAATGACCGACGCGTGCTTCGGCGAGAACATGTCATTCTCGCACGAACGTCTTCCCAAGGGGAACAAGTGCCCGACCAGTTCGAGGAGGCGAAGAAAATCGTGTGTCCTTTGGATTTACCGCACGTGAAATACCATGTGTGCATGAACAATTGCATCATTTATCGGACGAGCACGCGGAGTCTACCATATGTCCGGTGTCTTGGCGTCACTCGATACAAGAAGAGGAAGAAAGCTCCTCGAAAATCGGTGTGGTACTTTCCGATCACTCCTCGTCTGCAGCGGTATTTCGCGGACCCTAAGGTAGCAAAGCTCCTGCGTTGGCACGCGGATAGGGAGGAGAAGAAGCGGGAAGATGACGGAAATGATCCGGAGATAAATAAAAAAGACAAGATGCTGAGTCACCCTAAGTATGCGAGCCAGTGGCAAGCGTTGAACTTCGAATACCCAGAATTTGGGAAGGATCCAAGGAACATCATGCTGGGCGCGAGCACCGATGGAGTCAATCCGTTTGGCAGCCAGAGAAGCACACATAGCACCTGGCCTGTGTTTGTGTGGATGTACAACCTTCCCCCTGGTTGTGCATGAAGAGGAAGTACATTCACATGAGTATGCTAATTGAAGGGTCGAAACAATCAGGGAATGACATCAATCTGTATCTGGGGCTGCTGACGGAGGAGCTAGACACGCTGTGGAAAACGCCAGCCAATGTCGTGGGACACCACGGAGAAAGAATATTTCCCTATGAGAGCCGCCTTTGCTCACGACGGTGCCACGACTATCTCGGTTATGGATATCTCGCAGGCAGGTAGTCCATGGATTTTACGGATGCGTAAGGTGCATGGATGACACAACGTATCGCCAGCTAGATAGAGATCCCGGGTCTTGAAAACCGTGTTCATGGGACATCGAAGGTGGCTTCGCGACGATGACCCGTGGAGGAAACGCAAGGAGCTGTTCGATGGTGAAACCGAACTCAAAACGCCTGCACGAGGAGCGCCGAGGAAATAGACGAGCTGTTGAAAATTGGAAAGACTGCCTTGCCGGGAAAAAGGCGCCAGAGCCGGGAAAAAGCGAAAGGCGCGAGCAGCTGCTGAAGGTATGGAAAAGGAGGTCTGTTTTACGGGACTTGCCATCTTGGAAGATCCACCGTGTGCCTCACAGCCTTGATGTCATGCATATCACGAAGAACGTGTGCGATAGTCCGCTTGGTACCCTGCTCAACATGCGAGAGAGGACCAAAGATGGGCGAAAGCAAGGGCAGACTTGAAATCAATGGGCATCAGCAGGAGCTTCAAGCTAATGATGATGATGATGATGATGATGATGATGATGATGATGAGGCGAAGCGGGACACCGAAAGTCGTCGCAAAGGCAAAAGGCCAAGAAGACGGAAATGACTACCCTCCGCGTGCTTCACTCTAAGTCAGGAGGAGATCGAGTAGTTTTTCACCTGCCTCCTAGGAGTAAAACTTCCCTTCTGATTCTGTGGGGAAGATAAGAAGATACCTAGACCCAGCGAAGCAGAAGTTCAGCGGGATGAAGTCTCACGACTGTCACATGCTGATGACGCAGATACTTCCAGTTGCAATCCGTGGGATCATGGATGCGCACGTCCGTGAAACGGTATTTGGCCTATGCAACTTTTTCGACGTCATCTCGGAAGTCGATTGGCGTGAGAGCAACTCGAAGGCTACGAGGAAGAGATCGTGGTGATACTATGCGAGCTTGAGATGTACTTCCGCCCGCATTCTTCGACGTTATGGTGCATCTGCTGGTCCATATCGTGGAGGATATCATCCAACTCGGGCCGACGTTCCTGCACGGCATGATGCCGTTCGAAAGGATGAATGGTGTCATCAAAGGATACGTTGAACATGTCACGTCGAGAGGAAGTATAGCGGGGCTTTCGACCGAAGAGTGCATCTCCTACTACCACGAATTATCTAGGCATCGAGAAACCCGTTGGTCTGCGATCAACAGCACCTCGGCGGGCTCATTGGATGGGGTCACCGTGAGGGTCGCCGCGAAATGCATGTCGACTACGAGGGTCGACTCGCCGACTTTGAAAGAGCAAACCTAGTCGCGCTACAACACATAGACGTGGTCGATCCTTGGGTGGTAGAGCACAAAACCTTTATTGAGAAGGCGTACAATGACCGAGGCCAACAGAGGGACGGACGGAGATATACTCAAAGAGCAGAACTCATGTTTCACTGTTGGTTCAAGCGGAAGCTTACTGCGTACCCTTTACATGAGGATTCTTCTGCGGAAGAACAACTCATATTCGCCTTGTCATAGGGCGCCGAGCACAACCTGATGACCTATGAGGCGTACGATATCAACGACTACACATTCTAGACCGAGGACAAGGACATGAAGAGCGATGGTTATCAGAACCCGGGGTAATGATGGAATCCTACACCGTCAACGACAAGGACAGAAACTATGGAAGGATCGAGGAGATCTGGGAGCTGAGCTACGCTGGAGAGAAGGTCCCGATGTTTCGTGTCAGATGGGCCAAGAGCGTCCTAAAAGAAGACCGGTATTTCACCACCATGGTTATACCCGAAGCCAAATCCAAGATCATGGTATAAGCGTCACCGCGAAAAATGAGCCATGGGTACTGACTTCCCAAGTGGACCAATGCTTCTTCATTACCGACCCGTCTAAGCCGAGTCGTGTTGTCATCAGGAGAGGCAAAAGGAAGATCATCGGAATGGATGGAGTAGCCAATGAGCAAGACTTCGACAAGTACGGCGACCCGAATATCGAACATGACGACGACGATGAAGTAGCATCATACACCACAAGAAGAAGCAGGACCACCCTACCTAAAGGACGCCCGTTCCACAGAAGAACTCCATTTGCGAAAAAGAAGGGCAAGAAGATTGTGAACAGATAGCTAGCTAAGATCGATTGTATTTAAATCGTAGTCTTCATTTCTCGATTGTATTTCATAGGCACTTTTGATATCATGAATATTTTTAAATTTCATGGGAACTTTTTGAATTCATGAGGACACTTGATCTCGATCCCCCTCCATCTCGATCTCGATTCCCCCTCCATCTCGATCTCGATCCCCCTCCATCTCGATCCCACCTGCACCCTCCCCCGGTAGCTCCACCGCCGCCGACGACCCACCACAACCCTCCCCCGCTCCACCACCGCCGACGAGCACACGGCCCCCGCACCCTCCCCCGTTCCACCGCCGCCAACGGGCACCCCCCGCACCCTCCCCCGCTCCACCGCCGCTGCCGATGATATTTTCAAGTAACAAATTTGAACATATTTTTTAAAAAAATATTACTGTTTTTATAAAAAATATTACTGTTATGATTTAAACAAGTTTGAACATATTTAAACACAAATAAATATCAAACAACATTTAAAATGCATAAAAAAAATATTGGGGAGCCTGGGTATCGAACCCAAGACCTCCTGGTGTGTGTGCTACGTGCTGACCAGTCGGGCTAGTGGGTGGGTTCTAATGTAGATAGGGTTAGGTGGTATATAACCTGACAAGTCGGGCTAGATTAAAACCAAATTCTAATGGCGCACCGAGGGGAGGTGTGCCATTAGAATAGTCGTACTTATGGCGCACGAGGGGGTGGTGCGCCATTAGAATCCTCCCCCCACTCCACCTACTGCCCTCGCACTGTGTCCTCCCTCCCTCCCTCGCCAGATTCCCCTCGATCGACCCCAACCGTGCGGGCCTTGCCGCCCGCCTCCGTCCGCCAGCCGCCCACGCCGCCGCCTCCCTCTCCCCTTCCTCCCCTCGAGCACCGCCTCCCCACGAGCGCCGCCCCTCACGTCCCCTCCGTCCCCTCCGTCACGCCGTGCCGCCCTAGGGTTCCGGCTCCAAGGTGGGTGGCAAGCTCGACACGCCGCCTCCTCCTCCTCGGCCGCCTCCTCCTCGACGCACCTCCTCCTCGACGCCGCCTCCTCCTCGGCGTGTCGCCTCCTCCTCGGCCAGCCCGCCCCGCCTCCTCGGCCTTGGCGCCCTCCTCTGACAGCCTGCCGTTATCCCACCAGTGATTCCTCACCTCTCCCCTTCCCTCCTCCCCCTAGGCTACCTCCCATAAGTACCACAACCCTCTTCCCCGTGTTCTAGGGTTAGCAAATTTGAGTGTCCTCTCGTGAGCCTCTCTTCAACTGTTTTTGCTGCTGTTTGGTTCTAAAGATGAGTAGCAAGTATAGTAGGAAGATGATGCATAGTAGGAAGATGATGCATAGTATTGATGATTTTTTTCTTGTGAAACTGAAATTATTAACTCCCTCTGTAATTTGTAAGACATCCAGTAATTTTCCTAAGTAATTGAGAAGAATTTATATACCAGAACATAATAAGAACCCTAATTAGTACAGTTTCCGTTAGCACACTTTGGTAAGATATAACTTACAACTTTACAAGTGTCTCTAGTCAAGTCTGATATTGCTTTTGCTTATATGCGGTCAATTTCTCAACTTGATAACTAGTAGATCAGTAGTTTATATATTGTCACATTGACTAGGTTTCAAAAAAAAATCCAGGTTACATAAATTTGTAATTTTATATGGCAATATTATATAGTGGTGAAAGGCTCAGCTCTGTCTGACTAATGCTATGCAATGTTATAAAATGGCATCCATTTTGGGCTGAAAAAATGTTATTTCATGAGTTGACAAACTATCTGCTAATACTTCTTCATTGTGAGTAGTTCCACTTTCAGTTTATAAGAAGTATACTATGCTTATAACTAAGCCAAATGTTTACATTATTCTTATTATTGTGCATGCTGTGATGTTCTAGACAGTTAAGTATTTGCAACCTGCTGCTAAACTAGATCATGAATATGTCATTGCTTTTCAGTGAGCTCCTAAGTGTACTATTATTCATTTATGATAGTTTGTGAGATACAGAAATAGATAAATTTAAGTTTGTAATGGCTAACAGCCACACATGTGAATCTGTTCTTGATACACCTTTTCCCTTTTCCTAGAATCATCATATACATCTGCATATTTCAGGTTTCCAAGGAGGTAAAGGAATTGAAGTTCGCAGTAAAGGAAGCAGCAGCAACACCTCCAAGGTGAGAAATATGTTCAGTTAGTTAAAGTTAGCATCATGTAAGAAAATGACCATAATGTGCCCAGATAATGATGTATTTTGTCATAAAAATATATAGTGGACTGCCATGATAATGACATGGTCCTGTGTTTGCAAGCTGTCATAATCTTCAGTTTACTTGACTTTTGAGCCTGCTAGTAGTTTACTTCCATGAGTTGTTTTATTGACATGGCACATTTGCAATGGAGTTTTATATATCTTTAGCCACTGTTCATTAACAGCAAGTCAGTTTTGTTTATAGTTGAAAGTAAGTGTGTGGTTTGAAATTTTGACTGTTGGGCGTAGTATTGTAACTAGAAGACCATGTATTTTCAGAATTGAGCTAAAGATTTGGGGGTAGTATTTCTGATTTTAGAGCACCTTTGCTGGATGTATTTTACAGCAGCTGTTGGAATCAAAACAATGCTTGTGGGCTGTCCTGTTAAGTTGAGTGAGTCATTAGAAGGCGTATAGAGTGACCCACACCAATTAATGTTTATGAAGAAGAAGAATAAACCTGTTCTTTGCTGCTGTTATGCAACACAGGAGGTTACGGTTTCTTTGTATCTCCACTAGTTTGGGTTGGTGAATGTGGATGATTTTTTTATCCTGTGAACTCATTGTACTTTGCTACAAGAATTTGGTATCATCATGGTGTAATTTTGTTAACATTCTGGTTTTGTTAGATAGTGGCTACACTAATCTAGAGTGATACAATTTTCCTTCCCATTTGGTATCATCATGTTCAAGTGTATACAGTTATAACATCATGTGGTTTTTTAAGTCTGCTTACAGCTCATGTGGGTTTTAACATCATGTGGGTTGGTGAATGTGGATGATTTTTTTATCCTGTGAACTTGAATGTTGCAATGCTGTTTTCTTCAGAGGCTACTGTCAAAAACTTGAGCTACTGTCTTGCAAAGATGATGATCATCTTGCTAGTTTGCTGGGTTTTGTCTCCGACCATTGTGTCATGATGAATTTTCAGGTACCCCGAGAGGCCCTTGAGTTTGCGGAATGTCGATTAACTTCCGTTCGGCAAATTGGTACTCCATATGTCCTATTTTCAGCAAAGGTCATGCTAAAATTTTCCGTGAATTTTAGCATGACTTTGCTAAAAATAGGACATATGAGGTACTTGCGACTAATGCATGGGCCGGGGTATCTTAGTACTTAGTTAAGTAGGATCAACTGCCCTACCATTCTTGCTGCATTAAACCATAGGTGGCAATAGAGCCAAGTGATTAGGCCCAACTTAGAATTCTCCTTAGCATCGATAAACCCTAGATGATAAACCCAACATAGGTGGAAATAGAGCCAAGTGATTAGTGCCAAGTGATTAGGCCCAACCTAGGGTGCCTCGGCATCGATAAACCCTAAATGATGAAAACTTAACTTGGCTGCCCCGGATGCCTCGGTGTCGATGAGAACCTAAATGATGTACGCTTAGGCTTTTAGGGTGCCTCGGCGTCGACAAACCCTAAATGATGAAAGCTTAGGCTTTTAGGGTGCCTCGGTGTCGACAAACCCTAAATGATGAGACCATGTTCTTGTTCCTTGACAATAACCAACTTTTTGACCAAACTTTTTGAAGGAAATATGCCCTAGAGGCAATAATAAAGTTATTATTTATTTCCTCATATCATGATAAATGTTTATTATTCATGCTAGAATTGTATTAACCGGAAACATGATACATGTGTGAATACATAGACAAACATATAGTCACTAGTATGCCTCTACCGACTAGCTCATTAATCAAAGATGGTTATGTTTCCTAACCATAGACATGTGTTGTTATTTGATTAATGGGATCACATCATTAGGAGAATGATGTGATTGACATGACCCATTCCGTTAGCCTAGCACTTGATCGCTTAGTATATTGCTATTGCTTTCTTCATGACCTATACATGTTCCTGTAACTATGAGATTATGCAACTCCGTTTACGGAGGAACACTTTGGTTGCTACCAAACGTCACAACGTGAATCGGGTGATTATAAAGGGGTACTACAGGTGTCTCCAAAGGTACATGTTGGGTTGGCGTATTTCGAGATTAGGTTTTGTCACTCCGATTGTCGGAGAGTTATCTCCGGGCCCTCTCGGTAATACACATCACATAAGCATTGCAAGCATTGCAACTAATAAGTTAGTTGTGAGATGATGTATTACAGGGCAGGCCGCGTGCCCCCTCCCCCCTAGTCCGAATAGGACAAGGAAGGGGGGGGGGGCGGCGCCCCCCTTTCCTCTTTCCCCTCCCCTCTTTCCTTCTCCAACAAGGCAAGAGGGGGAGTCCTACTCCCGGTGGGAGTAGGAATCCTCCAGGCGCACCCCATGGGGGCCGGCCGCACCTCCCCCTCCCTCCTTTATATACGGGCAGGGCACCCCATAACACACAAGTTGATCTTCGTGATCGTTCCTTAGGCGTGTGCGGTGCCCCCTCCACCATATTCCACCTCGGTCATATCGTCGCGGAGTTTAGGCGAAGCCCTGCGCCCGATAGAGCATCATCATCGTCACCACGCCCGTCGTCTTGTGGAACTCATCGATACTTTGCTGGATCGAGTCCGGGATCGCCATCGAAGCTGAGCGTGTGCTGAACTCGGAGGTGCCGTCGTTCGGTACTTGGATCGGTCGGATCGAGAAGACGTACGACTACATCAACCGCGTTGTTATAACGCTTCTGCTTACGGTCTACGAGGGTACGTGGACAACACTCTCCCCTCTCGTTGCTATGCCATCACCATGATCTTGCGTGTGCGTAGGATTTTTTTTGAAATTACTACGTTCCCCAACAGTGGCGTCAGAGCCTGGTTTTATGCGTTGATGTTATATGCACGAGTAGAACACAAGTGAGTTGTGGGCGATACAAGTCATACTGCTTACCTGCATGTCATACTTTGGTTCGGCGGTATTGTGAGATGAAGCGGCCTGGACCGACATTACGCGTACGCTTACGCGAGACTGGTTTCACCGCTGCGAGCACTCGTTGCTTAAAGGTGACTGGCGGGTGTCTATCTCTCTCACTTTAGTTGAACCGAGTGTGGCTACGCCCGGTCCTTGCGAAGGTTAAAACAACACCAACTTGACAAACTATCATTGTGGTTTTGATGCGTAGGTAAGAACGGTTCTTGCTCAGCCCGTAGCAGCCACGTAAAATTTGCAACAACAAAGTAGAGGACGTCTAACTTGTTTTTGTAGGGCATGTTGTGATGTGATATGGTCAAGACGTGATGCTATATTTTATTGTATGAGATGATCATGTTTTGTAACCGAGTTATCGGCAACTGGCAGGAGCCATATGGTTGTCGCTTTATTGTATGAAATGCAAACGCCATGTAATTGCTTTACTTTATCACTAAGCGGTAGCGATAGTCGTAGAAGCAATAGTTGGTGAAACGACAACGATGCTAAGATGGAGATCAAGGTGTCGCGCCGGTGACGGTGGTGATCACGACGGTCCTTCGGAGATGGAGATCACAAGCACAAGATGATGATGGCCATATCATATCACTTAAATTGATTGCATGTGATGTTTATCCTTTATGCATCTTATCTTGCTTTGATTGACGGTAGCATTATAAGATGATCTCTCACTAAATATCAAGAAGTGTTCTCCCTAAGTATGCACCGCTATGAAAGTTCTTCGTGCTGAGACACCACGTGATGATCGGGTGTGATAGGCTCTACGTTCAAATACAACGGGTGCAAAACAGTTGCACACGCGGAATACTCAGGTTAAACTTGGCGAGCCTAGCATATACATATATGGCCTCGGAACACAGAGACCAAAAGGTCGAACGTGAATCATATAGTAGATATGATCAACATAGTGATGTTCACCATTGAAACTACTCCATCTCACGTGATGATCGGACATGGTTTAGTTGATTTGGATCACGTAATCACTTAAATGACTAGAGAGATGTCTATCTAAGTGGGAGTTCTTAAGTAATATGATTAATTGAACTTAAATTTATCATGAACTTAGTACTGATAGTATTTTGCTTGTCTATGTTTACTGTAGATAGATGGCTCGTCTTTGTTGTTCCGTTGAATTTTAATGCGTTCCTTGAGAAAGCAAAGTTGAAAGATGATGGTAGTAATTACACGGACTGGGTCCGTAACCTGCGGATTATCCTCATTGCTGCACAGAAGAATTACGTCCTGGAAGCACCGCTGGGTGCCAGGCCTGCTGCTGATGCAACTGACGACGTTAAGAACGTCTGGCAGAGCAAAGCTGATGACTACTCGATAGTTCAGTGTGCCATGCTTTATGGCTTAGAACCGGGCCTTCAACGATGTTTTGAACGTCATGGAGCATATGAGATGTTCCAGGAGTTGAAGTTAATATTTCAAGCAAATGCCCGGATTGAGAGACATGAAGTCTCCAATAAGTTCTATAGCTGCAAGATGGAGGAGAATAGTTACGTCGGTGAACACATACTCAAAATGTCCGTATAATAATCACTTGATTCAACCGAGAGTTAATCTTCACGATGATAGTGTCATTGACAGAATTCTTCAATCACTGCCACCAAGCTACAAGAGCTTCGTGATGAACTATAATATGCAAGGGATGGACAAGTCTATTCCCGAGCTCTTCGCAATGCTAAAAGCTGCGGAGGTAGAAATCAAAAAGGAGCATCAAGTGTTGATGGTTAACAAGACCACCAGTTTCAAGAAAAAGGGCAAAGGGAAGAAGAAGGGGAACTTCAAGAAGAACAGCAAACAAGTTGCTGCTCAAGAGAAGAAACCCAAGTCTGGACCGAAGCACGAGATCGAAAGTGCTTCTACTTCAAGCGGCCGGACCTTTGGAAGCGGAACTGCCCCAAGTATTTGGCGGATAAGAAGGATGGCAAAGTAAACAAAGGTATATGTGATATACATGTTATTGATGTGTACCTTACTAATACTCGCATGAGTACACAGGTATTTGATACTGGTTACATTGCTAATATTTGCAACTCGAAACAGGAACTACGGATTAAGCGAAGATTGGCTAAGGACGAGGTGACGATGCGCGTGGGAAATGGTTCCAAAGTCGATGTGATCGCGGTCGGCACGCTACCTCTACATCTACCATCGGGATTAGTTTTAGACTTGGATAATTGTTATTTGGTGCCAGCGTTAAGCATGAACATTATATCTGGATCTTGTTTGATGCGAGACGGTTATTCATTTAAGTCTGAGAATAATGGTTGTTCTATTTATATGAATAATATCTTTTATGGTCATGCACCCTTGAAGACTGGTCTATTTTTATTGAATCTCGATAGTAGTAATACACATATTCATAGTGTTGAAACCAAAAGATACAGAGTTGATAATGATAGTGCAACTTATTTGTGGCATCGCCGTTTGGGTCATATCGGTATAAACGCATGAAGAAACTCCATCTTGATGGGCTTTTGGAATCACTTGATTATGAATCACTTGGTACTTCGAACCCGTGCCTCATGGGCAAGATGACTAAAACGCCGTTCTCCGGAACTATGGGCGAGCAACTGATTTGTTGGAAATCATACATACCGATGTTTGTGGTCCAATGAATGTTGAAGCACGCGTGGCGGGTATCGTTATTTTCTCACCTTCACAGATGATTTGAGCAGATATGGGTATATCTACTTAATGAAACACAAATCTGAAACATTTGAAAAGTTCAAAGAATTTCAGAGTGAAGTGGAAAATCATCGTAACAAGAAAATAAAATTTCTACGATCTGATCGTGGAGGAGAATATTTGAGTTACGAGTTTGGTTTACATTTGAAACAATGTGGAATAGTTTCGCAACTCACGCCACCCGAAACACCACAACGAAATGGTGTGTCCGAACGTCGTAATCATACTTTACTAGATATGGTGCGATCTATGATGTCTCTTACTGATTTACCGCTATCGTTTTGGGGTTATGCTTTAGAGACGGCCGCATTCACGTTAAATAGGGCACCATCAAAATCCGTTGAAACGACGCCTTATGAACTATGGTTTGGCAAGAAACCAAAGTTGTCGTATCTTAAAGTTTGGGGCTGCGATGCTTATGTGAAGAAACTTCAACCATATAAGCTCGAACCTAAATCGGAGAAATGTGTCTTCATAGGATACCCAAAAGAGACTATTGGGTACACCTTCTATCACAGATCTGAAGGCAAGATTTTCGTTGCTAAATTCGGATCCTTTCTAGAAAAGAGTTTCTCTCGAAAGAAGTGAGTGGGAGAAAAGTAGAACTTGATGAGATAACTGTATCTGCTCCCTTATTGGAAAGTAGTTCATCACAAGAACCGGTTCCTGTGACAACTGCACCACTTAGTGAGGAAGCTAATGATATTGATCATGAAACTTCAGAACAAGTTTCTCTCTTGAACTACGTGGAGTCAACCAGAGTAAGATCCGCACCTGTGAGTGGTACGGTAATCCTATTCTGGAAGTCATGTTACTTGACCATGGCGAACCTACAAACTATGAAGAAGCGATGGTGAGCCCAGATTCTGCAAAATGGCTGGAAGCCATGAAATCTGAGATGGGATCCATGTATGAGAACAAAGTATGGACTTTGGTTGACTTGCCCGATGATCGGCAAGCTATTGAGAATAAATGGATCTATAAAGCTCGACTTGTTGCGAAAGGTTGTCGACAAGTTCAAGGGGTTGACTACGATGAGACTTTCTCACCCGTAGCGCTGCTTAAGTCTGTCCGAATCATGTTAGCAATTGCTGCATTTTATGATTATGAAATTTGGCAAATGGATGTCAAAACTGCATTCTTGAATGGATTTCTAGAAGAAGGGTTGTATATGATACAACCAGAAGGGTTTGTTGATCCAAAAGGAGCTAAGAAAGTGTGCAAGCTCCAGCGATCAATTTATGGTCTGGTGCAAGCCTCTCGGAGTTGGAATAAATGCTTTGATAGTGTGATCAAAGCATATGGTTTTATCTGAGACTTTTGGAGAAGCCTGTATTTACAAGAAAGTGAGTGGGAGCTCTGTAGCATTTCTGATATTATATGTGGACGACATATTATTGATTGGAAATGATATAGAATTTCTGGATAGCATAAAAGGATACTTGAATAAAAGTTTTTCAATGAAAGACCTCGGTGAAGCTGCTTACATATTGGGCATCAAGATCTATGGAGATAGATCAAGGCGGCTTGATTGGACTTTCACAAAGCACATACCTTGATAAAGTTTTGAAAAAGTTCAAAATGGATCAGGCAAAGAAAGGTTTTTACATGTGTTACAAGGTGTGAAATTGAGTCGGACTCAATGCCCGACCACAACAGGAAGATAGAGAGAAAATGAAAGATGTTCCTATGCTTCAGCCATAGGCTCTATCATGTATGCAATGCTGTGTACCGGACTGACGTATGCTTAGCAATAAGCTTGGCAGGAAGGTACCAAAGTAATCCAGGAATGGATCATCGGACAGCGGTCAAGAACATCCTAAAATACACGAAAAGGACTAAGGATATGTTTCGTATATGGAGGTGACAAAGAGCTAGTCGTAAATGGTTATCGCAAGCTTTGACACTGATCCCACGATTCTAAATCGCAAACCGGATACGTGTTTTTATTAAACGGTGGAGCTGTTAGTTGGTGCAGTTCTAAACAAAGTGTCGGCGGGATCTACATGTGAAGCGGAGTACATAGCTGCTTGGAAGCAGCAAATGAAGGAGTCTGGATGAAAGAGTTCATTACCGATCTAGGTGTCATACCTAGTGCATCGGGACCAATGAAAATCTTCTGTGACAATCTGGTGCAATTGCCTTGGCAAAGGAATCCAGATTTCACAAGAGGACCAAGCATATCAAGAGACGCTTCAATTCCATCCGGGACCAAGTCCGGTGGGAGACATAGAAATTTACAAGATACATACGGATCTGAATGTTGCGGAACCCGTTGACTAAGCCTCTTCCACGAGCAAAACATGATCAGCACCAAGACTCCATGGGTGTTAGAATCATTCTTGTGTAATCTAGATTATTGACTCTAGTGCAAGTGGGAGATTGAAGGAAATATGCCCTAGAGGCAATAATAAAGTTATTATTTATTTCCTCATATCATGATAAATGTTTATTATTCATGCTAGAATTGTATTAACCGAAACATGATACATGTGTGAATACATAGACAAACATATAGTCACTAGTATGCCTCTACCGACTAGCTCATTAATCAAAGATGGTTATGTTTCCTAACCATAGACATGTGTTGTTATTTGATTAATGGGATCACATCATTAGGAGAATGATGTGATTGACATGACCCATTCCGTTAGCCTAGCACTTGATCGTTTAGTATATTGCTATTGCTTTCTTCATGACCTATACATGTTCCTGTAACTATGAGATTATGCAACTCCCTGCTGGGAGGAACACTTTGGGTGCTACCAAACGTCACAACGTAACTGGGTGATTATAAAGGGGTACTACAGGTGTCTCCAAAGGTACATGTTGGGTTGGCGTATTTCGAGATTAGGTTTTGCCACTCCGATTGTCGGAGAGGTATCTCCGGGCCCTCTCGGTAATACACATCACATAAGCATTGCAAGCATTGCAACTAATAAGTTAGTTGTGAGATGATGTATTACAGAACGAGTAAAGAGACTTGCCGGTAACGAGATTGAACTAGGTATTGGATATCGACGATCGAATCTCGGACAAGTAACATACCGATGAAAAAGGGAACAACATATATCGTTATGCGGTTTGACCGATAAAGATCTTCGTAGAATATGTAGGAACCAATATGGGCATCCAGGTTCCGCTATTGGTTATTGACCGAGAATAGTTCTAGGTCATGTCTACATAGTTCTCGAACCTGTAGGGTCCGCATATGCTTAACGATGGCGATGACAGTTTTATTATGAGTTTATAAGTTTTGATGTACCGAAGTTTGTTGAGTCCGGATGTGATCACAGAAATGACGAGGAGTCTCGAAATGGACGAGACATAAAGATTCATATATTGGAAGCCTATATTTGGATATCGGAATGGTTACGGGTGAAATCGATTTTACGGAACACCGGGTTACGGAACCCTCCCGGGATAATGGGCCTTAGTGGGACATGAGGGAGAAGAGGAGGGCCGGCCAGGGCAGGCCGCCCCCTCCCCTAGTCCGAATAGGACAAGGAAGGGGCGGCGCCCTTTCCTCTTCCCCTCCCCTTTCCTTCTCCAACAAGGCAAGAGGGGAGTCCTACTCCCGGTGGGAGTAGGACTCCTCCAGCGCACCCTTGGGGCCCAGCACCTCCCCCTCCTCCTTTATATCACGGGGCAGGGGCACCCCATAACACACAAGTTGATCTTCGTGACCGTTCCTTAGCGCAGCGGTGCCCCTCCACCATATTCCACCTCGGTCATATCATCGCGGAGTTTAGGCGAAGCCTTGCACCGTAGAGCATCATCATCGCCACCACGCCGTCGTCGTGCTGACGGAACTCATCCCTGACACTTTGCTGGATCGGAGTCCGGGGATCGTCATCGAGCTGAACGTGTGCTGAAATCGGAGGTGCCGTACGTTCGGTACTTGGATCGGTCGGATCGTGAAGACGTACGACTACATCAACCGCTTTGTCATAACGCTTCCTCTTACGGTCTACGAGGGTACGTGGACAACACTCTCCCCTCTCGTTGCTATGCCATCACCATGATCTTGCGTGTGCGTAGGAATTTTTTTAAAATTACTACGTTCCCCAACACTTTTTTCCTATTTAGAGCAAAACATGGCCCACAACGATGAGGCCGGTGGTTCGGGCGGCAAGCAATTCTGGGAGCTGTCCCAGGAGATGGAGGAACAACCTCACCGCTATGAGGACGCCACGGAAGACACTGATCCTGATTACACAACCCCTAGTGGCGTCGGGGATGACACCACTGATGGTGCCGCCGAGGATGCCACCACTGATGATGGCGGCGCACACACAAATGGCAGCCAATCGAAGAAGCAAAGGAAGGACCGGCATCCGAATGCGCTCCGCACCGTCAAGGAGGAATTCACTCAAGTGGACTCCGACAGGAATCCAACGGAGCCCAAACATATAGTCAAGGGGTACTCAGTTCAGCTCGGGTGCATTCTCTGGAGCACCGTCTCGATCAACACCGAGAACCTTAGGCATAAGGACCGTAGGAATTTGCGCAACCTCCTCTTCACGAAGCTGCACGAACGATACAAGTTCCCCGCCGAATTTGAAAACACACGCCTCTCAGGGAATAAAGTGAATAGTGCCGCCCTCACAAAGATGAGCACGACCCTATCTACTTGGAGAAGCGCGGTGAAGAAAATGATTGATAAAGGTGATAGTTATGAGAAGATCAAGGCGAAATATCCTTTGATGAGCGAAGATGAGTACAAGGAGTTCAAGATCAAGTGCTCGACCAGTGCAACCTCCGAATCAAGTTAGTGGGGAAAGAAATGCGGAGTTGAACTTAGGGGAACACAAACTTCGGTCCCAAGTGTTACAGAGTGGCGGAGCCTATATGGGACAAGGAGGACGCGGGAGCGCCGAGCAAGGCCTACCGCCCGCTCGAGAAGTACAGCGGTAACAAGCGGACCGGGAACTATGTCGGGCCCCGGAACAAGGAGGACCCGATAACAAAGGAGCTTACCACGGATCCGAAGACCAGGGCGCTTGAGCTTGTTCTCGTAAGGAATACACCCAGCGTAATTAGCTCCATATGGTTGCACTCTAATTAATCCCCAATATTTCTAAATGGTTCACGCTTTTCGCAGGAAACTGAAAGCGAGCGCTGGGTCGCCTCAGAGCTCCCCTTTCGACAGCCCTTTAAATAGGGCGTTGAACATAATGAAAAGCAAGGATAAGCTCACTAAGCTGACGTCAGCTGGTCGTGTGGCCGGCAAAGGCTTGTCCACAAAATGGGGGTCATACTATACCGCTGGTGTGCGGAAGGAGAAAAAGGCCAGCTCGGAAAGCCAGACGCGAGGTAGAAGCACTCAAGGCACAAGTGGCGCGGATTCCGGAGCTTGTCCAAGAGCAAGTGGAACAACAAGCGGGAACGAAGCTCAACGCCATGGTGCCTACGTTGATTCATGGGTCGACGACGTGGATTGCGGGCGGCCAACAGGGCCTCCCGGTTCCCAGCTTCACAGCCAAGAATCGCCTGACGGCAGCGACGCCATTGGTGTCTCCGCGGCGGCGCGCTTATTGGTGTCTCCGGCGGAGGCGGTATTCGTGTCTCCGCGCCGCACGGGCATTGGAGCTTAATGCACCGGGTGTACGCCGCCGGCACCTCGCCGACAAGCTCCCCCCTCATCGGTTACGCCCGCCGTTGGCGGTGCCTCGACATTAGCCGAGCTCAACGGCATCACGGTAACTAAGCCTCTCGGCCGATGACTTCATCTCCTTGCCTTTGAATGGGCATCCCTGACGCCCTGTACATGTTTTCGCAGGGCACCGCCGACGTTCCTTGTACTCTTCTGCACTTCGTGGGCGCCGAGTTGGTCGATGTCGCCAAGGGCAGAATCGTTCAACCGGGCAACCGCATGTTCCACGGTAATCCGATGCCACCCACAATGTATAGGGTTGAAGTGGTTCGGGTGCTGCCAGGCTGCGACGAGCTGTTACCTCCGGTTCGACCCGCTGGAGCCGGCGAAGAAGATGACATGACCCTCAGCGCCTGCATAAACTGGCCGCTGCTTTGGCCGAAGAGCCAGATTCGTTTGGGGGCGGGGGACACCACCCCACAGACAAGACCGCCAGTCGTGCCGGCGCCAAACCATGGCAAGAACGCCGCAACGCTACCGGACCTGCCGGACATCCCTATGTCGGACATCCCTATGGCACAGGATCCGGACAACCCTATGGCACAGGATCCGAACGACGACGACAATGACGGCGGTACATTTACCAAAGTCGATAAGTAGTTTGCCGAACATGGGTACGCTGACGAGTTCTGCGGGCCTCTTTCTCAAGAAACTAACCAAGACGACCGCAATCTAGCTGGTACGGCGGAGAAATCCAATTGCAATAGGCTCGTCTGGCGTTTAGTTCTCAGGAGACGCCTCCAGCTCCCGCCTTCACCGAGCCTCAGATAGCTGAGGTGCAAACTATTATCAGCCCCAACACGCTCAAGAAAGCGGTCTGTGAGCAGAACTCGGTCCCATTACAGGAGATCAAGAAGAAGGGACGGATACGAAAGACTAACAAGGGCGCCGGTGCGAGCCAGCCGGCACCGAGTTCGATCCGTGCTCAGGACGGGCCACCTTCACCTAAGGATATCTCGAGGAGGGTGCATGTAGCGGGTAGGGCGATGCTACCGCCAAATATGTTGAATGCTGCAACCGGTGCTATGCGGAGTCTGCACGACAGTGTTCTTTCTTTGGAGAAGCGGCGTCTGAGAGAGAATGATGTGGCATACCCGGTTTTCGTGGCCAAGGTGCCAGAGGGCAAGGGCTTTGCGGATGGCGACATCGGGGGTACGATCGTCCTGCGGTTTGATGACATCTTTGCTATGTTTAACCTTCATCTGCTGCACTACACCTTCGTTCGGCTATCTTCGCTGAGTATGGAGATGCGGATCATTAGAGACAAGACCCCGGACATCGTGATAGTCGACCCCTTCTACATGCGTGCCAAGCACTTGAACAGCGCTGGGGACCGCCAAGTTGCGAGTTCACACCTCGAAGGCGTCATTCTGGCAAACCCAGATAAGGATAACTTCCTTGTGGCTTACTTTCCCGAGTAAGTCATCCCTTAACCGCCCCTAACATATGATTTCTTAGATTTTGATCGTTCTTTTTTCTAACATTCCGTGTTCTGTGCAGTGACACACATTGCACACTCATCCTCTTAGGCCCGAAATATTCCATGGCCACGTATTTCGACCCGAACCGTAACTCCAAGATAGACTACACAAATGTCAAGAAAGTTCTTGATGATGTTCTCCCTGGCTACGCCAAATCTGGAGGCACCTTCACCAGGGCAGTTCGTAAGTACAGCAAGCACATGTTCTCACACAATACGAAGTTCTGCTGTGTCAAGCAGCCGCCTTGCGGTCAGAAGGATGCCTACTACGCCCTCCATCACATGCGGGCGATCGTAAGGGACCATCATCAACTTCTGCTACCAGATAATCTCAAAGATTGGGCCGCGAGCTTGTCGGCAGTCCAGGACGCGGACCTCAGATAAGAATTCTTTCGCATCCAGTCGGAGTTTGCGGACATCATCCATCAAGATGTCCTTCATACCTCGGGGCAGTTCTTCCTCAGATATCAACCGTCCAACAGTGAGATAGATGAAACGCTACAAATGCAGGGTGACAATGATCGCGATTTCATGACCATCACGATAGACGGCGGCTTCATCCACGCTCCTGTCCGATGAGTCGAGTCAAAAGTAGTGATGTGTAGGTCTGAAACATTGATTAGCTCATGTTGTAATTAAACTTTAATGAATTCATATGTCTCTTTGGTTTGGACAGTCGTTCAACTTAGATGTAATCGATGCTATTTATTAGTAGGACCAAGAATGGTGCTATTAATGTCTTGTTTTTCTCTTTCGATCCTTTTGTTGCATACTTACATATTGCTTATGTATTGTCTGTTGTTTGACTTGTGCATAGAGATGCCGTCGTATGTCGTGTACAAGGGTAAGGTTCCCGGAGTCAACGACGATCGGGAGGAGTGTCGGAGACAGGTTCACCGCTTCAGCTAATGATTACACAAGGGTACACCACTAGGGCGGAGGCCGAATCTGGATATGCCCGCTATCTAGCGGGAGAGAGGAGGGAGCGTTGTAGGAACCGGATGAGGACCAGTTTGATCGCGATGATGCTCATCGTGATGACCACAACTCTCTTTTATGTGATGGTAGTTTAGATGATCGATATCAACTTGTAATGTGAAGACAAACTCGATACTCGCGGTCTTGAGACTTGTAATGTTTTATCTTTGTTCGGTCTTTTGAATTCGGAGACTAATATGATGAATTGTATTAGGAGACTAATCTTCTATTGTATTCGATGAATCTGATGTTGCTGTGTGCTGCTGTCTATATTCTGTCCAATAATATATTTTGTAACCTGTGCAAAAATTAGAAAAGCAAAAAAAACCAAATATTCATACTAATGGCGCATCAAGGCAGAGTGCGCCATTAGTATGCCAAAGGATACTAATGGCGCATCAAGGCAGAGTGCGCCATTAGTGTGACAAAGCACATGGTTACATATGGCCCCCCAGGAGGCATACTAATGGCGCATGGAGTTACATACTAATGGCGCCTTGCCAGTGCGCCATTAGTATACCAGATACTAGTGGCGCACCAGTGGTGCGCCATTAGTAAAAAATTCTAATGGCGTGCTACTAATGGCGCACCGGTAGTGCACCATTAGTAGGCAAAACCGGTGCGCCATTAGTAGGCCTTTTCCTAGTAGTGCCACCGTAACGGGTCTTGGTCGAAATGGAGGATAAACCTGATATGAATAATTTGATAACTAATGTGCTATAAAGAGTGTGGTGACTTGGACTATGAGATAGTCGTGAGGAGTCACAGAGTTGTTTCGGGCATGATCACAAGATGAGATCCTGGTGAGTCATGAGTTGGACCAGAGGGGCAGTGGAAGAGTAAGTGATTGATGAACAATATACTACTTTCATTCTCCACGGGAGGTAAATGGTAGTTTACTTTCCAACATAGTTTCATGCATATATCCATGTCTTATAGATGCATCTATGCCATGCCATGTTATATGATGAAATGCTATGATATGCCATGATGTGCCATGTTATGTTATTGCCATGCTATGATATGCCATGATGTGCCATGTTATGTTATTGCCATGCTATGATATGCCAATGCTTAGTTTGATCCATGTTCCTTGTTAATATAATGACATGCTTAGTTATTGTTATGAGGTAAATTCTTGCATGCGCTCGGTACTTGCTTTGTCTTTTGCTTGTTTGGATGCGATGTATTTGGTTGTCTTGCGAGTACATTCAAAGTACTCACCCGGCCTTGCACGTGGCCAGATTACAGGAGGAGACTTGTCGCGCTAGGCCGTAACCTTGCCAGTCCTGTGAGTTCTGGAGCCCAGCCAGAGTCGTCGAGCCGCCAAACCAAGACTTCCGCCACCATTTAGATAGCCTTAGAGCTATGCCACACATTTTATTCATCAATGATGTACTGCTCTATGCCATGTAATTGATGAATATTTTTGTACCTGGAATGCTGTATCATGTACCTATCGTGCGTCAGTTGTTATCCTGGGCTAACGTGCAAAGGCCCCCTGCTCCATGCGGATTGGGGTGCCACATCATACTTAAGCCCAAACGTGCTCATATGGAGCACTCAACAATCGAAGACGCATGTAGGCTCCACTCCCTCGCGCTGCACACAATCGACAAGGCAAAAGTTGTTGTTGCCCATGTATGCGAGAGTGCCCCTTGTTGCTGCCAGTCGCCGCTCCGGGACTTTGAGGAACATCTTATCCTTTGCAATCTTCCAATATGGCTGCACAGTGATAACCCACAAGTATAGGGGATCGCAACAGCTTTCGAGGGTAGAGTATTCAACCCAAATTTATTGATTCATACAAGGGGAGCCAAAGAATATTCTCAAGTATTAGCAGTTGAGTTGTCAATTCAACCACACCTGGATAACTTAGTATCTGCAGCAAGGTATTTAGTAGCAAAGTAGTATGATAGTAACGGTAATAGTGGTAAAAATAATGATAGCAGTTTTGTAGTAATTGTAACAGTAGCAACGGAAAAGTAAATAAGCAAAGCACAATATGTGAAAAGCTCATAGGCATTGGATTAGTGATGGATAATTATGTCGGATGCGATTCCTCATGTAATAGCTATAACATAGGCTGGCACAGAACTAGCTCCAGTTCATCAATGTATTGTCGGCATGTATTCCGAATATAGTCATACGTGCTTATGGAAAAGAACTTGCATGACATCTTTTGTCCTACCCTCCCGTGGCAGCGGGGTGATACGTCTCCAACGTATCTATAATTTATGATTGTTCCATGCTATTATATTACTCGTTTTGGATGTTTATGGGCTTTACTTTACACTTTTATATCATTTTTGAGACTAATCTACTAACCGGAGGACCAGCCCGTATTGCTGTTTTTTTCCTATTTTAGTGTTTCAAAGAAAAGGAATATCAAACGGAGTCCAAATAGGATGAAACCTTCGGGAGCGTGATTTTTGGAACGAACGTGACCCAGAGGACTTGGAGTGGAAGTCAAGCAACAGCCGAGGCGGCCACGAGGGTGGAGGGTGCCCCCTACTGGGCGCGCCCCCCTATCTCGTGGGCCCCTCGGGCATCCACCGACCTACTTCTTCCTTCTATATATACCCACGTACCCGAAAACATCAGAACAGACCACGAAAACCTAATTCCACCGCCGCAACCTTCTGTATCCGCGAGATCCCATCTTGGAGCCTTCACCGGTGCTCCGCTGGAGGGGGAATCGATCACGGAGGGCCTTTACATCATCTCCAAGGCCCCTCCGATGAGTTGTGAGTAGTTTACCACAGACCTCCGGGTCCATAGTTATTAGCTAGATGGCTTCTTCTCTCTCTTTGGATCTCAATACCATGTTCTCCTTGATCTTCTTGGAGATCTATTTGATGTAACTCTTTTTGCGGTGTGTTTGTCGAGATCCGATGAATTGTGAGTTTATGATCAAGTTTATCTACGAGAAATTTTGAATCTTCTCTGAATTCTTTTATGTGTGATTAAGTTATCTTTGCAAGTCTCTTCGAATTATCAGTTGGGTTTGGCCTACAAGATTGATCTTTCTTGCAATGGGAGAAGTGCTTAGCTTTGGGTTGAATCTTGCGGTGTCCTTTCCCAGTGACATCAGGGGCAACAAGGCACGTATTGTATTGTTGCCATCAAGGATAAAAAGATGGGGATTATATCATATTGCATGAGTTTTATCCCTCTACATCATGCCATATTTCTTAATGCGTTACTCTGTTCTTTATGAACTTAATACTCTAGATGCATGCTGGATAGCGGTCGATGTGTGGAGTAATAGTAGTAGATGCAAGCAGGAGTTGCTCTACTTGTCACTAACGTGATGCCTATATACATGATCATGCCTAGATAATCTCATAATTATTCACTTTTCTATCAATTGCTCGACAGTAATTTGTTCACCCACCATAATACTTATGCTATCTTGAGAGAAGCCACTAGTGAAACCTATGGTCCCCGGTTCTATCTTTTATCATATAAGCTTTCAATCTACTTTTATTTGCATCTTTACTTTTCCAATCTATATCATAAAATCCCAAAAATATATTTATCTTATCATACTATCTCTATCAGATCTCACTTTTGCAAGTGGTCGTGAAGGGATTGACAACCCCTTTATTGTGTTGGTTGCGAGTTCTTCTTTTTTTGTGTAGGTGCATGGGACTTTTGAGGAGCCTCCTACTGGATTGATACCTTGGTTCTCAAAAACTGAGGGAAATACTTACGCTACTATTGCTGCATCACCCTTTCCTCTTCAAGGAAACCAACGCAAGCTCAAGACGTAGCACGGGGTCCTAGTGGAAACTAAGGGATATTAAGGCCTCCTTTTAATAGAGTACCAGTCCAAAGCATTAACACATAGTGAATACATGAACTCCTCAAACTACGGTCATCACCAAGAAGTATCCCGATTATTGTCACTTCGGGGTTGTCGTATCATAACACATAATAGGTGACTATAGACTTGCAAGATAGGATCAAGAACTCACATATATTCATGAAAATATAATAGGTTCAGACTTGAAATCATGGCACTCGGGCCCTAGTGACAAGCATTAAGCATAGCAAAGTCATAGCAACATCAATGTCAGAACATAGTGGATAGTAGGGACCAAACCGTAACAAAACTAACTCGATTACATGGTAAATCTCATTCAACCCATCACCGTCCAGCAAGCCTACGATGGAATTACTCACGCACGGCGGTGAGCATCATGAAATTGGTGATGGAGGATGGTTGATGATGACGACAGCGACGAATCCACCTCTCCGGAGCCCCAAACGGACTCCAGATCAGCCCTCCCGAGAGAGATTACGGCTTGGCGGTGGCTCCGTATCGTAAAACGCGATGAAACTTTTTCTCTGATTTTTTCTCCGCGAAACGGAATATATAGAGTTGAGGTCGGTGGAGCATCAGGGGGCCCACGAGACTGGGGGGCGCGCCCAGGGGGAGGGGGCGCGCCACCCACCCTCGTGGATAGGGTGTGGGCCCCTTGGCCTTGATTCTTTCACCAGTATTTTTGATATTTTCCAAAAGTTATCTCCGTGTATTTTCAAGTCGTTCCAAGAACTTTTGTTTTTTGCACAATAAACAACACCATGGCAGTTCTGCTGAAAACAGCGTCAGTCCAGGTTAGTTTCATTCAAATCATGCAAGTTAGAGTCAAAAACAAGGGCAAAAGTGTTTGGAAAAGTCGATACGTTGGAGACGTATCAACTACCCCAAGCTTAAACCTTTGCTTGTCCTCAAGCAATTCAGTTGATAAACTGAAAGTGATAAAAAAACTTTTACAAACTCGGTTTGCTCTTGTTGTTGTAAATATGTAAAGCCAGCATTCAAGTTTTCAGCAAAGACTATGGACTAACCATATTCAAAATAACACTTACGTCTCATATTTACTCATATCAATGGCATAATCAGCTAGCGACCAATAATAATAAAACTCGGATGACAACACTTTCTCAAAACAATCATGATATGATATGACAAAATGTTATCTCGTTAGCCCTTTGTGAGACCGCAAAACCTAAATGCAGAGCACCTTTAAAGATCAAGGACTGACTAAACATTGTAATTCATGGTAAAAGAGATCCAGTCAAGTTATTCCCAATATAAACTAATAGTAATGCATGCAAATGGCATCGTGCTCTCCAGCGGGTGCTCTTTAATAAGAAGGTGATGACTCAACATAAAAGTAAATAGATAGGCCCTTCATAGAGGGAAGCAAGGATTTGTAGAGGTGCCAGAGCTCGATTTTAAAATAGAGATGAATAACATTTTGGGCGGTATACTTTCACCGTCAAAGCATACATTATAGGCGCTTCCCAAACAGAATGGTAAAGTTTATACTCCCCCACCACCAACAAGCAACAATCCATGGCTTGCTCGAAACAACGAGTGCCTCCAACTAGCAACAACCCTGGGGGAGTTTTGTTTTAATTATTTTGATTTGTTTTGATCTTTTTGATCATGGGACTGGGCATCCCGATTACCAGCCATTTTCTCGTGAATGAGGAGCGGAGTCCACTCCTCTTGAAAATAACCCACCTAGCATGGAAGATACAGACGACCCTAGTTGAAACATGAGCTCCTCGAGCATACAAAACAAAATTTTATTTGAAGGTTTGGAGTTTGGCACATACAAATTTACTTGGAATGGCAGGTAGATACCACATATAAGAAGGTATGGTGGACTCATGTGGAATAACTTTGGGGTTTATGGAGTTTGGATGCACAAGCAGTATTCCCGCTTACTACAGGTGAAGGCTAGCAAAAGACTGGGAAGTGACCAACTGAGAGAGCGACAACAGTCATGAACATGCATTAAAATTAATCTACACCAGGTGCAAGCATGAGTAGGATATAATCCACCATGAACATAAATATCGTGAAGGCTATGTTGATTTGTTTCAACTACATGCGTGAACATGTGCCAAGTCGAGTCACTGAATTCATTCGAAGGAGGATACCATCCCATCATACCACATCACAACCATTTTAATAGCATGTTGGCACGCAAGGTAAACCATTATAAAATCATAGCTAATTAAGCATGACATAAGTAACTATGCTCACTAAATGTCATTGCAAACATGTTTATTCATAATAAGCTGAATCAGGAACGATGAACTCATCATATTTACAAAAACAAGAGAGTTCGAGTTCATACCAGCTTTTCTCATCTCAATCAGCCCATCATATATCGTCATTATTGCCTTTCACTTGCACGACCGAACGATGTGTATAGTAATAATAGTGCATGTGCATTGGACTAAGCTGGAATCTGCAAGCATTCAATTCAAGGGAGAAGACAAGGTAATATGGGCTCTAAGTTAAATCAATCATCATGCAAATGAGAGCCACTAAGCATTTTCAATATGGTCTTATCCTCTTGACCCCCAAAGGAAAGAAAAGAAATAAAACTATTTACAGGGGAAAGCTCCCAACAAGTAAAAGAAGAACGAGAAATTTTTTTGGGTTTTTCTTTTTCATTACTACTACAAGCATGGAAATTAAACTAACTAAATTTTTTTTGGTTTTCTTAAGATTTATCAAACACACAAGAAGAAAGCTAGAAAAATAAATTAAACTAGCATGGATAATTGTAACGCCCCGGATCCGATGCGCCAGGTGTCTGCCAGTTATTCGCCATCTTTGCCATGTCATCATCTGCATTTTTATCATGAAATCATGTGCATTTCATTTTGCATACGTGTTCGTCTCATGCATCCGAGCATTTTCCCCGTTGTCCGTTTTGCAATCCGGCACTCCTATGTCTCCCGGCGCCCCCTTTTACCTCTTTTCATGTGCGGGTGTTAAACGGTCTCGGAATGGACCGAGGTTTGTCAAGCGGCCTTTGTATAGCACCGGTAGACCGCCTGTCAAGTTTCGGATCATTTGGAGGTCGTTTGATGCTCCAACGGTTAACCGGGTAACCGTAAAAGCCTCTTTAAGTTGCAGCCCAACACCCCTTCCAAAGTGGCCCAAAACCCAGCAAACTCCCCTCCATGCTCTCGGTCGTTTAATCACGATCGCGTGGCCGAAAACCGCACCTCATTTGGAGTCTCCTAGCTCCCTATGCCTATATAAACACCTCCCCCTCTGAAATTCGCGGTCAAATCCCCCCTAACCCTAGTTCTTCTCCTCTGCGCCGCGCCGGACGCGTCCGTCGGCGCCGGACACGTCCTCCGCCGTCCCTCGGCGAATCAGACGCCGCCACGTCAGCTCCCCGCCGCCGTCTCCACCGCGGGCCCGCTCGGCACATCGCGAGCCCGCCCCGGGCCGCCTCGGGCAGCGCCGCCCGCCGCCACCGTCGACCCGCCGCCTCGCGCCCTCGCCCGCCCGCCGCCCTTGCCCGCCCGCCTCCGCCTCCCAAACCCAGCTGCGTCGCCGCCGCCGGCCGTCCTCGCCGCAGGCCCAGCCGCCGTTGCCCCGCCACCTCGCCGTCCGCGCCTCCCTCCCGCTTCGCCCGCCGCCCGCCCGGCCGCGAGTCGCCCCGGCCAGCGCCGCCCGCTCCTCCACCGCCGCGGCCGGCGCCCTCGCGCCTCGCCGCCCCGGCGCCTCTTCGGCGACCTCGCCCCACGCCGGTGCCCTTCCCCGCCGCCTCGGCCTCCCTCCGGCCGGCCGGCCCCCCTCCTCGACCTCGCCGAAGCCCGGCCCGCCTTGATCCGCGCCGCCCGGATCCGGATCCACCCGCGTTGACTTTCCCCCGAGGTCCTTTTTTCCCTAAGTCCCCGAATCTGCTAATATTTTGTTGCTTTTTCGTCATGCCATAACTCTCTGCATATTGCTCCGTTTTGCACGTGTTATATGTCAAATTGTTCGTCTCGACGAGTATATCATTTCATCTCATTGCATGATTTTCATTTGAGCTCATCTTGATGCCTGAAATGCTGTTAGAAGTGTGCTATGTGATGTTAGTATCAGATTCTTATCAGAACATGCACTTTTGTCATTTTTCCCATGATTGATGTGTGCACCCTATGGACTTGAGTCCTAAATGTGTTTTGTAATATGCCATTCCATCTTTACAGGGGTGTAAGCCATGTATTTTTGTGATCTATGTGGTGACTAGCACAAACATGCAAATTAGGCTTCATGATGTTGCTGATTTCAGCCCTGTTTTGCTGATATTTTTATACCATGTTAATTTGATGCTACAGAGAGTTCCATGCATATTTTGAGATACTTCAGTAAGGATGTTTTGAACATATGGTTATTCTCTATCCATCCATACCCTTGTTTGCAATTATGGAGTGCCATAGCTTGAGTCAATCGAGCTCTACTTTTGCTATAAAATGTTTCCTGGCAGGTTGTTTACATGTTATTCAGTTTTGCCAAGGTTGTTGTAGTTGATCCGTGTATGCTATGATGTTGTTCTTGCCATGTATAGCTTCTATGCCATGTCTTCTTGCTGTTGGTTGACTTTCCATGCCATGTTTTGCTCTGTGGTGAGTGGTTCAAGCTCACCAACATGCCTACTTATTGTTGTTCCTGCCATGTATGAATCTGTAATATAACTTGCCATGTTTACATGGGTTCCATCATATTTTCTGCCCCCTTTTGGCTCATGGTCAGTAAGGGACTTTTGTTCTATGCATTTAGTAGTATCATTCAATGCCTTTGTTTGCCATGTTAATTTCCTGTAGCATGTTTTTTAATGGCTCTAAACATTGCAACCTGATGTTATTTCTGCTAAAGTCTGAAACTGTTATTATTTGCATCTTGCCATGTGTGTTTGAGCATGTTCTAGTGATTTCTGGAGATAGCTCAGTGTTCATGTTTTGTAATGCTTTACATGTACATCATGCCCATGCCTTTTGTTTTCATGTTGAGGTCCTGTAGCATGTTGTTTTGATGCTTGCAATATGCCTACTTGCTGTTATGGACAGATTGTTATGCCTTGTATAGTGTATGTGTTGAACCGTTGCTCCGTTTTGAGTGTGCTCTATATGAAACTTGCTTGATTTTGCATTTTGTCTCATATTATCTTGTTGCATCCTTGTTTTGAGGTGTTTGCTTGATGTTTGTATGCATTTTGCATCAATGCCACGCTTAACTTGTTTTGCTCATATCTTCTAGGCCGTAGCTCCGAATCTAATGAACTTTATATGTAACTTGACTAGAATTTCGTGTAGGTCATCGTGGTGCATCTTAACTTGCTGTTTAACAACTTGAACATAAGGTTTATTCAGATCTGGACCAATTTCGAAATTTGCATATGAGGACTTTCCGGAATTGTTCTATGTTGTTTCCGGCCTCATTTAAACTTGCCTTGATGTGTTGCTCTTGTTTGCATCATCTCTTGCCATGAGTAGCCTCATCCTAGCTTTGTCATGCATCATGCTTGTTGTGCATCATGTCTTGTCTATGTGTGGTGTGTTTACTATGTTGTGTGCTTCTTCTTGTTAGTTCCCGCTTGCTATGCGATCGTGAGGATTCGTTCGTCTACACTTGGTTCGGCTTCTTCCGTTCGTCTTCTTCATGGACTCGTTCTTCTTCCTAGCGGGATTTCAGGCAAGATGACCGCTACCCTAGATCTCACTACTATCATTGCTATGCTAGTTGCTTCGTTCTATCGATATGCTGCGCTACCTATCACCTGTTTATCAAGCCATCCCAAATTGCCATGTCAGCCTCTAACCTTTGACACCTTTCCTAGCAAACCATTGTTTGGCTATGTTACCGCTTTGCTCAGCCCCTCTTATAGCGTTGTTAGTTGCAGGTGAAGATGAAGTTTGTTCCTTGTTGGAACATGGAGATGTTGTTCCTTGTTGGAACATGCTTACTTGTTGGGATATCACAATATATCTTATTTAATTAATGCATCTATATACTTGGTAAAGGGTGGAAGGCTCGGCCTTATGCCTGGTGTTTTGTTCCACTCTTGCCACCCTAGTTTCTGTCATATCGGTATTATGTTCCCGGATTTTGCGTCCCTAACGCGGTCGGGTGATTTATGGGACCCCCTTGACAGTTCGCTTTGAATAAGACTCCTCCAGCAAGGCCCAACATTGGTTTTACCATTTGCCTCACCACCACCTACTTTTCCCTTGGGAGTCGCTCTCTCGAGGGTCATCTTTATTTAGCCCCCCCGGGCCAGTGCTTCTCTAAGTGCTGGTTCGAACCGAGTAGACTGCAGGGCCACCTTGGGGCAACTTGAGGATTGGTTTTACTCGTAGGATGTCTCATCCGGTGTTGCCCTGAGAACGAGATATGTGCAGCTCCTATCGGGATTGTCGGCGCATCGGGCGGCTTTGCTGGTCTTATTTTATTGCTGTCGACATGTCTTGTAGCCGGGATTCCGAGACTGATCGGGTCTTCCCGGGGAGAAGGAATATCCTTCGTTGATCGCGAGAGCTTATCATGGGCTAAGTTGGGACACCCCTGCAGGTGTAGCGACCCGACCTCGCACGGTCAAGCCTCGTGTATCTCTGTGCCATCCTCGGATCAAGTATGTCGGCACACACAGTACATCAATGTATATATCAAAGTGCAATCACATGTATAAATAACGTAAAATGATATATACCTCTTAATACTCAGCGGAAACAATCAAACGGGTGTGGAGTCCCATCAACGCCATCGGCAGGTTGAGTGTAGACCGTAACCCTGTATCGTAACTCTTACTCTTCGAAGAAAATCCTGCAACATGATATGTTGCAGCCGTTAGGTCAAGACATTGAATGTACCGCAAGATCACAACATGAATAAACAGATGGTAAAACTATACTATATGCAATTTAGCTTTGTGGCTCTGTATCTGAGTTTTGTTTGCGTAAAAGCTGATTTTATTTTTCCTACATCAAAGGAATAAATGAAGTCTGTACTATGGAGTTTTCTATCATGACATGGTTCCGCCAACCGATGTCTCATAGCCCAAAATCATCATATGTTGCCCACAATTAAGTTATCAATCCGGTGTTGAGAGTTCCGAGATAGATCCAAGTCCAGATGCTCTATTTGTGCGTTTCCGGGGACAGTGATTTTCGATTATGTTTTATCCCTCTGCAGATGTTTGTACTCTTTACCCGCATGATTCGATCCCTCTTTTACGTTCTCGCACTTCGTGGTGTTTGAGAACAAGATGACCAAAACATGGTCTTCCAAGAGTTCCTCCGACCACCGTCCGTGCTCATCCAATCCTACCGTAGTTCTACATCTGCTAGCACCGTCCCAGCCAGAGTCACCACTAAGGTCAACCAAGCCAGAGCCCATAATGACTTGTGGTTGCACAGGTAAGCTTCCGGGCATGAAGTATTCTTCCGTCTCTTTGAGTCTGGGTGAAGCTTTCCGCAAGATGTCATGGCGCTTCTCCATGCATCCCGGCCAACCACTGGTTTCTCCAGGGTGCCCGTCAACCATCCTTCACCCAGTAGTGTGTATTGAATTCTTGTCTCGAGTCTTGAAGTCTTGAGGCCTTGAAGATGCAGTCCTTGCAGATTCCATAATGGAGTTGTCGTCATTGACGTAGATCCTCCATTCTCACACCACTCCCGAGCACTCATACCAACCCCGTCTACAATAGCGTAGCATTAAAATAAATAACGTCCCAGGCTTGGTAACAGGGTGATGGGTTCCTACCTCATGCATACTACTCAACTACAAGGATTCAATATCACTATCGGAGGGTTGTTGCAAAGATGCCACTAAATGTAATAAAACATAGGTATGAAAGCATGGTCAAAGTGAACTTGCTCGGTAATACTTGATGAAGATAACAACGTCATTAAAATGACTTAGTAGAACTAATCGTCACTCCGTTGAAAATCTATATAGTCAAAAATAGCATTCATATAAGCAAACATCCTAGCAAACAATTTTAACACTCATAATAACAATTAAAACAAAAAACTCAATAATAAAACTCCAACAAAGTCCAAAGAAGCTTCAAATAAAACTAGAAAGAAAAACTACTAACGAAAATCTATGACTTTGCTACAAGGATCTAACATAGTTTTGCCCTAAGTAAAAAAAACTTAACATCAATTAAAACACTAAACTAATAATTTAACAGAAAATAAAAAGTAAAACAACTAAGTTAACAGAAAGTATTTTTTTCATAAAATTTTATTTGCAAAAAGAAACAAATAAAAAGCTTTTATAAAACTCTAACTATGACCTATAGAAGGTTTCATAGAAAACTAAGGAAAATAATTTTTTTAAAATAAAAATAATTTTTTTCTCCTGTTTTCTAACAGAAACACAACTAATTTTGTCAAAAGTGACAAAAAGAAATAATTTAAAACTAATAAAAAACGATAAAGAAAAAGCTAAAACAGAACTAATAATAAAACAGTACTGTTTTGCTAAAAACCTAATTTAAATTAACCTAGAAATAAAATACTAAATACTACTGGATAAACAAAGGTCCTAGAGACCAGGAGCAAAAAGAATCGGTCAAAAATAATATTCCTAACTCAAAATAGCTCAAATCTAGTGATTTGAGAAAATTCATACAAACACAAATTTAAACTGCTCAAATGTTAAATAAAATTGAACTAACAGAAATTTCAGCAAATTTGTGACACATAGCAATTGGAATCACTCAAAAATACTAAAAACTCTAAAAGATATGAATTTTCTAAGATTGCTATTTTCTGAAAAAAATGAATTACGGGATTTCGTGGATCTCACCGGAGTAGTCGTCGGAGTTGGGGAAGAAGATCGGATCCGATGTTGCGGTTGCTCCTAGAGGAAAGGAGATCACGGGACGGTGGAGAGGAGATCATATAAACCTCAGGAGAGGTCGAGGTCGCGGCGGCACTTGGCGGGCGGCGGTGGTGCTGCTTGCCGCTGGAGAGGAGAGGAGAGGAGAGGTGTTGGTTTGATGTGTTGGAGGGGGTGCTTGGTTATTTATATTGGGGAGGGGAGGGCTTTGCTTGGGGTAGGGGACAAGAAATAGACTAGGATTAGGAAACAAAGAGGGAAAATATCTAGAAACAAATCGGAATAAACGGAATAATGAAACGGGATCAAATCCTACTAGGATTTATAAAAGAATAGGAAACCTGGGCTCCCTGGCCCCCTAGGTGTGTGCGTGCGATGGCCTTGGCCTTGGCCTTGGCCGGTGGCTGGTCGGCGGCGTGGGGCGTTTGGCCCAGGCGCTGCATATTTTTTTAACTAAATTTCATAGAACTAAAACAAAAACAAAATAATTAAAACTTTTATATAGGCATATAATATATCAAAATTTGCAGAAAAATATTTCCTACAAGATGAACATTATTCTAATATCAAATAAAATTCACACAAATTTTAATAATTCACACAGTGCTACTGGTCCAATAAAATCCAATAAAAATCATTTTTAAAATACCAAAATGACTTCAAATTAATTTCTCTCCAATTTTCTGATGTAGGGAATCATGTTACCCTATTTTCCATATATTTTGTTTTTGGAGAAAAATAATTTGAATAAAACTCAAATAACTCCAAATTGGAAATAAATTCAAAAGAACTTTGAATTTAATTCTTTTAAAACTCCCAACTCATATTTCATATGTTTTGAAGAAGTCATTTTATCTTCGCCGTGAAAATCATTGAGTTGCATAAAGTTTCAGAATTGGAAAATATTTTCAATACCCCTTGTCATTTAAATAAATGGAAGAAGTCATGTCATCTTCTCTCTCCGTGGTTTTGTGATGAAAAGAATTTGAATTCGGAGATCATAAAAGAAAAATGAAAGTTTGGGAAAGTCCTTTAATTCCCTCTCATTTAACCTTCAAAAAGTTTCGAATTTCACTCAATTTCACTCAATCATTCAGACAACAATCAAACAAACAATCAAAACTATTTATTTGATATAACATTCCAAAATTTAGAATTTTGGGATGTTACACAGGGTATAAACTTTCGAGAGCCGTGCCCGCGGTTATGTGGCAAATGGGAATTTGTTAATATCCGGCTGTAGTCAACTCAAAGCAAACCTTTCTAAAATACACCAACCGTGTGCGTAACCGTGAGTGTCTCTTTTCGGGGTTGATCGAGAGGAGAACACGGTTTCTGGGTTATGTTTGATGTAAGTAGGAGTTCAGGATCACTTCTTGATCATTACTAGTTGACGACCGTTCCTTTGTTTCTCTTCTCGCTCTCATCTGCGTATGTTAGCCACCATATATGCTTAGTCGCTGCTGCAACCTCACCACTTTACCCCTTCCTTTCCCATTAAGCTTTGCTAGTCTTGATACCCATAGTAATGGGATTGCTGAGTCCTCGTGGCTCACAGTTTACTACACCAACAGTTGCAGGTACAGGTTTGCGATGATCATGACGCGAGAGCGATGTTTGCTTTCTTTGGAGTTCTTCTTCTGCTTCTTCTTCGATCAGGGGATAGGTTCCAGGTCGGTAGCCTGGGCTAGCAGGGTGGATATTGTTTGAGTTTCTGTTTATGTTCCATCCGTAGTCGGATGTTGTTCTCATGTATGTTGTTGATGTATTCTTGTGGCATTTGTGCCTTATGTATGTATCCCTATGTATTATGTAATGTTGATGTAATGATATCCACCTTGCAAAAGCGTTTCAATATGCGGGTCTATCCTTGGTGGGACCGTCGAGTTCCTTTTGGATAGGGTGGCATATTGGGCGTGACAAGTTGGTATCAGAGCCTCGACCGACCTTAGGAGCCCCCTTGATTGATCGTGTAGTTTGGCCGTTGTTGAGTCTAGAAGAAAACTATTTTGGAGTCTAGTTATATCGGAGAGTAGGAATTCTTTTTACTCCTCAGCCCCTTCGTCGCTCTGGTGAGGAATCTTGACGTAGGTGTTTTGAACTACTTCTCTTCCCCTTCAAATTTTTCTTTAGGGTCACGTGGTTAGTTTCGTGAGTTGTCCATCCTCTTTTGTCCGGTGCATCTCTCGTCAAGTCGACTCGAACCTCTATGTCTTTGGGAGATCAATCCTCAGCTATTTTCGATCGATGTTGTTTCCCTGTCCGAAGTTGTCTTTGTTTTTCCCGCCCGCCCTCCCTTCTTCTTTTCCGAACCGGAATCTGTATTGAGTATCTTTCTACTCGTGCGAAGTCTTTGCTTTCTTTCCTCAATGATTTCAACCGGTGTTTTCTCTTCAAGATATTCGTCGGTTTCCCCTTCCAAGTTGTCTTTGTTTTCCCGCCCTCCCACCCTTTTTCTTCCCGGAGCCTGAGTCTCTTTCGAGCATCAATTTCATTCGTATGGAGCCTCTTCAGTCTTCTATCAATCATTTCAACCGGTGAATTCTCGTCTCGTTCGTCATTCTTCATCTCTTTCTTTTTCGGTGGATTCAATTCAAGTTTTCGGTAGTGATTATATTCTTTTCCTTGGATCAAGTGTTTTCCCTGCCCGTTCGCCTCTCGCCAGTTTATCCTTCCGGAGTGTTCAAGATATCTCAGGAGATTTGTCTGTGTTTGAATTAATTCGAGGTTATCACCTCATTCTAATATTTCAGTTCTTCCGGTGCATCATCTATCTGTTCAACAATCCTTTCCGACGGTGTTATCTATTCAGTGGGCCCTAACCCACAGGTCTTTTTCCAGGATCTTACCTGACTCTTCTAATTTCCCCGGAGTTATTCTCAATTCTTTTCGGAGTTTGACGTAAGAATGAATTTCATCAGTCAGATGCCTTTTCAAGATCGATTTCAAATCATTTCATTGTTGGCTCAACCTCTCTATTTTTCATTCTCCCGGAGTATCTCATTAATTTTGGTGATGTTTATCGTCGTCCTTTGAAGACCGAAGTAGAGTTTCTCTTAAATCTTGTCCGTTCTCCCGGAGGTTCATGGTGCTAGATCGATGTTATCCTATCTAATTGTTTCTAGTCATGCAAATTCTTTTCATCCATCCGGAGTATTTCAGGTGTTGCTTTCGCTCTCGATCATCCGGAGGCCATCTTTTCAGAATATCTCTCCATTCTAAGTTTTTTTCAAATTCGTTCTCCAATTATTCCATATTCGTGCCCCTTCGTTCGTCTCAATATTCTTCCGGTGCTTCGTTCAAGTATTCTTCTATCAGTTCGCGATCTCTTTGTTCTCTTGCATTTTAATTCCCTCAAGTATCTCCGTGCTTCTCTAATTCTTCCCGGTGTTTCATTCTCTTTCATCAGTCATTTTTGAATTCTTACGGTGGTTCGTTCAAGATTCTTTTTCCTTGATTATCATATCAATTCATTCGTTCTTTCCAGTCCTACCGGTGGTTCATGAAGACCTTCTCAAGTTTGCGATATGTCACTTCTCAATTCTTTTTCAAGAAGAATAAGTAGTTTGCAAAACCCATTGTTTGTCATCAATTTAATTTGATGAAGGATAAGCATACAATAAATCTTATTCTTATTTCATCAAAGTGAGTAATTCCTTTCTTCGGAGTTTGTTCTTGATGAACAAATTCTAGTTCCAAGTGTTTTCATCTTTTATTTTCCGGAGTTCAATTATTTCCTCGGCCATTTCGTTGGAACCTCCATCTAAATCATCGCAAGGCTTTTATCTTATCTCTTTTTCATCCTTCATTTCTATCTCATCATCCTTTTGTTACCGGAGTTCTTCACGGTGGTTCTTCATGATTTATTTCTTTCTTCAAGTGTTCATCAAGATTTTGTTGGCGGAGTTCAAGTATTTTTTCTTCTTGCATCTCTAAGTGTAATTAATTCTCCGTATTCTTTGGAAGTGGAGTTTTGCATTTCTTCGTTCCTCTCAGCTATCCAATCATTTCAATTTGTGGCCGGTTATCACCTCATAATTTTGAGATGTTACCCATAAGTCCACATCATGCTTATTCTTTCGTTGTTGATTTTCTCAACAACTCCATTTAATCCTTCCTTCTAAGTTCTTTTCAATTCTACCAATTCTTCCGGAGGCATTGTGTTGTTCATCTCGTCAAGTTTCATCCCATCTTGTGAAGTTCATGTTCTAATCCTTCCATGTTCAGCCGGAGTGCTACCTAAATCCTTTCAGTCTTATCCGTTTCTTTTCTCATTCTAACCACTCCGGTTAGAACGAGTGCTTTCAGAGTCTATCTTGATTCCGTGAGTTTCGATTCTCGTCATTCTCGTCATTTCACTCTTCTCCTCGAGTGCTCTCGATTCTTTGCTTCTTCTCTCGAGTTCTTGTTTCACCTCATCCCTTTTCCCTTCCGTCTCGGTCCTAAGATCTCGGGACGAGATCTCTTGTTAGTGGAGGAGTGTTGTAACGCCCCGGATCCGATGCGCCAGGTGTCTGCCAGTTATTCGCCATCTTTGCCATGTCATCATCTGCATTTTTATCATGTCATCATGTGCATTTCATTTTGCATACGTGTTCGTCTCATGCATCCGAGCATTTTCCCCGTTGTCCGTTTTGCAATCCGGCACTCCTATGTCTCCGGCCCCTTTTACCTCTTTTCATGTGCGGGTGTTAAACGGTCTCGGAATGGACCGAGGTTTGTCAAGCGGCCTTGGTATAGCACCGTAGACCGCTGTCAAGTTTCGGATCATTTGGAGGTCGTTTGATGCTCCAACGGTTAACCGGGTAACCGTAAAAGCCTCTTTAAGTTGCAGCCCAACACACCTTCCAAAGTGGCCCAAAACCCAGCAAACTCCCCTCCATGCTCTCGGTCGTTCGATCACGATCGCGTGGCCAAAAACCGCACCTCATTTGGAGTCTCCTAGCTCCCTATGCCTATATAAACACCTCCCCCTCCGAAATTCGGTCAAATCTAACCCTAGTTCTTCTCCCTCTGCGCGCACGACACGTCGCCGTCCCTCGGAATCGACCGCATCGGCTCCGCCGCCGCCTCCACACGCTTCGGCCATGCGAGCCCATCATGAGCCTCGGCCAGCGCCGCCCGCCCGTCCGCCCGCCTCGCGCCTGCCACCCACACACACTCCGCGCCCGCCACACTGGCCGCCCGCCGTCCTCCGCACGCCATGCCCGCCACCTCGCCGTCGCCTCCCTCCACGCTGTCGTCGCCGCCCGCCCGGAGTCGCCAACCGGCGCCGCCCGCTCCTCCACCTGGCCGCGCCCTCGCCTCGCCGGCGCCCTCGGCGACCTACGCCCAGTGCCCTTCCCCGCCTCGGCCTCCCTCCGGCCGGGCCCCCTCCTCGACCTCGGAGCCGGCCGCCTCGATCCGCGCCGCCCGGATCGGGATCCACCCGCGTTGACTTTCCCCCGAGGTCCTTCTTTCCCCAAGTCCTCGAATCTGCTAATATTTTGTTGCTTTTACGTCATGCCATAACTCTCTGCATATTACACCGTTTTGCGCGTGGAATATGTCAAATTGTTCGCCTCGACGAGTACATCATTTCATCTCATTTCATGATTTTCATTTGAGCTCATCTTGATGCCCGAAATGCTGTTAGAAGAGTGCTATGTGATGTTAGTTTCAGATTCTTATCAGAACATGCACTTTTGTCATTTTTGCCATGATTGATGTGTGCACCCTATGGACTTGAGTCCTACATGTGTTTTGTAATATGCCATTCCATATTTACAGGGCTGTAAGCCATGTATTTTTGTGATCTATGTGGTGACTAGCACAGGCATGCAAACTAGGCTTCATGATGTTGCTGATTTCAGCCCTGTTTTGCTGATATTTTTATGCCATGTTAATTTGATGCTACAGAGAGTTCCATGCATATTTTGAGATACTTCATTAAGGATGTTTTGAACATATGGTTACTCTCCATCCATCCATGCCCTTATTTGGAATTATGGAGTGACATAGCTTGAGTCAATCGAGCTCTACTTTTGCTATAAAATGTTTCCTGGAAGGTTGTTTACATGTTATTCTATTTTGCCAAGGTTGTTGTAGTTGATCCGTGTATGCTATGATGTTGTTCTTGCCATGTATAGCTTCTATGCCATGTCTTATTGCTGTTGGTTGACTTTCCATGCCATGTTTTGCTCTGTGGTGAGTGGTTCAAGCTCACCAACATGCCTACTTATTGTTGTTCCTGCCATGTATGAATCTGTAATATAACTTGCCATGTTTACATGGGTGCCATCATATTTTCGGACCCCTTTTGGCTCATGGTCAGTAAGGGACTTTTGTTCTATGCATTTATTAGTATCATGCCATGCCTCTTTTTGCCATGTTAAGTTCCTGTAGCATGTTGTTTAATAGCTCTAAACATTGCAACCTGATATTATTTCTGCTAAAGTCTGAAACTGTTATTATTTGCATCTTGCCATGTGTGTTTGAGCATGTTCTAGTGATTTCTGGAGATAGCTCAGTGTTCATGTTTTGTAATGCTTTACATGTACATCGTGCCCATGCCTTTTGTTTTCATGTTGAGGTCCTGTAGCATGTTGTTTTGATGCTTGCAATATGCCTACTTGCTGTTATGGACAGATTGTTGTTATGCCTTGTATAGTGTATGTGTTGAACCGTTGCTCCGTTTTGAGTGTGCTCTATATGAAACTTGCTTGATTTTGCATGTTGTCTCATATTATCTTGTTGCATCCTTGTTTTGAGGTGTTTTCTTGATGTTTGTATGCATTTTGCATCAATGCCACGCTTAACTTGTTTTGCTCATATCTTCTAGGCCGTAGCTCCGAATCTAATGAACTTTATATGTAACTTGACTAGAATTTCGTGTAGATCATCGTGGTGCATCTTAAATTGCTGTTTAACAACTTGAACATAAGGTTTATTCAGATCTGGACCGATTTCGAAATTTGCATATGAGGACTTTCCGGAATTGTTCTATGTTGTTTCCGGCCTCATTTAAACTTGCCTTGATGTGTTGCTCTTGTTTGCATCATCTCTTGCCATGAGTAGCCTCATCCTAGCTTTGTCATGCATCATGCTTGTTGTGCATCATGTCTTGTCTATGTGTGGTGTGTTTACTATGTTGTGTGCTTCTTCTTGTTAGTTCCTGCTTCGCTATGTATCGTGAGGATTCGTTCGCTCTACACTTGGTTCGGCTTCTTCCGTTCGTCTTCTTCATGAACTCGTTCTTCTTCCTAGCGGGATTTCAGGCAAGATGACCGCTACCCTAGATCTCACTACTATCATTGCTATGCTAGTTGCTTCGTTCTATCGCTATGCTGCGCTACCTATCACCTGTTTATCAAGCCATCCCAAATTGCCATGTCAGCCTCTAACCTTTGACACCTTTCCTAGCAAACCATTGTTTGGCTATATTACCGCTTTGCTCAGCCCCTCTTATAGCGTTGTTAGTTGCTGGTGAAGATGAAGTTTGTTCCGTGTTGGAACATGGAGATGTTGTTCCTTGTTGGAACATGCTTACTTGTTGGGATATCACAATATATCTTATTTAATTAATACATCTATATACTTGGTAAAGGGTGGAAGGCTCGGCCTTATGCCTGGTGTTTTGTTCCACTCTTGCCGCCGTAGTTTCCGTCATATCGGTATTATGTTCCCGGATTTTGCGTCCCTAACGCGGTCGGGTGATTTATGGGACCCCCTTGACAGTTCGCTTTGAATAAGACTCCTCCAGCAAGGCCCAACATTGGTTTTACCATTTGCCTCACCACCAC
The DNA here is from genome assembly GCA_021605145.1 of Aegilops bicornis. Lineage (NCBI taxonomy): Eukaryota > Viridiplantae > Streptophyta > Magnoliopsida > Poales > Poaceae > Aegilops > Aegilops bicornis. The sequence goes on from CM038670.1 coordinate 58,407,229, forward strand.
CTACTTTTTCCTTGGGAGTCGCTCTCTCGAGGGTCATCTTTATTTAGCCCCCCCGGGCCAGTGCTTCGCTAAGTGCTGGTTCGAACCGAGTAGACTGCGGGGCCACCTTGGGGCAACTTGAGGATTGGTTTTACTCGTAGGATGTCTCATCCGGTGTTGCCCTGAGAACGAGATATGTGCAGCTCCTATCGGTATTGTCGGCGCATCGGGCTGCTTTGCTGGTCTTGTTTTATTGCTGTCTAAATGTCTTGTAGCCGGGATTCCGAGACTGATGGGGTCTTCCCGGGGAGAAGGAATATCCTTCGTTGATCGCGAGAGCTTATCATGGGCTAAGTTGGGACACCCCTGCAGGGTATAAACTTTCGAGAGCCGTGCCCGCGGTTATGTGGCAGATGGGAATTTGTTAATATCCGATTGTAGTAAACTCGAAGCAAACTCTTCTAAAATACACCAACCGTGTGCGTAACCGTGAGTGTCTCTTTTCGGGGTTGATCGAGAGGACAACACGGTTTCTGGGTTATGTTTGACGTAAGTAGGAGTTCAGGATCACTTCTTGATCATTACTAGTTGACGACCGCCCTTTGTTTCTCTTCTCGCTCTCATCTGCGTATGTTAGCCACCATATATGCTTAGTCGCTGCTGCAACCTCACCACTTTACCCCTTCCTTTCCCATTAAGCTTTGCTAGTCTTGATACCCATAGTAATGGGATTGCTGAGTCCTCGTGGCTCACAGTTTACTACACCAACAGTTGCAGGTACAGGTTTGCGATGATCATGACGCGAGAGCGATGTTTGCTTTCTTTGGAGTTCTTCTTCTGCTTCTTCTTCGATCAGGGGATAGGTTCCAGGTCGGCAGCCTGGGCTAGCAGGGTGGATATTGTTTGAGTTTCTGTTTATGTTCCATCCGTAGTCGGATGTTGTTCTCATGTATGTTGTTGATGTATTCTTGTGGCATTTGTGCCTTATGTATGTATCCCTATGTATTATGTAATGTTGATGTAATGATATCCACCTTGCAAAAGCGTTTCAATATGCGGGTCTATCCTTGGTGGGACCGTCGAGTTCCTTTTGGATAGGGTCGCGTATTGGGCGTGACAATAATACAATGAAAGAGTATGAGCACCGACAACTAGAATAGTGTGTGAACATGAATGTAAAGTCGGTGAGAAATACGTACTTCCCCAAACTTAGGCTTTTGGCCTAAGTTGGTCTAATGCCAAGGATCGCGGCTACTCTCCCGGTGTATTGAGGAGTGTCATCAGGATACCACTAGCTAGCGAATCTCCTCCGGATCACACTGATAAGATGATGGTCGATAAGGGTCCAGTGGAGGTTCTGGCTCAGGCTCTGGAGCGGATGTCTGGCCTCGATGAGCGTACACCGCTTCTGGCAAGACAAGGTAATTATCTGCAGTTAAATCAAACAACAAAGGCGCAGGCAGGGTAATAATCTCATTGTGTTTCTTATTAAATCTCAAGTTATATAGAAGCATCTTATCTTTGTTGTCAATAATAAACTCATGTGCTACCATGGTCCTGTAATCTAAAAAGGAAAGAGGCGGCAGTGTCTCCTCTTTCTCATAATGCCTAATAGGTATCTCAAAATGTTCAGCAAGACGTGCAACATAGATAGCTCCAGAGATGGGGTCCTTTGTACGGTTCTGGCTTAACCTTTTAGCAATAATGGCACTGATACGTCCCCAACATATCTACTTTTCCAAACACTTTTGCCCTTGTTTTCGACTCTAACTTGCATGATTTGAATGAAACTAACCCGGACTGACGCTGTTTTCAGCAGAACTGCCATGATGTTGTTTTATGTGTAGAAAAGAAAAGTTCTCAGAATGTCCTGAAAATCCATGGAGGCACTTTTTGGTATTAATAAGAATTTCTAGGCGAAAGAAATACACCAGGGGGACCACACCCTGTCCTAGAGACAGGGGTGCCCCCCTATAGGGCGCGCCCCCTATCTCGTGGGCCCCCTGGACCTCCACCGACCTCAACTCCAACTCCATATATTCACGTTCGGGGCGAAAAAAATCAGAGCGAAAGTTTCATCGCGTTTTACGACACGGAGCCGCCACCAAGCCCTAATCTCTCTCGGGAGGGCTGATCTGGAGTCCGTTCGGGGCTCCGGAGAGGGGGATTCATCGCCGTCGTCATCATCAACCATCCTCCATCACCAATTTTATGATGCTCACCGCCGCGTCGTGAGTAATTCCATCGTAGGCTTGCTGGACGGTGATGGGTTGGATGAGATTTACCATGTAATCAAGTTAGTTTTGTTAGGGTTTGATCCCTAGTATCCACTATGTTCTGAGATTGATGTTGCTATGACTTTGCTATGCTTAATGCTTGTCACTAGGGCCCGACTGCCATGATTTCAGATCTGAACCTATTATGTTTCCATGAATATATGTGTGTTCTTGATCCTATCTTGGAAGTCTATAGTCACCTATTATGTGTTATGATCCGACAACCCCGAAGTGACAATAATCGGGATACTTCTCGGTGATGACCGTAGTTTGAGGAGTTCATGTATTCACTATGTGTTAATGCTTTGTTCCGGTTCTCTATTAAAAGGAGGCCTTAATATCCCTTAGTTTTCGCTAGGACCCCGCTGCCACGGGAGGGTAGGACAAAAGATGTCATGCAAGTTCTTTTCCATAAGCACGTATGACTATTTACGAAATACATGCCTACATTACATTGATGAACTGGAGGTAGTTCTATGTCACCCTATGTTATAGCTATTACATGAGGAATCGCATCCGGCATAATTATCCATCACTGATCCATTGCCTACGAGCTTTTCACATATTGTTCTTCGCTTATTTACTTTTCCGTTGCTATTGTTACAATTACTACAAAAACCCCAAAACTATTATCTTTACTTTTGCTACCGTTACCTTTATTATCATACCACTTTTGCTACTAAATACTTTGCTGCAGATACTAAGTTATCCAGGTGTGGTTGAATTGACAACTCAACTGCTAATACTCAAGAATATTCTTTGGCTCCCCTTGTGGCGAATCAATAAATTTGGGTTGAATAGTTTACCCTCGAAAGCTGTTGCGATCCCCTACACTTGTGGGTTATCAAGACTAATTTCTGGCGCCAGAGTCAGAGCATAGCTCTATTCTCTGAGTCACTTGGGATTTATATCTGTTGATCACTATGAAGAACTTGAAAGACGACAGAACCAAGATTTTTCCCTCAACTACGAGGGGAGGTAAGGAACTGCCATCTAGCTCTGCACTAGATTCTCCTTCCGTTATTAGTAAGCTTGGGACACCTAAACCTGCTACTGCTATGATTTCTGATATGTCGCATGTTATTGATGATGCCACGTCTGCTATGCATGATGAAACTACTTCTGTGCGTGATACTAATTTGCCATTAGGTGAATTTCTTGATGAACAACTTGCTAGAGTTAGGCGGGATGAAATTATTGAAGATGCTATTATTGATGATAGTGATGATGAAAGTTCTCCCAATGATTATGAATTGCATGTTGTCCCTGAGGGTTATGTTATGAATGAAGAAGCTGCTAGAGCTATCTTTGCTTGTAATGATAGATATGATCTTAAGAAATTATTAGCTAAATGGAAGCAACAGTCTCTTAATGCTAGAATGAAACCTGACCCTGCTTTTGCTACTTCACCTATTTGTGTTACTGATAAGAATTATGAATTCTCTGTTGATCCAGAGATTATTACTTTGGTTGAATCTGATCCTTTTTATGGCCTTGAATCTAAAACTGTTGTGGCACATCTTACCAAGTTGAATGATATAGCTACCATGTTTACTCATGATGATAGATCTTGCTATTTTTATATCCTTAAGATATTTCCGTTCTCATTAAAGGGTGATGCTAAGACTTGGTATAATTCTCTTGCTCCTGGTTGTGTGCGTAGTCCCCAGGATATGATTTATTACTTCTCTGCTAAATATTTCCCTGCTCATAAGAAACAAGCTGCCTTATGGAAATATATAATTTTGTGCAAATCAAAGATGAGAGTCTCCCACAAGCTTGGGGGAGGCTTCTCCGATTACTTAATGCTTTGCCTGATCATCCTCTCAAGAAAAATGAAATACTTGATATCTTTTATAATGGACTAACCGATGTTTTCAGGAAAAGAACAGTCGACAAAGCTGAATTACTATTGAATAATATGTTGACTAATGAAAATAATTGGACTCTTCCTGAGCCAATTCCTGAGGCAATTCCTGAACCAATTGAGCCAACTCCTGAGCCTATTCCTAAACCCACTCCGAGGAAGAGAGGTGTTTTATTTCTCAATCCTGAAGATATGTAGGAGGCAAAGAAATAAATGAAAGAAAAAGGAATTAAATCTGAAGATGTTAAGAATTTACCACCTATTGAAGAAATACATGGTCTTAATATACCGCCTGTTGAAGAACCACATTGTCTTGATAACCCGACACAGGTAGTAAAGGTAAATTCTCTGTATAGATATGATAAAGTTGAAATCCCCTCTACTAAATTTCATAGCCCGTGCTTGGATGAATTTGATGACTTTATGGCTAGACAAGAAAGTTTTAATGCTTATGTTGGTAGAGAGTTAAAGAATAATGCTTTCGAGATAGGACGCCAGAAGTTTATAATATCGCTAGAGTTAAAGGTGAACTCCAACTCGTTAGCAAATATGCTTCTATGGTTGCTACTCAAGCTGAGCAAGTACTCAAAGCTCAAAATGATTTGCTTGATGAATTAAATAATATAAATGACTTTGATGTTAGAGTGGCTACTAGAACTGGTAGAATGACTCAGGAACCTTTGTATCCTGAAGGCCACCCTAAGAGAATCGAGCAAGATTCTCAGAGAAATAATTTAGAAGCACCTAGTTCTTCTAAAAAGAAGAAAAAGAAAAACGATAGAACTTTGCATGCTTCTAGTGAACCTACTGTAGACACATCTGAGAATCCCAATATTTTTTCTATTTCTGATGCTGAAACACAATCAGGTGATGAACATGAACCTAGTGATAATGTTAATGATAATGTTCATGTTGATGCTCAACCTAGCAAAAACAATGATGTAGATATTGAACCTGCTGTTGATCTTGATAACCCACAATCAAAGAATCAACATTATGATAAGAGAGATTTTGTTGCTAGGAAGCACGATAGAGAAAGAGAACCATGGGTTTAGAAACCCATGCCCTTTCCTCCTAAACCATCCAAGACAAAGGATGATGAGGATTTTGAGCGCTTTGCTGAAATGATTAGACCTATTTTCTTACGTATGCGCTTAACTGATATGCTCAAAGTGAATCCTTATGCTAAGTATATGAAGGATATAATCACAAATAAAAGAAAGATACCGGAAGCTGAAATTTCCACCATGCTTGCTAATTACACTTTTATGGGTGGAATACCAAAGAAACTTGGAGATCCGGGTGTGCCAACTATACCATGCTCCATTAAAAGAAATTGTGTCAGAACTGCTTTATGTGATCTTGGAGCCGGTGTTAGTGTTATGCCTCTCTCTTTATATCGTAGACTTGAATTGAATAAGTTGACACCTACTGAAATATATTTGCAAATGGCTGATAAATCAACTGCTATAACTGTTGGTATTTGTGAGGATGTGCCTGTTGTGGTTGCAAATGTCACTATCTTAACGGACTTTGTTATTCTTGATATTCCTAAGGACGATAGTATGTCTATTATCCTTGGTAGACCTTTTCTTAATACTACAGGGGCTGTTATTGATTGCAACAAAGGCAATGTCACTTTTCATGTTAATGGTAATGAGAATACGGTACACTTTCCGAGGAAACAATCTCAAGTTCATAGCATCAATTCTATTGGAAAAGTTCCAACTATTATTATTGGATGTTTTGAATTTCCTCTCCCTACCATCAAGAAAAAGTATGATATTCTTATTGTTGGGGATTTTCATATCCCTGTTGAGGTAACTTAGTGTTATTCGAAATTTCTCCGATTCCGTGTTATTCGGAATGAGTTTGTTAACAAGACTTGATCAACCTTGTTAGTGGATTCATTTTGATGATCATGAGATGGATGAAACTAGAAGGCACAACCTTCTCTACCCTCTTTTTACTTTCTGTTATATAGATAAATAAAGCGAAAATAGTATTATCTGTCCGTTTTCTGAATTATCTGTGCATTAAAAAATATCCCGAAAATAAAAGTGCTCCAAATGCCCTGCAAATTTAGTATGATTTTTTATGGAATATTTGAGGATTTGGGGCACTGAAAACACTTCAGGAGGGGCAAGAACCAGGCCACGAGAGTGGAGGGTGCGCCCACCCCACCTGGGCGTGCCCCCTGTCTCGTGGGCCCCTGGTAGCCCCCCTCCACTTATGCCAGCACCCACACACTTCATCTTCTACCAAAAAAATCCCCATCCAGCTCAAGCACGAGTTCTAGCTCATTTTGCTGCGATTTTTGATCTCCTTGCTCAAAGCTCCATTCACAAAACTGCTTTGGGAGATTGTTGCTTGGTATGTGACTCCTCCATTGGTCCAATTAGTCTTTGTTCTAGTGCTTTATTCATTGCAAATTTTTGCTGCATAGGTGACCATGTTCTTGAGCTTGCATGTTAAATTTATGAGGTCCCAAGCAATCCTAATGCATGATATAGGCTCTAGGCACTTGTAGGAGTAGTTGCTACCAATCTTGTTTAGTTTTATTCACTTTTATTTTGAAGTTACTAAAATTTCAGAAATTTTTCAGAAAAAGAATTATGTCTTGGAGAATGTACCAAGGCGGTTCCTCGGTGAAGAAAGGGCCCAGGATTGCTATACGTGAGCAAGATGTTGAATTGCCGAGGGACGCGGATGTACGAGCTTGTGAGTGGCCATCCGATGATTTTATGGTCGAAGCAGGCTTCAAGGAGGAATTTGACGCCAGACAAAAGCGTAATGCCGAAATGGAGGACTTCTTGCAAGATAAGTGTCTGCAGTACTATCAATTGACTGATTCTTTTGTGCGGAGGTTCAAATATAACGGTGCGCGTAATTCTCCTAGTGTCATATTTGATATTTATGATACATCTTATACCATGGATTTATAGGATTTCACAACTTCTTGCAATCTCCCGCTCTGGGGTAATATTAATGATCCTCACAAATCTGAATTTAGAGATTTCCTCGGTAGTATTACTGTGGGAGAATCTAGGGACATAGCACAAGCTACTATAGGGAGCATTCATTTTCCTGCTATACATTATTTTTCTCTCTTCATTGGTAGATGCATTAACGGTAAGGATGAAGCATGCCACATGTGTGTCCCTGATCTGTGTGTCCTCAAGAGTGCTGTGTTAGGTTATAAAGGTTATAACTTGGGGGAATTTATGCAACCCGTGTGGCTAACTATCTTGGTATAGCCCCACAAGAGGGAGATATGATAATACCTCATGTTTATTTGGATTCTGAAGCTATGGTCAATCATCAATTTCTTGGGAGGAATGAACAATTCCTCCAATATCGACTAACCTATGACAGACGCAGCGTCGTCCCTGTTACTCTTCCTGCTCCCTACCTTTTTGACTATCAGGCAAAAGGAAGATATGTTGTCACCAGGGAGGAAGCAGCTGAGCACGAGAGGAGAGTGGAGGCAGCTCGCCAACACGCTGCAGCTCAGGAGGCGGTTGCCGCTGCATCTCAGTACGACCCCGGTTTCACTTATGGATATCAGCAGGGTGGTCCTTGGTACTAGACAAACTTAGGCCAAAAGCCTAAGCTTGGGGGAGTACGTATTTCTCACCGACTTTACATTCATGTTCACACAGTAGTCGTCGGTGCTCATACTCTTTCATTGTATTATCCAGGCTAGTTTAAATTTCTTTTTCTAGTTTTCTTCTTGTGTGTTTGATAAACCTTAAGAAAAACCAAAAAATTAGTTAGTTTAATTTCCATGCTTGTAGTAGAAATTAAAATGAAAACCCAAAAAGATTTCTAGTTCTTCTTCTTACTTGTTGGGAGCTTTCCTGTAAATAGTTTTATTTTCTTTTCTTTCCTTTGGGGTCGAGAAGACCATATTGAAAATGTTTAGTGGCTCTCATATGCATGATTGTTTATTTAACTTAGAGCCCATATTACTTGTCTTCTCTCTTGAGTTGAATGCTTGCAGATTCCAGCTTAGTCCAATGCACGTGCACTATTATTAGTATACACATCGTTCGGTCGTGCAAGTGAAAGGCAATCATGATGATATATGATGGACTTATTGGGATGAGAAAAGCTGGTATGAATTCGACCTCTCTTGTTTTTGTAAATATGACGAGTTCATCTTTTGTGAGTCAGCCTATTATGAGGTAAACATATTTGCAATAACATTTAGAGATTATAGTTGCTTGTGCCATGCTTGATTAGCTATGAGTTATAATGGTTTACCTTGCGCGCCAACATGCTATTAGAATGATTATGACGTGGTATGATGGGATGGTATCCTCCTTTGAATGAATTGAGTGACTCGACTTGGCACATGTTCTCACATGTAGTTGAATCAAATCAACATAGCCTTCATGATATTTATGTTCATGGTGGATTATATCCTACTCATGCTTGTATTCGGTGTGAATTAATTTTAATGCATGTTTATGATTGTTGTCGCTCTCTCAGTTGGTCGCTTCCCAGTCTTTTGCTAGCCTTCACCTATACTAAGCGGGAATACTGCTTGTGCATCCAAACTCCCTAAACCCCAAAGTTGTTCCATATGAGTCCACCATACCTTCCTATATGCGGTATTTACCTGCCGTTCCAAGTAAATTTGTATGTGCCAAACTCCAAACCTTCAAATGAAATTCTGTTTTGTATGCTCGAGCAGCTCATGTTTCAACTAGGGCTGCCTATATCTTCCATGCTAGGTGGGTTATTCTTAAGAGGAGTGGACTCCGCTCCTCATTCACGAGAAAGGGCCGGTAACCCGGATGCCCAATCCCATGATCCAAAAAGATCAAAGCAAATCAAAATAATTAAACAAAACTCACCCATGGCTGTTGTTAGTTGGAGGCACTCGTTGTTTCGAGCAAGCCATGGATTGATGCTGGTTGGTGGTTGGGGGAGTATAAACCTTTACCATTCTGTTTGGGAACTGCCTATAATGCATGTAGTATGGAAGATACAGCCATCTCATAGTTGTTGCGTTGACAGCGAAAGTATGCCGCTCAAAGTGTTATTCAATCTCTATTTTAAAATCGAGAACTGGAACCTCTACAAATCCCTGCTTCCCTCTGCGAAGGGCCTATCTATTTACTTTTATGTTGAGTCATCACCCTTCTTATTAAAAAGCACCCGCTGGAGAGCACACTGTCATTTGCATTCATTATTATTGGTTTATATTGGGTATGACTTGACTGGATCTCTTTTACCATGAATTACAATGTTTAGCCAGTCCTTGATCTTTAAAGGTGCTCTGCATTTATGTTTCGCGGTCTCAGAAAGTTCTAGCGAGATACCATTTTGTTATATCATGTTATGATTACTTTGAGAAAGTGTTGTCATCCGAGTTTTATTATTATGGCTCGCTAGCTGATTATGCTATTGATATGAGTAATTGTGAGACCTAGGTGTTGTTGTTAGTATGGTTAGTTCATAGTATTTGCTGAAACTTGAATGCTGGATTTTCATGTTTACAACAACAAGAGCAAACAGAGTTTGTAAAAGTTTTTATTTATCACTTTCAGTTTATCAACTGAATTGCTTAAGGACAAGCAAAGGTTTAAGCTTGGGGGAGTTGATACGTCTCCAACGTATCTACTTTTGCAAACACTTTTGCCCTTGTTTTGGACTCTAACTTGCATGATTTGAATTAAACTAACCCGGACTGACGCTGTTTTCAGCAGAACTGCCATGATGTTGTTTTATGTGTAGAAAAGAAAAGTTCTCGGAATGTCCTGAAAATCCACGGAGGCACTTTTTGGAATTAATAAAAATTTCTGGGCGAAAGAAATACACCAGGGGGCCCACACCCTGTCCACGAGACAGGGGGCGCCCCCCTATAGGGCGCGCCCCCTATCTCGTGGGCCCCCTGGACATCCACCGACCTCAACGCCAACTCCATATATTCACGTTCGGGGAGAAAAAAATTAGAGAGAAAGTTTGATCGCGTTTTACGACACGGAGCCGCCGCCAAGCCCTAATCTCTCTCGGGAGGGCTGATCTGGAGTCCGTTCGGGGCTCCGGAGAGGGGGATTCGTCGTCGTCGTCATCATCAACCATCCTCCATCACCAATTTCATGATGCTCACCGCCGTGCGTGAGTAATCCCATCGTAGGCTTGCTGGACGGTGATGGGTTGGATGAGATTTACCATGTAATCAAGTTAGTTTTGTTAGGGTTTGATCCCTAGTATCCACTATGTTCTGAGATTGAAATTGCTATGACTTTGCTATGCTTAATGCTTGTTACTAGGGCCCAAGTGCCATGATTTCAGATCTGAACCTATTATGTTTTCATGAATATATGTGTGTTCTTGATCCTATCTTGCACCTATTATGTGTTATGATCCGACAACCCCGAAGTGACAATAATCGGGATACTTCTCGGTGATGACCGTAGTTTGAGGAGTTCATGTATCACTATGTGCTAGTGCTTTGTTCCGATTCTCTATTAAAAGGAGGCCTTAATATCTCTTAGTTTCCGCTAGGACCCCGCTGCCACAGGAGGGTAGGACAAAAGATGTCATGCAAGTTCTTTTCCATAAGCACGTATGACTGTTTATGGAATACATGCCTACATTACATTGATGAACTGGAGCTAGTTCTATGTCACCCTATGTTATAGCTATTACATGAGGAATCGCATCCGGCATAATTATCCATCACTGATCCATTGCCTATGAGCTTTTCACATATTGTTCTTCGCTTATTTACTTTTCCGTTGCTATTGTTACAATTACTAAAAAAACCCAAAAACTATTATCTTTACTTTTGCTACTGTTACCTTTATTATCCTACCACTTTTTCTACTAAATACTTTGTTGCAGATACTAAGTTATCCAGGTGTGGTTGAATTGACAACTCAACTGCTAATATCAAGAATATTCTTTGGCTCCCCTTTGTCGAATCAATAGATTTGGGTTGAATACTTTACCCTCGAAAGCTGTTGCGATCCCCTACACTTGTGGGTTATCAGGCACCCATACTAAAAGTGTTGTCACCAAACAGAGCATGGAACATAATAATAATATCAGGAACACTGAAGTTTCCACTATTTCCACGACCAATTAAGCATCGACTAGCAAATATGGCAAAGTAGCGTAAATCAGGAAAATGTATGCTAGTGATTCTCGCATAGGAACCCTTCGTCGAATCCCCTACAGTAATAGTGTTAACAAAACCATCCACATCTTTACGATGTGGTTCATCTGTGCTGCCTTCAAAGGGTATTCTACATACCGCGCAAAAATTACGTAATGACATTTCCTTAGTCTCATCATATAAATGAAAAGATACTGAAGGAGGTCAATTCTTAGGATAATAGTAAAAGTTTTACACGAAAATATTGGTGAGTAAGAGATACTGATCGATCCGGTTGTGGAGGAAGTCGGTGAGGCCCGCATTTTTAGCCAAAGAATAAAAGTCTTCACAAATCCTGGCTGCTCTCAAGAAATTATCACATGGCCACTCACAAGGCCTTACTTCCTCTACGCGAGGAAGATTATACTTGGCCTTTTCTTTCTCCTTAGCTTGTTTATCCTTGGAGCCTTGGCTAGAAGAGCCCCTCAATAATCTCCTTATCATTTTCTGAAAATTTCTGAAGTTTTTAGTAACTTCAAAATAAAAGTGAATTAAACTAAACAAGATTGATAGCAACTATTCCCACAAGTGCCTAGAGCCTATATCATGCATTAGAATTACTTGGGACCTCATAAATTTGACATGCAAGCTCAAGAACAGGGTCACATATGCTGCAAATTTTTTCAAAGAATAAAGCACTAGAACAAAAACTAATTGGACTAATGGAGGAGTCACATACCAAGCAACAATCTCCCAAAGAAGTTTTGTGAATGAAGCTTTGAGCAAGGAGATCGAAAATCGCAGCAAAATGAGCTAGAACTCGTGCTTGAGCTGGATGGGGATTTTTTTGGGAGGAAGATGGAGTGTGTGGGTGCAGGAATAAGTGGAGGGGCCACTATGGGCCCACGAGGCAAGGGGTGCGCACAGGGGGTGTGGGCGCGCCCTCCACCCTCGTGGCCAGCTGCTTGCCCCCCTGCTGTGTTTTCAGTGCCTAAAATCCTCAAATATTCCATAAAAAATCATACTAAATTTACAGGGCATTTGGAGCACTTTTATTTTTGGGATATTATTATTGCACGGATAATTCAAAAAACAGACAGATAATAATATTTTTGCTTTATTTATTCTAAATAACAGAAAGTAAAAAGAGGGTACAAAAGGTTGTGCCTTCTAGTTTCATCCATCTCATGATCATCAAAATGAATCCACTAACAAGGTTGATCAAGTCTTGTTAACAAACTCATTCCGAATAACACGAAACCGGAGAAATTTCGAATAACACTAGGTTACATCAATGGGGATATGCACATCCCCAACAATAATAATATCATATTTTTTCTTGACAGTAGGAAGAGGAAATTAAAAACCTCCTATAATGATAGTTGGAATTTTTCCAATAGAATAGATGCTATGAACTTGAGGTTGTTTCCTCTGAAAGTGTATCGTATGCTCATTACCATTAACATGAAAAGTGACATTGGCTTTGTTGCAATCAATAACAGCCCCTGCAGTATTCAAAAAGGGTCTACCAAGGATAATCGACATACTATCATCCTCGGGAATATCAAGAATAACAAAGTCCGTTAAGATAGTGACATTTGCAACCACAACAGGCACATCCTCACAAATACCGACAGGTATAGTAGTTGATTTATTAGCCATTTGCAAAGATATTTCAGTAGGTGTCAACTTATTCAATTCAAGTCTACGATATAAAGAGAGAGGCATAACACTAACACCTGCTCCAAGATCACATAAAGCAGTTTTAACATAATTTTTTTAATGGAGCATGGTATAGTTGGTACTCCTGGATCTCCAAGTTTCTTTGGTATTCCACCTTTAAAAGTATAATTAGCAAGCATGGTGGAAATTTCAGCTTCTGGTATCTTTCTTTTATTTATAATGATATCCTTCATGTATTTAGCATAAGGATTTAATTTAAGCATATCAGTTAAGCGCATACGTAAGAAGATAGGTCTAATCATTTCAGCAAATCGCTCAACCTTTGTGTTGGATGGTTTAGGAGGAAAGGGCATGGGTTTCTCAACCCACGGTTCTCTTTCTCTATCGTGCTTCCTAGCAACAAAATATCTCTTATCGTAACGTTGATTCTTTGATTGTGGGTTATCAAGATCAATAGTAGGTTCAATCTCTACATCATTATTATTGCTAGGTTGAGCATCAACATGAACATTATCATTAACATTATCACTAGGTTCATTTTCATCACCTGATTGTGTCTCAGCATCGGAAATAGAAATATTATTGGGATTCTCAGGTGTGTCTGCAACAGGTTCACTAGAAGCATGCAAAGTCCTATCATTTTTCTTTTTCTTCTTTTTAGAAGAACTAGGTGCCTCTAAATTATTTCTCTGAGAATCTTGCTCAATTCTTTTTGGGTGGCCTTCAGAATACAAAGGTTACTGAGTCATTCAACCAGTTCTAGTAGCCACTCTAACAGCAATATCATGTTTATTATTTAATTCATCGAGCAAATCACTTTGAGCTTTAAGTACTTGCTCAGCTTGAGTGGTAAACATAGAAGCATATTTGCTAACGAGTTTAAGTTCACCTTTAACTCTAGCCATATAATCACTCCAGCGTCCTATCTCGAAAACATTATTCTTTAATTCTCTACCAACATAAGCATTTAAACTTTCTTGTATAGCCATAAAGTCATCAAATTCATCTAAGCATTGGCTATGAAATTTAGTAGACGGGATTTCAACTTTATCATATCTATAGAGAGAATTTACCTTTACTACCTGTGTCGGGTTATCAAGACAATGTGTTTCTTCAACAAAGTGTATATTAAGACCATGTATTACTTCAATAGGAGGTAAATTCTTAACATCTTTAGCTTTAATACCTTTTTCTTTCATTGATTTCTTTGCCTCTTGCATATCTTCAGGACTGAGAAATAGAACTCCCCTCTTCTTTGGAATTGGTTTAGGAATAGGCTCAAGAGCTGGCTCGGGAGTTGTCTCAATTGGCTCGGGAATTGGCTCAGGAAGAGTCCAATTATTTTCATTAGTCAACATATTATTCAATAACAATTCAGCTTGGTCGACTGTTCTTTCCCTGAAAACACAACCAGCACAACTATCCAAGTGGTCCTTGGATGCATCAGTTAGTCCATTATAAAAGATATCAAGTATTTCATTTTTCTTAAGAGCATGATCAGGCAAAGCATTAAGTAATTGGAGAAGCCTCCCCCAAGCTCGTGGGAGACTTTCATCTTTGATTTTCACAAAATTATATATTTCCCGCAAGGCAGCTTGTTTCTTATGAGCAGAGAAATATTTAGCAGAGAAGTAATAAATCATATCCTGGGGACTACGCACACAACTAGGATCAAGAGAATTAAATCAAGTATTAGCATCACCCTTTAATGAGAACAGAAATATCTTAAGGATATAATAGTAGTGAGACTTCTCATCATTAGTAAACAGGGTGGCTATATCATTCAACTTGGTAAGATGTGCCACAACAGTTTCAGATTCATAGCCATAAAAAGGACCAGGTTCAACTAAAGTAATTATTTCAGGATCAACAGAGAATTCATAATCCTTATCAGTAACACAGATAGGTGAAGTAGCAAAAGCGGGGTCATGTTTCATTCTAGCATTAAGAGATTGCTGCTTCCATTTAGCTAATATGAATATGAAACCCTAGAAGAATCTAAATATGGAATCCTAGAAGACGAATACGAAGATCATATCTATCATTGCAAGCAAAAATAGCTCTAGAAGCTTCTTCATCCATAACATAACCCTCAGGAACAACAGGCAATTCATAATTAGGGGGAGAACCTTCATCATCACTATCATCAATAATTTCATCTTCAATAATTTCATTCTCTCTAAACATAGCAAGTTGTTCATCAAGATATTCACATAATGGCAGAGTAGTATCAAGCATAGAAGTAGTTTCATCAAAAGTATCATGCATAGCAAAAGTGGCATCATCAATAACATGTGACATATCAGAATTCATAGCAGTAGCATGTTTAGGTGTCGCAAGCTTACTCAAAACAGAAGGAGAATCTAGTGCGAGCTAGATGGCGCTTCCTTACCTCCCCTCGTAGTTGAGGGAAAAATCTTAGTTCTTGCGTCTTTCAAGTTCTTCATAGTGATCAGCAGATATAAATCCCAAGTGACTCAAAGAATAGAGCTATGCTCCCCGGCAATGGTGCCAGAAATTAGTTTTGACAACCCACAAGTATAGGGGATCGCAACAGCTTTCGAGGGTAGAGTATTCGACCCAAATTTATTGATTCAACACAAGGGGAGCAAAAGAATATTCTCAAGTATTAGTAGTTGAGTTGTCAATTCAACCACACCTGGATAACTTAGTATCTGCAGCAAGGTATTTAGTAGCAAAGTAGTATGATAGTAACTGTAACCGTGGCAAAAGTAACGATAGCAGTTTTGTAGTAATTGTAACAACAGCAACGGAAAAGTAAATAAGCAAAGCAAAATATGTGAAAAGCTCGTAGGCATTGGATCAGTGATGGATAATTATGTCGGATGCGATTCCTCATGTAATAGCTATAACATAGGGTGACACAGAACTAGCTCCAGTTCATCAATGTAATGTAGGCATGTATTCCGAATATAGTCATACGTGCTTATGGAAAAGAACTTGCGTGACATCTTTTGTCCTACCCTCCCGTGGCAGCGGGGTCCTAGTGGAAACTAAGGGATATTAAGGCCTCCTTTTAATAGAGTACCGGACCAAAGCATTAACACATAGTGAATACATGAACTCCTCAAACTACGGTCATCACCGAGAAGTATCCCGATTATTGTCACTTCGGGGTTGTCGGATCATAACACATAATAGGTGACTATAGACTTGCAAGATAGGATGAAGAAGTCACATATATTCATGAAAACATAATAGATTCATATCTGAAATCATGGCACTCGGGCCCTAGTGACAAGCATTAAGCATAGCAATGTCATAGCAACATCAATCTCAGAACATAGTGGATACTAGGGATCAAACCCTAACAAAACTAACTTGATTACATGGTACATCTCATCCCACCCATCACCGTCCAGCAAGCCTACGATGGAATTACTCACGCACGGAGGTGAGCATCATAAAATTGGTGATGGAGGATGGTTGATGATGATGACGGCGACGAATCCCCCTCTTCGGAGCCCTGAACGGTCTCCAGATCAGCCCTTCCGAGAGAGATTAGGGCTTGGTGGCGGCTCCGTATCGTAAAATGTGATGAAACTTTCTCTCTGAATTTTTTCTCCGTGAAACGAAATATATAGAGTTTGAGTTGAGGTCGGTGGAGCATCAGGGGGCCCACGAGACAGGGGGGCGCGCCTAGGGGAGGGGGCGCGCCCCCCACCCTCGTGGACAGGGTGTAGCCCCCCCGGCCTTGATTCTTTCGCCAATATTTTTCATATTTTCCAAAAGTTATCTCTGTGGATTTTCAGGTCATTCCGAGAACTTTTGTTTTCTGAACAATAAACAACACCATGGCAGTTCTGCTGAAAACAACGTCAGTCCGGGTTAGTTTCATTCAAATCATGCAAGTTAGAGTCCAAAACAAGGGCAAAAGTGTTTGGAAAAGTAGATACGTTGGAGACGTATCACACATCACTTTCGCGGCTGTGGGAGGCAACTTCACGGGCACAAATGTACCTGTCTTTACGGAACCCAATCCATGCGTCTAGCTCGCTGTCGTAGTAGCCTTGCCCTTGGAAAGGCAGAGCCCATTCCGCATGCCACCTCCATTCAGAACGCTTGGTGTCGAATGAGAAGGTACCCTTTGGAACATGTTGATAACTTCTATCATGTGCAGACATGAATATGGTATGCTCATCTGGGTGCAGAGCATAAGAGGAAATGATATCATCCCTGGCAAATGGCGATGGCGATGGCACATTTTTTCAGGACCAGTCCATCGCTGGCCGTGGATCCCACAGCTTATCGCTTCCCGTGGCTGCCCATGGCATGGCCTCAAAAGAGTGCTGCTCGCCGGCATGGCGAGATGTCAATGCATACAACGTATCACCGGCGGCCACAGAGATGTCAATACCACCAAGCAGTGAACGTGGTAGGCTTGGCTCGATGGCTCCGAAGTTGTTGGAGGGCACTGCCCTGTAAAATGGGATATTGTTTGCACCCCTAAGGATCATGGGGGCCTTGGGGTCATTAAGCTTACCGGCATTAGTTCTGCAATGCAGGTTCGCCGGGCGTGGAATGCTAGGATTGAACCTGATAAACCTTGGAGGCATTTGGGTGTTCCACTAAGGGGCAACAATCCGATCCACTCCACTTCAGCTGCTTGGGTGATCCTGGGCAATGGTAAAAACACCCTTTTCTGGTATGATGCTTGGCTTGAGGATTTCTCGGTTGTTGACCTTGCGCCGGGTCTTGTCGCCTCGGTCCCATACAATATGCAATCCACTCACACAGTGGCTGATGGATGGTCTTATTGATGGTCGTTGGTTGAGAGACATCAAGACTAAGTTCAACATTGAAAAATCTATTCAGTTGCTTAATGTTTGGGATGTCATCAGGAGGATTGTTGGAGTTGGAGGTTAAAACCTTCCAGTCGCTTCACTTCCAAATCAGCATATACACATTCGGGACCGCATTCGAGATATTTAAGGATATATGTATACCATCCATGAAGGCATGCCATGTTGTTTTACACATCTAAAGATATTTATAAGCGGCAACTGTCAAAATGGAAAAAACCTAACATAAGTTTGGCATTAAAATGCTATATTTTTAGCAAAACTGCATTTTCAATTTTGAACGATAGACATTAAAGTTGTATTGTATAGATCACCGCATCCTAACTTTTAGTACATGGATAAATATTCCAACTAATATATAAAAACACTACTTGTAAGATCATAGGTTGATAATAAATTTTAAGAAAATAGAAAAGTTTTGTATAGATACTACACTATTTATTTTATATAATCCATCATTTCTTTCATCCATCCCTATGCATTAGGTATCTCTTTCTTTCAAAGTGCATTCAATATGTTTTTCACGACACGCGAGAAGTGTTTAGAAACTATCGAGACAGATGAATTTGTGCATCTCTTTGTTGAATAAGAACTGCTATTTATACAAGTCCCAAAGGACACAAATGAACAGGCTCCTGCCCAGATAAGGCACAAGCGATCCGTCGCTGCGGTTGTGGAAAGCCACCGCCAATAGCCACTATAGGCAGAGATTAAACCTGAATTAATTAACTTAATTAATTCTCAACACCCCCCCTAATCACTACCTATCCTTGTTATCATACAACTTCTTGTTCAAAGTCTCCTCCAAAAACCATGTGGGAAAAATATGAGGAGATATACATAATATGCCATGAAAAACTCCTTCCAGAAACCCAGTGGGAAAATTAGGAGAAAATGACATATTACCATGCTTGTATTACAATTGCCTCAATAAAAACCTTCCATGAGAAACCATTCAGGAAAAACTCATAAAGGAAAAGAGTGCAATACAAAAGATCCAAAGATCTCGAAATCTTGCAAATAACAAAGTCATCTCATACCAATTCCGTTAACTTATTTCTGGAATGCAGAACTTGGAAAAGACTTTGTGAATAAATCACCAAAATTATCGCATGACTTCATTTGCAAGATATTTATCTTCCATCTTTCTTCAACCCATGGGGAATAAAATACTTTTAGAGCCATACACATTCTAGTGTTGCTCTCTATAACCTGTCTGCATCTGCGAAATACAAGCAAAACATTATCATCATAGATAATGGTGGGTGGTCCTACCAACCAATCCCAATGGAACTTTCAACGAAGTTCATCATTCTGTAAAGTCACATGCATTCATGTGATGCTTCATATAAATTAACGATTTCAGAATGATTAGTGGATGCAGCCACTAAAATATGTCTTTTTGACTTCCCATAGAAGGTCACACCTTCATTCGAGGAGACAAAAACCAGTCTATGATCTAGGATTATGGGGATCTATTATATACCCAGAATCACAATATCCAGGCATAGTCATATCTTATTTATTTTTTCTCATAGAACAAACAAAGATCTATGGTGTCCAGAAGATATCTAAAAATATTCTTCACACCAACCCAACGCCCTTTTAACCAGTGGTTTGTATCTAGCCAATAAATTTTCTGCTAATGAAATACCAGGCCTGGTGCAGTTTGCTAGATACACCCGTGCTTTCATTGCACGATATGGATACTCAAGCCCAAATATCTCTTCATCACTTCCATTAGGTCTTAATGGGTCCTTATCTCTTGTAATCCAGAGAGCTCAAAACCGTAGTTCTTTGATGATATGACTTATCCATGTTGAACATTCAACAATTATTTGGATAAATGTAGACTGATGAACAAGTATTCCAAAGGAATATGCTCAAGTTCTAAACTCAAGCAAAGTTTGGTCTCAAGCAAATATTACATCTTACACTCCGTCTTAAGATGATATGATAGTATCGTGTATTTCTTGTGTAGCTCCAATGATACTCAGATCATCAACATACACAGAATTGTACAAAATCCCTCTTGGATTTCTTGATGAACATACATGAACAATCACCAATGTTTGAGTAACCTTCTAATAAAGGAACTCACTCAGTCGGTATTACCACATCATTGCCGACTACTTCAAGTCACAATGACTTCTGAAGCTTTACGGAACACGTGTTGCGATTAAACTCGGAATCTTTGTTCCCTCGGGAACTATCATAGAGATATCCGAATCAAATGACTCATACAACTATGCAGTCACAACATCCATCAGTTTGATAAACAAATTCATTATTCACTGTCAGTGATATCAAATATCAAAACGTTATTCCATTCATAATAGGATAAATATTTCATCATAAACAATGATAGGTCTCTGCGTGAACCCCTGTGCTACAAGTCTTGCTTCATGTCTCACCACCACATTGTTTTTGTTCCTCACATGAACAAAAACCCATTTGCTCCCTCAGGGAACAAATTTAGAGGAGTGGGTATTATTAATCAGGTCAATACCCCCTCTTCTTAAGAGCGAGGCGCATCCTTAGTTGATGCCTTCCTTTGGATCAACTATAGTGTTTTAGATACTCGGCCATGCATGGACTTAGCTTCTAGATCCAATCCAAGGTCTTTTGCAATTCATGAGGATAAATAAATGTCGACATAATGTAGTATTTCTTATATGATTCTCCTGAATCCATATCCATAGTGGAGATTCCATAATTACCTTTTGACTCTTTGTGATTTCCCACAACAGTTGAGTCAAGGTCTTACGATGTCCCAGCACAAAAATTTGTGTGCACACTCGTGCTGGGTCCTGAATGTGTTCAACATCCTTCAGGTATTGTTCAACCCTTGGTTGAATATCAACATGAAGTTGACTTGCATTTACTGTTTGAGGATTCCTCATTCCCCTTGGACGCTTCCATGAAGCGTTATCCTCTGTGTCCAGATTCCTCCCCCTCTTCGGTGGCCGAGTGGACCTATGGGTCACATCCACTCTTTCTGACACATTCACTATGGGAATATTTTACTTTATGACACCTATATACTTAGTAAATGCAACTGGCAGATTATTTGCGATACTTTGCAAATTGATAATCTTCTGAACCTCCAGTTCAGACTCATTCATACGTGGACTTCAGGACTAGATGTCTATTCACATCTCAATCTATTTTCGGGCATTCAATGTGGTCCATATCTCCCCCTAATACCGGAAAGTGTCCTGATCAAAATACAATCGGCGTACCGGGCCATAAACAAGTCCCCTTCTTAAGACTGCAGGTACTTTATGATTGACGGAGAATTATAACTCACATAGATCCCCAATTTCTATGAGGACCCATATATGTACGCTGCAGTGGTGAAAACGGTATGTATCCAACACAACTGAATTATCGCAGATGGGAAATACTTACTCATTTCCACGTACTAACTGCAACAGGGAGACCATATAATATGCAGTTCGTCGAATTTGTATATGCAGTACGTAAAAATGCAATGTCCCCAACTAGATGTTGGGAGATTACAATTCCGTAGGAGCAATCTTGCTATCAACTTGTCCTCTTCACAAGTGATTCCGCAAGACCAATCTGGGTATGTACATAAAGTACCAATATGCCCCACAGTTATGGCTCAATCTAGGCAGTAATCATCAAACGCTCAGGAACTAAATTTCGCAACATTATCCATTCTGATGGATTTTATCCCGTGCTAGGATTGATTTTCTCTCAAATTAATGATCTAAGCAATCAACTATGTAAAAGCATGGTCCCTTATAATAAGAGACACATTGGACCATCTCACTGATGCATCCAAAAGCACTATAAAATATGTAAATATCCCATATAGCGGTTGAATTGGATCATATATATATATATATATATATATATATATATATATATATATATATATATATATATATATATATATATATATATATATATATATATATATCTCCTATCCAAGGAAATCTAGTGGCCCATCCTCTTTCATGAGATAAGATGGCCTTGTGATCAGTTTCCGATTTGCACACATCGTGCATACACAATTCAATGAATTTAGAAAATTCACACCGTTAGATTTGTGTCCAATTGGACCATCAACAATTTTCTCATCATCCCAATACTAGAGAGACCCAGGCAATGTTGCCATATCTTGAACTTATCAAGACTCTAGAAAATTATATTATACGCCAAATGTGTATCTAATTTAATGTATGTATAGTAAATCCAAAAGATAGAGAAGACATTTAGTCTAGGATTTCATTCAAATCCCTTTTGTTGAGTCATGAGTAGGCTTCCAACCTCACTCGCTTTATGGGTTTCAACATAGAAACCATTGCGGATATCCCTAAAACTCAGCAAGGTACGAGTAGAATCTAGATACATCAATGCACCCATGATTACCATGTAGTACCCATAGGGAGTGTAATTGTGGCTTGACCAGAACCAAAAATTACCGTATCACGACCACAGTTGTCATGACACTTCCATTACTCTTTTCAAGAGCTTGCAATGGAAACACTTAATCTCCCAAAATATCGTGTTAGTAGACCCAGTTTCCACTTAACACATTTCCTTCTCTATTGGTTTATTTCATTAAGTTTCTAAAGAGAAAGAACCAATTTCAACATATGATTGAACTCATATGGAAATAATACGTACATTGTATATCACGGGTAGCAAAGTCCACTAGTATGTCATCGACACTAAGTAGTGGATCTTCGTTTTGCTGAGTCTGGGCATGGCCTCCAACATTTCTTTTCCTGTGAGCCTTGTTGCTCGTGCTAATTGATTGCACTTCCAGACCCACCAAATGCTTGAAAGTATCATATTTCCTTTCAATGTTAGTCATATGACCACACCATAGCAACCTTTAGAGCTGCTAGCTTTGTCATTCTCTAAGAAATGACTTTTGCCATTTTGTGCTCCATTCATATATGTTTCTCATCATATCTCCACTTTCCTTCACCATTGACGAAACTATTCAGTCAAAAATCCTCGTAAAAGGTTTAAAAGTGGAACACATTTCATCGATGACACTAGTAGAAAAAACCCCTATCGTCCCGGTTGGTAAGGGCCTTTTGTCCCGGTTCTTGAACCGGGACTAAAGGGTCATTACTAATGCCTCCCCCCTTTAGTACCGGTTCTTACACGAACCGGGATAGATGGGCATCCACGTGGCCGCTGCAGGCAGCCCAG
This sequence comes from Aegilops bicornis, assembly GCA_021605145.1. Lineage (NCBI taxonomy): Eukaryota > Viridiplantae > Streptophyta > Magnoliopsida > Poales > Poaceae > Aegilops > Aegilops bicornis. Next base: position 58,430,164 of record CM038670.1, read on the forward strand.
GCAGGGGGGCCTTTGGTCCCGGTTGGTGACATAAACCGGGACCAAAAGGCTTCCACGTCGACAAGATTTCGATGGCTGGTGTTTTTGTTTTTGTTTTGAAGGGGGGGTTGGGGGTTTTGGGGGGTTAATTTAGGTGTTTGTGTTAGCTAGCTAATTAATAGAGAGAATTGTCCTCTCTTATCTCTGTGCTTGGTCGACGCTACGTACTATATATATACGTATTCAGAGGACTAGACACTCTAGCTAGCTAGTAAGCAAATGAAGGAAACAGAAGATCGTCATGAACATATTCATACAGAGAGAAGTGATATCGACCACCTCTCCTTCTCGGAGAGATTTGTCGAACAACAAGTTCTCGTATATCTATCCGACGCTACTGGCTACATATATACAATATAATTATCTCTTACAATATAATCTCCTAATTCCAAACAAACTCAGGGTCCACATGGTATTCTCCGTCTTTAGCGATTACGTAGTTAAGAAAGAATGCCACCAATTCCTCTTGAATTGCTCGCATACGATCTGGTCGTAGGAGTTCATCCCGCATCCGAAATATCTAATTTGAAGAACGGGGTCAATACATATATATGAATAAATGAAACTGAACACAAATGATGGTAATAAAATAAAATTGTGAATATTATTATTTACGCACTTCATATTGTTTGTCGAGTAGCCCGCTCACAGGTCGTGTTGTGGATGGACTCGCAAATGTAGTATCCACAGTAATCATTCCCTTGTTCCTGCCACAACCACTTTACAAGGAATAGAGGTCAATCAAACTGATAATTAGCAAGCATGCTAAATGGTATTGATCAAACTAGCGCTTGAATTACTAGGAGATGCGTGGAACATGCTACTATAGTACTTACTTTCGGGTATCTAAATTGCAGCTTCTTTGGCAGTCCCGAAGTTTTTGAGGTGAATTTTTTCCAAACCCTGCCAGACAAAGAAAACAATTACTTGATATCACGAAATGAACAAAGTTGCCGATATGGTGCGATAATGATTGGTTTAACTAACTTCTCTAGAATTTCAGTCAAGTCCGCATACTCCGTGGGATCTTTTCGTCTCGAGTCTAAGAAGGTTACTTGTCCCTGCTCAAGCTTAATCTCTAAGAGAATATAGTGGTACTTGCGCAAGCATGCATAACTCATCAATTACATTACTATAACCTTGACTAATAAGGGATGCACAAGACAGTAACACTCACTTGACTTCGTAAGGGAAGAGTATTATAGCTTTGTTTTGATTTAACACAAACGATTGTAGCAGCTTGGCCTCGGTATCTCTGGCCTGAGATTTAACCATATATGCATCTATGAGATTTGTGTTAATGAACCCAATATCACCGACTTGTCTTTTCTTCAATTCGGCGATCTTCAATCTGCATAATTAATATAGTGAGGATAATTCAAAATACATGCAATGAAAGAGCTGACCTATATATAGAGACTTAATTAATGATGTAAGTAGTACTACTTACAGGCAGTAGCAAGTGACCATTAAATTATCGAGGGCCTTTAGATTGAAAAACGTGAAGAACTCCTCAAATGGAACATTCAACAGTACAATTCCAACGAGGTCATGCTCCTCTCTAACACTCAGCGTCAAAATATTCCTCCCCTCAGACTCTCTGCAGGTTTTCATGTACCAATAATGGAATCTTCGCATCATCGTTGTTAGAGATCTTTCATCTTTGACGAGAGGCTTCCCATACACGTATCTATGTTCGTCCACCTCCAAGAAATCATAATGTACATCGTCGGGCAGGTAATCTGCAGGATTGTTATAACCCGGCACCATCCCGCCCGGATCATTAGCGACGATATCTTCGGACACCTGGAGCGGGGGGAGTGATTGGTTCGCTTGTTCTCCGAGCTGGGCAATTTTTTTCCTAGCTCGTCGTTCTCCTAACCTTTGATCACTGACAGTACTTCCAGACCACTCCGCTTGGACAAATGACTTTTCAAGGATGCGCTCATAGTTGCCTTTCGGCGGAGACTTTGGTGGTTTCCTCAGGGCAGCCAGAGTACGCTTCACTTTCACCGGATCGATCTTCTCCTCCGGAGGTGGATGTTTCTGCCCTTCAAAGAAGTTCTTCACTTCGGCTCGCACGATCTTCGTGTTTTCCTCCAGGCTCCTCTCGTATGGTAACTTCTCTGGAGTCTTCAGAGAAGGACCGAATCAGTATTGCCTCCTGCCTCTGGCTGTACTGCTAGACGAAGGAGCAGACGGAGCAGTTGCGGCTGTCTTTCCTTTCTTACGAGGCGGAGGAGAAGGACTACGACGAGCCGGAGTAGCCGGGGCGGCGGCGGGTCTCTTCCGCCCATGCTGGCGAGGCGGAGAAGGAGGAGGCTGCTGGCTGCTCGGGCGCCAAGCAGTGAGAAGGAGGCCGAGTGCCGCCACGCGCCGGAGAAGGAGGCTGAGTGCCCTGATCGTCACTCGCCGGAGGAGGAGGCGGTGGAGGAGGCGGAGTGCCCTGACTCAACGGAGGAGGAGGAGGAGGAGGTGTCCAGTTTGGAAGCTTGATGAACTCCTTCCGCCATAGGCATGGAGTCTTCAGAGCAGAACCCAGCCAAGTCTCCCCTTCACCGGTAGGGTGGTCAAGCTGGAGGTCCTCAATTCCCTCTGTTATTTCGTCCACCATCACCCTAGCATATCCTTCTGGAATCGGACGACAGTGAAAAGTTGCGTCGGATTCAGAAGGTCGAACTTGGCCGACAGCCGCCTCGACTTTTAAGTTCTGCCATTGCGTCATAAGGTGGCAATTTTGAGACTCCGTGATAAAATCCATGGGGTAGCTAGCAGGAGCCGTCAAGACATGCTCCGGCTGAAGCAGCTCGGTGGAAGCCACGCTCATTCTCCGCTGAGATGGCGGGGTAGCTTCGGGGGAAGCTTCGGCAGTTCATTTGCTACGATTTGCTTCTCATTCCTCTATCGCTTGTACCCTTGCGTGCAGCGCCTGCAGTTCGGTCTGCTGCACTTTCTTCCTCCTCTCCTGGCATTTGTAACCGCCTGCGTCCGGAAAACCAACCTTCCACGGAATGGAGCCTGGCGTGCCTCGTGTCCGTCCAGGGTGCTCAGGATTCCCGAGGGCCATTGTGAGCTCGTCGTTCTCCCTGTCTGGAACGAACGTCCCTTGCTGCGCTGCATCGATATAGTGCTGAAGCCTCTTGACTGGTATTTTCGCTTGCTCGTCCGTCCAACGACACTTCCACGATCTGAGGTCCAAGGTTCCGCCAGCCCCGAAGAACCAAGTCCGGCAACGGTCTGGCCAGTTCATTGTCTCTGGTTCCATCCCTTTATCAAGCAGATCATTCTCAGCCTTGGCCCACTTAGGCCGGGCTTTGAGGTAGCCACCTGACCCCGTGTGACGGTGAAACTTCTTCTTCGCAGCATTTCTTGTTTGTCGCCGACATCTTCTTGCTCTTTTCCGATGTCTTGTGGGCCACAAATGCGGGCCAGTGATCTCTGATCTTCTCATATTTGCCGATGAATTCTGGTGTCTCTTCTTTGTCGACAAACATTTTCAGCTCTTTCCTCCACCTCCTGAATAGGCCTGCCATCTTCTTAAGAGCAAAAGACTTGATTAATTGCTCTATAACTGGCTTCTCCGGATCCTCCTCTGGCGGTAGGGTGAAATTTGCCTTCAGCACAGTCCAAAGATCATCTTTCTGCATATCATTGACATAAGACACCTCAGGGTCTTCGTTCTTAGGCTTACACCATTGGTGGATGCTGATCGGGATCCTGTCCCTAACAAGAACCCCGCACTGAGCAGCAAATGTGTTATTTGTCCGGATGGGTTCAATCGGTTCGCCGTCGCACGCGATTGTTGTGATCTCAAACCTTACATCCGAGCTCAACTTTTTCTTCGGGCCTCATCTCCTTACCGAAGTTGTACTCGATCAGGAGGGCTAGAAAAAAGAAGAAAGATGAGAGTTAATTAATATGTGTACATATAAACAATGAATGCATCAATTAGCTAGTCAGCACAGGCTTAACTAATATATATACCTGGCCAGACTCGGTTCGGTCACCGGAGCCGTCATCACGCTCTCCTTCTTGCATCGTCATTGGGTCACCGGAGCCGTCCTCACGGTCTCCTTCTTGCACCGGCATTGGGTCAAAGGAGCCATCATAATCATAGCCTGCTTCTTCACCCTGTCCTTCCAAACCATCGGTGTCGTTCAGAAACGAGAAGACGGCGTCACTTCCTTGTGCGATTATGTCCCCTAACAACGCTTCTTGTGCTTCGTCTCGGGGGGTGTCCATAGTTTCTACAAATATTTACAACATGGCAATTATTATTCAAACATGACAGATGGATATATTAGTTAGTGGCAAACGTGTTGAAGGGGAGGGGGTATATCGACCCCCCCCACGTGTTGAAGTTATTGGGAGAGGGTATATCGATCCCCCCTCGTGTTGAAGTTATCGGGAGGGGGTATATCGATCCCCCCCCCCCCCACGTGTTGAAGTTATCGAGAGTTTATATCAACACGATATACGTACATGGGAAAATAATATTATCGGGGAGGGGGTATATCGACCCCCCCCCCCCTCGTGTTGAAGTTATCGGGAGGGGTATATCGACGACGACAGACCCAATAAAACATAAGAAAATGAAGAAGAAATAAAAAGAGGAGAAGAAGAAAGGAATCGAGGAGAAGATCGAAGAAAAAAAAGAAGAAAAAAAAAGAGGAGAAGAAGAAAGGAATAGAGGAGAAGAAGAAAAAATAGAAAATTTTCTATTTTTTCTTCTTCTCCTCTATTCCTTTCTTCTTCTCCTCTTCCTTTTCTTCTCTTTTCCTCTTCTTATTTATTTCTCCTCTTCTTCCTCTCCTCTTCTTCTTTCTTTCCTCTTCTTATTTTCTTCTTTCCCATCCTTCTTTTTCTTCTTCTTCCCTTCCTAGCTAGATATATAAAACTTTTCTAAAATTGTAACTTTTGCATATATAAATCTTTTCCATGGATCATCATTTCTCATATATATCGAATGTATATCCATTGTCATATATAAAAACTTTCTATATATGAACAAAAAACTTTCTATGAACAAAAAAACATTTTTGACATATATATTTAATTAGTATATTCTAGCCACATACACATATAAATCACATACACATATATGATATAGCCACATACACATATACATCACAGATGAACAAAAAAATTAAACTAATAAAAATAAAAAAACATATAGCCACATATGAACAAAAACATATAGCCACATACATACACATATACCTTATATATATATATGAACAAAAAAATTAAACTAATAAAAAAACCAGAGTCGGGGCGGCGGCTCACAGTGAGGCGAGGCGCCCGGCTGGGGCGGGACGGGCAGGGGCAGGAGATGGCGACGAGGAGCGGTGGCGACGAGCACGTGGCAGGGGCTCAAGGCGCTGAGGCGGCATGAGCGGGGATCTCGAGGCGACGGCGAGGGCGCCTGTGCTGGGGCGGACGGGCAGGGGCAAAGGCGGACGAGGAGCGGGCGGCGACGGCGAGCACGTGGCAGGGGGCTCGGGCGCCGAAGGCCAAGGCAGGGGAGCTCGAGGCGACGGCGGGGCGGCGAGGGCGCCATGCGAGGGAGGGACGGGGTAGGGGCAGGGCGACGGCGACGAGGAGCGGGCGGAAACGGCGAGCATGGGGCAGGGGCGCGGGGCGACGGCGACGAGGAACGGGCGGCGACAGCGAGCACGGGCAGCCTGGCGGCGTCGAGGAGGTCGTCGGCGTCGTCGGGGGCAACTGGCGAGGGAAATCTGAAAATTTCCCAAGTGTTGCTTATATAGCAAAGGCTTTGGTCCCGGTTCGTGGCACAAACCGGGACCAATGCCCCCCTTTAGTCCCGGTTGGTGCCACCAACCGGGACCAAAGGCCTCTTTTCAGCAGCCCAAAGGGCGGGAAGCGGCGGCCTTTGGTCCCGGTTGGTGGCACCAACCGAGACTAAAGGGGGGCATTGGTCCCGGTTTGTGCCACGAACCGGTACCAATGCACCCCCTTAGTCCCTGTTGGTGGCACCAACCGGGACCAAAGGCCTTGTGCTAGAACTGGCGCGGTGCGGTGGGATGTTTAGTCCCACCTCGCTAGCCGAGAGGGCTCGACAGTGGTTTATAAGCGCTGCTGCGCTGACCACTTCGAGCTCCTCTCAAATGCAGGCTTACGGGCCTAAAGTCACTTATCTGCCTGTGGGCCTACTGGGCCTCCTGCGGGCCTGAATCCTGGCCCATGGTAGGGTTTCTAGTCGTATTCAGGCCGTGGGGGCCCAGTAGGAGGCACTTTTTTTTGTTTTCTTTACTTATTGTTGCTATTTTTATTTTATTTTCCAGTTTTTTTGTCCCCTGGACAACAAGTACAGCTCATCACAAATAGTGTTGTCACCCCTGAGATGTGTTTCCAACCAACTGCTGAAAGTCCTGATGTGTTCACATGTAATCCAATCGTCGCACTGCTCCGGGTGTTTGGAGCGCAGACTGTTCTTGTGTTCATCGACATACGGGGTCACCAAGGTAGAGTTCTGTAGAACTGTGTAGTATGCTTGAGACCAAGAATATCCGTCCCTGCATATTATTTAGTCCCTTCCAAGCGTGCCTTTTCCAGTCAGTCGCCCCTCATACCGCGATTTAGGGAGACCTATCTTCTTAAGGCCAGGAATGAAGTCAACACAAAATCCGATGACATCCTCTGTTTGATGGCCCATGGAGATGCTTTGTAACGCCCCGGATACAACTTTCCATATTCGTAACTCCAACTCTTGCCTTTTCCGGAGATGCGATATATTATTTCCTTCGTGGTTGGGTTCTTGTCTTTTGTTTTGCATTTTGTTCATGTCATGCAGCTCATATCATAGCATCATGCGCATTGCATCTGCATGTTTTCATAAAACTTGCACCCGTTCGTAGTTGCCGATTCTCTCTTTGTCTCTGTTGACCATTTGTCAGACCCTTGTCTTCGTCGACCTCTCTCAGACCCCTCGCGTGCGTCCGAAACTTGCTCCGAACCAGAACCGCTCAGTCATCACCGTTGCATTCAGTTCATGTCCTAACATCGATAAAACATCTCCATTTTCTCTTTTGGACTCCCTAACCTATTTATTCTCGGTCGTTTGTTTTGGATCGGAGGGACTAAATACCCCTAATCTAAACCACTTGCTATATAAATCAGTCTAACCCTAGATCCTAGGGGCTTGTCCCATCATTCCCTACCAGCCGCTGCCACTGCACTCCATCCCATCACCCAGATCCGTCGCCACCCACCTCCTCTGTTTCTGTGCCTGACCAACCCCCGCGTCTCCTCCCGATTCCCATGGATGTTGCTTCTCCGCCCGGCTCCTCTTGACCTCCAGCCCGTGCTCGACGCCCAACCATCGAGCCATGCGCCGTGCGCCTCCTCCTCGTTCCCAGCGAAGCCCCGTCCTCCCGAGCTCTCCCGCAGGCAGCCCCGCGCCCGATCCAGGCGGGATCGAGGCGACCACCTCGTGCACGCCGAGTCCAATCGTCGGACCAGCTCCACCACCAGGCTGCACCTCTCCTTCTCTTTTCCTTCTTTCCCTGGTGCGTCTCTCCCTCTTTGCCTCTGTGGTTTGCAGAGGCCGAAGCCGACGCCGCCATGCGAGCCTTGCTCAAGCTCCACCCGCGCCGGATCCACCTCCTCCGGCTTCCCTCATGTAACCCCCGTCGTCGCCCCGTTACCCTGCATCGCCGGAGAACAGTGCCGTGAGACTTTCTTCGAGCCATGGTGCGCCAAGGTCTTCATCGCCCCCTGCAGCCGCGCCTTGCTCCAACCCTCGCGAGATCTGGCAAGTCCGGCCGATCTCCCCGCGCCCCGCCGTCTGCTGCGTCCTTCAGATCGCGCTGGTGCGTTCCCTATCTGCGTGCGAGCACGCGAGGACGACGACCAACGCCAAGTCCTGCTCGAGACCGCCTTCGTTGACCAAGGCCCAGCCACTCCAGCGCCAAGGCCCGGCCTTCTCCAACCTGCCCCGCGCCCCTCTTGGGTTTCCTCCACCGAACCGGGCTTGGCCCATGGGTGAGCAGCCCCCCGGCCTTTTCCTCTGTTGGGCTTCCTATTTAGATGCGGCCCGTGTCTTGTTTTCTTCAGATCTGCGTTTTAGCTTTTTCCAGTGTATTACAGTTTACGTAAAAACCCTTGCTTTTCATGCATTTAATAACTAATCAATCATGCATCATATGTAAATAATTTATATATGAGAAATGCTTAGTTTTTCATCTAGTTTCATAATATGCATCTTTCATCCCTGTTTAAAATATTTAACTTGCTGTTTGAATTAATTTGCATAAATGCCATGTTAAAATGATTTATTTCATAACTAAATAACCGTAGCTCGGTTTTAAATAAACTTTATATGTAAATGGGGTGGAAAAATGCCTAGTTTAACATGGTGGACTTTATTTTCCTGTTTAACAACATTAAAATATGATTTAGAGAAGAACAGTACCAAATCAAAAATATGCATATGAGGATTTTCCGGAATTGTGGTTTGTTGTTCCGGCCTCATTTAAATTTGCCTAAATAGTTAGTCTACTCATGCTGCACCCCTTTCCATGTTTAACAACATTTAATATTTTTTGGTAGCTTAAACAAGATTAACCTAAATGTGTCAATGTGGTGTTTTGTCAATATGCACTCGTTGCATATTGAGCTCCACTTAACTTGTAGTATTGTTTGTTGCACTTTGCCATGCCATGCCTCATTAAACCGGACATGCATCATACTTGATTGTGCATTATGCCATGTTTATGCTTGTGCATTTACCATGTTGTTTGTTTCTTTCCGGTGTTGCTTCTTAGTTCCGGTAATGTTGCGATTGTGAGGATTCGTTTGACTACTCCCGTTCGTCTTCTTCATGGACTCGTTCTTCTTCCTAGCGGGATTTCAGGCAAGATGACCGTCACCTTGGATCTCATTACTATCATTGCTATGCTAGTTGCTTCATTCTATCGCTATGCTGCGTTACCTACCACTTGCTGCTCAAGCCTCCCAAATTGCCATGAACCTCTAACCTTTGTCACCCCTCCTAGCAAACCGTTGTTTGGATATGTTACCGCTTTTGCTCAGCCCCTCTTATAGCGTTGCTGGCTACAGGTGAAGATGAAGATTGCTCCATGTTGGATTATGTTTATGTTGGGATATCACAATATCTCTTATATTATTAATGCATCTATATACTTGGTAAAGGGTGGAAGGCTCCGCCTTATGCCTGGTGTTTTGTTCCACTCTTGCCGCCTAGTTTCCGTCATATCGGTATTATGTTCCCGGATTTTGCGTCCCTAACGCGGTTGGGTGATTTATGGGACCCCCTTGACAGTTCGCTTTGAATAAAGCTCTTCCAGCAAGGCCCAACATTGGTTTTACATTTGCCTCAGCCTATTTCCTTTTCCCTTGGGAGTCATGCATCCCGAGGGTCATCTTTATTTTAGCCCCCCGGGCCAATGCTTGTCTAAGTGTTGGTCCAAACTAGAGCCACTTGCAGCGCCACCTCGGGGAAACTTGAGGGCTGGTTCTAGTTGTACGTAGTGCTCATTCGGTCGTGGCCTGAGACGAGATACGCGCGGCTACTATCAGGGTGTCGGCACGCCGGGAGGTCTTGCTGGTCTTATTTTACCATTGTCGAAATGTCTTGTAAACGGGATTCCGAGTCTGATCGGGTCTTCCCGGGAGAAGGAATATCCTTCGTTGATCGCGAGCTTATCATGGGCTAAGTTGGGACACCCTGCAGGGTTTAAACTTTCGAAAGCCGTATGCGCGGTTATGTGGCGTATGGGAATTTGTTAATGTCCGGTTGTAGTAAACTTGAAGTAAACTCTTCTAAAATACACCAACCGTAAAGCGTAACCGTGAGTGTATCTTTTCGGGGTTGATCGAGAGGAGAACACGGTTTCTGGGTTATGTCTGACGTAGGTAGGAGTTCAGGATCACTTCTTGATCATTACTAGTTGACGACCGCTTGCTTTGCTTCTCTCCTCGCTCTTATTTGCGTAAGTTAGCCACCATACATGCTTAGTCGATGCTGCAACCTCACCACTTTACCCCTTCCTTTCCCATTAAGCTTTGCTAGTCTTGATACCCATGGTTATGGGATTGCTGAGTCCTCGTGGCTCACAGATTACTACACCAACAGTTGCAGGTACAGGTTATACTGTTATACAACTGACTAAAGGGACCAGTCACAGGATGACAGTTTCTTGTGCTTGTATTACTCCTTCGTGATAGTTGTTTATCATTTATATGAGAAAAACAGAGAATGCTTCAGGTTTATGTTAACATAATGTAACATGGTGCTATTGCTTGTAGCTACACTCCACTCAATACACATAAGATCACTCAGAATCGAGCTTACCCAATAGGAAACAGAGGAAACAGGGGATCAGGTATGCATGTATCAAGAAGAACAGAGGCATACACCATGGGGAACAACACTGACCTCGTGGAAGCTCCAGAGGATGCCCCCACGATCATGAACTGATCTGCTGACGGCGTGGCCAGCTTTGGCGAACTCCAAATTTCTATAGATTTGACGACACATGCATGTTCACAAAATCGTTACTTCTTTTAGATATTATGATCCCAAAGCCTCTAACTGCGCAGACTTACTTAGTATAATCTTACCGTCATTTACAATACACATTCTCGACCACGATGCAAACGGGCAATTGTTAAATCAGTCGGTGGAAGACTTCTCTCCATGTTATTCTTCTTGCCCATTGAAGAAGCCTGAAGAAAAACAGTAGCTAGGTAAAGCATAAATACCCTCGAGAAGATTATCTCCTAATTAATGTCTCAAATCAATCACTGTGAATATTGCATCATTATTTTAGCCAACTCAAAATGAAATAACATATCACCGTGAAGCAAAAAAACATGTACTAACATAACGTAGATTTGAAGGTGGCGAGCTCACCGGTGGAGGGATGGCAGACGAGGTGAAAAGAGTGTTGATGCAAAATGGATGGCTAGCCTCATAGTCCATCTCTATAGCATGCGCTCCTCCCTGTGGAGCCTAGATGAATGGCGATGGCTCAACCTACTCTTTGTATTCATGATGCGACACTCCTTTCGCAGTGGACAAATCGACATCCTCGTCTATGTGTGCAGCCTACGGTCCTCCTACCCAGTCCTGCAACTCCCCAAGACCACTCACTGATAGCACATGCAAGCTGCATCAAGATGACATGGTCACACATCTCACAGAGCAGAAAGACACAGGGCCAACACATTGTAGTGACTTAACTTCACATGTAAATAACAACGACACTCCGGAAAGAACAGTATCCAACAGTTTCCAACAGTGCATGAAGATCTGAAGTTACCACCGAACTCTAAGAAACATTGTCTATATAAGAGCAGCCAGTACAGTAGTAGTAACCACCAAGAACCATGAATAGGAAACCATCAAGCAGCATGCTACACGAAAAGGAGAGAGCACATATTTACATAAAAACACAGCCGCAAAGAAGCATGAAGCAGAAATTCTGAATTTGAGCGCAACCATTTCACAGAGCTAACTTATGCTTCCAGACATCCATTTTAACAAATCCTAATTCTGAAGAGTGAATATAATATAAACTGACTGAATAGGCCAATTCAGTTAATCCAAGCAAACCAAAGGAGTTTAAGCACTAAATTAGGCACCTGGCATCGTAAATATAATTAAAGATGACAGCCAACAACAAATCTAATTTATGTTCTTTCCAGCCAATCACAAGCATCCAAATATATGTGTACCAACATAGTCTAGTGTCTTAATTAAAAGGCACTCAAACAACATATCTGGATTTAACTCTTTCTCAAAATATTACGTGGATTTATCACCAATCCACAAGAAGGGTAGCTTTAGAATTTCCGTATCTTATTTTGTTCTTAATGCTAAATCCATTCAAGCTATTTATTTTGTACTATCGATCCAAAGAGTCACTATACGTAAACATATCTTACTCTTTGTTCTAAATCTATGTTGCCTGATGTCACTTGACAGCAGACCTATTCTAACAAGGCACAAATATTTACTGTCTCTACAATATATATATTCTACAAACATTGCCAAGGAAAGAGAACAGTAAGCATCACTAAAGTTCTGAATTTAAAATTTCAACCTTGGTGAAATCAGAAAAAAACAGAGTCCAGTTCTCTTTGAAATGCATATGTTGTACCTCTCCCAGTTGGTGTCTCTGGATAAGTTGTACTTTCCGCCAGATTCTACAAATGTAAATGCAGATTTTCAAGCTCCTTTTCTGATTAGAGAGAATAAGTGAGGAAAACTGATAAAAAACAGATTATAGGTAACAAAACCTGATAAAACCAAAAAAACTGATAAAAACAGATTATAGGTAACAAAACCTGGTAAAACTTAACGGTGAAATTTGCTTTGAAACAACAATATCCACATGTAAAAGAAATAGAGACGATATCTACTGAAAGTTCGCTGCAAATGGAAGAACTTTTATTCATTCAGGTGTTCTTTTGATCATTGACGTACCTTGGACGATCATTGGCGTACCTTAGCCTCATATCAGGGGCTCACTATTTTCTAATTCACTAATAGAACTCCGGACCCAAAATTAGTAAATGGATGTTCTCCAGGTTATGAAACAATACTGCTAACTATATTTCCTACCCCACCTCAACGATCACACCTCAGAACCTGCAACCCGAATGCTCGAAACCGGTTTCTTTTTACTTTGTCACTGATAGTGTGTTAATTCACCACTGTCTAGCCCCTAGCCCTGCACCGTCTTTCATTTTTGATTGTTAATTCACCCATATTGTCCTGGACACCAACCCAGCCAAAGAAACATAGCCAGCAAACAAAGGAAGAATGCAGAAAAAATAGTGTTGTTAAAAGATAATATTTATAAAAAACCATTAAAAGAACATTAAAAGACATTCTCAAAAAATAACGTCAAAGCAATGAACATGAGCAGTCGGTCAACACTTACGTACAAATTCTAAACATGGGAGAAAAATTAGTTTCATGTGAAAACTGAAGGGAAGGCACATAATGTGAACTTCTGACAATATAAACATTGTTCTCATTCAAGAAATTCTGAAGTTACCACCGCCTATACGAATAGGATGACATTGGTTAGGTACACTGTACTTCCAAAGATGATCGGAAAAACATATGGGATGAGAGAGATACCTTGTCAATTGAACAAGCTCAGCCAAGATAGTTAGATGAGATCTCCTAGTTCTCTACAAAATGCAGGGTGAAAAAATATGCACCACTTGTTATAGTTCTCAATTTCTCAATATGAACCAGAAATGCAAAAATAGACCATGTGATGCTAAAAATATACAAATCAAATGCATGAGAAGCCGTTCCTTAAACAAACAGTATGAGAATGTGAGGACTAAACAAATTTTATCCTTATTCAAATACTATGAGCATGTAATTCCAAAGTAAACACACACTTTGCCAAAACAATAGAAACAAGATAGGATGTAATGCCAAAATAAATCCACATAATGCCAAAACTGTAGGATCCAAAAAAGGCAGTCACCAAGCAACTAAGCAATGTGAGCTATCCTCAAAGAGCCACAACTTATTCGCTGCAAGAGGAAGAACACTACTGGCTGCAGGAGGAAGAACACTACTGGTCACTAACCAGCCAAACAAATCCTAATGACATCTCCGCCAAGCAGGAAAAAATGGACCTAGGTAATCATCAGAATCAGGCAGGGAAGGAACCAGCAAAGGTAGCACAGGGCTACGGAAGGGACCAGAACAATACACTCTTCAACAGCATGTCAAGCGCCAAGGTGACGGCAAGAAAACCGCACGGCCAAGATTTCACACCCTCGAACTACCTGCAAGACAACTAATGAAAAAGGAAAAGAGGGAAGTGAGGACCGCCGGAAGAACGCCTCGAAGGAGCCAAGACGAGATACGAGGACCATCACCTGACCGACGATGAGGAGGAGATCACGGTGAAATCCCCCTAGTACCCTCGCCGGTGCACCCGGGCTCGAGCTCGGCCACGGCTGCCGCCACGCTCACCAACGCGCCCACATGACCCAGCAGTCGCGCCTTGCTCCAACCCTCGTGAGATCTGGCAAGTCTGGTTCTTCCCCGACCCGTTCAAGCCAGTCCCGGCCTTCCCCTCGTAGGATCCGGCCGATCTCCCCGCGCCCCGCCGTCTGCTGCCTCCTCTGCATCGCGCTGGTGCGCCGTTCCCCTGCTTCTGCGTGCGAGCACGCGAGGACGACGACCAGCGCCAAGTCCTGCTCGAGACCGCCTTCGTTGACCAAGGCCCAGCCACTCCAGCGCCAAGGCCCGGCCTTCTCCAACCTGCCCCGCGCCCCTCTTGGGTTTCCTCCACCGAACCGGGCTTGGCCCATGGGTGAGCAGCCCCCCGGCCTTTTCCTCTGTTGGGCTTCCTATTTAGATGCGGCCCGTGTCTTGTTTTCTTCAGATCTGCGTTTTAGCTTTTTCCAGTGTATTACAGTTTTACAGAAAAACCCTTGCTGTTCATGCATTTAATAACTAATCAATCATGCATCATATGTAAATAATTTATATATGAGAAATGCTTAGTTTTTCATCTAGTTTCATAATATGCATCTTTCATCCCTGTTTAAAATATTTAACTTGCTGTTTGAATTAATTTGCATAAATGCCATGTTAAAATGATTTATTTCATAACTAAATAATCGTAGCTCGGTTTTAAATAAACTTTATATGTAAATGGGGTGGAAAAATGCCTAGTTTAACATGGTGGACTTTATTTTCCTGTTTAACAACATTAAAATATGATTTAGAGCAGAACAGTACCAAATCAAAAATATGCATATGAGGATTTTCCGGAATTGTGGTTTGTTGTTCCGGCCTCATTTAAATTTGCCTAAATAGTTAGTCTACTGATGCTTCACCCCTATCCATGTTTAAAAACATTTAATATTTTTTGGTAGCTTAAACAAGATTAACCTAAATGTGTCAATGTGGTGTTTTGTCAATATGCAACTCGTTGCATATTGAGCTCCACTTAACTTGTAGTATTGTTTGTTGCACTTTGCCATGCCATGCCTCATTAAACCGGACATGCATCATACTTGATTGTGCATTATGCCATGTTTATGCTTGTGCATTTACCATGTTGTTTGTTTCTTTCCGGTGTTGCTTCTTAGTTCCGGTAATGTTGCGATTGTGAGGATTCGTTCGACTACTCCCGTTCGTCTTCTTCATGGACTCGTTCTTCTTCCTAGCGGGATTTCAGGCAAGATGACCGTCACCTTGGATCTCATTACTATCATTGCTATGCTAGTTGCTTCATTCTATCGCTATGCTGCGTTACCTACCACTTGCTGCTCAAGCCTCCCAAATTGCCATGAACCTCTAACCTTTGTCACCCTCCTAGCAAACCGTTGTTTGGATATGTTACCGCTTTTGCTCAGCCCCTCTTATAGCGTTGCTGGCTACAGGTGAAGATGAAGATTGCTCCATGTTGGATTATGTTTATGTTGGGATATCACAATATCTCTTATATTATTAATGCATCTATATACTTGGTAAAGGGTGGAAGGCTCCGCCTTATGCCCAGTGTTTTGTTCCACTCTTGCCGCCCTAGTTTCCGTCATATCGGTATTATGTTCCCGGATTTTGCGTCCCTAACGCGGTTGGGTGATTTATGGGACCCCTTGACAGTTCGCTTTGAATAAAGCTCTTCCAGCAAGGCCCAACATTGGTTTTACATTTGCCTCAGCCTATTTCCTTTTCCCTTGGGAGTCATGCATCCCGAGGGTCATCTTTATTTTAGCCCCCCGGGCCAATGCTTGTCTAAGTGTTGGTCCAAACTAGAGCCACTTGCAGCGCCACCTCTGGGAAACTTGAGGGATGGTTCTAGTTGTACGTAGTGCTCATCCGGTCGTGGCCTGAGACGAGATACGCGCGGCTACTATCAGGGTGTCGGCACGCCGAGGTCTTGCTGGTCTTGTTTTACCATTGTCGAAATGTCTTGTAAACGGGATTCCGAGTCTGATCGGGTCTTCCCGGGAGAAGGAATATCCTTCGTTGATCGCGAGAGCTTATCATGGGCTAAGTTGGGACACCCCTGCAGGGTTTAATCTTTCGAAAGCCGTATGCCATGGTTATGTGGCAGATGGGAATTTGTTAATGTCCGGTTGTAGTAAACTTGAAGTAAACTCTTCTAAAATACACCAACCGTAATGCGTGAATCGTGAGTGTATCTTTTCGGGGTTGATCGAGAGGAGAACACGGTTTCTAGGTTATGTCTGACGTAGGTAGGAGTTCAGGATCACTTCTTGATCATTACTAGTTGACGATCGCTTGCTTTGCTTCTCTCCTCGCTCTTATTTGCGTAAGTTAGCCACCATACATGCTTAGTCGATGCTGCAACCTCACCACTTTACCCCTTCCTTTCCCATTAAGCTTTGCTAGTCTTGATACCCATGGTTATGGGATTGCTGAGTCCTCGTGGCTCACAGATTACTACACCAACAGTTGCAGGTACAGGTTATGCGATGATCATGACGCGAGAGCGATGTTTACTTGTTTCGGAGTTCTTCTTCTTCTTCGTCGATCAGGGGATAGGTTCCTGGTCGGCAGCCTGGGCTAGCAGGGTGGATGTCGTTTGAGTTTCTGTTTATGTTTCATCCGTAGTCGGATGTTGATCTTGTATATGATGTGTTGTTGTATTCTTGTGACATTGTATGTCTTGGTTGTATCCCCACTATTATGTAATGTTGATGTAATGATATCCACCTTGCAAAAGCGTCTTCAAGAGCGCTTCTATCCTTGGTGGGACCTTCGAGTTCCTTTAGGATAGGGTCGCATCTTGGGCGTGACATGCTTCCTTCTGGCATAGCGCGGTTACGGACATATTTCTTTAGGACTCCCATGAACCTCTCAAAGGGGAACATATTGTGTAGAAATACGGGCCCCAGAAGGACAATCTCGTCGACTAGATGAACTAGGACGTGCGTCATGATATTGAAGAAGGATGGTGGGAACACCAGCTCGAAACTGACAAGACATTGCGCCACATCACTCCTTAGCCTTGGTATGATTTCTGGATTGTTCACCTTCTGAGAGATTGCATTGAGGAATGCACATAGCTTCACAATGGCTAATCGGACGTTTTCCGGTAGAAGCCCCCTCAATGCAACCGGAAGCAGTTGCGTCATAATCACGTGGCAGTCATGAGACTTTAGGTTCTGGAACTTTTCTCTGGCATATTTATTATTCCCTTTATATTCGACGAAAAGCCGGTCAGGACCTTCATGATGAGCAGGCATTCAAAGAAGATTTCTTTCTCTTCTTTCGTAAGAGCGTAGCTGGCAGGACCTTCATACTGCTTCGGAGGCATGTCGTCTTTTTCGTGCAAGCGTTGCAGGTCCTCCCGTGCCTTAGGTGTATCTTTTGTCTTTCCATACACGCCCAACAAGCCTAGCAGGTTCACGCAAAGGTTCTTCGTCACGTGCATCACATCGATTGAAGAGCAGACCTCTAGGTCTTTCCAGTAGGGTAGGTCCCAAAATATAGATTTCTTCTTCCACATGGGTGCGTGTCCCTCAGCGTCATTCGGAACAGCTAGTGCGCCGGGACCCTTTCCAAAGATTACGTGTAAATCATTGACCATAGCAAGTACGTGATCACCGGTACGCATGGCGGGCTTCTTCCGGTGATCTGCCTCGCCTTTGAAATGCTTGCCTTTCTTTCGACATTGATGGTTGGTCGGAAGAAATCGACTATAGCCAGTACACATTCTTCCTGCAGCTTCCCGGTATATACTATCGGTGTCAAGTAAACAGTGCGTGCATGCGTGGTATCCCTTGTTTGTCTGTCCTGAAAGGTTACTGAGAGCGGGCCAATCGTTGATGGTCACGAACAGCAACACCTTTAGGTCAAATTCCTCCTGTTTGTGCTCATCCCACGTACGTACACCGTTTCCATTCCACAGCTGTAAAAGTTCTTCAATTAATGGCCTTAGGTACACATCAATGTCATTGCCGGGTTGCTTAGGGCCTTGGATGAGAACTGCATCATAATGAACTTCCGCTTCATGCACATCCAAGGAGGAAGGTTATACATACATAGAGTCACGGGCCAGTGCTGTTATTGCTGCTCTGCTCCCGAAAGGATTAATGCCATCCGCTTAAAGCAAACCATACGTTCCTTGGGTCACTTGCAAACTCATCCCGATTTCCTCTCGACTTTTCTCCACTGCGACCCGTCGGCGGGTTCTCTCAACTTCCCGTCTTTCTTACGGTCCTCACGTGCCATCGCATCAACTTGGCATGCTCTCCGTTTCTGAGCAGACGTTTCAACCGTGGTATTATAGGAGCATACCACATCACCTTCGCAGGAACCCTCTTCACAGGGGCTCGCCGTCAACATCACCAGGGTCATCTCGTCTGGTCTTATACCGTAATGTACCGCATACCGGGCATGCGTTCAGATCCTTGTACGCACCGCGATAGAGGATGCAGTCATTAGGGCATGCATGTATCTTCTACACCTCCAATCCCAAAGGGCATACGACCTTCTTTACTGCGTATGTACTGTCGGGCAATTCGTTATCCTTTGGAAGCTTCTTCTTCAATATTTTCAGTAGCTTCTCAAATCCTTTGTCAGGCACAACATTCTCTGCCTTCCACTGCAGCAATTCCAGTACGGTACCGAGCTTTGTGTTGCCATCTTCGCAATTGGGCTATAACCCTTTTTTGTGATCCTCTAACATGCGATCGAACTTCAGCTTCTCCTTTTGACTTTCGCATTGCTTCCTTGCATCGACAATGACCCGGCGGAGATCATCATCATCGGTCACATCGTCTGGTTCCTCTTGATCTTCAGCAGCTTCGCCCGTTGCAGCAACATCGTGCACATCGTCTGGTTCCTCTTAATGTTCACTAGCATCACCGTATTCAGGGGGCACATAGATGTCATCGTACTCTTCTTCTTCGCCGTCTTCCATCATAACCCCTATTTCTCCGTGCCTCGTCCAAACATTATAGTGTGGCATGAAACCCTTGTAAAGCAGGTGGGTGTGAAGGATTTTCCGGTCAGAGTAAGACTTCGTATTCCCACATATAGTGCATGGACAACATATAAAACAATTCTGCTTGTTTGCCTCAGCCACTTCGAGAAAATCATGCACGCCCTTAATGTACTCGGAGGTGTGTCTGTCACCGTACATCCATTGCCGGTTCATCTGCTTGCATTATAAATAATTAAGTGTGTCAAAAACCATTACAGAACATCATGAATAGATAAATAAGTGACCAAATTAATAGAAGTTCATCATCACATTAAAACCAAAGTACATACATAGTTCTCATCTAACAACATATAGCTCTCCAGAGCATCTAATTAATTAAATCATACATTGAATCTATGTAAAACATTTCAATGCGAAAACAAATGCGATCATAATCGCAATCAAGGTAACAACTGATCCAACTGCATAATGATACCAAGCCTCGGTATGAATGGCATATTTTCTAATTTTTCTAATCTTCAAGCGCATTGCATCCATCTTGATCTTGTGATCATCGACGACATCCGTAACATGCAACTCCAATATCATCTTCTCCTCCTCATTTTTTCTTATTTTTTCCTTCAAGAAATTGTTTTCTTCTTCAACTAAATTTAACCTCTCAACAATAGGGTCGGTTGGAATTTCCGGTTCAACAGCCTCCTAGATAAATAAAATCTATGTCACGTTGGTCGGCATAATTTTCATAAACAATAAATGAACCAATAGTTATGAAAAGATAATATATACCACATCCGAATCATAGACAGGACGAGGGCCGACGCGGGCGGATACCAAAACCATCGCACTATATAAGATGCAATAATAAAAGTAAGAAAATAATACAAGTATCTATCTAAACATACAAGTAAGAATATTTTTCCTTTCAGAAACAAGATAAGAACAAGAGGCTCACCACGGTGGTGCCGGCGATGAGATCGGCGCGCGTGATCGACGGCGGTGAAGAAAGGGACGGGGCGTGACGGACCGCTAAACCTAGACAAATAGTAAGGAAAATGGAGCTTGGAGGTCGAGCTTGGAGAGGAGAAAGCTTAAGTAGTGTGGCTCGGGCATTCCATCGAACACCTTGTGTGCATAGGAGGTGAGCTAGAGCACCACCAAGCCCTCTCCCCCTCGGCGGCGGAAAAACAGAGCAGTGTGCTCTGCTCTTACGCGAGGGGGTATATATAGGCACCTCATTGGTCCCGGTTGGTGGCATGAACCGGGACAAAAGGGCAGCCTTTGGTCCCGGTTCAAGCCACCAACCAGGACCAATGGTGGTGGGCCAGGAGCGAGGCCCATTGGTCCCGGTTCGTCCCATCAACCGGGACCAAAAGGTCCAGACGAACCGGGACCAATGGCCCACGTGGCCCGGCCGGCCCCTGGGGCTCACGAACCGGGTCCAACGGGTCCCGGTTCTGGACTGAACCGGGACTAATGAACTGACCCGGTCTGGACCTTTGCCTCCTTTTCTACTAGTGTGAGATTGGCATCTGAAACTGCACTACTGCAGTAACTCAACTTTCGAGTTCACTTGATGCACAAGAGAGTCATATGTTGCCACGAACCGAATAACATACTCTGCTATATCAGTTATAGAAGGAGCCCTGAGCGGCTGTGGTTATGGGGAATTGACATCCCAAACCGACAACCTAGTCTTGACATCCATGCCCCAAGTTTGGTAATTTCTGCCATAAATGGCAAACTCAGCAAAACTCTCTTGGATATATTGAACATATATATCTTGCATGAAATCATCATGCTTATGAATTTACTCCTAGGTAAATTCTCAACATATATATAGCGATTATAAATTCGCCTAATCTCATATGTTGATATGTTAATGCGCTTTTACAATGCAGTAAATATATCAAATAAATTACTGTAAAAAAAACTGCATAGCTAGGAGCTACAGCAGAAAAGAATAACGAGGTAAACAAAACGGTCATGGACCGAATCTGCATAGCCTAAACGAGTGGGCATACGCCACTTTTTTTCATTTTCATTTTTTTCTTTTATTCATGGGCCTGTGTAGCCCACTCGAGCGGCTGTGGATGTGAGCGGTCAGGGATTCTATCCAACCGCCATCCATCACGATCCTCCTGATCGAGCCACCGCTCAGATCGGGCGCCACCGCTTGCGAGTTGTCGGCGCTGCCATACCGCCACACGCTGCCGACGCGACACTGCTGCAGCCCGTTTTTCCAACGACGTTTGTTCATCGCGCGGCCAGCAATTTACGCCTTGCCGCCGTCACACTGTTCCGTGCGCTGCCGACGACGCCGCCCTGCCGGCATTCATTTCTGCCGATGACGCATCTTTGTGCGTCACCGCACGTTTTGTACTGACCACGTGCGCCGTGCCACACAGCCAGCCATGGTGTCGCATCGGCTTGCCGTTGTGTCTCTCAACCCACAGGCACTCCCAGTCGCGTGCGCCACCGTAACGCCGGAGCGTCCGGCCGTCGCATCGCATAACCGCTTGTCTTGCAGTACGAACGTGCGCACCATCCATGTTATCGCCGTGCCGAGAGTTAATTGCAAGGAACTACCACATTTCAGCACGTTGTAACGAGTCGGTACCACTAGTCACTTTTTTTGCCATGCAGTACCAACTCTAAGCCTAAGTGTTGCATAACGGTCTGACAGCCGTATAAGCGTGTATTGACCACGTATCTGACCTAAAGGGCCCACTGGTCAGGTGCCACCGTGGCTTACCCGCGCACCCGCTTGCACCCGCTCGGTTAGTCCTCCCAGTTGGCTCGGTCGCACCAAGTAGCTGGCTTGGGTCGAACCCGTACGCGACGAACCCTAGTTTCTCCCCCCCCCCTCGCTCGTCTCCCTCTCCACTCCCTCTCTGGCGATGGCGGCGGCGACTCCCGGCGGCGCGGGCGGGTACGGGGACCTTCCTGGCCTCGGCCCCGATGACCACTTAGGTCTGGACGTCGACGACGGCTCTAGTTCGTACTACTCCAGCAGCATTTACGAGGATTTGGTGGAGGAGGCAGCTGTCCATGGAGGACAGGTGAAGCTGGCAGAGATATGGGTGGCCCACCCTACCGGTAGCCATCGGTGGACCAAAGGAGCTGCTGGCGGCGTCTTTGTAAGTCCTTCTCCATCTCTCGCTTCTTTCTGTATCCAAAACAGGGGGCTAGGGTTAGTGTTTCTGATGACAGCTTAGATGATGCTGTAATTTGTGTTGTCAATTGTAGTTTGGATGATGTTGTTTGGGATGTTCGGATTCATTTTGATGCACAACACAATAGGAAGATATGCAGCTCAGATGTCACATTTCTGAACTTATATGCACTGATGCACACACAAGGTTATTCCTTCTCCGATGAACTGTACCACATGAAGAATTTAGGCATTGAAGAGGAAAGAGAGCTTGGGTTAGACTTAATTGACACAAACATCAAGCTGCAGCAACTTAAGAAGGAATATCAGCATAGTTTAGTTATGAATTTGCTAGTGATGGCAACAACACCTTTTCTATGTCAGATAGAACAAGAAGATTTACTGAGATCAAACTATAGCAATTTCATCGAGGAGAAAAGAAAATTTAGCAAGTATATTATATAGACCACCTGTTGTGTATGATCTCGGTGAGCTGCAGTTCTTGCTGTTGATCAACAAGGTGTTGTTTTTCATAGTCAGTGCACACAAGAGAGCAGAAATGTCAGTAAGGGCAAGGTGAAAGCTGTAATGGAGGAAGATGCAGTGGTAGAAGAGGGACATAATAACAGTGATGAATCTGAGGCTGTTGCATATGACAGTGACACCAATCCTTTCTGCATGGAGAAGTACAGGATAATTGAAGACACAGAGATAATTGAGGTGAATAAACTAGCAGAGCAAGAAGTTGAAGATGAAGATTCAGATGAGGAACAATTACATTATGAGGGTGACACTGAGGTTGAGGACTTGTTTGAGATGGAGGAGGAGGAGGAGGAACAGGAGAAGGAGGATGAGGTCAAAGTAGTTGCAACAGAAGAAGCACCAATGCAAAAACCTGCAAAAGAGGAAGAAGATGGCAGTTAGGAGAGGCCCTACTACTAGGACACACTCAAGTGTGGTGGAGGAGGTGCAACCTGATTTCATTCCTTCATCAGATGAAGAAGATGATGGGTTGCTGTTTGAGGATGAAGATGATGGACATGAGCCACTGTCATTTGTTCTGCCCAAAGGGAGGAAGAGTAGGGCCAAGAAAAGGAAGCCAAGGATCTGGTACAATGACAAACTTGAGCAACCACATCAGCAGTTATGTCTGTACATGTGCTTCAAGAATCAACAGCAATTCAGAGATGCATTGTTGAGCTTGCACATCACACAGGCCAGAGACTTGTGTATCACAGAAATTCAGACCAAAGGATAATTGCTTGTTGTAAGCAAGAGCACTGCCATTTTTGCATAGTTGCTGCAGTTATCAAAGGGGAGAAAACTTTTGCTATCAAGAAAATAAGGCTAGAGCACACTTGCCCTAGCAGCACTGAGACATCTAGGATAAGTGCCAAGTGGCTTGCAAAGACCTATGAGTCCTTGTTCAGGTCTGATCCAACCACCAGCATACACACTCTGATTGACAACTGCAATGAGAAGTATGGTGTTGATGTGCCAAGGCACATGGCCTATAGGGCCAAAAATCTTGCTGTGGAAGCTGTGCTAGGAGAGCACAAGAAGCAGTATCCCAGGCTTAGGGATTATGCTCAGACCATCATGGATACAAACCCTGGTAGTAGAGTTGTAGTTGCAACAGTTACTCCAAGACCAACTACAAAAATACCACATCCAGGACCAAGGTTTCATGCTATGTTCTTCTGCATAAATGGAGCAAGGGAGGGATTTCTCAGTGGATGCAGACCATTCATTGGTTAGTAATGCTTTATAGTTCTTTTTCAATGGATGTAGTGGTGCTTTATAGTTCTTCATACTTAAATATAAAGTTTAGTAATGCTTTGTAGAAGTTTAAATTGTTATTTGGTTGCAACAACAGGTGTTGATGGATGCTTTATTAAGCTCACCACTGGTGCTCAAATCCTAGCTGCCACTGGAAGAGATGGGAATAATAATATTTTCCCACTTGCATTTGCTGTTGTTGGACAAGAGGACACAACTAACTGGTGTTGGTTTCTACACCAACTGAAGATATGCCTAGGAGGAGAAGTAGGCAAATTTGGGCCTTATACTATCATGTCGATGAGCAGAAGGTATGTATGCATCTTTTCTGTTACTATCTTGCTTTATAGTTCTTCTACATTAGCATGTTATGTTCTTTCTTTTACTAGTACATCAGCTAAGTCTAGCATGTTATGTGAACAGGGCTGCTAAATGCAGTAAACCAAGTTTTTCCAAATTGTCATCAAAGATTTTGCCTTAGACACCTCTATGCAAATTTCAATCTTTGGGTTTAGGGGAAGATCTTAAGAAATGCATGGATAATGCCAGCTATGCCTATAACCAAGCACAAGTTTAACATTGCCCTGAATGACTTCAAACATGAGAGTGTGGAAGCTTGGAAGTGGCTTAGTGGAATACCTAAGCACACATGGGCTAGGCATGCTTTTGACACTAACTGCAAGACAGACTTGGTTGTTAACAACCTCTCTGAGGTGTTCAAATAGTACATCCTAGATTTTAGGAAAAAACCTATTAGGACCATGATTGATGGTATTAAGGACAAGCAGATGGTGAGGTGGCATAGGAACAGAGAGAAAGGAAGGGAATCTCTATAGGAGATCACACCACATTATGCTGAGAAGCTTGAGGAGGAAAAGGAAAGGGCCAGATTCTGCAAACCTATCCAAGCTGGTGTAAATCTTTGGCAAGTGACTAGTGGCCAGCAAACACATGCTGTAAACTTGGAAGCTTACATAAGTGGGTGCAGAAAGTGGGACCTGTCTGGAGTACCATGCAACCATGCCATATCAGCAATTAACAAGGCAAAAAGATTTCCAGAGGACTATGTTTGCAATTTCTTCAAAAAACCTTTTTACCTTGCTGCATATGAACCAATGATATATCCAGTTCCTGGTGAACATGATTGGACAAGGACAAGTGGACCAGACATAGAGCCACCCCAATTTCATGTGAAGAAGGGGAGAAGGAAAGAGAAGAGAATAAAGGGCAGATTTGAGGTGCCTAAACCAAAGGACAGTTCAAGAATGGCCACTATAACATGCAGCAACTGTGGCCTCCAAGGCCATAGGTACACCAACTGCAAGAAAGAGTTGAGACCAGAGTTGGCTATGAGGAAAAACAAGCATGTGGTAAACCCTTGTGAATTTTCATTGTTAATTAGTCTTGTTTCCTTCTTAGTTTTTTGTTATAAACCTTTGTGATAACTAGCATGTTTCTTTTATGTTTGCAAGGCACCTGCAAGATCAAGGAATGAAGGTAGTCAAGCTGCAAGATCAAGGACTGAAGGTACTCCATCAGGATCACAGCAGCCATCAGCAAGGTCTGCTTCTGCAAGGTCTTCTTCTGCAAGAACTACTTCTGCTACACCTGCAAGTGCAAGAGTTACTTCTGCTACTGCAAGAGCAAGAGGGACAGCAAGTGCAAAAGCTACTTCTGCAAGAACTGCAAGTGCAAGTGCAACATTTGCAAGGCCTTTCACTGCCCCAAGATTTTCTGTAGGAGCTTCATCTTCTGGTGCTCCTTCTTCTAGTGCCCCAGGGAAATATACTCGTTTGATGTCATTCTTCACTGCCAGTGTTAACACCTGAGTGAGAGAATTGTTGCTACTTTGGTATGATGGAGTACCAGAATTGAGTTCTAATGGAGTACCAGAGTTGAGTGTTAGAAAACTAAGTTATTTGTGCTGGAAAACTAAGTTATTTGTGCTAAAAAACTGATGTATGTTGTAATGGAGTACTAAGTTTGTGTGCTTAGGTCATTTCTGAACTTATAATGCTCCTGTGAACATATTATGCCTGCAATATCTGCAATATTTGGTCATTTGGCACTTGTGAGGAACTCAATGCTTTTTGTCATGTTCATTTGGTCATTTGGCACTTGTGAACAACTCAACTCAACTCAATGCATATTTGCTCATTTGGCAATATTTGGTCATTTGGCACTTGTGAACAACTCAACTCAATGCTCATTTGGCATTTGGCATCTCTGAGGTGTTCAACATTTGGCACTTGTCAACATTTGCACTTCATTACTAGGATGAACATACCAAATTTTTATTACAAAGACACCTGACACATTACTAGGATCAACAACAGTAGGATGAAAGCTGGCACTAACTTGCAACACCTGACACTAACTTGAAACAACAGTAGGATCAAACTGACACTAACTTACTGCAGCAACATCTTTGTTGTGACTAAACCTACCACAAAGACAAGAAAAAGGAAGACAACATTCTGATATTTCCCCTTCAGTGCATCTAGCTCTGCATTTTTCTCCTTGAGCTGATCTTCCAAAGCCAGCACCTCTCTTCCTCTTTGAGCTTCAGGCAGAGCAACAACTGCACTGTAATCTTCAAACACAGCAACACTTGATTCACCTCTCAGCCTACGCACTTCATCTCGCAAATCTCCAATCAAATCACTCAAAAACTTCGGCAGAGGATCATCATGCCATTCAACGTAGCCACAACCACCTTGCTATACCAACAGAAATCAGAGTTTGAAAGGGGAGAAGATCTAATGAACAGAAAAGTAGAACAAGAATGAAACTTACCATGGCATCCACGCAGGCGTAGTACCTCCGGCCTGGGTTCCGACGGCTCCATGAGATCCATCTCGGCGCCTTCCTACGCGGCCTGCACCAGCAGAGCTTCTCTGGCTCATACGCCATCGGGCTCTCACGGTAGGGCACCGAAGACCTGGATTCGTCCCCTCTCCTTCCAGAGGCTCGACGGAAGCTGGGGGCCCGAGAATGACCCGAAGACCACGACATGGACATTGACTTGGACGCAGCCGCCGCCGCCGCCGCTCTGATTTGGGGATCCTTCTTTTCTGCACTTCCCCTTTTCTCTACTTCCCATTGGAGTGTACGGGGCCATTTTGAGATATGGGCAGCAGGAGGTTAGCAGATGGAGCCCCTATTCTGTGAGGGAGAAATCGCGACTTCAACGGGCCTTACAAGCTCAATAAATTGCAATTCTTCACCTTTTCCTCAGACCACGTCCGGTCGTTAACTCCTCGCTAGCTGCCGCCGTTTCTAGGACCGACCGACGTAAAATCTGAAATAATCTTCTTCTTGATTGAAAGAAAGCCTGTGCTTTATAAAATCTGATTGGATCCGCACTAGAGGATAAGAATACAGATAGGAGCATCAACTCCGTTCCTTTGGGCTTTTGAGGAGCGGGAGAAATTGTTGGAATTCTATGAAAGAGTCCCGGGAGCCAGGATGCATGCCAGTTTCATTGTGCTTCCTTTCTTTTACTAGAGAGAGTAGTCCAAGCCTCTAAATATCTTGAGCGAGATCGCCTCCGCCGCCGGCCCGCTCAGGAATCACCTCCGCCGTCGCCTAACCCTAGTTTTTTCCCCAGATGCACAAACTGTTTCCTGTTCGGCCCCGCACATTGCTTTAATAACCAGGGCCACCACTGTTGAGCTCTGTTTTTTTGCTCTGTTTTTTTTGCTCTGTTTAATAACCAGGGACAAAGTTTGATTTGGTTTGTTGTGAGGGCAACAACAGCTTTTTTTGCTCTGTTGTTTGATTTTGGCCAGAGTTAAATTTGCTAAATAACTTGAGCCATCTAACTTGAGCATTAGCTAAATATTTCATCACAGGTTGAAGAGGAGATAACTTGAGCCATCTAACTTGAGCATACAGGAGTTCAACATGACCATGGATTCTTAACTAAAGCTAGAAATACATTACACTTAGCTAAAGATCATAGCATAGTGGAGTCTCCCACATTGTTCACAACTAATACATCCATACATTACACTTAACTAAACCACCCTTCACAAAAGATTAGCACAGCCTTCTATCAAACCAACTTATATCATGATAGGTATGCTCTGCCTCATCTACCCAGATCATCTTCATCTACCTCATTCCTTCAAGATGTCATGGATCAACTTCAACTTCTCTTTGCTCTTCTCAAGTGACTTGAACTGCACAACAAGCTGGAGCTTTAACTCATCCCTGCGTTTTATCAGATTCTCATGTCCCTTCTTGAACTGCACATTCTCTTCTGTGAGTTTTTTCACAGATCGGGTGAGCTCATCAACCTGAATCTTTAAATTGTTGTTGCCTTCAGCTAGCTTTTCCTTCTCTTTCAAATGATTCATCTTCAGGTTCCTAATGACACTGCCTTGAGCTTCTACCAGGTTCATCAACACTTTGTACTTGTCTTTCATCTTGAAGTTCTCTGCCTCTTTCTTCTCCATCTCATTCTTCATGGCAGCCACAACTGATGCAGTGGCAGCCTCAGCTTTCTTCTCCTTAGCCTGCACATAACTTAAATCCAACACCCTGTCCTCCTGGGCATTGAGAAGTTGATGGACATCTTCAACTAGTTTGTCATAGTTGGCATCCAGATTCCTTTTCTCTTCTTTAAGGTGGTGGATAGTAAGTGAACTTTCCAGGTTATCCTTCCTCCTAGCAGTCCTGTTGTCTTCAAACATTTACCAAAACTTCAACAATGCATTTTGCATTGTGGGAGGCCACTCTGGGTCAACCCAAGCAAGGAAACCACAATTGACAGCTTCCTGCAATATAGCAAACAATTATATTGTTACTCTCTGAAGAATTACCACTTTTAAAAAACCAACTAACAACATAATAAGTACAACCTATACATGTGGCCAACCAAACAATTAGCATCTACTGCAACCTACACTGCCTCAATTAAACTATTAGCATCTACACTGCCTCAATCAACTAACAGCACATGCCTACACAACATGTTGCTGTGAGCTTCAGTACTAATAACTAACTAAACTATGAGCTTCTGCACTGCCAACTAAGCTGCTGCCAATATTACAGTGAACATAGCCAACTAAACTATTGCAGTGACCATCAGTACTATAAGCATCATAACTACTAAATGGTAAAAACAATATGCTTCATCATCAGTAGTAGTACCTATATTACAGTGAACATGACAGAGCATCAATCTTACAGGCTGAGCACAAACTAGAAACCTCCTGCCAGTCTCAAATGATTCAAAAGCTACACGGCGCTCAGTTGGCAGCCGATGCTCCACGCAGAGCCCCTCTGGTGCCTTCTCCAAACCATTATAGTCTTGGTCTTCAATGCTAGCAGGAATCTACAGGGAGCACATACTCAAATCAGAAAACCAGATCATGAAATCCCCAAATCCCCAAATCACGTAACCCTAACCCTAGCTCTACCACTGACCTGATAATGCATCCCGTCGGAGGAGGAGGAGATCTGCAGGCTGGACAAGTCGTCGCTGCTCTCATCCTCGAAGACCATGGCGCGGCGGGGGCGGACGCGGCGGTCTGCGCGAGCGGCGGCGGCGGCTGGAGAGACGAGGGCGATGCGGCGAGGAGAGGGACAGAGTGGAGCGTCGAGTGCGGCTGGCTGCGTACGGGTTCGACCGGACCAGGGTACATGGACTGACCGA
This sequence comes from Aegilops bicornis, assembly GCA_021605145.1. NCBI lineage: Eukaryota > Viridiplantae > Streptophyta > Magnoliopsida > Poales > Poaceae > Aegilops > Aegilops bicornis. The sequence goes on from CM038670.1 coordinate 58,459,745, forward strand.
GACGAATGCGAAACTTACCGAGCGGGTGCGCGCGGGTAAGCCACGGTGGCACCTGACCAGTGGGCCCTTTAGGTCAGATACGTGGTCAATACACGCTTATACGGCTGTCAGACCGTTATGCAACACTTAGGCTTAAAGTTGGTACTGCATGGCAAAAAAAGTGATTAGTGGTACTGACTCGTTACAACGTGCTGAAGTGTGGTATTTCCTTGCAATTAACTCCCATGCCGAGCACCGGTCATTGACGTTGAGAGCCTGGTCAACAGGCCGCGTTCGCAGCCGCCTCCTCGCCTTGCACCGTGTGAGCGCCTCCCCGCAGACTTGTCGTGCCGTCGCGAGGTCACGCACCCGTCTCCAACCATCGGTGATGCCGAGAACGACGACGGGGCGATGGTGCTTCCTTTCTTCTCGTGTATACGCTCGGACGAAACGATTTGGATGAGTGCATGAACATACAAGAGAAACAATCAATTGTTAAACGGGCAATTATTAGACATGAGAAGATCAGATTGAATATAATAACTCCAGATTCATGCATGCTCCCGTGGCCGTGGACAGCCTGGTGAGCCTCGCGTTCAGTGCCGATGGAGAGGCACTTCATGTCCGTTCCACATCGCACAATGACGCTCCGCCACGCCGTTGGTCGATCCAGCGCCGCCGCACCCGGTCGTCTCGCCGCTGTTGCACAGCATGACTCCGTTGGAACAAGGCGGTAGCCGAACGGATCGCTGCTCAGCGCCCTTGCGCCGGTAGGCCTTGCCGCCAGGGTCGCGCACCGCATCGATCGTCGCCCTGTTCCGCGCTGGCGCCGAGCCGCCGAGGGCCTTCCTCGCCGAGACCAGGACAGAGGCCGCCGGGCACCGCGCGAGGCATCGAGGAAGTCTGCGTGCGCCAGCGCGGCCAGCCATCTCTTTTCTTTGTGGCCCATTCGCTCTATGTTAGGGCAAAGTACTGATAACGTGTTCAGAAACTGAGGCAGATAAATCTGTGCATCTCTTTATTGAACAAGAACTGCTATTTATACAAGTCCCAAAGGACACAAATGAACAGGTGCCTGTCCAGATAAGGCACAAGCGATCCGTCGCTGCGGTTGTGGAAAGCCACCGCCAATAGCCATTACTAGATCGGCAACGCGCCTTGGCGCAAGGGTGCCAATCCCAACGATACGGTCAAGCGGTGGAAGATCAAACGGCATGCTGCATTTGTACGAAGGCAAATTTAGCACATGTAACAGGATAACCGATTATCAGGTTTAGGGATAGGAAGAAACACTCACTCTGTACTAAAAGAATAGCATCACTGAGTTCAACGCGGTCTTAAGATCATAAAAGCTAACCCTTCCCAAGCAAGGCAGCATCCAATAGTGGCGATGGAGCCAATAGAACTACAAAGCCAGAGTTAGGCATACAACAGATAGCTTGGTTCAAATGCCTCCATGAGTGTCATTCCATTTGAGATGCGATGCTAAAAATGACCAAAAAAATAAGTGCCATTCTATTTTGTGCCCATCAAATTTGACAAAATTTCTCATAACTCTTAAATATATCACTTTACATATGAAAACTGATACATGCACACATATGTAATGAAATTGAACTTGACTAATGCAACAACAGAGTGAAAGTCTCATGAATATGAGAAGAAATGTTACAAATGTTGCATCCTTTTGACACAACCAATCCAAAGTGACTATTTCTATGGGCATTTATTCACAAGCTCTATTCAAATTATGTGTTTGATGAATATCAATGGCTCATGCATCCCTGTATCCCGCGACTCCATGGCCAGCCGATTAAGATCTCACGCATGGGATCAAAAGTAACACGAATCTACAAAAATTCACCGGCAACCGCTCTTGCGAATTTGCAAATGACCCCTCAGCCAAAGCAGACCTTTGCTAAAATGTCAATTTCTCGATCTGGATCTTCTCCAATCGCTCCAAGGCGGCGGCGGCGGCGGCGGCGAATTCCTTCCACAACAGCCGCACTTAGCCGACCTCAGCGTTCTTCTGCCTCAAACTGCCGCACGCCTCCTTTTGATGGCCGCGGCGAGATCCACCATGTTTGGCCTACCTCCGCGCACGACCGCCGTCTTGCCGGTCCCTAACGCCAATTCTACCGCAGGCCGCAACCAGCGCACCATCTGCTGCTCCCTCGCATCCAGCGTTTGCTCCTTGCCCTGACGACGTGCGCCTGCTACACTTGTGTGAGTTGTGTAGCAACAAGGACCATGTCTCTGGTTATTTTTGTTCCAGCTTAATGTATCTAGCACCTGCAGATTGTAGCTTATGAGCTCATTGCAATTGTTCTTTATTGAATGTGTGTGTTGTTTCAGAGTATATACTGTAAACTGTATATCGTTGGTGAGTATTGATCAGAACTCGGAATGTGAATGTATCTAGTACTTACGGGTTGCAAGCTTGTGAGTTCAGACAAGTGAATGTAGCTTGTTGTGAATGCAAAAATTCAGAAATAAACAAATTTATTATTGCCTAGTGCTTGGTGGTTCAAGGTGTTCTGCAGTACATGATGTAATACAGATGAACCAGAGCATAATCTCAGCTGCTGCTTCTGCATTCCTTGTGACTCTACATTCCTACTTTTCTTTCACATATTCACAAACAAGAACATGGTGCTCTTGTTGTAAGCTTCCAAAGCTGGAAGCTTAGAAATAAGAAGTGAATGTAAAGGTGTTGGCGACTGCAAAATTCTGAACAAAATCATTGTTTAATTACTTTTGGAGAAAAATATTATCGAGGTTGATATGGGTTTGGAAACTGAGTTGCTCCTTGCGTGATTCCTATGCTACTGACAAACTTTTACACCTGATATATACTACAGATGGTACTAATTAAGCAACTAACATCCAAAAATATTGATAAATTAATTATATGGTGAATTATACTGTTATACAACTGACTAAAGGGACCAGTCACAGGATGACAGTTTCTTGTGCTTGTATTACTCCTTCGTGATAGTTGTTTATCATTTATATGAGAAAAACAGAGCATGCTTCATGTTTATGTTAACATAATGTAACATGGTGCTATTGCTTGTAGCTACACTCCACTCAATACACATAAGATCACTCAGAATCGAGCTTACCCAATAGGAAACAGAGGAAACAGGGGATCAGGTATGCATGTATCAAGAAGAACAGAGGCATACACCATGGGGAACAACACTGACCTCAGGGAAGCTCCAGAGGATGCCCCCACGCGATCATGAACCGATCTGCGACGGCGTGGCCAGCTTTGGCGAACTCCAGATTTCTATAGATTTGACGACCTGTGCATGACTGTCAAAATCGTTACTTCTTTTAGATATTATGATCCCAAAGCCTCTAACTGCAGACTTACTTAGTATAATCTTACCGTCATCTACAATACACATTCTGACCACGATGCAAACGGGCAATTGTTAAATCAGTCAGTGGAAGACTTCTCTCCATGTTATTCTTCTTGCCCATTGAAGAAGCCTGAAGAAAACAGTAGCTAGGTAAAGCATAAATACCCTCAGAGAAGATTATCTCCTAATTAATGTCTCAAATCAATCACCAGGAATATTGCATCATTATTTTAGCCAACTCAAAATGAAATAACATATCACCGTGAAGCAAAAAAAACATGTACTAACATAACGTAGATTTGAAGGTGGCAGAGCTCACCTGGTGGAGGGATGGCCAGACGAGGTGAAAAGAGTGTTGATGCAAAATGGATGGCTAGCCTCATAGTCCATCTCTATAGCATGCGCTCCTCCTGTGGAGCCTAGATGAATGGCGATGGCTCAACCTACTCTTTGTATTCGCGGTCGACACTCCTTTCGCAGTGGACAACTCGACATCCTCGTCTATGTGTGCAGCCTACGGTCCTCCTACCCAGTCCTGCAACTCCCCAAGACCACTCACTGATAGCACATGCAAGCTGCATCAAGATGACACGGTCACACATCTCACAGAGCAGAAAGACACAGGGCCAACACATTGTAGTGACTTAACTTCACATGTAAATAACAACAACACTCCGGAAAGAACAGTATCCAACAGTTTCCAACAGTGCATGAAGATCTGAAGTTACCACCGAACTCTAAGAAACATTGTCTATATAAGAGCAGCCAGTACAGTAGTAGTAATCACCAAGAACCATGAATAGGAAACCATCAAGCAGCATGCTACACGAAAAGGAGAGAGCACATATTTACATAAAAACACAGCCGCAAAGAAGCATGAAGCAGAAATTCTGAATTTGAGCGCGACCATTTCACAGAGCTAACTTATGCTTCCAGACATCCATTTTAACAAATCCTAATTCTGAAGAGTGAATATAATATAAACTGACTGAATAGGCCAATTCAGTTAATCCAAGCAAACCAAAGGAGTTTAAGCACTAAATTAGGCACCTGGCATCGTAAATATAATTAAAGATGACAGCCAACAACAAATCTAATTTATGTTCTTTCCAGCCAATCACAAGCATCCAAATATATGTGTACCAACATAGTCTAGTGTCTTAATTAAAAGGCACTCAAACAACATATACGGATTTAACTCTTTCTCAAAATATTACGTGGATTTATCAGTCGATCCACAAGAAGGGTAGCTTTAGAATTTCCGTATCTTATTTTGTTCTTAATGCTAAATCCATTCAAGCTATTTATTTTGTACTATCGATCCAGTAGTCACTATACAGAAACATATCTTACTCTTTGTTCTAAATCTATGTTGCCTGATGTCACTTGACAGCAGACCTATTCTAACAAGGCACAAATATTTACTGTCTCTACAATATATATATTCTACAAACATTGCCAAGGAAAGAGAACAGTAAGCATCACTAAAGTTCTGAATTTAAAATTTCAACCTTGGTGAAATCAGAAAAAACAGAGTCCAGTTCTCTTTGAAATGCATATGTTGTACCTCTCCCAGTTGGTGTCTCTGGATAAGTTGTACTTTCCCGCCGTATCTGCAAATGTAAATGCAGATTTTCAAGCTCCTTTTCTGATTAGAGAGAATAAGTGAGGAAAACTGATAAAAAACAGATTATAGGTAACAAAACCTGATAAAACCAAAAAAACTGATAAAAACAGATTATAGGTAACAAAACCTGGTAAAACTTAACGGTGAAATTTGCTTTGAAACAACAATATCCACATGTAAAAGAAATAGAGACGATATCTACTGAAAGTTCGCTGCAAATGGAAGAACTTTTATTCATTCAGGTGTTCTTTTGATCATTGACGTACCTTGGACGATCATTGGCGTACCTTAGCCTCAGATCAGGGGCTCACTATTTTCTAATTCACTAACAGAACTCCGGACCCAAAATTAGTAAATGGATGTTCTCCAGGTTATGATACAATACTGCTAACTATATTTGCTACCCCACCTCAACGATCACACCTCAGAACCTGCAACCCGAATGCTCGAAACCGGTTTCTTTTTACTTTATCACTGATAGTGTGTTAATCCACCACTGTCTAGCCCCTAGCCCTGCACCGTCTTTCATTTTTGATTGTTAATTCACCCATATTGTCCTGGACACCAACCCAGCCAAAGAAACATAGCCAGCAAACAAAGGAAGAATGCAGAACATCTAGTGTGGTTAACTGATAAGATTGATCAAACACCATTAAAAGACCATTAAAAGACATTCTCAAAAAAATAACGTCAAAGCAATGAACATGAACAGTCGGTCAACACTTACGTACAAATTCTAAACATGGGAGAAAAATTAGTTTCATGTGAAAACTGAAGGGAAGGCACATAATGTGAACTTCTGACAATATAAACATTGTTCTCATTCAAGAAATTCTGAAGTTACCACCGCCTATACGAATAGGATGGCATTGGTTAGGTACACTGTACTTCCAAAGATGATCGGAAAAAATATGGGATGAGAGAGATACCTTGTCAATTGAACAAGCTCAGCCAAGATAGTTAGATGAGATCTCCTAGTTCTCTACAAAATGCAGGGTGAAAAAATATGCACCACTTGTTATAGTTCTCAATTTCTCAATATGAACCAGAAATGCAAAAATAGACCATGTGATGCTAAAAAATATACAGTCAAATGCATGAGAAGCCGTTCCTTAAACAAACAGTATGAGAATGTGAGGACTAAACAAATTTTATCCTTATTCAAATACTATCAGCATGTAATTCCAAAGTAAACACACACTTTGCCAAAACAATAGAAACAAGATAGGATGTAATGCCAAAATAAATCCACATAATGCCAAAACTGTAGGATCCAAAAAAGGCAGTCACCTGCGCAACTAAGCAATGTGAGCTATCCTCAAAGAGCCACAACTTATTCGCTGCAAGAGGAAGAACACTACTGGCTGCAGGAGGAAGAACACTACTGGTCACTAACCAGCAAAACAAATCCTAATGACATCTCCGCCAAACAGGAAAAAATGGACCTAGGTAATCATCAGAATCAGGCAGGGAAGGAACCAGCAAAGGTAGCACAGGGCTAGGGAAGGGACCAGAACAATACACTCTTCAACAGCATGCCGGCGGCCAAGGTGACGGCAAGAAAACCGCACGGCCAAGATTTCACACCCTCGAACTACCTGCAAGACAACTAATGAAAAAGGAAAAGAGGGGAAGTGAGGACCGGCCAGAAGAACGCCTCGAAGGAGCCAAGACGAGATACGAGGACCATCACCTGACCGACGATGAGGAGGAGATCACGGTGAAATCCCCCTAGTACCCTCGCCGGTGCACCCGGGCTCGAGCTCGGCCACGGCTGCCGCCACGCTCACCAACGCGCCCACATGACCTGGCATGAGCTCGTCCATGGCGGCCGCCGCGCTCACCAATGAGCCGTCACGCCTAGATCCTGCGCGCCCCTCGACCCCGACACCGGATCCGGCACCGCCATGAGCCGCTCGACACCAAGGGGGAGAGGGCCGAGCAGCGGCGGCTCCCCTTCGGGTGACGCAAGAGGATGAGCGGGTAGGAGAGGGGGGACGGGATCGGCAGTGAGTAGGAGGGAGGGAGGCGGCTGCGGGAGGAGCGGAAGCGAGCGATGGAGGAGCGGGCGGCTAGGTTTTAGCACAGGAGTCACCGTCAATTTAATAGTCGTATGCGAAATGACCAAAATACCCTCGGCGGGGTACTAAATTAACACGCGGTGGCACGCGTTTTCGGCTACTATTCGTTGCAACAGGGTCACGGTTTGATCCGGCGGCCGAGATCATCCAGAAGGCAGATCGGACGGTCCAAATTGCATCCAAAAAACGATCCGACGGCCTGGGATCGCAAGCGGTGAGGAGCCGGGAGGATGACCGGCATCCTTATTTCTCGATAGGCAGAGATTAAACCTGAATTAATTAACTTAATTAATTCTCAACAAGAAGGACATTTTAGGATTCTATTATTACAGGATTTCATCCCAACATATGTTGACATGGTATACGAACGCAAGGATAATGAGACATGGCTCAGAGAAATTTGCAACTCGTATGAGAAAAATAATAATAGACAAAAGGAAGGCAATGTGACTAGAATCCAGATCTAACCTGGCGATGAAGCGCGAGGTCTTCGAATCCCTCCCCTTATTTATGGAGCCTCGAGATGACTAATCGAACTCCCAGCCGGTCTCGGATTGCAGAATGCATATAGGCAACGGCCTAGAGCCCGAGTCAGAGCAGAACCACCCTACACAAGAGCAAGGATGGAACTAGGGTTGGGGGAGGGGAGCCTAATCAAGAGTGTAAACGGGATTGAAAGGAAAAATGGGTCACCAGAGTTACCGCACCGTGGTCGCCGAAGTCGTCGTCGCCATGCTCGTGCTCCACGCGCCCGTGGTCCTCGATTGCCGGGCCATCCGTGTGGCTAGAATGCATGAGTATTGTGAGATCCCTGGATGTAAAGGTGTCCTGAGCTGCGAAGAGGGAGCTGAGATAATGATAATGACCACTTTGAAGTTATCTAAGCTTCGCAGTAGAGTGATCTTGATGCGTTCATTTAACAAAGTTGTCAAGCTGCATGCTGAACAGTTTGCTTTTGCTGGAAACTTTTCCTCGAAGAACTTCCAAATCCATCGAGATGACTCTGTCAAGTTGGATGGGCTTGCTAAGGGCGCGATAGTGGACTATAGTGAGGTTGTCAGGGACCTCGACTACGAGCAATTCGTTCATATGGTTGTAGAGGAGGTATTTCTTGGGCAGATGCTACCAGTTGATCTGACCGAGTGGCTAAGGATCATCTCCCAGGGAGTGAACGCATGTGATAGCAGCCTGCTTTGCAGTCATATTGACCTAATGGAGCCTTATCAGGGATATGGAAACTTTGTCTCCCTGTTTTAGCTATTCTGGAAAGTCAAAGATACCACTGGTGGAGAAGATCTTCTGAAGTCGTTGGGACATTACAGGGGATGGAAAGCTCGAGGCCTGCAATGTTCATTTCTTCGTGATACACTGAACTACGAGGACGATGATGGCCATAGATTTGAATATGAAGACGACATCAGAGGCCTTCTGAGGTTGTTGATGAACTCGTTTCGGCACTCAGCAAAAAGCCACTGCAGGCTCGCTATCTACCTAATCATGAATGAGTTCCGCAGGTTGCTTTCAGATCTTCAAAGGGCATTGCACCAGGGTGGCTACCTCAGTCACCTCTCTGTGAATTACAGTGTCTGAAAGTGTCCTACATTGTACTTCTGCACACAGTAAGATTTCGTCATCTGATACAAGACCCTCGTAAACTCTGTACATCCACTTGTGTATGACCGCACATGATTCAAGCCATGCTGTAAATCTCAATAGCAGCCTTAGCTCTTCTGCGTCGAGAATGTGCGCTGCAGCAACAGCTCCTCATCCTTCCATTTCATCATGGACATGTACGATGCAATGAAAGCTGATGGCTGGAGACCTGGTGCTGTGTTTGAACACAGCTTGTAACTAGAAAACAAATAGCGATTTTTTCTTTTTGGGGGGTTGTATAGTAGAAATCTTGTCCTTCTTTGAGATGTCATTGTGGTGGACACTTTACACTTGTGTGTGATGACTGGTCTATGTCATTTATGCTCTTTGGTATGTGGTGGAACATCACCTGAAATCAATATATTCTTTCTTTTTGTTGGTGTTGTTGTGAACTTGTTCCTAATGCCATGATATTTCTTTGTGATGCTGGTGCGGTCGAGCTCTAGACCCTCCTGAAGTGTATCTCTCTCTGTCTCTCTCTCTCTTAGCTTTGCTGTGTATATGGAAAAGCTATGAAAATTTTCCTTCAGTTAGTGAATTGACTCTGAAAACACCAAGGGGGAGTCAAGACCTGAGGTCAGCTTTAGTATGACACCAAATGAAGCTGAAAGACTAAAATTCAGATCGATAATGTGGAGCATGTCTCCTTTCGGGCTGCGATCGGACGTGGGTAGGAGCCCTTGGAGATTTTGCTGCTTCTCTGTTACGTTTGGTGTAAGGGAAAAAAAGATCACGGTCAGTGAGGGCATCCTCAATGGCAAGTGGATGAGAGGAGTCCATCGTATCTCCTCTCCTCTTAGGATCACATGGATATCTTCATCACAGTTTGGATTCTGACACCATTTCTTTGGTCAGCCTATGATGCTCATTTCTTTCTTTGGTCAGATTCAGAACAGGCAAAAAGAATCACTCATGTTCCATTAAAATGCCAAGAGAAGTGGACTTCCTTTTTATTTCTCTTTATATACTGCCCACATATAATACATAGCTTACGTTCTCGAACATGGTTTGCATAAAACATGTCAACTAGCTTTACATCCAGAACACTACAGGAGAAAATGTCTGAAGATGCTTAGACACTACAAAGGAGTTAGTGTGGTGGCGCGTGGTTTGCAGTTCTCCCCTACGATCATACTCCCTTTGTCCGGACATACTTGTCAAAGAAATGGATGTATCTAGATATATTTTAGTTTTAGATACATCCATTTTTATGCATTTCTACGACAAGTATTTCCGGACGGAGGGAGTACTTAAGACCAAACGTGCTCATGTGGAGCGAGTAAATTGCTGAAAGCCACCACATTTGTGGCACGGATACTGCAAAACCACCACTATTGCCGAAAATTTCAAAAAACCACCACTTCCTCGGCAAGTGAGTAACAAAAAGCACTAAACGTGCTGTGAGCCGCGACTAACTGAGAATCTGACTTGTCGGGCCCACCTGTCGGAGCCACGTGGCAAAGGGGAAACGGAATGGCGGAAACGGCCGTTAGGACACCGCTAGTTAAGCCCTGGTCACGCGCCTTAAATAAAATCTTTGTGGGCAGTTTGGAAATACAGCATTGACAGCATTTAGCAGGCCCTGGTTTCAAAAGAAAGTAACTAGGTTTCAACCTTAAGTTCAAACAATCACTAACTAATAAGCAAATTGAGCATACTTAAGGCACAAAAGAAAGTAACTAGGTGACAATCTTAAGTTCAAACAATCACTAACTAATAAACAATTAGAGCATACTTAAGGCACAAAAGAGAAAATAGATCACTGACCTTCTGCCTATCTGACATGATGGTGTATTTGCCAAACTTTCCCTCTTCTGTGCCTCCCAGAGCATACTTAAGTTGGGTGAGAAACCAGCTCCAACTGGGTGTGTCCTCCACTCCTACAATTCCAAAAGCAATGGGATACATGTTGTTGTTGGCATCCCTACCAGTAGCTGCTGGGATTTGTGCTCCAGTTGTAAGCTTTATGAAACATCCATCCAAACTAATGAAAGGTCTACATCCATTTAGAAAACCCTCCCTAGGTGCATTGAGACAAAAGAAAAGACCATGGAACCTGGGACCTGGATGTGGGTTTTCATTGTGCTTTTTGGAGTGACAGTTGTGACAATGCATCTAGATCCTGGATTGCATATTTTAACTGTTTTAATGTAATCAGTCAACCTATGGTACTGCTTCTTATGATATCCTAGGACAATTTCCTTTACTGCCTTTTTAGCTCTCCATGCCATCATCTTTGGAACTTCAATTCCAAATTTCCTCTTTGCCTTGTCTACCAATGCTGGCACAGTTGTGTTTGGGTCTGATCTAATTGTCTCTAAGATAGTGCTTCCTAGCCACTTTGAGCTCACTTTACTATGTTTGTCACTAGTTGGGCAAGTATGTTCTGCTCTAAACTTCTTTACACAGAATGTTTGCTCATTCTTGATCTGAGAAGCAACAATATAAAAAGGACATCCTTTGTCCTTGTGGTCACACCAAGCAATGACCCTGTCTTTGCAGTTCCTGTGATATCTGAAAGACCTCAGCTGCTTGATGTGAAAGTTAAGTAGAGCACTCCTAAATTGGTACACATCTTTGAAACATAGCTTCAAACAAAATTGCTGCTCTGGATTCAGTCTGCTTTCATCATACCATTTTCTTGGCTTTGCCTTCTCTGCTCTTGTTTTCCTTCCTGAGGGAATAATAAAAGACATAGGCTCATTGCCATCATCATCCTCTGAGTCCAAAAAACCAAGATTTTCATCCTCATCACCTGAGGGAAACCAATCAGGCTCAATTGGATCATTGGCTGATGAGTGTGTTCTTGTTGTTGGCCCCACTCTCTTTCCAATCCTAAGCACAGGCTATTGCAGTACTCCATCTTCAGTGAAATGTTCTTCTTCAGCTACATTTGGAGCTTGTTCAGTGTGCTCTTCCTCTTCCTGCTCCTCAGGAACATCATAAATGTCCTCTGGTTCTGTGTCACCCTCAAAGTGCAGTGCTGCCTTCTTCATATCTGCTACAGTTGACTGCAGGTCAGCACTATCTTCATTAGAGCTATTTTCCTCCTCACTTTCTGAATCAAGATCCATGTCTGCATAATTGGCACTGTCTTCTATCTGAGAGTTATGGTATTCATCATAAGCTTCTGTCTGGGGAGGTGGCATAGTTTGGATGGGCTGGTAATTTACACTCTGCTGTGTGCCAAAGAACAAAAACTCATCTGTGCCTCGGCCTGAACTTGAACCAACATAATCACCAAATTCCTTATGGGCCACACCATCTTCACTGACTGCAAACACTATATCAGGATCACTGCTATATTCTTCATCAGATATCTGAACTAGTTCTGCTGCCTTTCTCTTTCCCTTCTTTGCTGGAGACACAACAATTGCCTGCTGCCTCTTGCCCTTAGTAACTGACAATGTGATCCTCCTGATGTCCTGGTTTTGCCTAAGCATTTCATCCACCTTCATCTGACTGTCAAGCAGTTTGAAACCATCCAATCCTATTCCACCACAGCTCATGTAATAGAGGCAGTCTGAAAAACTATACCCATTGTCAAGCATCACATACATAAGATTGTAATATCTTATGTCTTTCTTAAAGAACTTTGTCCTGATGTATTTAATCCCTTCAAAATCAATATGCACGTCCCACTGCTCATAGCTCGACCTACAATACCAATTAAAATGTACAAGTTACTATAACATAAATTTGAACAACACATTGTACTACTGGAATGTAAGCCTAACAGTGTAATTACCTAAATTTGTACAACACAAGCACACTGCAATCCTAACAATGTAAATATGCACAAAATTTGGAGAACAAAATAATTGTAGGTTCTAATCTGTACTCAAACCCTAGTTCGACCTAAACCCGAAGAACGAAAATCAAATCATAAAACGAAAGCAGAAGGAGAAGGAGATAGAGGCCGTATTTGTCGTCGCCGGCGTTAGTAGGGACAACTGCTGCAGCCAACGGCGTCCGCGCCGCAGCGGTAGCCTTGCCTGCACGGCAAGAAGATGGCGGCTCATCCTCATCGGGTTGGTCTCCCGCGCCTTCAGCTTGAATGGATCTGGATCCAAATGGAGCAGCAGGCGGCGCCGCCGCCCCCGCACCCGCCCTCTGCCCGCGCCACGGCGATAGCGGGCTGCCCTCTGAGGAGGACGACCCATAGTCGACCCCAAGCAGGTCCCGCCCGCGACTCCGTCCGGATCTGGAGCCGCCGTCGTCACCACCCTCGACATCGACGGAGGGAGTACTTGCCATGGTTGCGCGCGCAACAGAGAAGAGAGGGAGGGGAATGAGAGCACCAGGGCCGCCGCCCAGGGCTTAACTAGCGGTGTCCTAACGGCCGTTTCCGCCATTCTGTTTCCCCTTTGCCACGTGGCTCCGACAGGTGGGCCCGACAAGTCAGATTCTCAGTTAGTCGCGGCTCACAGCACGTTTAGTGCTTTTTGTTACTCACTTGCCGAGGAAGTGGTGGTTTTTTGAAATTTTCAGCAATAGTGGTGGTTTTGCAGTATTCTTGCCACAAATGTGATGGCTTTCAGCAATTTACTCATGTGGAGCACACAGCCATCACGGTCACCAAAGGCGCACTTAAACTCCACCCCCTCGCGTAGCACAGACTCCACAAGGCAAAAGCTGCTGTCGCCCATGTACGCGAGACTGGGCCTCGCAAATGCCAGCCGCCTCTCCGGGTCCTTGTGGAACAGCTTCTCCTTGGTCACCTTCCACTCCGGCTCCACCGCACTTGTGCTGCTGTGGGAGGCGACCTCACAGGAGCATGTATACCCGTCCTTATGAAGCCCGACCCATGCGTCTAGCCCGTCATCGTAGTAGGCTTGTCCTTGGAACGGTAGAGCCCAATCCCCATGCAACCTCCACTCGGAAGTCCTGGTGTCGAAGGAGAAGGTGCCTTTGGAAGATGATGATAGCGTATGTCATGCGCAGACATGAATATGGTGTGCCCGTCCGGGTGCAGCGCGTAAGAGGTGATCACGTCGTCCATGGCGAATGGTGGCGGCGAGGGCACGCTTTTCCATGACCACCTCATGGTTGGGCTCGGCCACGGCTCGTCCTTGTCCACTGGCGCCCACGACATGGCCTCGAAAGAGTGCTGCTCGTGGATATGGTGATGTGTCAACGCGTACAGCATGCCGCTGGCGGCCACAGTGAAGGTAGTCCTGTCGATGAGTCGAACCGGTGGACGGGGACCCATGGTGAGCCCAGCCGTCTCGGTGTCGAACACGAGGGCGGGAGTGTGTGGACAGCATGGGTTGGTGGTGATGAAGATGTCGCTGCCCATGGCGGCGAAGTCCATGTGAAGACGATGTACCGGTGCGGCTAATCGGAGAATAGCAGGGTCAGGGAAGCCATGGTGCAGGTCGGTGGTAGTGTCCTGTAAGGCGTCGACGTCCATCTTGTGGATGCTGAAGCCCTTATACCAATCATCCAGCACCAGGTACAGGTGCTTCTTTGGCACACGCCGTGGCCTTTTTCCGGTGCGGCCGCCGTTCGGTTCAGAGTGGTGACGCTCAGACATGTCTCGTTCAATCGATCTTCCGGCCCTTACTGGATCTAAAGCTTGATTTTTTGATTCTGATGATGGTTATGAGGATGCCAGTACATGAGAAGAAATTTATAGACAAACGGAAGGGCAAGGAGATGACAATGGGAATCCAGATCTAACTGGCGATGAAATGAGAGCTCTTCGAATCCCTCTTATTTATGAAGAAGTGGGAGCCTCGGGCTGACTCCCAGCCGGGTTCGGATTGCAGGTAGGCAATGCATGGCAGAGTACCTAGCTAGAGCCCGAGTCGGAGCAGAACCACCATAGGAAACGCCCTACAGGAGCCATGAGGAACTAGGGTTGGGGAAGGGATTGAAGGAAATTCCTATTTGATTGAAAGGAAAAATTGGGGTCACCGGCGCACAAATTGCGAGGGACAGCAGTGCGGCTCGGCCCATTCCGAGGGACAGCCTAGGCGCACACATGGTCCCGTTCCGGGAATGAGCCTGTTTTTTTGTTTTCTTTTGACAGATTAAAATAAAATATCTCAAAAAACTTCTCTAACACAAACAGTACATATTAAAAGATATTCATGAATTTCACTTAAAAAAGATATTCATGTTTTTTTTAAATTCACGGATTAAAAATTGTTCATCCATTTTAAATAGTCCCATGAATTTCTAAAAAAGTCAACTTTTAAAGAATGCTCTGAATTTGAGATAAAATCAGGAAATTACAAAAATAACCATAAAAACCTTCCCTGGATTGGTAAATAAATATTTACATAATTTTAAAAACAAGTACATGTTTTTTATTTGTTATTTTAAAAATTCTGGTGATTTTTTAAAACAAGTTAATGTTACGGTAGTTGTTATGACCGTCCCCCGCTATTCCTTGCTCTATGTAGAGAACTCTTTTTTTTTTAAACGCAGTACAAACACAAAAACGGGTATTGAGATTGACGAAGTCAACACGTACCCCTCATTATAGAGGAAAAATGTGGTTTCTTCCCTGTTGGGCTAGGAGTACAATCACCCTCCTAACCATTCAACCACATATTGGTTCTTGCACGAAATAATATTTGCCATGATATTCTAAGTATTATTATCATGGAATTTCTGTTCTTCGCTCCTAGGAAAGAATACAATACTAGCATTCTCGTACAAACCACATACCAATTGTTGTGTTTGCTAGACTAGTTCTGCTTGTCTCGTCCCACATCATGTTGTCGGTTTTCGCGCTACAACCGGTTTTACCGTGTTTCTTCAAACTAATACTCCCTCCGTCCCATAATGTAAGACGTTTTTTGACACTACAATAGTGTCAAAAAAGTCTTACATTATGGGACGGAGGGAGTAGATGTGTAGGTGCAATGCTCGTTGATATTAGATAGTATATAAATTGCAGTATATGACATTAGGTAGGATAGTTGATAGTAAGCAGTATATTAATTGCACGTAAATATAATGTAGGATATTATTTGCATATTAATTATGTGATTACTGTTAATATTGATATTTTATATGATATTATTCGCACGCTAGACATGTTGATTACTCATCGGGGTGGCTTGTTGAATTGACCTGGTTTGATGGTCAAGATTAGTTGGATCTGCCCTTTAGATATGTTTATAATAGTATAAACTAGTAGAACGCCCGTGCGTTGCCACGGGCTTTTGCAATATTTTGGTTGAGTTTATATATAAACATAGTGAATGTTGAAGATAGCACGAGTGCAATTGGGTAATAATTGGAATCTACTTCACTTGCAATTTAAGTTCATAAAAAATTAATTAGACAATGTATACATAGAGAGTGATGAACCAACTAAATAACCTGTTAGGATCTAAGAATTACTTGATACGCTTACGATACTCATTCACAATATCAGAAATGTTGTCGTCAGCTTCATTCGTAGGAATGGCGCCCCCTCCGCTCCGCCATCGTCCGAACCCTCCTATCCTCCGCGATGTCAGTCGGCCTGTCATCCTTCCTCCACGACGTCGACGCTCGTCCTCTTCATGCCACTGCCGGAGCCCATCCGCTTCTGACCTTGCCCCCTCCCCCCTCGACGGCATCACCGCATCCTCCTCTTCCCTCCACAAAGTCGGTCGGTATCTCCTCCCCCCTCCATCTCTCATGCCCCCTTTCTCCTCAAATCCCTCGATGGCTAGGACGGGACACCGACGGACGAGGCGGACACAGCCTTTGTCGCGGTGGTCGGGGACGGGCGGGACGACATCTAGGGCGGCGGATAGGGACCGGCGATGAGGAGGGATCAAGGGTGGCAGATGGCGAGGGCTCGGCAGCGGGAAAGGTAGGTGGGAGACGGGAGGAGGAGAAAGGGTTTGGTGGATTTGGCACAATCTATGGTGGGGTAGGGCTGTAGAGTCCGACATGGCGAACGCGCCTGGGCGCCCCATGTCCGCCCTATTTGGGTTGGATATGAAGGGTGTCGATCAACCCGGGCATTTGAGACCCGTTTAAACATATTGTCTGAGTCACTCGCGTGATTCAAGTCAGATGTGATTATTTTGAGTGATCAAGTCAGATGTGATTATTTCGTTATATCACAACTGATGATTGTTGATTTCCAAATTCTTTTTGACGTAACCGCTTACCAGTAAGGTTCATGTGCGTTGTGATGGAGTAAATGTTGTTGTGATCTTCAAAATGAGAAGAAAAATTAGTCTAATCTCCATTATGCCTTCTTCTACAACTGAAAGATTTAGCGTTGTGAAACTTGGAGCAGAGGAATAAAATTTCTTTTTCTTCTTACATTCTCCGCTATAAAGATGTACATTCAATTATTCTGTTATAGTCCTTTCCACCATGTTTCTATGGTTTTCTTGCAGCAGAGGAAGAAAAACTTTGTATAGTTGACCCCTAACATATTTTAATAAAGAAAAACAAAGTCAGTGGGAGCCTTTCCCACTGTCATTGGCCCTGGAAAAAAAGCTTGCTCCTGCTAATATAGATTATCAACTTCTGTCATTATACACTATTGATTTTTGGGAGTTATCATAATATATCCCTGCAAGAATATTCAGATGAGTGCAGGATTAGTATGTCAATTTCAGTAGGAATAACAGATTTACATGAACAATACCTTCAAACCTGAAGGGCCATGATCTAATTCACACCTTATTCGTTCATGCCCCTGTAATGTTATGTAAAATTAGCTTCATAATACGTTAATGGATGCGGTAAATAAATATTAATAAATGACATAATACAAGTTCAAGAAAGGAAAACAACATACTTCGAACGAATTCCATTTTTAAGTGTCTTTTTTATATGACCATTCCTTGGAGGACATTTGTGATGTCATATATGCGACGATTTTGACCTTCATTTGGGTTATACTTTGTCGAACAAAGTGTGTGCACTGTACATACTTGAAGCTTGGGAAAACACTTATAAATGTCCCAGAAAAAATATGAATAAATTTGAAGCTAAATTGTCATAAATGTCCCACAAGAATCAAGAGCTAACAATATATGAAGTATTAACCCTGAAGAATCACACCTTTGGCCTAGACAAAAGGTATGTAAAAAAATCGAACATGAAACTTCAGTTCCATCTATTTCTAGAAAGAGGTGCCAGAGTGACGTGTAAGGCCTCATTCGGTTTGGAGGATTTTTATAGGAAAAATATGGGAACAAGGATTCCAGAGGAAAATTTCCTATATATGCATTCGGTTTGTAGGAAATGCGTACAGTAGTTTCGTAGGAATACTATTCATTTCCTATGCTTTTGAAGGAAACTACACATCCACTCAAAGCTCATTTTACGCGTAGGAACGAGGCAAGTAAATTCCTTAGGGTGGCAAGTGACATCCTATCAAATTCCTATACTACTCCAAATTCCTATGTTTAAATTTCCTCCAAATCGAATGAGCCCTAAGAGGTCTACTGGCATGTTTGTCTTTGTTACAAAATTATGAGCAATTCTCAGGGCAAAATTAACTGTAGCATGCCTCTCAATGTTCTTTTTGCTGGAGAAGTTATATTTGTTACTAAAAGCACCAGGTAGCATATCAGGTCATCAGATAATCGTCTGACTGACTTCCTCCTTCCTACTGCTTCACTGAGTGCTTGTAGTTGCAAGAAAAATGAGATCTCTGTGTCACACAACAGCCTGCGGCCGCCGATGAGAATGATGGTTCCTTTATGAACAGAATTGCCATCTGTCTGCAAGTTCCGCTCGGAGGACCTCAATCTCAGAATCATCTGTTTCCTCCAGTTCTGGAGAAGAAAGGCACATATTACATAAATCATGCATCTAAAGAGCTAGTCCGATGACATCCTTTTGGGCCATATATATTTATGATCTTTCAGTGGCGTTTGCAAAAGTTTCCTTGATAGCATTGCACCAAATTGGTTGAGCTACCTCAAGAAATCTAAAAAATGCCAAGACCGGAAGATCAACACTTCCTATATCAAGTTCTTCCTTGTCATCTTGTCCATGGTAATCTGATCCACGGAGCTTCAGAAGCTCATAAGTATCAGCCAGATCACCCAAACCTGTTTTAGACAAATTCAACAGTTAATTCCATTGAAGTTTAGATACATTAGACATTTTCTTCTCAACAAAGGGATACAATAGACATATACGTTAGATGCATCATTAGTATCTGCATAAATTGGTAACATAAAGTATCACATGTTATGACTGAAAAATGATCATGTTGTTCATACCAGATAGTTTCCCATCGCTTCAATAGACCTCAATAGCATGCAGACCAGCAGCTTTCAAATCCTTTATCACAGGAACAGGATTTTTCAATGCCCACGGATGAGCCAAAACAGCTATGCCCCCAGTTCTACATATTAGCTGCACAACGGATTCCTAGCTGGCTCACTGCCCCTACAAATGAACAGCAGAAATCTACATCAGTACAAACTAACTACTCTGCATCTGCTGCGAAATGAAGCAAAAACATGCATGACCATGATTCAAAATGTAAATTTATGCAGATACTGTGTCCTCTGGACTGTTTTCCTTTTCTTTTTTTGTTGTTTTTTTCTTTTAATGAAAATATACCGTAAAAGATTATCAACATATCCAGCTGCAACCATGGCACGCACCGAGCCACTCCATTCCCTGCTATATTGGACACATCTTCAAAGTTCAATGGCATGCCGAGGTTCCTAAGTTTCGATAGCATCTCCTTGGCACGTGTATAGCGGCCCTCCCTGATGTTAGATAGAACCTTCTCCAGTTCCTTAGATTTTGCAGGGCCCCAACTACCGTAGTATGCGAGAATATGATCAGGTTCATCCGCTCCTGATCCATTGCTTTCAAAACAATTAACAACTTTGAGAATTAACCACATCTGTGTGATCATCAAGGCATGTTACAAATTTTAGGGTGGTGAGAAGAGAGTTACCTAGGCGAATAAAGGGCGCTTATCTCATGTTCTCAAGACCAGGGATGATACTGATGGAAAATTCCTTTGCCGACTCCATCGCCTCCCGGACACCGGTCATGATGTCATGATCAGTCAGTGCGAGCACTTTCACCTGTGCTGGTCACCAGGTAACAGAGTTAGCGTGCAAACGTGCTACGCATTATCCTTCCGAAACAAAGTGCAGCAAGAGTAAAAGAACTGGCGGCGGAGGTGTTTAGCAGCGCACGAGGATGAGCTCAGACATGGCGCCGGCTATTACGGAACTGAAGAACATTGGAGTTGCAGTTGTTTCGTCGAGCATGTCGCGAACGTCTCTGCAGTTGGTGACAGACGAGAAGAAAGGCTTACCCCATTGCAGTACGCGCTCCACAAGCGCCACGGGCGAAAGCGAGCCGTCGCTGCGTGCCGAGTGCGCATGAAGCTCCACCGCCACGCGCGGCCGCCGCCTCCCAGCCGGCAACAAGTGCCCACAGTCTGCCTCCTCCTCGACGCCCGCCTCGCCGCGGCGGCCCCAGCGAAGCACGGACCTCAGCGTTGCCAGATCCTCCTCGCTTGACGCCCTCCACCGCTTCTTCTTGTTACTCGCCCGCACCTTCTTCTGCTGCTCCCGATCGTCTGCGTCCGGTGGCGTGGCATTGACCGCTCCAGAGGCGGCCATGACCATCTCCTCCTCCTCGGTCGTAGCGGCGGGGCGCATTGTCGTCATGTGTCCCATCATGGACAGGGCAATGGTGCCGACCTGTAGCTCCACCTTCGATGGCAAACTATGGCTCGCAGGCGACAATTGGAATCGCGGTTGATCCAATCCGGACTTGCAGCCATGCGGGCACCTGTGCCTCCTGCTCCGATGGCAAAAATTGCCTCGCTTTCGGGGATCCTCCACTAGTAGAAAACATGGCAATGGTCCAGGCCCGGCCAGCCCATTAATCCCGGTTCAATCCAGAACCGGGACCAATGGGGCCATTGGACCCGGTTCGTGAGCCCCGGGGGCGGGCCGGGCCACGTGGGCCGTTGGTCCCGGTTCGTCTGGACCTTTTGGTCCCGGTTGGTGGGACGAATACCAATGGGCCTCGCCTGCCCACCACCATTGGTCCCGGTTGGTGGGACGAACTGGGACCAAAGGCTGCCCTTTAGTCCCGGTTCAAGTCACCAACCGGGACCAATTAGTTGCCTATATATACCTTTCGCCCGCGAGCAGAGAACTCCCAGTGCTCTATTTTTCGTGGCAGGCGAGGGGAGAGCTTTGTGGTGCTCTAGCTCACCTCCTATGCACACGAGGTGTTCGATGGAATGCCCGAGCCACACTACTTAATCTTTCTCCTCTCCAAGCTCCATTTTCCTTAATATTTGTCTAGGTTTAGCGGTCCGTCACGTCCCGTCCCCGTCTTCACCGCCGTCGATCGCCCGCGCCGATCTCGTCGCCGGCGCCACCGTGGTGAGCCTCTTGTTCTTATCTTATCTTCTTTCTGAAAGGAAAAAAAAATCTTACTTGTATGTTTATATAGATACTTGTATAATTTTCTTGCTTTTATTATTGCATCTTATATAGTGCGATGGTTTTGGTATCCGCCCCCGTCGGCCCTCGTCCTGTCTATTATTCGAATGTGGTATATATTATCTTTTCATAACTATTGGTTCATTTATTGTTTATGACAATTATGCCGACCAACGTGACATAGATTTTATTTATCTAGGAGGTTGTTGAAACGGAAATTCCAACCGACCCTATTGTCGAGAGGTTAAATTTAGTTGAAGAAGAAAACAATTTATTGAAGGAAAAAATTAGAAAAATTAAGGAGGAGAAGATGATATTGGAGTTGCATGTTGCGGATGTAAATGCGATGATCACAAGATCAAGATGGATGCAATGCGCTTGAAGATTAGAAAGATTAGAAAATATGTCATTCATACCGAGGCTTGGTATCATTATGCCGTTTGATCAGTTGTTACATTGGTTGCGATTATGATAGCATTTGTTTTCGCATTGAAATGTTTTACATAGTTTCAGTGTATGGTTTAATTAATTTAGATGCTCTGCAGAGCTTTATGTTGTTAGATGAGAACTATGTATGTACTTTGGTTTTAATGTGATGATGAACTTCTATTAATTTGGTCACTTAATTATCTATTCATGATGTTCTGTAATGATTTTTGACACACTTAATTATATATAATGCACGCAGATGAACCGGGAATGGATGTACGGTTCAAGACACACCTCCGAGTACATTAAGGGCGTGCATGATTTTCTCAAGTGGCTGAGGCAAACAAGCAGAATGGTTTTATGTGTTGTCCATGCCCTATATGTGGGAATACGAAGTCTTACTCGGACCGGAAAATCCTCCACACCCACCTGCTTTACAAGGGTTTCATGCCACACTATAATGTTTGGACGAGGCACGGAGAAATAGGAGTTATGATGGAAGACGGCGAAGAAGAAGAGTACGATGACAACTATGTGCCCCCTGAATACGGTGATGCTACTGAACATCAAGAGGAACCAGACGATGTGCACGATGATGCTGCAACGGGCGAAGCTGCTGAAGATCAAGAGGAACCATACGATGTGCCCGATGATGATGATCTCCGCAGGGTCATTCTCGATGCAAGGACGCAATGCGAAAGTCAAAAGGAGAAGCTGAAGTTCGATCGCATGTTAGAGGACCACAAAAAAGGGTTGTACATCAATTGCGAAGATGGCAACACAAAGCTCGGTACCGTATTGGAATTGCTGCAGTGGAAGGCAGAGAATGTTGTGCCTGACAAAGGATTTGAGAAGCTACTAAAAATATTGAAGAAGAAGCTTCCAAAGGATAACGAATTGCCCGACAGTACATACGCAGCAAAGAAGGTCGTATGCCCTCTAGGATTGGAGGTGCATAAGATACATGCATGCCCTAATGATCGCATCCTCTACATGTGCGTACAAGGATCGAACGCATGCCCGTATCACGGTGCATTACGGTATAAGATCGCACGAGATGACCACGGTGATGTTGACGGCGAGCCCCCTGTGAAGAGGGTTCTGCGAAGGTGATGTGATATGCTCCTATAATACCATGGTTGAAACGTCTGTTCAGAAACGGAGAGCATGCCAAGTTGATGCGATGGCACAGTGAGGACCGTAAGAAAGACGGGAAGTTGAGAGCACCCGCTGATGGGTCGCAGTGGAGAAAAATCGAGAGAAAGTACTGGAATGAGTTTGCAAGTGAGCCAAGGAACGTATGGTTTGCTTTAAGCGCGGATGGCATTAATCCTTTCAGGGAGCAGAGCAGCAATCATAGCACCTGGCCAGTGACTCTATGTATGTATAACCTTCCTCCTTGGATGTGCATGAAGCGGAAGTTCATTATGATGCCAGTTCTCATCCAAGGCCCTAAGCAACCCCGCAACGACATTGATGTGTACCTAAGGCCATTAGTTGAAGAACTTTTACAGCTGTGGAATGAAAACGGTGTACGTACGTGGGATGAGCACAAACAGGAGGAATTTAACCTAAAGGCGTTGCTGTTCGTGACCATCAACGATTGGCCCGCTCTCAGTAACCTTTCAGGACAGACAAACAAGGGATACCACGCATGCACGCACTGTTTACTTGACACCGATAGTATATACCGCAAGCTGCAGGAAGAATGTGTACAGGCCATCATCGATTTCTTCCGACCAACCATCACTGTCGAAAGAAAGGCAAGCATTTCAAAGGCGAGGCAGATCACCGGAAGAAGCCCGCCATGCATCGGTGATCACGCATTTGCTATGGTCAATGATTTACACGTAATCTTTGGAAAGGGTCCCGGCAGACTAGCTGTTCCGAATGACGCTGAGAATCACGCACCCATGTGGAAGAAGAAATCTATATTTTGGGACCTACCCTACTGGAAGAAGAAATCTATATTTTTATGCAACAACCGAGAGGGAAAAGGACACATATTATGGTTACATAGTGGACATATGGGAACTTGACTATGGACATAATTTTAAGGTCCCTTTGTTTAAGTGCAAATGGGTCAATCTGTCAGGAGGCGGGGTACAGGTAGACCCACAGTACGGAATGACAACAGTGGATCCGAAAAATCTTGGGTACATTGACGAACCGTTCGTCCTAGCCAATGATGTGGCACATGTTATCTATGTGAAGGACATGTCTACCAGACCGAGAAAGAGAAAAGATAAAGAAGCGAATACATCATACGATGAGCCAAAGCGCCACATAGTTCTTTTAGGAAAAAGGGACATCGTGGAAGTGGAGGACAAGACAGACATGTCTGAAGATTATGAAAAGTTTCATGAAATTCCTCCCTTCAAAGTCAAGGCTGACCCCAGCATCCTGATAAACGATGAAGATTATCCATGGTTACGGCGCAATAAGGAAATGACACAAGCGAAGAAAAAGTGAAGACTTTCTCCCGCAACTATTATGATGACACCATGCCAACTTTGTAACTGACGAGTATGATACCATGCCAACTTTCAACTTTTTCAGAGTTCACTCGAAATGCTTTAATGTCTTATAGTTCGGCCCTCGTAATAATTAAAAATAGCAACAATAAGTTTTTTGTTTTAAGTATAAACAAAATAAAATAAATAAAGGAAGAAATAAAACAAAAAAACAAAAATAATGTTTTCAAATTTGAAAACTAATGGCACTAACAGAAAGTTTATAATTTTCCTAAAACTAAAAGCAAAAAGAATTAAAAAATAAAGCAAAAAACAAAAGAAAATAAATAATGCAGAAATAAAAAAAAAAACAACAATAAGTATTTTGTTGTAAGTAGAAACAAAATAAAATAAATAAAGCAAGAAAGAAAACAAAAAACAAAAAAAGTGTTTTCAAATTTGAAAAGTAATGGCACTAACAGAAAGTTTATAATTTTCCTAAAACTAAAAGCAAAAAGAATTAAAAAATAAAGCAAAAACAAAAGAAAATAAATAATGCAGAAAACAAAACAAAAAAACTGGAATAAAAATAAAAATAGCAACAATAAGTAAAGAAAACAAAAAAATAAAAAAAATAGCCACCTACTGGGCCACCACAGCGTGAATACGACTAGAAACCCATTCATGGGCCAGGATTCAGGCCCGCGGCAGGGCCAGCAGGCCCATCAGGCATAGAAGTAAAAAGTAGGCTCGTAAGCCTGCAATGGAGAGGAGGTTGATAGGGGTGCGGCAGTGGGGCTTATAAACCACTGCGCGCCCCTCTCAACTAGTGAGATGGGACTAAACTTTGGCCCCGACGCGTGCAGCACAAGGGCCTTTGGTCCCGGTTGGTGGCACCAACCGGGACTAAAGGGGGGCATTGGTACCGGTTCATGGCACCAACCGGTAACAAAGGCCGCCGCTTCCCGCCTTTGGGCTACTTAAAATAGGCCTTTGGTCCGGTTGGTGGCACCAACCGACTAGCAGGCATTAGTCCCGTTGGTTTCACGAACCGGGACCAAAGGCTTTGCTATATAAGCAAACACTTTGCAAAATTCAGAATCTCATCGCCAGCTGTGCTCCCGATGACGCCGACCTCCTCGACGCCGCTGCCAGTTGCTCCACTCGCCACACTGCCGCTGGCCGCCGCCGCCAAGGTTGCCGCTTCAACCAGCGCTGTCTCGCTGCCTCCCGAGCTCAAGGCTGCCCTCTCGTCACGGGCCTTCCCGAGCTCAAGGCCTGTCCCGCCTCAGCCACGCCTCGAGCCCCTGCCCTGTCGTCTCCGCTCACAAGGCGCCGCCGCCCCACTGCCGCCATCGCTATCTAGTCATTGTGAGCCGCCGCCAAGACCGGCTCTTTTTTACTTTTATTAGTTTAATTTTTTGTTCATATATATATATATATATATATAATGTATATGTATGTGGCTATGTGTATGTAGATGTTCAAAATGTATAAAAAATTGTTCAGAGCATGTTTTTCTTCATATATGTATTTTTTGTTCATATGTGTATTAATGTTTTCATATATGCAAAAGATAGATTTTTAGAAAAGTTAGGTTTTTTCTGTTCATAGATTTTTTTGGTGATATTAATTATTGTAGAAATATGCAAATGTTTGTATATTCATATGAACAATGCATTAGGCAAAACATTTGTTTTTTTTTAATTTTCTATTTGAACATTTTTTTTAAAACAAGCAATACTAAAAGAATGAGAGGAAAAAGGAAAATAAGAAGAGGAAGAAAGGAGAAGAAGAGGAGAGGAAGAAGAGGAGAAATAAATAAGAAGAGGAAATAAGAAGAAAAAGAAGAGGAGAAGAAGAAAGGAATAGAGGAGAAGAAGAAAAATAGAAATTTTCTATTTTTCTTCTTCTCCTCTATTCCTTTCTTCTTCTCCTCTTCTTTTTCTTCTTTTTTTTCTTCTTCCTCTTTTCTTCCTTTTCCTTATTTTCCTTTCTTGCAAGAAGAAGAAAAAGAAGAGTAGAAGAAGAAGAAAGGAATAGAGGAGAAAGAAGAAACTTCAACACGAGGGGGGGGGGGTACCGATACCCCCTCCCCGATAACATTATTTTCCCATGTATATGTATGTCGCGTCATTGTCGATATAACCCCCTCGAGATAACTTCGACATGAGGGGCGGTCGATATATATACCCCCTCTCGACCGTGATAACTTATACGACGGCAGCACCCCCATCGGCCCTCTCGCTCGACCAAAACTCTCGAGGACACCCAAACCCTAGAGAGAAAACGATGTTGGTCTCCTACCCCCTCCCGCCGCGCCCCTACCCGACAAATTAACTCTCTCGAGGCCACCCAAATTAACCCTTGAAGCGTTGTGTCGAGGCGACCCCAAACCCTAGAGAGAGAAAACGATGTTGGTCTGCTACCCTCCCCTCCGCCCCTACCCGACAACTTCCCTCTCTCGAGGCCACCCAAACTAACATGATTCCTTATTGTGATTAGATATCTAGTTCTACGTTTGATACTAATATATATATATATATATATATATATATATATATATATATATATATCCATCTGTACCATGTTTGAATAATAATTGACATGTTGTAAATATTTGCAGAAACTATGGAGCACTCCCGAGACCAAGAAACAGAAGCAATGTTGGGGCACATAATCGCACAAGGAAGTGATGAAGTTGCGTCATTTCTCAACGACACCGGACTGGGTGAAGAAGAGGGCTATGTTCATGATGGCTTCGACCCATTAATGCCGGTACAAGAAGAGGACTATGTTCATGATGGCTCCGGTGACACAATGGAGGTACAAGCGAAGGAGACCGTCTTGATCGCTCCGGTGACCGAACCGAGTCCGCCAGTATATATATATTAGTTAAGCCCGTGGACTAGTTAATTGATGCATCCATTGTTTTGGTATATGTACAGATATTAATTACTCTCGTCTTTCTTCCTTATAATTTCTAGCCCTCGGATCGAGCACAACTTCGTAAGGAGACGAGGCCCAAGAAAAAGTTGAGCTCGGATGAAAAGTTTGAGATCATAGAAATCGCGCCCGATGACGAACCGATTGAACCCATGCGGACAAGGAAGGCATTTTCTGCTTTCGATGGGTTCTTGTTAGGGACAAGATCCCGATCAGCATCCATCAATGGTATAAGCCTAAGGAGGAAGACCACGAGGTGTCTTATGTCAATGATATGCGTAAAGAAGATCTTTGACCGAGTGAAGGCAAATTTCACCCTACCGCCAGAGGAGGATCCGAAGAAGCCAGTTAAAGAGCAATTAATCAAGTCTTGTGCTCTTAAGAAGATGGCAACCCTAATGGGGAGGTGGAGGAAAGAGCTGAACCAGTTTGTCGAGAAAGATAAGACACCGAAATTCATCGGCAAATATGAGAAGATCAAAGATCACTGGCCCGCATTTGTGGCCCACAAGACATCGGAAAAGAGTAAGAAGATGTCAGCGACAAACAAGCAAAATGCTGCGAAGAAGAAGCTTCACCATCGCACGGGGTTAGGTGGCTACCTCAAAGCCCGGCCTAAGTGGTCCAAGGCTGAGCATGATCTGCTTGAAAAAGGGATGGAACCAGAGACAATGTATCGCTGCATCGCTGCGGACTTGGTTCTTCGGGCTGGCGGAACCTTGGACCTCAGAATGTGGAAGTGCCGTGGACGGACGAGCAACCGCAAATACCAGTCAGAAGCTTCGACACTATATCGATGCAACAGTGAGGGACGCTCCTTCCAAACAGGAGAAGGACGAGCTCACAATGGCCCTTGGGAATCCTGAGCACCTGGACGGACACGAGGCACACCAGGCTCCCTTTCGTGGAAGGTTGGTTTTCGGACGCGGGGGTTACAAAACCCACGAGAGGAGGAAGAAATCGGAGCAAGACCAACTGCAGCGCTGCACGAAAGGTTAATGGTGCTAGAGGACCGATATGAGGAACGAGAAGCAGCAGATCGCAGCAAAGGGGACCCGCCAAGCTTCCCCAAGCTACCCCGCCATCTCAAGGAGAAGCAGCGTGGCTTCCACCGAGCTGCTTCAGCCGGAGCATGTTTTGACGGCTCCTACCGGCTATCCCGTGGATGGTATCACGGAGTCTCAAAGTTGCCACATTATGGCGCGATGGATGACTTTGAAGGTCAAGGCGGCTGTTGGCCAAGTTTATCCTAGTGGACCCGCACAACTTATCACCGCCACCGATTCCGTAGGATATGCTAAGGTGATGGTGGATGAAATAACGGAGGGATTTGAGGACCTCCCGCTTGACCACCCTACCGGTGAAGGGGAGACTAGGCTGGGTTCTGCTATGAAGACTCCATGCCTATGGCGGAAGGAGCTCATCAACCTTCCGAACTGGACGCCTCCGCCTCCTCCTCCTCCTCCGGCGAGTCAGGGCACTCCGACTCCTCCACCGCCTCCTCCTCAGGCGAGTGACGATCAGGGCACGCGTGGCGGCACTCCGCCTCCTTCTCCGGCGCGTGGTGGCACTCCGCCTCCTTCTCCGCCTGCGCTGGCCCGGCGCAGCCAGCCTCCTCCTTCTCCACCTTGTCGCCAAGGGCGGAAGAGACCAGCTGCCGCCCGGCTGCTCCGGCGTCGTAGTCCTTCTCCTCCGCCTCGTAAGAAAGCAAAAGAAGACATCCGCTCCGTCTGCTTCTGCCGACGCCTAGCAAGACAGCCAAAGGAGGGAGGAATACAGATACGGTCCTTCTCTCAAGACTCCAGAAGTTACCGTCACGAGAGGACCGAGGAGGAAAACGCGAAGATCGTGCGCATCAAGTGGATGACTGGTTTGCAGGGTTGAAAGCAAAGAGACGTCCACCTCCGGAGGAGAAGGTAGATCCGGTGAAAGCAAAGCGCACTCTGGCTGCCCTGAGGAAACCACCCAAGTCTCCGCCGAAAGGCCACTATGAGTGCATTATTGTAAAGGCATTTGCCGAAGCGGAGAGGTCGGGACGTACTAAAAGTGATCAAAGAATGAAAGAACGATGAGCTGGGAAAAAAATTGCCCAGCTTGGCGAACAAGCGAAGCAATCGTGCCCCCCACTCAAGGTGCCTGCTAGCGACATCGTCGATCCGAGGATGGTGCCCGGCTATGGCAATCCTGAAGATTACCTGCCCGACGATGTACATTATGATTTTTTGGAGGTGCAGATACAAAGATACGAGTACGGGAAGCCTCTCGTCAAAGATGAAAGCTCTCTATCAACGATGATGCGAAGATTGCATGATTGGTACATGAAAACCTGCAGAGAGTCTCGAGGAGGAGTACTTTGTATGCGAGTTAAAAAGAAGCATGACCTCGTTGGAATTGAACTGTTGCCTATTCCATTTGAGGAGTTCTATCAGTTTTTCAATCAATTGGCCCTTGATAAAGCAACGGTCACCTGCTACTGTCTGTAAGTAGTACTACTTCTGTCATTAAGTCTCTCTATATAACTCAGCTCTTTCATTGCATGCATTTATAATTATCCTCACTATATTATGCAGATTGCAGATCGCCGAATTGAAGAAAAGACAAGTGGGTTCCATTGGGTTCATTAACACATATCTCATAGATGCAACTGAGGTTGAATTTCATGCCGAAAATACCGAGGCCAACTTGCTACAATCGTTGGTAATAAATGAACACAAGGATATAATACTCTTTCCTTACAACTTCAAGTGAGTGTTACTGTCTTGTGGCATATTTGGTTTCCCTTATTAGTCCAGGTTATAGTAATGTAATATTGATGAGTTATGCATGCATGCGCAGGTACCACTATATTCTCCTAGAGATTAAGCTTGAGCAGGGAGTAGTAACTGTCTTAGACTCCAAACGGAAAGATCCCAAGGAGTATATGGACATGACTGAAATGCTCGAGAAGTAAGTTATATCGATCATTATTCACCATATAAGCAAGTTTATTCTTTTCGTGATATATTGTAATTTTTTTCTTTGTATGGAAGTGTTTGGAGAATATTCACCAAAAAGCTCCGGACTGCCAAGAAGCTGCAATTTAGACACCAAAGTAAGTACTATAGTAGCATATTCCACGCATCTCCTAGTGATTCCAGCGCTAGTTTCATCAATACCATTTAACATGCTTGCTAATTATCAGTTTGATTGACCTCTATTTCTTGTAAAGTGGTTGTGGCAGGAACAAGGGAATGATTTACATGGATACTACATTTGCAGTCCATCCGCCATACGACCTGTGAGTGGGGCTACTCGACAAACAATATGAAGTGCGTAAATAACAATATTCACAATTTTATTTTATTACCATCATTTGTGTTGAGTTTCATTCATTCATATATATATATATATATATATATATATATATATATATATATATATATATATATATATATATATATATGTATGTATGTATGTATTGACCCCAACATCACACTACAGTAATCATCCTCTGATCATGCTAAGTCATCACCTTATTCCATTTTTTATCACAGTGGATAAACACCTCCTATCAAAATCCTCTCTGAAATAAATTCAAATTCAAAGTGATAAATAAAAGTTGTTCAAATTCCAGGAACTAAAATGTTCCTACTGTTGCAAATAATCCCAATGCAATTATAAAATTGGAACCAACCTCATCAAAATTCACAAAATGCCCCTGGATTCTATTTTGGCGGTCCAGCAACATTTATCTTGCCTTATTTTAGTTTCTAAAAATACCTAGTCACTTCCAAATGCCTTGAAACAGTTTGTGGCAGTTTCATAATTCACAAAGTATTTATGTGGCCTAGTTCCACATTTATCAAAAGTGTTTTGGCAGCCCTAATTATTTTTAGACAACTTCTGTTAATAAATAAAAGAAAAACAGACAAACTGGAAAAAGGGAAAATGCTAAAGGTCTACTGTGCACTAAAGGCCTATTACTACAGTATTAGGCCCAGCCCACCACAAGCCTCCTTCAATCTCAATACAGAGAAGAAGGCAGGGGTTGTGCGTGGCACGCATCCGCGCCGCCATGACCACCATGGCCGCCGTGTCAACCATCTAGCGAGCCCCCGATGCGTATAAGGCCCTCCCCGATGCGTGAGACAACCCTAGCACCCAAATCCCCCTCTCCCTCGCTCATATTCGATGACCTGGAAGAGGCCGAGCTCGCGGTCGTCGTCATCGTCGTCGATCCCGTGGCCACCGGCCTCCCTTCGTCGCGCCAAGACGTCCAGGAGCTCCGCCATCGTCGTCTCCGTCGCCATAGCCTATCGGTTGGAGCTCGGACGGCCTCCTGCCTCGCCATCGCGCGGTCTTCTCCTGTCGGCCGCCCCCACCATCGCCGTCGATCTCCACCACCGGCGCCTCCCGGCCTCGCCAAGCTCGTCCACGGCCTCCCCGGGGTGAGCCTCCGCTCGTTCCCCCTTGCTTCCCCTCTCCCCGACGCCGGTTGTCGCCGTCCCGCGCCGCCCAAGCTCCGGCCGTTGGCCGCGGTTCGTGTCCGTGTCTCACGCCAGGGCGCCCCGTCGGTCGTCCCCTGGCCGCACCCCGCCGCTCCCGTCGTCATGCGTTGCACCCGCGACCCCCTTGCCTGTGCGCGCCCGCAATGGCTGCTGCATGTGGCCGCTGCCTAGTGCTTTGCCGTTGCTGCCGCTGAAACTCTGCTGCTGTTGCCTGCTTCCTACTGTCTCGACTGCTTGCTGCTTGTACTGGTGCTGGCTGCCCCTTGTGCCGTTGCTGCTGCGTCGCTCGTGTTGTTGCCGCTACTGTCCGTCGGTGCCGCCGCTCGCTGTTGCCGCTGCTACGGCCGGCCATGGCCGAGCTGTGAGTGAGTGTGTGTGTGTGTTCTGCTTGGTGTGTGCGCATGCAGCTGGCCATGGCCGTGTGCGCCCATGTGTGCAGCGTGGTGTGTGTGTGCGCCGTGCGTGTGGCCGGCTGGGCTATGCCCAGTAGTGGCTGGTCCTTGCTTAGATTAGTGCTACTAGGTACTCCCTCCGTTTCTTTATGTAAGGTGTATTATTTTCGGCACGGTGATCAAGATACATTATTATAGACATGTTAGGACGAAATTACCCTTGGCAAATTTGTTTGTTAGTGGCAAGTAAATCGGTTAATCCAAGAAAGTAAGAGATACATGCAATCGACAGAGAGATAGTTTCCTTATTTTGCTACAAGGAGAGATACATGCAATCAGGAGAGAGATACTTTCCTTTTTCTGGAGGGCTAACGAGGGAATTATGAGGAATTATAAGAAATGCACCTTACATTCTGAAATTTTATCAAAAAACAAATACACTTTATATAAAGAAACGGAGGAGTATTAATTAGTGCTAAGTTAGTCTAGTAGTAGATGACATGTAGGCCCTTTTAAATAAGTTAGATTTATTTATTTGTTTAGGTAAATAGTCAATGACATGTGGGTCTTGTTTGACCCTGTTGACTAGTCAATAGTTGACTGGTCAACTGTTGACTGGACTAGTTGACTGGGTCAATCTAGCCTTCTGGTCCCATCTGTAAGCCACTATGGCTAGCTGCAGCTAGGTGTAAAAAGTAATTTACTGTTTATATTCGTAATATAAATAAATTTAGAAAAATGTTTAAAACTTTGAAAATTAATAGAAAATAATCCGTAACTCGGATGAAAAAGTTTTATATATGAAAGTTGCTCAGAACGACGAGACGAATCCGGATACGTGATCCGTTTACCTGTCAGATGCCCCTAGCATGCTGAACATGGAACCGTCCCCTCTCTTTCATCTGTCCGAAATCCGCCTACCACCGGGAAATCATCCTCGGATGTTTTCCCCTTTGTCTGCAACATATAGTACCGCGTTAGAGCACGCCTAGCGCTACGTATCGTCATGTCATGCTTAGTGATACCTCTGTTTGCTATGTATTTACTGTTTCTTCCCCCTCTTCTCTCCAGTAGACCCCGATGCTGATGATGCCCCGGTGATCGACTACGTCGACGACGACCCCTCCTTTCCAGAGCAACCAGGCAAGCGCCTCCTTTGATCATCCCGATATCGCCCATTCCATTCTCGCATGCTTGCATTAGATTTTGCTACTATTATTGTTTGCTCCTATTCTGATGCATAGCCTGCTTTTGTAACACCTTATTGTTACCTACACCTTATCCTAAACCGCTTAGTATAGGTTGGTTAGTGATCCATCGCTGACCCCCACCTTGTCCTTGTTGCCCTGCTTCATCATTGAAGACCCGATCAACTGGACCGAAGACCAGCCCCCAAGACCGCACATCACTTTCCCCTTAGTTGCTCAACACTCTTTGGGTTACTATCGAGTACCGAGGGTGAACCTCTTCAAAGACTTCGATGTTAACCTCAGAGTGTAGTCATTCGATCGTGGTCATCGAGGGTGATTACCTCCTTAACCACTTCCGATACGACTGTCAGGCAACCCTCAAGTGTGAACCTCGGGGTGATTCCTCTTACGCTCACCTTGATGATTACATCTAGTGGAATTCATCGGGGTGATTCCTCGGGTTTTCCCTTGATGTTTGGACACACGGATACTTGGACTTTACCCATTACTTGGAAAGATGGGTCGACCACGAGGGGTACCCGCGAGCTTAATTGCGAGTGATGTGGAGACGGGTTGACACGGAGGGTGCCCGCGAGATAATTACGAGGCGTGGCGGGCATTCCTAGCCCTTGCCGCAAGTCCTCGAGGACGGGCAACGGGTCACATCTTTCGTGAGTCTCGCTTGTTACCGCGTTCCTAATCCACTACGATTTGGATATTTGATCCGAGGGGCCTCTGGCCTGATAGCACTAACCATCACGTGGGCATAGTATGGGCGTTCTGCATCGTATGCATCAGCCGAAACTTACTAGACGTCAGCGACTGAGCGGCGCGCGCCGGGTTGGACTGGTAAGCTCCTGCCTTTTTAGGGAGGTAGCTAGGTCTGCCACCGGCCGCCTCGCAACGCAGTGTGAGTTCCCCGGGAGATGGCCCATGACCCCGGGGCATAGGTTTAGTCCGGCGTGCTGGCCTCTCTATTAAGCCTAGGTCGGGTTGCGGCGTATTGTTTGGCCGAGGCCGGGCATGACCTAGGAAAGTGTGTCCGGCAGGAGTTAAGCGAGCGTGGTGGGTAAGATCGTGCACCCCTGCAGGGAAGAAAACATCTATCGATAGCCTGTCCTATGGTAACGGACACTTGGAGTTGTATCCCGATCGATACAACTAGAACTGGATACTTGTGATGAGAATTTGGATGGTGATGAGAACTGGATTGTGATGATAACTGGATAGTATGGCTCTGGGATCTCTTTCTCGCAGGGAGTCGAGAAAGGATCTCTGACCGAGGTTGATAACACTACTACTACTTTACTTTATGCTACTCGCTCCCTCCTGTTGTCGCAAGATGGTGGTTTCTAGAAGATGCTAGTCTTGGTAGGACTAGGCCTTCTCTCTATTCCGGCATTTCTGCAGCCATCCACATATACAGCCTTCCTGTGATAAGTTGCATATGTAGTGTAGATCCTTGCTTGCGAGTACTTTGGATGAGTACTCACGGTTGCTTTGCTTCCCCTTTTCCCCCTTTCTTCTTTCCGGTTGATGCAACCAGATGTCGGAGCCCTGGATCTAGATGCCACCTTTGACGACGACTGCTACTACCACGAGGGTGCCTACTACTACGTGAAGACCGCCGACGACCAGGAGTAGTTAGGAGGCTCCCAGGCAGGAGGCCTTGCCTTTTCGATCGTAGATGCTTTTGTGCTAGCCTTCTTAAGGCAAACTTGTCTAACTCATGTCTGTACTCAGATATTGTTGCTTCCACTGACTCTTGTGTTTTCGAGCTTATGTATTCGAGCCCTCGAGGCCCCTGACTTGTAATATAAAGCTTGTATTATTTTTATTTGTGTCTAGAGTTGTGTTGTGATATCTTCCCGTGAGTCTTTGATCTTGAGCGTACACATTTGCGTGTATGATTAGTGTACGATTGAATCGAGGGCGTCACACCTTTTCAAAAAAAAAAAACCCAGCCACTGGAATGCTGACGCGTGGATGCCTTTTGGTTCTGGTTGGTTCTACCAACCGGGACCAAAGGCCCCCCTGCCTGGGCTCGGCGCACCGGCCACGTGGAGGACCATCTGTCCTGGTTCGTGTTAGAACCGGGACTAAAGGGGGGAGGTATTAGTAACGACCCATTAGTCCCGGTTCATGAACCGGGACTAAAGGCCCTTACGAACCTGGACTAATAGGTGTTTTTCTACTAGTGCTCGCCGAGACGGGGAACAACGGACAAACATGGCGATTTGAACAGAGAGGAGATGGAGGTATCAGTTGTATATACGGAAAGATTGTAGTCTGATTGGTGATATGATTGGTATTGTATATGGAATAAATATTACATGCACAAGGAAATGAAAATCAGGACAGGGAGGGTTCCCTTTTTTGGCTATGGGACGTGGGAGATGGCGTTCAGAAAATTGATTGCCTGGCGACTTCCTTCTTTCAATAAAACCAGTGGGGTTGGCGACTTATCTTTTTCTAATGAAAACCGGTGGAGGTATAGAGAAAATCTGTGTGTGGGGGGATCGAGGGGGTCGGTGGGAGGGGGTTCGAGTGGTACGAACGAACGAAACCACATACAAACTCGTCCATTAGAAGTAGAGATATAGAGATTAACATAGTGATCTTTGAGGTGCAACGACTGGTGCTATACCTGGCCATGAGCAACCTAGCCCAGACGGCCCGACCCGACACAGCCCGAAAAAGCCCACCCCGGCCTGGCTCGAGGTTGCCAATGGGCCGGCCTTGATTTTGAGCGCGACGGCCGGGCTGGGCCGGTCTCAGGCCCGTCGTATTCGCAGTTTAAGGAAGAGGCCCGGCCCATGGATCGAGGCCTGGCGGGCTTTTTGAGTGATGGGCCAGGCTTGGGCCTGATTTTTAGGACTGGCGGCTGGGCCGGGCCGGGCTCGGGCCTAGGTTTTCTGCATCGGGCTTTGATAGGCTAGGCCCGAAGCCCGACCCGGCCTGACAGATGGCCAGGTATAGCTGGTGCACATCTTAACAGAATTGGTCGGCTCAGGTGTCGGGAGTAGATAAGCCCGGGAGCCAAAAGGAATTCCACTTTTCTTTCAGTTTATTCTCATCACTATGTTGGGCCACTTCATCTTGTCATGTACTACCTCCGTCCTAGTTTAATGGTCTTCTTTGTTTTTTGTGTCAAATTATGACCATATATTTGGCTAGCAAATAAGGTGTATGTCACAAAACTAATATTGTTGGATTCATATTTGAAAGAAAATTCCCCATGTCTTATTTTTTTGCCATACAACTTACGCTTTGCTAGTTATAAATCAAATATCAAAGTTTGACCCAAAATAGGAGGGGGACAAATAAACCATGACGAAGATAGTAGTGTGCTGTTAGTTTTCATATGGGAGCAGTTTCCGGCGATTTCTTAGTTTTTTTTTTGCTTCTATTCTATTTTCTCTGATTTTTTTATTTTTTCTTCTATTTTTTTGCCTTTTTAGTAAGTAAATAATCTTATTTTTGCTTTCTTTAGATTTTTTAACTCATCAGCATTTTAAAAAAATTCTTGAACATTTTAGAGTTGTGAATATTTCTGTTAAGATTAATGAATTTATTTTTAATTTTGGGATACTATTTTTCAATACATTATTTTGCAATATTTTTGTATTTTTGCAATAGTTATTCTATTAAATATATATTACCGGTTGGAAACCATGTACAAAATAATCATCCCACCTTAGATAGAGAGGCACACGAATGGCTTCATGGGCCGGCCACATGTATGTTTTATTTTCGAGAATATTCATTGCTAAGACCGATGAACATGGTGCATGTGAGCAGTACTTGTTGCGGGCTCTTGCAAGGATCACTTTCATGGGGTGTGGCGTACTCTTAGCCATCGCCACATGTTGCATGCTGGGCACTCCCTCAGAATTTTATTTTTTTATTTTTCTGTATGCATTTTCGGGTGCTGGGCGCTCCCATTTGGAGGGAAATTTCATTTTCAAACTGTATCATATATACTAAATTACTATTGACAAGATGCATGTCACTATGTCAGGACCATTGTATAGTAAGGGCATCTCCAAGGCAGACCCTCAAATCCTCCGCCAAAAAAAACCGCCTACAACCGTCCGAACCGAGTGGTCCGGACGCACTTTACATCCAATGTGACACCCCATCTGTCTGCGGACCAGTGCGGTTGTTCGTTGCCGTACAAATTAGATGCAAACCAGGGGCTTTGCGAGCATCCATACAACAGCCACGTCCATATAGAACACCCCGACCAACCCAAAAACATTTCCCGCACTCCCACTCTCTCCCACGCAAACGCACCTCGGCTCTCCGCGCCGCATTCATGCCGGCCCAGAGCGGATGTGAACTCTCATTGTAGCCGATATTGAAGCGGTGCGCCGGTCGAGAGGGTCGCCCGCGCCGCATCCCAGTGTCCACGTCTGTCAATATCGAAGAGACGTGACTGGACAGCACGGCATGGCACGGCTATCTCCCGGATTCAAATGGGATGTCTGTCTGCCTGCCAGCATTACACAGGCGCGCCGGCGCGAAACTCTCTCTGGTGCCCGCAGTGGCATAGCTCGCTACTTGGCCTGGTCATCTCTTCTATTTAAAGGAGGCCATGCCCGACACGATACGCACTGCACAACATCCTCCTCTTCCCATCCTTCTCCGTGCACCACATTCGCCATGACCGTGAGCTCTAGAGCGTTCTGGGAGAGCCTCTCAATAAAGCAGAAGCATGAGGTGGATGTATTTAGACGTGTTTACTGTGTTTGTTCACTTGTATTAGTCCCTATGTAGTCCACATTAAAATATCCAAAACATCTTTTGTTTTCGAACAAAGGGAGCATGAATTTACACTATTCTTTTGCATATATTTTGTATTTAAATGAAAAAAGAAAAATAATTTAATTTAAAATATTTAGAACATAGTTTTTTTTTCTATTTTTACATGAATTTGATGGGAAAAATATGTATGCGCATTTTGGGCAAAATATTAAATGAATACCTCTCGATACAAGAGGCAAATATTTAGAACATTGTTTTTTTTTCTATTTTTTATATGAAGTTGTGCAAATGTTTTCTCATATATTGCAAATAGTTATATTTGTTAATTGAAATTTCATACATGTACTTTAATTCATATGAGGGCTATTATTTTGCTAAACCATAATACTCTCATGATGAGTATCTTACATAGGATGCCACATACACATATCGATCGTTATCAGAATACATTTTTGTTTTGCTGTTTTCTCACATAGGCACACCATATATACTTCACCCTTTATATTCTACTCCCTTCGTAGAGAAATATAAGAGCGTTTAGACCACTAAAGTAGTGGCCTAAACGCTTTTATATTTTTTTACAGAGGGAGTACTAGAAAACATGGGAAGGCGTGATGGACGACCCTATCTCTCTTGAACCTGTAATAGTAATCATCTTCAGCCCTTCATTTCATGGTTCATCCAATCGGATTTCCACAACTTACAAAAGTAGGACAAACCTAACAGCATGTTTTCCTTGTTAGCAGCAACAACAATTGTACAGTAATGATTCCCTCCCTGAAAAGAATCTTGTACTGATTGTGAGCACTGAGCGGAGAGGGCTCGTGATGCACAAGGTGCACGTCCTTAGTCAACAGCTCAGTCAACACCGCTTGCAGCGTTACCTGTACGTACCTTTATTTCTTACTGCGAGATCTGAGATCCAGTGATTCTCTGGTCGGTTAGACAGGTTCTGGTGATGCACGAGTCTCGAATAGCAAACGTTGTCCTAATTATGCCATGGTAAAACGCGCAAACGGGCTGAATTATGAATGTCAAATTTACCAAGAGATAGTGAGTTTTACAATTATTAAGGTTATTATTGAGAAATACTACTCAATGATCATCTGAAATTTTCAAAAAAAATTTGTCAGAATCGAAAATTTATAGGACACTTGGACTCTGAAGTTTGAAAATAGGCGCAATGCACGACCCTATCTCTCTTGAACATGTAGTAATCAACTTCAGCCCTTCATTTCATGGTCCATCCCATAGGATCCCACAAGTTCCCATTCAGGGGGAAATTTCATTTTAAAACTGAATCATATATACTCCCCCGTCCGGGATCCATTTCTCCGACAAGTATTTCCAGATCCATTTCTTCGACAAGTATTTCCGGAAGGAAAGGGAGTACCGAATTACTAACAAGATGGACCTAAGGATCGTTGTATCCTAATGATGGCCTTGCAGGAAAAATCTTATCCTGATTGTGAGCACAGAGCACATGAGCTCGTGATGCACGAGGTGTACGTCATTAGTCAAGAAAGCATGCAGCGTTACCCGTACGTGCCTTTATTTCTTACTGCCACCAAAGCTGAGATGGAGTGATTCTGTTGCCGGTGAGAAAGGTGCTCGTGATGCACAAGGCTGAGTCAGCGTATGCATCCTAGCGTCTTCGTGGTGCACATGGCTGATCCTGACATGCACAAAACATCGTGTTATGTCTCGCTCCATCTAATCCTAGACATGCTCCCATTGGTATTGGCCCTAGCTAGCGATCTATAAATACGACTCCCAACCTCCTAGTTCTCACACACAACAATCTACTAGTATCTCATAAGCCTACAACATCCCTTGAAGCAGAGCCCCACCCAACTCACTAGTCACCATGGCCAATTTCCAGATAACTCCCCGCGCCGCGTTCG
Organism: Aegilops bicornis; assembly: GCA_021605145.1. Taxonomy (NCBI): domain Eukaryota; kingdom Viridiplantae; phylum Streptophyta; class Magnoliopsida; order Poales; family Poaceae; genus Aegilops; species Aegilops bicornis. The sequence goes on from CM038670.1 coordinate 58,499,431, forward strand.
TGGAGAGCAATGAGCTCAACTTCCGCAGCCTGTACCTTTTCCACACTCCCCTTGGTTCAAACCAGAATCAGTCAGGCATAATAGACTCGAATGTTACTACCGGTTTGGGTGCGACCGTCGTTAACAACTGGCCGATATGTGACGGCCCTAGCCCTGGCGCCACCGTTGTTGCGCGTGCACAAGGCCTGCATATCTATGCCGGTAACTGGCAGAATACTTTTAGCATAACATTCGAGGTTGAAAGGTACGTACGCATATGCATTCATACATGGTTATATATATCTTTGTGAAGAAATATATCTTCATGTTGATTACTTAAACTACAAATGATCATGTCATTAGGTAATACTGTATATTGCAGTGCATGATATAGTTAACAACCACATCTGAACGTGATATAGGTTTAAGGGATCAACGCTTCAAGTGATGGGGATATCCGTCGAAGAAGGTGAGTGGGCTATTGTTGGTGGGACAGGACAGTTCGCTATGGCGACTGGTGTCATCTACAAAAAGTTCCATGAACAAAGGAGCGATGGTAACATCATAGAACTCACTGTCCATGGATTTTGTCCCATGCTGAAAGGTTCACAGGTGAGTTGAATAACCAACATATACAACTACTTTTTGTCTTCACCTAAACCTTCATTAGTTTGTGCCACGCCCCTTTTATTCAAGAAAATATCACATAATTGTCTTATCATATTGTAGAGCCTTCCCACAAAGGTTGGACCATGGGGTGGAAATGGAGGCTCAGATAAAGACATCGTCGAGGCACCAAGACGTCTAGAGAGCATCACAGTTAGCAGCGGCACTATCATTGATTCAATCAAATTTTCTTATGTCGACCAAGCTGGTCAGAAGCGCACTGTTGGACCCTGGGGAGGTTCTGGAGGAAAACAAAATACGGTCAGTGGACTCTTTTAATAAAAATTTATGTGATTTTCTCAGTTTCATATGTAATCAACAAACACTTCTTTATTCTTTCGCGATGCAGTTCGTACTCGACACTTCTGAGTTTGTGAAGGAAGTTTCTGGAACATTCGGCCTTTATGGAAGAGACAACCACAACATAATAACATCACTGAAATTTGTCACCAACGTGAAGACATACGGGCCTTTCGGACAAGCGAAGGGAACCACTTTCACCATACCAGTGCAAAATAATAGCAGCATCGTGGGCTTCTTCGGACGCAGTGGGATATATCTCGATGCGCTTGGTGTCTACGTGCACCCTCTCTAAGCTACTAGCTAGCGGCTAATGCTCTTATTTTCGGTGTGTATTTCTCAATCAATTTGAATAAGCGGAAGGGATCTAGTAGACTTTTCTCTTGTCTAGAAGATCCTATCAAGCCGCCCAACTGGCTTTTTTATTTACCTTTGTTGTGATGAATAAAAGTATCGGTTTTTATATGTGGGATGTGATTTGCTTATATATGTGTCTTGCCTGGGATGCATGTGATGTGATGACAACTATAAGAGTTGAGTCGAATCATATCTTCTCTGCATAATTTTCTTTACAACCATCTAATAATTAACCTGATAGGAAATCTCAAGGAGGTTGTTTCATCATCAGTGCTCCTACTCCTCGTCCTCCTCCTACTCTGCATGCAGGTTCAGAAAATGGAACAAGAGGGAGGGCCCAAGGTCTTCAGTAAGCTTATTGTGTGCTCACCATTTCTCACCAGAGATTGTGGTAAATAAAAGGTCAAGTATAAGGTTGTAGTGGTAACAAAGACATCCTTCATCATAGAATTGCTTACAAGAACGGATGCAGTAGCTCTTTCTTCTGTGGAATGGATCCTACAATAATTTTGGACACGTGCTTGTTACCTCAAGGATCGAATCTGGAGGTGGTTAACCTAGATCAAACAAGGAAGAAGGACAGTAATTTGTGCTGCTCTAACGCGTAGCTTCTTAAAGCTTTTTATTTTACTTTATATAGGGGTCAAAGACCCGACACCATGCCCAACACGGCCAAGGATAATTGCCCAACATGCCGCGACCCTGATCACAAACAAATCAGGTTTAAACTCTTTTTCATCTCTAAGAGATTTACACTAAAACGACTTGGAATGAACCTCCTACATTCGCTATCTTATACAACTCGAGACTCTACTATTTTATGTGATTACAAGGACTCACATTCACCGCCCCGAAACACATAATCATTACTACTCAACTGCCTTCACTCCAAACCTGTTGTGCATCTCCTAGAAATTCCCCCTTCCAAGTGACTTTATCAGAATATCTGCAAACTAATCGTTTGTGTTGGGTACTCAATCTCCACCTTCCCTTTTCCCACACATTCGTTGATGTAATGGAACTTCGTATCTTCTTTTTTGTAGGAAATCTTCTAATTTATTCATCGTATCTATGTTCTTATCAACCTTGAGCTTCACTTGCCTCGGTTGTTCACTCATCAAGTTTGCATGACAAACCCCTTGACATGCCACCACCACTGTTGCAATGTGTACTTAGCTTCACGAGATGAAAGTGCAACTATCTTTTGCTTCTGCAACAACCAAGGGACCAATTTTTCTCCAAAAAAATATGCAATGCCAAGTGGGCTTTTTCTGTCATCCACTTCTCCTGCCATATTACTGTCAGTATATGTGGTCTTTCCTCTTTCTTTCATGTGTATTTGCAGCCATACTTTAGAGTTCACTTCACATACCTCAAATTTTGCTTCAAGAGCAGTCAATGGTGGACTTTCATTTTCCTTTCTTGTGTGTTTACACCTACAAAGACAACAAAATAAAGGGAAACTAATAAGAACTATAAGATGTGTAATGAATTAGCTAAAGTGAGTAAAGAACCAAAGCTATGCATTGTGAACATGAAAAATTGGTAGATGGATATGATGCGATGGATTTTTCTATTAGAATAGACACGAAAAAGTGATGCAAAAACCCACTCATCAAACATCACGAATCAATACTTGCATAACCTACAATACTACCATTTGCTCATGGATCTAAGTTAAAACGAGTAGGGAGTGATGTGACTTATACCAATGGAGGGCGGTAAAAGTGGAGTTTGAGAAACAACGGAACATAATGACATGAGAAAAATGGTGGGAAATAAAAGATATAAAATAGAAAGGAGAAAGAAAGAAAAGAAAAGAAAAGAAAAGAAATAATATACAATAAACAAAAGATACAAGTTCAAAATATACCTTTGTCGAGTCACATAGTTGTCAAAGATGAACACACTAGAAGCAAAACTTCTTTGCCGAGTACCCAACTCGACACTGCAACATCGTCAACGTTCTGTCAACTATGGCGACAAGGGACATGTGTCATGCACTTTGCCTAGAGCACTTGTGTTTGCTGAGTTCTGTCCGACGTGTACTTGGCAAAATGATATCTTGGTTGAGTGCTATCTCTCTGCTGAGTTTTTTATTGACACTCGACTTTCTATTGCTTTGCTAAGGGTGTGTTTGGTTTCGAGCCAAAGCTGGCCTTGCTAAAATATTGGCATGCCCATAAGTTTTGGCTGCTGTTTGGTTGGAGACCAAATATTTGGATTGCCAAACCCAACCGGCGTTTGCCCATGCAATTCTTGCCAATACGTGGGCGAGCCGAGCGCAACGAATTCGTGCGCTAAAATATTGGTTGTCAGCCTGCTAGCATTCCCCTGTGTTATGCTTGGGTGTTATGTGACCTGGCAAATTGATTAGCTCGCTTGTATGCTTATGCCTCCACGGATCGTATTTATCCAGCTGGCTAGTACGTGTGTGTGTTTCACACGGCCAACACGTGTGCATGCTGCTTCAATGAACCTTTGTTTACTTTTTTTTCTCTAAATGTTTGGTCATCAAGATTTATTTTGCTCCTTATATATAAAAGAAATCAAGTTAGGACGTCATATGCTCATTTGCTAAAGAAGAAAAAAGACCTCAAATATTGATATGTCCTATGTTAATTGGCTACAAACTAAACTGAGACCCAACCATTTTGCCAAAAAACTGGTAGGTGCTACGGATGCAATCCAAACAACACCACCACACCAAAATTTTGGTCATGCCCTTGCTTTGGCTATGCCAAAAGTTTGGCAGGGCAATTTGGGGCACAAACCAAACAACCCCTAAGTGCCGGATAAAATCAACTTGACAAACAGTACGACACTCTGAAAATGCTATGAATTCTAGTAGTGTATATACGTGTCTTGCTTGTGATGCATGCGATGTGATGACAAGTTGACAACCATAATACTTGAGTAGAATCATCTCTGCTCCGCATGATTTTCTTTCTAGCCACCTAATAGTTAACCTGATACAAAATCTCAAGGATGTTGTTACTACTCCTCCTCCTCTACACCAGAAAAGGCTCTCACCCTGCTTTAAGTTAAAAAGCAAGACCAACATACAACCATAAAATACAATACGCCATCAGCACACACGCATCCAATGTAAGATACAGAGTTGCTATGGAGTAGCCACAATACCCCATACAAGTCCAAGTACACAACATATAAACACTAAGCCTCACTAAGAAGTCGAACTAGTTCTCAATCGTGAGCAAGCCACGACGAAGAGACAAAGCAGCATACCTAACGACCCAAGAGCTCCTAGGTAGTGCCTTCATGAAGGACACAAAACCTGAGCCCTGCCACCACCCAATCAAAGGATCAAGATTTTCATCTAGAGCAACCACAAAGGGTACTTCAAGAAGGTGACGATGTGCATGGATGACGCTTATGTCGGTCTGACCAAAGGCATGAACGGTTTTCACCCTGGTAAGCTCGCTCCACCTCCGACACTGATCGTCAAGCAACAGTCACGATGCCGCCCAGGCGGGCATGGTAACTAACCAACTTCTAAGCCTTGCGCTCGGCCCATGAGCACCACCGCTTCCACCATCAGGGTTACTGCCCTAGAGTCCAGACATCCAAGATTCCATCCATGGCTTCAGGCCATGACTGACCGACAGGGGCCAACCATCAACGAATCCACCAACAATCCTCTTGCCCAGCTTGGTCTTGGACTAGGAGTCACTAGGTTAGGGAAGAAGTGAAATTGCAGGACCAGACCACATCCAAGACTACCACCGTTTTGTGCTAGCTATGGGTGGCACGACCGGATCAGCGCCACCCCTATAATGCCCCACCATGTCTCCCTACCCATCACTACATATGGCGAGCACCAGCCACCTACCCACCAGAGAGAGACACCGGAGCGTCCGCCACATGTTACCACGTATAGGGCTGTGGAAGCGCCCAATCGTCCCTCAACCTAACCTGGCTGACTGTCATGGACCGACGCCCACCGCTAAGCGATCGCGACACTGCCAGCAGCCTCATCAAGACCGCCATGGACCACGCCCTAAGCCTTGAACCCGACGACCACGACCACCAGCCTGCACCACCCACTAACAACCAGGCGTGAGATCCAGATGGATTTCACACTAATCTGGCATGCAAGCTCCAAGAAGGTAACTGCAACAGCTAATGACGCTAGGCCTAGACACTGCTGCAACGTGCTGAAGCTCGCCGACAAGGAGACCTCGCCGTCCACAACAACCCCTTCCTTAAAAAAACTTAAGGTATTGAGAAAGAGATTAGACGAATTTGAAATGGTAGCAAACACATTTCCTATAGGATTACAAGAAAATAAAAAGATAATTAAGAAATGAAAAAAGATGAACAAAGAAAATAAAATACATAAAAACTGTGTTTTACTGAGCTTGATTGCCTTGAGCTCATCAAATTTTTTCTTTGTCGAGCTCCCATGATTTAGATCTCGAAAAATCTTCTTTTGTTGTTTTATTATTTTAGCTATGACCCTTTCCAACTTGTAAGGAGAGCATGATGCAAAGAATTATGCCCTTAAAATTGGGAGGCGAGCTGCGAATATGCCTGCCTCCATCGTAGGCGGCTCCTTACTGAAGCAGGCTACAAAGCATCGTCGATGAGATCAAGCTGTGAAGAGGACATGATCAGTTGGTTTGAATATGTATGATGGACATGTGCCTATTGTTCGCACCATTAAATATTAAGTGATTCAATATGTTACTATTGGGTTTTGACGGTCATGTTATATCCTTTGCACTCACTACTAGATTCTCTAGAGGGCCCCACAATGTCTACTCGGTAACCTTTCATCAAAAGTAGATATAAGCATAGAAAGCGTTGCATGCATGCATCGATATCTATAATCTATAATACCTAAATAGTTCATCCCCACTATCTTATTTCTCTTGACATGCAGCCTATCCACATCACCACCATGGCCCACACATGTCACTTCATAATTTTTTTCCAACAAATCAGTGGATACATTTTTATTTCATTTGTTCTTCATCTTCTAACGTTTTGTTACCAGCGCAGGGAATGGACCGAAAACAATCTCTTCGTCTCCGTAAAAGCATGGACCCTCCCCCTTCTCCCTAAAAATAAATAAGAAACGAACCGATCAAGCCCTCTGTCTTAATGAATCAGAACACCCTTCCCCATAAATAAATCAGTTGTTTCCCCTGTTTACAAGAGGGTGCAGCGGCAGGGGCGGACCCAAGAAGAGCTGAGTGGGGGCCTAGGCCCCGCTCAAATTTGGCAAATCCTTTTGATGTTTGAAGAAAAATATGTGAATTTTTTGAATTTACAATAGAAATGCCCCCAGTCAAACTTTGTGCCCCCACTGAATATATCCTCTGGGTCCGCCCCTGTGCAGCGGCTAGGAACTGATCTCTGCATCAGGGAGCTCCTCCGGCATGATCGCCGGTCCGGCTGCCTCCGGTCTACCTGCATCTACAGGGATGACGCCTGTTGCAGCCTCGCTCTCCCTCCCTCCGTCTAGCTGCTGCCCGTGACCTCGAATGAAAGACGTCAAGTCACCACACCACCAAGATCCGGATCGCAACCACAGTAAGGCCAGCTGCTTTGGTTCATGACGATTCTGCCAAAGCCATCTAATCTCCCCTACCTATCCTCGCGTAAGGCTAGGTGCTTTGGTTCATGTCGATTCCGCGGATGTGGACAGGACCCTCAAGATCAAATGAATCTGAACGTTGGCGGCTAGAGTCGTGCAGTTCTAGGACGACCAACCCATTTTGTGCTCCAAACATGTTCGGGTATGGATATTCTGAACCTCACATACGCCATCTCATCTTATATACATTGCTATCCCAAATTCACATATGCAGTATCAGTTTGTTTAAGCGTACAATTCTGAATCAATTTTGTTATTGTTGTGGATTCACCATTGTGTCTGCCCAGATTGAAGCTTTGATCTGAATCAGCAGAAGTAAAAAGTTACAGGTAAGATCTCTGAGTGTAGTTTATATAGTCAGCACCAGATGAGGTTCTGTGAGATATATGTACACGCATAATTATGGATATTTTCATCGCGACATGAAACCTGGTCGTTTGGTGGACTATATTATGCCCAATGCCTATAATATGACAACATTTAAGGAGAATTATATTCTTTCAAAAATCTGTTGGTGACGACTGGAGAATGGTATTGTATAAATTGTCGACTTTGGGACGGCAAGAGAAGTATGTTCCGCTCCTCCTTACACAGATTATGTTTCCACCATGGGGTGAGTTTCTGTCTGAAAAGGCCATTTTACTCTTTTGTGTATATATACCAAAAAGGCTAAAACTGACCTGTTGTTTCAAGGTATACTGCAGCAAAGGTGCTGCTGCAAGCTTCAGCTTACACACCAATATATTTTGCATGGCAATCATATTTGACGATCCACGTACAGATGTCCATACACGTTTTACTGTTCAGTTCTAATATGGTAGTGACAAAGTTTTTTGACATATAACCATCATTCATTACATATTAAAAGGGTTAAAATTTCTTATCAGTCATCACTATATATCAGGTACATCTTTGACTCCAAAGGGTTACACTTTATTTTTACCTGCACATCTTAAGGTTATGCTGGAAATTTATCTTTATCAGTCATCACTATATCAGGTATATCTTTGCCTCCAAAGGGTTGCAATTTTTTACCTACATATCCTAAGTAATGCTGGACATTTATCTTAGATTTTCCATTAACTACGGTATGTTGATTACCCATTTGTTAAATGGTTTTTGCTGCAGGACAATTGTTAATATCTGTCCAACATCACATATTTATTTATTTTTTGTTTTGTTCGAAGGCCGAGCTTTGGGAAGAGTAAATACAAGTTACTAGATTTATGGTCTATTGTAAATTTGTGATTGGGGACCTTAAGTGTGGTATCACAATCTTTCATTTCTTCTTGGTTAATCTTCCATATATTTATTTCATTTCAGTCTAAAGCCGAGCTTTAGGAAGAGAGTAAATGCAAGTTATTAGATTTGTAGTCTATTGCAAATTTTTGATTGGGGACCTTCTGTGGCATGAAGATCTTTCATCACTTGGTTAATCTACCGTAGGTCCTATCAGCTTGAAAGATAGAAATATATTGCTTCCATTCCTTTCCTTCCAATGGTAATCTTCATGAATAATCTCTTTCCTGTTGATGTAAAGTCCAAGACAGCCATTAGCACCTTCTAGAAATATGGAGTGTTTAGTCGACTAATTCAATGATTTTGGTGTTATATTCTGATGCAAGTTTTACTCTAAACACTACTGATTATCATGTTAGTCATGCAATTAATATTGTGGCAAGTAAAATAAATTGTTTCATTACATTTGATCTATTTACCATGCCACATATTTTAAAATTTGTTATTATTATTGCATAATGTAGTGTCCTTTTGCTTACCTCGAGCCTTTTCATGTCTACCCAAATGAACCTTTTGGTCTCAGTTCATTGTAGAAAAAATTACTCCAACAAGTCTCCGCAGCAACGCGCGGGCGGGGTGTCATCTAGTATAAATAACAGCTATGACGTACTACAAACAAAATAGCAATGTCCAAACTGGGGTTCTACAAGTCAGACCCTCAACTTAAAGCTAGCTGGAGTACTCGGCATCTAGTCCTTGTTCCGCTTCAATGCCCTCTCCGCCATAGTCCTGGTGAGTAAGCTTGCCGCTGACCTTTTCAGCTGGTCGCCGTCATCCTCCTCCCTCACTCGGAATAATCCAACTATAAGTCGGTGTCCGAGGGTCCTACGGCCCCTCCATGAAGTCAACAAAGTCGGGGTCATCATAAGTGTTGGAACTAGAGGGCGGCGTCGATGCACACGAATCCTCGCTATAGTTGGATATCTGCCCACTCCTTGATCTCATCCCATACGGCCCTCACATGTGGACATAATAGAAATGCATACTCCACACTCTCCAAATGACCATAGAAACAACAACACGCGGCATCGGAGATGTGTCGTCGTTGTAATTGTGCTCCGGATGGAAGACAATCTTGCGCAAAACGCCATAGGACGACTTTCATTTTGTTGGGAGCTTTTACAGCCCAAATGGTCTTCCAATTCTTCTCCTCAACAGCTATATTCGATGATAGACTAGAGCCACTTTTGTTGCGAGTTTCAAAAAAAAAAAGAAAAAAAGAGCCCACCGCGCCATATTATATGCAGATCGTGCCGTGTATTCATCATACTTAGTAAAAGGCCATCTTGAAAAGTCCATACCACCATGTATACGCATCTCAGGCATGCGCGTGCGTGCCCTATGCACGTTTAGCAACAGCGTTAAGCGTTTACTTGCGGGTCCGAGTTCCAACCTGATCGACCGAATACGTATGGCAGTCTGTTCTATCTGCTCACCGGCCGTCCGGGGATAATAAATATCAAACGTACGTACCTACCTACCTTCCGATCACGCACCGCAGCAGACGTACCTCACTACCGGAACAGGGCTCTAAGCCGACAGTCAAATATATGCCGACGGCTACCGTCGGCCTAGTCCGAGCTATGCCGACAGCTAGCTCCTGACCGTCGGCGTACAATGGCCGTCGGGCTATCCTCGCTTCACGCCGACGAGCCGTCGGCACATCCCAGCCGCCGGCTTATCTCGTAGTACGCCTACAAGCCGCCGCCGGCATATATAGGCCGTCGGCATAGATGCAGTTCGCCGACAACCGCTATCACGGCGGGCTAACGACGCCAAATCTATGCCGACGGCCGTGACGGGTGGCCGTCGGCATAGATACGGGTGACACGTCACCAATCCAGAAAGCGCCACGACCAGAGCTATGCCGACGGCAATTGCCGTCGGCATAGCCGACATCGCCATCGATCCACCGCTACCGCCCATCTCGCTTCGTCAAGATTTATGCCGACGGCTTTGCTGCCGCATAGTTTTTTTTCTTTTTTCCATATAGTATTATTATTATTATTAAGCATACAGTATGTGCTAATAAGCATACATATAGATTGTGTTAATAAGCATACATATAGTATGTGTTAATAAGCATATAGTATGTTAATAAGCATATAGTATGTGTTAATAAGCATACATCTAGTTTTTTTTCTTTTTCTTCACTGTTTTCTTTATTATTATTATTTAACTAACTTACATACAGTATGTGTTAATAAGCATACATACATTATTTTTCGGTTCTGTACAGAGCGGTGTGACCCCCCTCATGAACGGTGCCGCCGCCAAATTGACAACCCGGAATGGGGAACAACAGATCGGGTCTATTCGAAGGGGACTTTGCTCCAAGTGTTTATATATATCAGATGACCTACCACAACCGGATGGTGTTACGGCATGTCCGAAGAGGCGGCACGCATCTCCGGGGTATGGCCCCGTCACGGACGGCGGCGCCACGCAAGACTGGAGGGGGGAACGGACGCTCGGGTCTACATGGAGTGGATGTATCTGTGGGTTTGGCCCGGATGTTGCTCCCGGGTGTCCCTATGGGCGGACCTGACACAACCGGTGGAGAGGTCCATCGTCAAAGCCCGTCCGTGGGAAGTCAAAGGGCTAGATCTCGTGGTCAACCGCTCCAGGTTAGGCGGGACGGGGCCCCCCGGGGTAGTAATGCCACCGAGCGTCGCATCGCGCCTCATACATGCGGGTGGTGTTGTGGCATGTCCAAAGAGGCGACACGCCTCCGCTCGCTGCGGGTTCTACGGACGGGCGCCATCGCCAAAGACCGGAGGGGGGAAACGGACGGCCGGGTCTACACGGAGGGATCTTGCCGTGGGCCCGCCCGGATGTTGCTCCAAAGTGTTCCTATGGGCTGACCTAACACAACCGGGTGGAGAGGTCCACCGTCAAATCCCGTCGATTGCAAAGTCAAAGGGCTAGATCCCGTGGTCAAACGCTACAGGTTAAGCGTGACGGGGCCCTGGGGTAGTAATGCCACCGAGCGTTGCACCGGGCCCCTCATACATGCGGGGTGGTGTGGTGGCATGTCCGAAGAGGCGGCACGCGTCTCCGGTGTGGCCCCTCACGGACGGCAATGACACGGTAGTAGACGCTCATGCATAACGATGCAGCGTGAATATTATTAAATACTTGGAGCGCGATAAAATCATGAGTTTTTTACACAACGTGGGCACATGTGCTATAGGACTGATGGTAATTTTTCATAATTTTTGTGATGGAGAAGTATCTCAACACTTCCTCTAAGCGGATTGCTCTTCAGACGCCTCACGACCGGGCCGCGGCCTCGGGCCAGTATACCGTCAAATCTTGCGAGGCGGCCTCTCACAAGTCCGGAAGTGTTGAGGCGGTTGCAAACGCCCAACACGCTGCCTCCGGTGTGCCCCCTCACGGACGGGCGCCACCGCCGCACCGGAGGGGGAAACGGACGCGTCGGGTCTACACGGAGTGGATGTAGCTATGGGTTTGGCCCGGATGTTGCTCCCCGATGTCCTTCCGGGCCGACCCGACACAACCGGGTGGAGAGGTCCACCGTCAAAGCCCGTCTGCAAAGTCAAAGGACTAGATCCCGTGGTCAAACGCTACAGGTTAGGGCGGACGGGGCCCCGGGGTAGCAATGCCACCGAGCATCGCATCGGGCCCTCATACATGCGGGTGGTGTTGTGGCATGTCCGAAGAGGCGACACGCTGCCTCGGGTTGTGCCCCTCACGGACGGCAATGACACGATAGTAGACGTTCTGCGGTAACGATGCAGCGTGAATATTATTAAATACTTGGAGCGTGATAAAATCATGAGTTTTGTACACAACGTGGGCACATGTGCTATAGGACTGATGGTAATTTTTCATAATTTTTTGTGATGGAGAAGTATCTGAACACTTCCCTCTACGCTGATTGCTCTTCGTGACGCTCACGACTATGGCCGCGGCCTCCGGGCCAGTATATCGTCAAATCTTGCGAGGCGGCCTCTCACAAGTCCGGAAGTGTTGAGGCGGTTGCAAACGCCAAAGACGCTGCCTCCGGTGTGCCCCCTCACGGACGGCGCGCCGCACCGGAGGGGAAACGGACGCGTCGGGTCTACACGGAGTGGATGTAGCTGTGGGTTTGGCCCGGATGTTGCTCCCGGTGTCCTTCGGGCCGACCCGACACAACCGGGTGGAGAGGTCCATCGTCAAAGCCCATCCGTGCAAAGTCAAAGGGCTAGATCCCGTGGTCAAACGCTTCTGTGGTTAGGGCGGACGGGGCCCCTGGGGTAGCAATGCCACCGAGCATCGCATCGGGCCCTCATACATGCGGGGGTGTTGTGGCATGTCCGAAGAGGCGCACGCTGCCTCCGGTTGTGGCCCCCTCACGGACGTCAATGACACGTTTATAGACGTTCTGCGTTAACGATGCAGCGTGAATATTATTAATTACTTGGAGCGCGATTAATTCATGATTTTTTTACACAACATGGGAACATGTGCTATAGGACTGATGGTAATTTTTCATAATTTTTGTGATGGAGAAGTATCTCAACACTTCCCTCTACGCTATTGCTCTTCGTGACGCTTCACGATCGCGGGCCGCGGCCTCCGCTGGCTAGCATATCGTCAAATCTTGCGAGGCGGCCTCTCACAAGTCCGGAAGTGTTGAGGCGGTTGCAAACGCCAAAGACGCTGCCTCCGGTGTGCCCCCGCCCTCACGGACGGCGCGCCGCCGCACTGGAGGGGGAAATGGACGCTGGTCTACACGGAGTGGATGTAGCTGTGGGTTTGGCCCGGATGTTGCTCCCGGTGTCCTCTCGGGCCGACTGACACAACCGGGTGGAGAGGTCCACTGGTCAAAGCCCGTCCGTGGGAAGTCAAAGGGCTAGATCTTGTGGTCAACTGCTCTAGGGTTAGGCGGGACGGGGGGCCTGGGGGTAGCAATGCCACCGGGGCGTCGTACCGGGCCCTCATACATGCGGGGTGGTGTTGTGGCAGGTCTGAAGAGGCGGCACGCGTCTCCGGTGCATGGCCCCCGACACGGACGGCGCCGTCGCCGGCACCTGGAGGGGGGGAAACTGCGGCGTGAATATTATTAAATATTCGGATCGCGATAAAATCATGAGTTTTTTACACGACGTGGGCACATGTGCTATAGGAATGATGGTAATTTTTTATAAATTTTGGTGATGGAGAAGTATCCGAAGACTTCCCTCTACGCGGATTGCCCTTCACATGTCTACGACTGTGGCCGGCGGCTTCCGTGGGCTAGCATGCCGCCAATCTTGCGTGCGCGGCTTCTCACAAGTCTGAAAGTGTTGTGGCATGTCCGAAGAGGCGGCACGCATCTCCGGAGCGTGGCCCCCCTAACTGACGGCGCCGCCGCCGGCACCCGGAGGGGCGAAGCGGACGCGTCGGGTCTACACGGAGGGGATGTAGTTGTGCTTTTTGGTCTACACGGAGGGGATGTAGTTGTGGGTTTGGCCCGGATGTTGCTCCCCGGTGTCCCTCTGGGCCGACCTGACACAACCGGGGAGAGGTCCACTGGTCAAAGCCCGTCCGTGGAAAGTCAAAGGGTTAGATCTCGTGGTCAACCGCCTGTGGTTAGGGCGGACGGGGCCCTAGGGGGGTAGCAATGCCACCGGAGCAACGGGCAACGCACTTCCTTCACAAAACTGGGCATGTTCTCTCTCGATAGCTAGATACTACCTCGGAAATGTTGCAGTTTGCAAGAGGCCTTCAGTTAGGCTTCTGCGAAATGCGCTCAAACTTTTACCATAACCTACAAGGGCCACATGACGCCACCATGCTAGGTCTCGAGGATTTCCGGCAAAGTATGATTTTTCATGGATTTTAACGGCTAGATCCGGCATGTCGCTAAGGCACATTCACCCTTCGGGGGTGGGGCCTGCCCCTCCTTTGGTTGCACTAGGCCTACACATACCGCAAATACATCATATATGATTTGACAAACCACTTCTGGACATCATTTCAGGTGGTCGCCATGCAGATCTGTAACTTCCGGCATTGAAATCCTATGAATGCAATAAATGTCTCAAATATTGCAGGCGGCCCCGAAAAATGCCATGTCCTGCCACGTGTCATGCGATGGCCCCTTTGAGATCACGAGAAGTATCGAGGTCAACGGAGAAACGGGCAACACACTTCCTTCACAAATCGGACAAGTTCTCTCTCTATAGCCATATACTACCTCGGAGGTCGTGTAGTTTATAAGCGGCCTCCGCCAGCTTCTACGAACGCGCTCAAACTTTTCCACACATTACAAGGGCCATATGATGACACCGTGCAGTCCCGAGGATTTCGCATCATATGATTTCCCGTGGATTTTAACGGCCAGATCCGACATGCCGCCGAGGTACATACACCCCCGGGTGGTGGGTCATGCCCGTCCTTTGGTTGCACTAGGCCTACACGTACCGTGAATACATCATATATGGTTCTACAAACCACTCCTGGACATCATTTCAGGTGCTCGCAATTTACAAGCGGCCTCCGGTCAGGCTTCTCCGAAACGCGCTGAAACTTTACCACACCCTACCGTGGCGGGCTCGGCCCGGTCGGGAAGCATGAGAACGAGCAAGCCATTTAGACCGATGCCCTTCTCCAAAATTGTTAAGTGTTTACTCGGAATAAGAGGAGAAAATACAATTGCAATAGCTTAAATCTCATTGGTGGAACCAGTTGTGGCATGGATTGATGACATGGCTCACATCTATCCATCCATCTCTCCACGCCACATGCCACATCCACCCATCTAAAGAAAAGGAGGAAAAAAGAAAAGAAAAACAAGACAGAAACCCATCGCACGCCTCCCCTCTCCCTCTCGCTCGTCTCTCCCTGCTCCCTCCCCCACCCACGAAACCCTCGCCGCCGCTGTCTCGCCGCTCGATTCCGGCGTGTTCGGCGGCCCTCGCCGGCGCGCAGCACAGATCCGTGCTCCCCTGCCGCCTCTCTTCCCTTCCCTCCGGCCAGATCCGCCTTTGGCGGCCCCGAGAGCTCACCTACGACCCCTCCCCATGGCTAGGGTTTCGAGGGTGGCGTCCCCTCCAACTCCGGCGTGTCGCTGGCGACTCTGCTCCACCATCTTCGACGCCCACCGCAAGTCCCACGGGCGGCTCCGCCTCGTGGTCGGTGCTCCTGCACCCGGTGGCTGCGGGGCGGACGCACGCGGCGGGTAAACTCCGGCGAGACGGCGGCCCCCTCCACGGCGTGACGGCGGCCCCCTCCACGGCGTGACGGCGGTGCACTGCATCGGCTAAAGCATCCCCATGGTGAGCCCCTCTGCACTCCTCTGTTCCCCCCTTTTCCTTGTATAATGATGCTTCACATTGCTTGATATGAATGTGATTTTGGTCAATCTTCACTTCCACCTAGCTAGCTAAAAGAAACGCGTGTTTGTTTATGTATGCTATAACAAATCACGTACGTGTATGCTAGCTAAAAGAAGCAACCAAGCTAGTAGCTTAATTGATATACAGGAAACTAGCTAGATGTGCCTCTCTAACAATGTGTTCACCAGGCTGCTCTCAGGTATCGTTTGAGTGCGCCAATTAGTTCGGCCAGCCTCTATGATTTGTTCTGATAGTTGCTGGAGTACTTCTATTTGTGAAAAATTCGACGCAACAAAAAATGTTAATCAGTCCGCTCTCTCAAAGTCAAGTTTGGGCTGCTGCATATGAATGTATTTTTTTTCTCAGTTTGGGAGCTAGGTACTGGTGGAGTTTGGTGTATCCATAGTCCGCTCTCTCAAATGTTAATCAGCCTCTGTGATTTTTTTTCTCAGTTCTAGAGATGCAGGGAGGGAGGGACGTCCATGGATTGGACTGCAAGGATTGGATGCAAACCAATGCACATGAGGAGGAGAGATGCAAGCCATGCCATGACCTGAAGGTCCCTGCCGTGAACCCCTTCCCTTTCACGTGTATAATCATGCTCAACATATGATTTTTTTAATCTTCAATTCAGCCTAGCTAGCTGTTGTAGTACTTTCTTGTCTCCTTCCAAATATTGCCCCAGTCCGTTGAGCTTCTTATTGCTCCAAGTAGTACTGCTATTTTTCTGCTCTGCGATTTGATGTGCATGGTTCCAGGCTCCCAGTCTACCACTTTTGTTGCTGTGATGTCGAGCGCTGCTTTCTTTATTATCACGAGTTGCAAAATTAGTAGGAACTGAACTTTTGTTAACTTGTTGGCTGAACCAATGGAACTACTGTTATATTTGATTTGTTGCTCAACTAGTTCTGCAATGATTGGATCGAATGATGGCATGACCCTACTGTTATCATTGCAATTATCTTGGTCTTATAGATGTTATTGTTCCCGTCATATAGCACATGCTACTTTCTTTATTAGTTGGCTGCTAGTTCTATTTGTTCATATGTACAAGTGCTAATGTTTCTTTGTTATCTTACAAAGGATATAGTCCTTCATTTGTATATAGCTGTAACTCTCTTATTGATCAACATATACTGATTCGTCTCTTTACTGCAATTACTCTGTAGTTCATGATTTGCTCCCGTAGTGGTATAAAATTATAGTTTCTCTTTCAAGCTGGTACTGTGTTTGATATATACTAGTCTTTATCTAAATACCATGTATTGGTATTTCTTGTATGGTTTAGTACATCATCTACTTGTGGTTTAGTTGTATATTGTACAGGACAGTCCTGATGGTTGCATGTAGTGATAATTCTTTCTTTGCAGTAGCTATTTCATATGTTTCAGATGATTGAGATGCATGCTTATACTCCTATCTATACCAGGTGCATGTGTTGTGCTTGTGTATCTGTATACAGAATAGTACCCATGTGTAAGTGGGTGTATGTGTTCTGCTTACAACTGATGTTTAGTAAATGTGCTATCAATGGCCTATTTCTTCTTGCGGGTTATGGACTATATCTTTTCTTGCCAATTCCCTCTCTCTTAAATCTGATTTGAACAGATGCTACACTGGTCTCTTCACTTTCTTTCTTTCTCTCCTACTCTCACTGGGCTAGTTGATTAGTAGTGGGTTAGTTGGATTTCATCTGAAAACTAACCCAAGCTTAATTGAGGGACCCCCTAATCATGGAGTTACTGCTAGTTTGAATTGATCTTTGGGTTTGGCTTTGATCTATACTTTGCTGGCTCTACTTCTGTCTTGGGCTATTGGCTCCATTTATGTTGTGTTGGCTCTATTCTACTGTTTCTTTGATCAACTTTATCTGATTGGGGTTTGACTAATGTTTCCAAATTCCTAAGTGCTAGCTCCTACAAAGAAAGGCATTTTGCTAAGGGGAATGCTGCATTTAAACCATGATCATGTTTTTCCTGTTTGTTGTTTCTTGTTTTGCAGGTTGATGAACTGCAAGAAAGAAGCAGAAGATGAAGAACTAGATAGTTTAGTATAGGTTTAGTTTAGGACTTTTTCTTTCTTCTTTTATTTCCTTTTCCTCTAAGTGTAATTCCTGAATGCTTGTAATTGACATTTATATTAATAAAGTCTATTGTTTATTATTCAGACCAAATAATTGTAGTGTTCCATATATTATGAATATAGTTTCTTTTATTCACTTTTTGCAATATCACTTGTATTATTTCTTCATCATACAGGAAAAAAAAACTATGCCTACGGCAAAGCCGTCGGCATAGATCAGCCTAGGGCTATCCAGGGTGTGCCACGTGGCAGGCTATGCCTACGGCAAAGCCGTCAGCATAGATTTTCATCTATGCCGACGGCTTTGCCGTAGGCATAGCCCTGCCACCAGGATGCACACCGGAGCGACACGTGGCAGAGGTATGCCGACGGCTTAGCCGTCTGCATAGATTTCCATCTATGCCGACGGCAAAGCTGTCGGCATACCTCTGCCACATGTCGTCCCATGGTTCGTCAGCGCTTTTGACGGCGCCGTCCGTTGCCGTCAGGCGGAAAACACTGCCGACGGCTAAACTATGCCGACGGCTGGCCCACGGCCGTCGGCATAGGCCCCTATGCCGACGGCTATACTGCGCCGACGGTCTGACACATCTACGCTGACGTGATCTACACCGACGGGGCTATGCCGACGGCAGCCGTAGGCATAGATCTATGCCGACGGCAAAGGACCTATGCCGACGGCCCTGGGCCGTAGGCATAGGCCGCGAGTCCGGCATAGGCCTGTCGTCTCAAGTCCCGATCCATCCAAACCCTAGCAACATTAATCCTAGCTAGCTAGGCAGGGACGCCATGGTAAAGCCGGCCGACGTGCTCGGCCTCACGCGGGGTTACAAGCTGGAGCCTCACGACGACGAGGCGGTGGAATATTACCTGCTCCGTCGACTCCTTGGCCAGGAGCTCCCGCTGGAGGGCATCATCCTCGAGGACGATCCGCTGAGCGCACCGCCATGGGAGCTCTTGAACAAACACGAGCTGGAGGACAATGCTTTCTTCTTTGCCTTCGGGCAAACCATCGACAACAAGGGGAGTCGGAACAAGCGGACCTGCGCGGGCGGAAGGTCCTCGTGGATGACAAGGAGCTCATCGTCCCCGACAGCGGCATGGAGATCACCTGGAAGAAGTACCAGCTCAACTTCCACAACGACGGCGAGAAGGGCAGCATGGGGTGGGTCATGCACGAGTACTCGGTCACAGCCCCGCCCGATCTGGCCTCGTCGTCGCTCAGGCTGTATCGCATTTTGTTCAGTGGCCACGGCAAGAAGCGCAAGAGGGAGCCCGATGATTACGGCCGCGACGACGACGGTGGAGCTCGCGCGCCACCCGGCAATCCATAGAAGAAGAGTCCGAACTTCATCTTCTCGAGGAGCAGATTTCGGCGTCGGCAGATTTCGGCAGATCTTCAGAAGATCAGGATGGCTACGCTAACGCGGCGAACGCGACAGAGGATCATCACCTGCTGGCTTCTTCCCAAGACTTGGGCCGCTCGTTGTTCTTGTCAGGCGGAGACCACGGAGTAGGGCCGGCCACGGCGACATCAGGTCAAGACGCCCCAGCAGCTGGCGTGATACATGAGTTCGCCTGTGTAGATGATGGTGTTGCGCCGGTGGAAGGAACGCTACCGTCCTCCGGCGCGATGGACGAGTCCTTCTTAGATATCGAGTTGCCAGAGAACATCAACTTCGACGAGTTCTTTGCCTTTGACGAGGTGTGCGGTTTGGAGGGCCACCTCGACGGTCAGTTCTCCGGCGCCGGCATGCATACGCAATTGTCCGGGATGCAGCCCATGCCGAATCCTTATTACATGAGTTGCTATATTGCTAATGTTAGCATGAATGCGCAATTGTCGAGGACACACGCGGTAGCATGATTTGCTGATGGTGGCACCGTGTGCATATATTACTTTGTAGTGTATCCAGATTAGATGACCCTTGTTTGTAATGATATGCAGAAGGCCTGATCTGATGTGACAACTTGTAATAATAATTGATGAATTTGACTATAGAATTTTTCAACCAGTATCTAGTTTGAACTTAATTACTGATGACAAGTTGAAATTAATCTCTTCAACCAAACAAAATTTTCGGTTACATACTTCCATCAATATTCTATCTTCTAGTTTATCTTCTGATTGTGCATCGGTGTCGGTACCAGAAAGATCAAGTATGTGATGTGCACCGTGCCAAACATTAATATTTTGTTTATTATTCACCTCGCGTTGCTCTCATGGGCGCTGGGGACCCTAGCCTCCACCCTGCGCCGCCGATGTATAGCGCCCGCCGGCGAAGCCTGGTGCGCGGCGGGGCCCTTCTTCCCCTTTGGGCGTGCGGCGTGGCGGCGCGGCGGAGTCTTGGTGCTGGTGCGGCGAGGGCGCGCCGGGTAGCGCGGGCGGGCGGCCTGGCCGTGGGGCTGTGCACGGGGTTGGCTGCGGGGCGGCGGCGCGGGCACGGATTCAGCACGGATCTGGTCCTGCGGGCGCGGTCTCGGCCTCCCCTGCTCGGCCGGCGGGTCTCGGTGTCGGGACTTCTCCTTGCTTTGATTGGGCCGCGGCGGCCTGGATCATCCAAATCCCGACAGGGATGGCGGCGGCCCGTGCACGAGAGATGGAGGTCTTCGAACATATCTGGGTGAAAACTTGCTATCGGCTATTGCCAAGGCCGGCGATGGCGACACTGTCTGTGTTGTTCCCTTCCCGAAGGCATCGCCGTGGTGAAGTTCAAGGCCACTCTCTGCTACCGCTGGGGGAAACCCTAGATCAGTAGATCGGATGATGGCGGCTCTCTGATGTTGTTTCCCCCTTGGGGGCGTCATTCCTGGAGGTGCACAAGGGTTCGATGGACCGGAGGACGGCGTCTTTGGTGGAGAGGTGCTTCATCTTACACATTGATGGTGACGAATCTCTGCGGGCATGGCGCTGTGGAGACTCGGCGTCTCATGCGCGGAGATGGACTCGCGCAGGAGGAGGATGATGTTTGGCGTCATGGTGGCATCGATGACAGAGAAGCCTGGCAAGGTCGGTGCATTAGTTTGCTCTGAAGATGGATTGGTGGAAGATGCTGGCGGCGGCACATGAGAGTGCGTTGGACCGATCTGTGCCCCAAACCCAGCATGTGGCTTGGTTGGGGCCTCTGGCTTTAGATGTTAGGCATTTGTGCGATGTCTATTTGGTATTAGACTCGGACTACTGGCACTCCTTCATCATGTGGATAAGTGTAGCGACAGATGTTGCTAAGATGGCGGTTTCAAACTACTTGATGTACTACTTTGTAAGGTCTTTGTGAACAATGTATAAAATGGCTGCATGCATCACCCAGATGTAGAGACCGGGATAATCCTCCTTTTCTAATTTTGTTTTCAATTAGCAGCAATATTGCTCACACCTTACAATCTAGCTAAGCTCTCGGCTGGATTACTCAACTAGCTTGAAAAAATATGAATATGCATGTCTAACATCCAACTTGCGAATACTATGTAATCAAAATATTAATGTTGAGGTCATGGCTCCAGTGCTGTAGATTATGTCTGAGCTGCAGAAGCTTTCACTAGTAGAAAAAGGGTCAAAATCTGAGATACATTAGTACCGGTTTGCATTTGAGCCAGCACTAATGTGTCCATTAGTGCCGGTTCAAATGGCTAGGCGGGAGGAGATCTTTAGTACCGGTTCAATGTGAATCTTTAGTACCGGTTCGTGGCACGAACCGGTACTAGCAGGCTAACCGACCACCAGCATCTTTAGTACCGGTTCGTGGCACGAACCGGTAGTAAAGAGGTGGTGGCAGGGGCTATTTTTAGTCCCACCTCGCTCCCCTAGCAAGATTTTTACCACCTTAAATATGTTACTTTTCAAACTATCACAAGCATTTGGTCTTCATTGAACTCTATGTGTAGGATCTGTGGCTGCAATAGGAGTCTTCGCCGGTTCTTAAATCGGGGTAGATTCCTATTGACAATTTACATTCTATACAAAAAGATCATTGATGATCAATGTATTTTTTATTTACTTCTTTGTAGCAGTGGCGCGTTTTGGCTGAAAGGCGGTACTGATCAATGTAGGCTGCAATAGGAGTCTTCGCCTGATCTAGCTTCTAGCGCTAGCGGACTCGCTTCTGCCGCCGGCCTCTGGCGGCTCCCCTCCGCCGGCGACTTCGGTCGTCGATGGTGAGGGGGTCACCAGATCCACGTGTGTGGATCGTTTTTTAGGCTCTCGTAGTTTAGGTTTTTAGGTTGTTCATCGTTTTTGCTTCGGCGGCGGCGATGACGGCGCTGAATAAAGTTTCTTCAGATCCTACTCCGACGAGGCGATCGGTCCTATGGTTGGGGATGGATTTGGAAATCAGTCTGTTCAAGCAAGGATGTCGTGGCGGCGGCTGCATCCTCGTGGTGGACCTGTGTCCTCGGGCTTCGCCCGTTCTTGACGGTGTTTGCTCCAGCGCCGGCGCGGAGCTTGGGAGGTAGTCCAGGAGCGGATGCAAATTGTGGTCTGCATCGGCGGCATCTGGAAGATGGTGGATCGTGTGCTGGGTTCGTGGTTCGTGGATGGCAGGTATGGTTTTCTCCTCCGGCGTCTTAGTCGTGTGGGGGTGCCAGATCTGGAGTTCGATGGCGTATCCGGGGTGTGGCCCCGGTCTGATTGGTTCAACGGTAATGGTTTCGCTTTTGGTGAACCACCTTGGAGGTCCGCAAAGCTGCATAACAGCGATGGAGCCGCTTCGAGCTCAGGTGTGAAGGTGATCTCTCATTGTTTCCTTTGGTGGCTGCTATGGTGGTACCGGAGGCCTATGACGGCCGTTAATGTCAAGTTCAAAGGTTTCTTCGGTCTTGATTGTAATTTTACTTCTTGGCTGTTGTTCCTTTGTGAAAGGGCTAGCGTTTTGCTGTCTTTTCAGTTTTGCCAGGTCGTTTTGTACGTGGCTTGTACTATGCTCCTTATGATATAAATGAGACACGTATTACCACGCAAAAAAAGTATCACAAGCATTTGGTCTTCATTGAACTCTATGTGTATATAATTTGTGGACTCAATATGAGTCTTCACCGGTTTCTAAACCATTGAGGACTCATATTGATAATTCAGATTGTACACAAAAAGATCATTGATAATCAATGTATTATTTATGTATATTTTTACATGTTTACGCCCTCACTCTCTCCACTTACTCGGTCTCCCCCTCAATCCCCCGCGACGTCATCAATTTCCAACACGTTCTGACATCATTTGCCATTTTTCAGTAACCGATTTGTTTAGATCAGAGCTAAATGACCGTGAAATTGAAAATCACTACAAAACGAACTCTAAAGATGTTGAAATTTGGCATGGTGTCATCATTTCACCCGCATAGCATGTGAGAAAGAGTAGAGAGGGTCATAGCAAAAACTGGACGCACTTCATGTACAAACTGGACAATCTCTTTCGGAGTATCAGGGTTTCAGACGAGAACTCATCTGTTACACGGACGCTTTATTTTTTTAAAACTTATTTGAACTCCAGACTTTTTTTAAGCCGGCATTATGCAGCATTCAAAGCGGCGTCATCAATTTGTTTAGATAGCTAAATTACCGTGAAATTGAAAATCGGTCCAAAATGAAGCATTATGCAACATTCGAAGCAACTAAAGCAAAAATATTCATAAAGAAACTAAATACAGCAAAAAAACTACTCAGAAATAAATAGAAGGAAAAAAATAAAGCAGAAAAGAAAATACTATATAAAAAATTACTCAAAAATAAATAGAAGAAAATAAATAATGCAGAAAAGAAAAAAACTATATGAATCAAAAATATTCACAAAGAAACTAAATACAGCAAAAAAACTATTCAGAAATAAATAGGAAAAAAATAAAGAAGAAAAGAAAATACTATATAAAAAATTACTCAAAAATAAATAATGCATAAAAGAAAAAACTATATAAAAAATAGTTGGGACGCTGCCCGGTGGGCCTGCCAGACCTAGGGTGTGCAAATTCAGGCCGAGAAGGGTCGGCAGGCTCACAGGGCAGCGCCCTAGTTAGGCCCAAAAGCCTGCTATATAGAGGAGTTCGAAAGAGCAGCCGGGGCTGGGTTTATAAACCAGTGCGGCTGCCCTTTGCTCGGCGAGGTGGGACTAAACATAGTGCACCGGAGGTGGCAGCGCACGACCATTAGTACCGGTTGGTGGCTCCAACCGGTACTAATGGTTGTCCTTTGGTACCGTTGGAGCCATCAATCGGTACTAAGGGTTTTTAGTACCGGTTGGTGGCTCCAACCGTACTAAAGGCCCTCCTATATATATGGCGCCACGAAACATCAGTTCCATATCGACCACTTCCTCCACTCGCCGACATCGCCGCCGCAGCCGTCGCGCTGCCGCCGCCGCTTCGCCGTCCCTCGCCACGCTGCCGCCGCTTCGCCGCTCGCCGTCTCGTCGCCGTCATTGCCGCCGTCTCGCCCGACCACGTCAGCCGCGACGCTGCCCGCCGCCTGTCGTCGCGCCGTCCCCATCGCTGCCCCCGTACGCCGCCGCCCCCATCGCCCCACGTACGCCGCCGCCCCCGTGCCGCTCGTACGCTGCCGCCCCCCGACCCGCTCTCGTACCCACACATACACACATGCATAGACACACACACATACACACACACACACTGCACACACATATGTACACACGCATACACACACAGTACTACACACACACATATTTTTTTTACTTATTTTCTGTTTTCTATTGTTTATATTAATGTTAGATGAATTAGATAGAAAAGTTGTTAGCTAGATGAATATAGGACTAGTTTATTTTTAGTAAATGCTTAGTTGAACTAGTTGAATTAATATAACTAGTTTATTTTAGTAATAAAATTTAGGTATATGAGATTATTTGAACTAGTTGAATTAATATAACTAGTTTATTTTTAGTAAATGCTTAGTTGAACTAGTTGAATTAATATAACTAGGTTATTTTTAATAACAAAATTTAGGTATATGAGATTATTTGAACTAGTTGAATTAATATAACTAGTTTATTTTTAGTAAGAAAATTTAGGTATATGAGATTATTTGAACTAGTTGAATTAATATAACTAGTTTATTTTTATTAGTAAATGCTTAGTTGAACTAGTTGAATTAATATAAATAGTTTATTTTTAGTAAGAAAATTTAGGTATATGAGATTATTTGAACTAGTTGAATTAATATAACTAGTTTAGTTTTAGTAAGAAAATTTAGGTATATGAGATTATTTGAACTAGTTGAATTAATATAACTAGTTTATTTTTAGTAAATGCTTAGTTGAACTAGTTGAATTAATATAACTAGTTTATTTTTAGTAAGAAAATTTAGGTATATAAGATTATTTGAACTAATTAAAATTTAGGTATATGAGATTTTAATAGAACAAGTTTATTTTAGTAAGAAAATTAATAGAACAAGATTATTTTTAGTAAATGCTTAGTTGAATCAATAGAACTAGCTGAATTAATAGAAGTAGTTGAATTAGTTGAATTAATTGAATTAGTAAGTGTTTAATGTTTCGCCTATATGAACATAGGAAATGTCGTCTGATGATGAAAAAGATTTCATTATGTGTGAATACTGTGAAGATCAGCGCGGCCCGTGCGACAGAAATTTCCTTGTTGATGATAGGCGATTCAACATCAAGCTGGATGAGACCTTCGAATTCGATACAGTAAGTCACAACGATAAGTCTTTTTTCGTAATTAAGCATGACTTATATATGCTTCATTTGCTTCAACTTATAATTTTTAATTTTCACTATTCTACTAGCGCATCCCTTGCCATGCAAGAATTTTTGTCTTGGATAAGATAGGTTTCAATGCTATGAAAACTATGGAGGTAAAGAGAGTTTACCTGAAAACTGAGCATGGTTATACTTTCAACGTCAAAGTATACAATGCAAACACGTGCACCTATTTTGAATGCAAAACTTGGCAAGCACTATGGCTTATGCATTTGAGCCTGACATGGTTATCACCTTTGATATTCATCCGGAAGATGATATTGAAGGTAATAGAGACATCTGGGTCGATGTGCAGACGCCTCCAGTTCTACCATTATGTGAGTTCTTCTCAACTGTATTTTTGTCTTTGATATTGCTTATTCAAAAATAATTGACAACTAATTTTTATTGACAGCTTATTTCCATTCAAGCAAACATGTCTGGCGCTTGGTAGACAGGACCTAGTACTGTCTCGGAGCTGAACTGAACTGCGAGGAGATAAGTCATTATGTTTCATGGCTTGAGGATCTTCATACTGTCAAGACAAATTTTCTTCCTGCACTTAGAAATGTTAGTACTCATAACGTGCGACCAATAGTGATCGTATTGAACTACGGTCACATCTATTTAGGAGTGTGATGGTAAGATTTTACTATTTGTCCTCAGTGCATCTTTTGCATACATAATTTTTTTGCTAAACTTTCATTGCTAAGTATATTAATTAAGTACTATACGATGTTCTTCAACAGGGACTCCCGATGACAGTTGTGCCTCAAGGGATCGAGACTAAAGGTCGAATGTCAATTGTTAGCTTACGGCCAAGATATCCTACATTGCACATGAGTGCATTCAGGATTTCTAGAAGCGATGCATGCTTAATAGTGAAAGATTGGAGGAAAATTGTTAACGATCGCAGAGAAGTACTAGGGGGCAGCAATGAGAACCGCAGCCCACGGTTAAGAGACAGGTTCATCTGCATGCGCCAATATGATGAATCAGGAGAGCTATACATATTCTATGCTATTTTACCTGAGAGAGAGCAGCAGGAGTGATTCATGCTCTTAGTACTTGTCCTCTCATGTCCGTGTTCTTCGTCCTGAACTTAATCTCAAAGAGTGATTTGCTTTTGTGGTGTTATGAACGCTTATAATATCGTGACCATCATGTTGAACTCGATGATATTTTTGCTTCGATACGAAAGTGAATGTTTCTTCTTTAAGCTAGTGTTGGTGGTGGTTAGATAGCGGTAATGACTATGATGATTAAATAGTGATAATGACGACTACGATGATTTTTAGCTATAGCTAGCTAGAGTATATATACTCATGTTGATGATATGATGCAAGAGTTTTTATATTAATATGATGATGATGATGAGTTATTATATCATTTAATGAAAGAAACCGCAGATACTTGATCACCTAATTAGGTGATCAAGTATAATATGGATATGGCATATACTTGATCACTTAGGTAGTAGCTATAGGATCCAATGCATCCAGTCGAAACTAATCTGCGGTACTTTCACTTAATGATTTAACAACTCATTATAATGTAAAACAATCACTAAATTAAATTGAAAACACAAAATTAAAGGAAATTTTTTTAAAAAACACCCAATCACTAATGTCCTACACGCACCCGGGGCTGGTTCGTAACGAACCAGTACTAAAGGGGGGGGGGCTTTAGTCCCCACTCTTTAGTGTCGGTTGCCGAACCGGCACTAAAGGCGGTTACGAACCGGCACTAAAGGCGGTTACGAACCGGCACTAAAGGTCGGTTCTGCACTAGTGTTTGTGGGGAGCCCACTTTGCCTATTTCGATGGTGCTTTCAAATGAGATGGGGTTGCTTGGAGGGGCCTTGGCAATGCCGACTGTGACCTCACAACTGTCTTTGGAGCCCAGTCAGCCGATCGCCTTTGTGGACCATGGAGGTTTGGATCCTGCTATTGTTGTCCCATGATGCGGCTTGAACTACGTCGGTATTTCCCTAAAGAGAAAGGGATAATGCAGCACAGCTACGGTAGGTATTTCCCTCAGTGATGAGACCAAGGTTATCGAACCAATAGGAGAACCATGCAACACCACGTAAACAGCTCGTGCACACAAAGAACAAATACTTGCAACCGACTTAAGAGAGAGGTTGTCAATCCCTCATGGTTAAAAAGATAGGTAAAATAGTAGTAGATTTGATAAATAGATCTAGAGGTAACCCGTTATATAATAAATAAATAAAAATTTCAGCAAGGTATTTTTGTGTTTTTGGATTAAAAGATCTGAAAATAAAAACAAATAAAAATAGATCTCGAAGGCAAATATAATAAAGAAGATACCTGGGGACGTAGATTTCACTAGTGCCTTCTCTCGAGAAAAATAGCATACGGTGGGTAAACAAATTACTGTTGGGCAATTGATAGAACTTCAAATAATCATGACAATATCCAGGAAATAATCATTACATAGGCATCACGTCCAAGATTAGTAGACCGACTCCTACCTGCATCTACTACTATTACTTCACACATCGACCGCTATCCAGCATGCATATAGTGTATTAAGTTCATGGAAAAAGGAGTAATGCAATAAGAACGATGACATGATGTAGACAAGATCTATTTTTATAGAAATAGACCCTATATTTTTATCCTTAATAGCAACAATACATACGTGTCGGTTCCCCTTCTGTCACTGGGATCAAGCACTGTAAGATCGAACCCATCACAAAGCACCTCTTCCCATGGCAAGAAAAATCGATCTAGTTGGCCTACCTAAACCAAAGATTCGAAGAAGAAATACGAGGCTATAAGTAATCGTGCATATAAGAGATCAAAAGACTCAAATAACCTTCATGGATAAAAACATAGATCTGATCATAAACTCAAAATTCATCGGATCCCAACAAACACACCACAAAAAGAGTTACATCAAATAGATCTTCAAAAGACCATTGTATTGAGAATCAATTGAGAGAGAGGAAGCCATCTAGCTACTAACTACGGATCCATAGGTCTACAATGAACTATTCACGCATCATCGGAGAGGCACCAATGAGGATGATGAACCCCTCCGTGATGGTGTCTAGATTGGATCTGTGGTCTCTGGAACTTGTGGCGGCTGGAATTGATTTTCTTCGACTCCCCTAGGGTTTCTGAAATATTGGAGTATTTATAGAGCAAAGAGGTGGTGCGGGAGGCCATCGAGGTGGGCATAACCCACCGGGACACGCCTGGGGGCCCAGGCGGGTTGTGCCCCCCTTAGGGAACCCCTCTGGTACTTCTTTGTCACATCTGGTGTCTTCTGGTCCAGAAAAAATCAACAAAAAGTTTTGCTTTGTTTGGACTCCGTTTGGTATTGATTTCCTGCGAAGTAAAAAAGAAGAAAAAACAACAACTGGCCATGGGCACTATGTCAATAGGTTAGTGATAAAAAAATGATATAAAGTTGCTATAAAATGATTGTAGAACATCCAAGAATGATAGTATAACAACATGGAACAATCAAAAATTATAGATACGTTGGAGACGTATCATCCCACCTGTAGCTATTGGTCAGGTGTTATCTATGGGTGCCGAGGTTGATGAGATTGATGCTTTGGCACCTAATTCTGATGCGTTGAAGACCATCCAATAGCCCATGTTTGACCATGAAGGTATGTTGGCACGTATTGACAAGGTGGTCTTTGCGAAAAAGCTTTGCGCTTGCTCAATGGTTTGGAGGCAGCTAGCCCTGGGTCTGGCAAGGCGATTGCTTGCCTCCTAGCGGAGGAGGCTTCTACGGGTAAAATCAAGAAGGTGAAGAAGGATCTCAGGAGCATAGGCAAGAAGAGTGGCGTCATTGGTAAGGCGTCCGCGGATGCTTAATGGATGATGCTCCGTCTCTTCGACCATCATCTCCGATTGGCTCGTCCCTGTGGATTTTGTGGTGCCCGTTGTATTCAACTTTGGTTTCGTTGAGGGTTTCATTGTGACGTAGAAGTGCGAGAGGTTGTGGTTGTTGCGCGTTATGTATGTTTGTCGGATTAACCATGGGGTCATATAGTTTCTTTCTTAGCATGTAATCTGCATGTAGTCTGTATGTATTGGTTTTCGCCTGGCTTTCCGTTAATTAACCAGGTAATTTTTTTCTTCTTAATTAATCGATGAGGCAAATATTTTGCCTCCGTTTTGAAAAAAATAATATTAATGTTTGGCATCCATCAAACCCTTGCTGCTAATTGAATAATAAACCTAGTCTCCTTTTACCCTTACCCGCTGCCTCCCATGTCCTCTCCGGAATGGCCATGTAGGCGAAGACTCATTCCTCGTTTAGTCATTGTAGTTTAGGGTAGGCTTGATGTCTTTATTTAGGTTTCGCTTTGTCTATTGTCCCGTTCAAAAAGAAGAATCATGCGGGTACTATTTTCAGGCTACGACGGCAGGCTTGGGAAGCCAATGTCTTGTTGATAAGAGATGTCCATTCCCACGAGATGCTCTTGAAGGAAACAGTTTCGTCATCAACTATTCTTGTGCACTGATAAAAGAATGAATTTCAAATTTGCATTTACTAGTACATTTTTCAGAAAAAATCACTATTCGCAACATTCCTAAATATAATTCTTTTTAGAGATTTCAATATGGACTACATATGGAGTAAAATGAGTGAATCTACACTCTAAAATGCGTCTATAAATTCGTATATAGTCCTTATCGAAATCTCTAAAATGACTTATATTAAGAAACAGAGGGAGTACATGATTTAAAAGCGCGAACCAAAGTGCTATGCCACTGCCCAAATATTCAAGAATTAATTCTATGGAAAATCTAACCTTGCCTGCTTAATGTGAGCTTGCACGTTGAATTATTTTGTTCCTCTTCTGCATCCTAGACATACAAATTAGCCCATATGAGCGTCAAACATGCAAACTAGCCATATGAGCTTCAATTTTCTTCTACACCGAAAAACTTTCAAATCCTAGTTGAGGCCAGAGGTTGCCTTCCAATGTTTGGAGCGAGGATTGCCGCTCGGTCAATCGATGGCGGTGGCGCACTACATATGCGGCACTTGTCGCAACATGGAGGGTTTCCATTTTTCTCGTACATTTGTTTATTCAAAATAATTTATCTCTTTAACCGTGCATATAAATCACGAAGCGTTTTCGCTGTTGGTTTCCTCGCGTCGAGATTTTGAAACTAGATCCCATGTTGATAGGTTTTAATAAACTTAAAATAAACAAACTGTAACATCCCAAATTTTCAATTTGGAATGTTATACATTAGATCATCATTGCATATCATATTTTTATTGCATTTTGGTTAGATCCTAGAAATTCTACGCAACTCAAAGACCCACGGAGAGAGTTGGAGATTTCGTTATTTTCATATTTGAGTTTTCTCAAATTTTGAAAATAAGATCATTTGATTTTATTTATTTTATCTCCAATTATTCCAATTATAAAAATAAGAGAGAGGGAATAAAATGACTTTCAATATTGAGGACTTAACAAAAAATCAAATAAGTTTTCATTTTGGAGTTTTTCACTATTTTATTTGAATTTAGGAAAAAATGCGCGTTTTTCAAATTTGCATTTAGGCCCCAAATAAATATTCATCTTGTCCGGATTGATTTTAGAAGTCGGGGAAAATTTATTTCGAGATTTTTGGAGTCTGTTTAGTATTTCTTTTAATTGTTTTTCTACGCAAAACTATTTATAAAAAAAATGTGAACCGACTTTGGGCTGTATTCGGCCAGGACTCCGCCGGCCAGGCCTTTATAAGTCGCTGCCCCGAGCCCACCCGAGCCCCAGCCCACCCTGCGCCAAACCCTAACCCTAGACTCGCCACCGCCGCTGCCGCCTCGATCCGTGCCGCCCGCCGCCATTGGCCGACGCCGCCGCCCGCCCGCGGATGCCTCTGCCGCCCACGGACCCGCCCCGCCGCCCCTGGAGGTAGCCACCGCCCGCGTGGTTTTCCGCCGTTTTTTCGTTCGTTTTTTTTAAATCCCTAGATCTGGTTTTTTCGGTTTAGTTTATTTAGCGGACGTTCATCCGTACGCTCGTTTTAACGAACGGTTTTCTTTTCTTTCGCAAACAGCGAACGTTCAATCATTAGCCTGTTCGTCCATCTTTCTTTTTCTTGGATTTTTCGCGATTATTTCTGATTGCGATTTCCGATCTGTTCTTCGTTTTAGTATTTCGCTCGTTTATCGGAATTCAAAGATTCAGCGCCTAGAGTTTTCTCGAAACCCTCTTTCCGTTTAACCAACTCAAATAAGTTTTTGCTACTGTAAAATTTGACTTAGGTCCAGACTAGTAAACGAAGCTTGTTTTTTTCGCTGTTTGCTTTTCATTGCTTCGTTTCTTTTTGCAAACCAGAGTTCTTAAGTTGAACTTTCTGGTTAGATCTCTTATTTGAATTTTACCTGTGCATTAGATGAGTACTTATTATATGCTTGTTTGCTTGGTTGTTTGCGATAGAGTATCCGGAGTACGCCACTTGCTACTTCGGATCTCTAGGTTTCACGGATCATCAGCAAGGCAAGTAACACTTTGATCATACCTCTTTACTACCCAGTTTTATTGCATTAGATCAATCCTCAAACAATTGCATGATTATGATCTAATTAAATTGTGGGTTGGGAAGTAGATGAGGTAGTACCTATTACCTGTTTTATTATCAAACCCCTGGGAGTTACTTCTACGTTTGCTTATTGCCATGCTATGCTAGTAGACGTGGATTGGGTGAGAGAATCCATGACAGATGTGAGATTTTTATTTAATGGTTTATTTAAGGTGGCAACTTTAATACACATCTGGGTGGATTGAGGCACCTGGGTATTCCAGCGTTTGCCTGTTTTCTTTATGGACCGCCACCCAGGATCAAAGGGATCATGAGATTATTTATGCTAGAAACTTCCGTGTGCAGCCACAAGCTACTATGGGCTCTAGCATAGTTGATTAAGTTGCGTGAGCTCTTGAAGAGGTAGACTAGCAGATGTAGTGGGTTGTAGGTTGGTACTGTCTACCCGGAGTAGAGAGTTAATGCTTCTGAAACACTGTGTCTCGGTCATCCGTTTCTCAAACATCATGAAGTGCGAGAAATTCAACGGAGGAGATCGAGTCTTGTGGGAAAAAGTGCGCAAACCTCTGCAGAGTGTATAAACTAATCATGGTTAGATGTGTCCCCGGTTATGGAGTTTTGAGTATCTAGTACTTGATTATCATGTGAATATCATCATGTTACTTTAATTTAATTTGTTGGGTTTAATGATGATGCTTAATTGGGATTGAGAGGGTGTCTACACTCTCAATGTTTAACAACCACCATGATAGTTAAATAAAATTTATACCTTTACTGTTGGGAAAAATTGGCTTTATGCAAAACTGTAACCATAGAGCTTTCCACCAGCCATATATGCATGTAGTATAGCATATTTCTGTTCTTTACTCTCTATGTGTTACATTGCCAGCATATTCCATGTGCTGACCCGTTTTCGGGCTGCAACGTTCGTGTTGCAGACTTTTCAGACAACGAGTAAGGTGCCTTTTAGGTCGTGGTTCTATACTCAGTGATGCCGTTGGAGTTGATGGACTCACTTATCTTCCAAGCCTTCCGATGTTATCGTTATTAGATGGCCTTAAGCCATACTTATTGTAATAAGTTCTCCCTTGGAGACATTCGATGTAATAAGTGTGTGATTGCTACTCTGTTATAAATCCTTCAAGTAATGTGTGTATCAGCATTACTGATCCAGGGATGACACTGAAGCACAGAGATCAGACTGTTTGAGGTCTGGTCGCTACAAGATGCTATCATAGCACACGCTGACTGTAGGACACGACCATTAAGCTAAAGCCCTAGATCACTACTCACTCTTCTCATTTCTGACTCCTCATCTTTTCTACTCTTTTAGGATGGCGGATGCAAGGAACAAGTTCACGCAACCGAATGAAGATACACCTTTTGGACGCCACTTGAAGGAAGTCACTAAGTACCTGAACATCGGAGTACTAAGCTTCACTGGGACCTACAACGCCACTCTACAAGAAGATGAGCGTTGGATGATTCAAGTTCAAGTTCCAGGAAGGACGTTCATGCCCGTCACTGAGCCCATAGAGTTTTCCTTTGATGCACCAACCTGGAGCCTAGGAAAGAGCATGGCAGCCCACATCACCATGGGACGCATTGGAGAAGTTTACCACAAGGATCTCAAGGATACTATTTACCAGATTTGTGGGCGCCGAGATGAGCAATGGGAGATGATTAGTACCAGGAAAGGATAGATATATTGGAGCTTTCATCCAGGGTTAAACCAGCACATTCGACACCAGGAGAACCAGATGTGCGTAGGCATGATAGATCTAAAGAAGGCTAGGACCAAGATCATGGAACTGGAAGAAGAACTCAAGTCTACACACGATGGATATGAGGAGGAAATAGCAACACTCGTGGAGAAGAACGATGATGTGAAGAAGAAGCTAAAGGTGTTTATGGGATTTCCCGCGACTGGAGGAGAAGACGATGATTGCACTTGTCCAGAGAACTACATCATCATCGATTTACACCAACTCGGACCCAGACGATAGCGATGATGACTATGTTGATGAAGCTGGAGCAGATATCATGGAGTCTTGAACGGAGCAGTACTTCTAGTCGACCACCATAAAAGTAGTAGTATTTCCCCCACATATATAGTATAGTCCGAGCACTTTTGTAACGATAGTTAGACCGTTGTATGCCCTTGTTTGAATTGAATGAAGTGATTTTGTTTGCTTTTGTCTCATGTGCATATGGGTAGTGTTTTCTCTCTAGACCTCATTCTATTATGTATTCTCATCTTTTCTAAACCCTCAGATGCCTCCGAGACGTGACAATGGATTTGCTTTTCCACCGGAGCTCACCCAGTTGATCCAGCAGCAGAATGCCTTGATGCAGTTACTAGTCCAGAATCAGAATAAGGGGAACAACAACAACAACAATCCACCACCACCACCACCACCTGTTGATCACTTAACCCGTTTTCTTAGACTGAATCCGCCGGTGTTGTCCTGTAGCACCGAGCTGATAGTGGCAGATGATTGGCTCCGCAAGACAGGAAGGGAATTGACCACTGCAGGATGCACATATGCGGAAAAGGTGCGTTTTGCCGCACATCAGCTTGATAGACCCGCAACATCATGGTGGGAGAATTTCACAGTCACTTATCCTATCGACACTGTCACATGGGATCAGTTTGAAGCTTTTCAGATCGCCCATGTTTCAGCAGGAGCTATGGCCATGAAGAAGCATGAGTTTCGCAACTTGCGTCAAGGAGGATGTACTGTAGGCCAATATGTGGATGACTTTAGTAAGCTAGCACGTTATGCCCCAGATGACGTTGCTACAGATGCAGCTAAGCAGGAGAAGTTTCTGGAAGGACTGAATGATGAGCTGATTATGCAGTTGATGGTAGCAACCTTCAACAACTACCAGGAGTTGGTAGATAGAGCTCTCGTGATTGAAGGGAAGCAGCAACAGATTGATAACCGCAAGGGGAAGTATGGACAAGGGAAGTACAATTCTGGAGCAGCAGAAGCCTTGTTTTACCCCGAAATCGGGAGGACATTTTCAGCATACCCATGGAGGAGGGAGCTCTCATAATCATAATGGCCCCAAGAATGGGAATGGGAATGGGAATGGAGGAAGCAACGGCCAGAACCGTACCAACCCATCAACCCCAGCCAAGAGAGGCCTGAGCCAAGTCACTTGCTTTAAGTGTCAGAAGACTGGACATTATGCCAATGAATGTCCTGAAGCCCAGAATGGAAATGGCAATGGAAGCTCTGGGAAGAAGCCGAACCCTTTCAACAGGGGACAGGTGAACCACGTTAACATGGAGGAGGTTGAAGCCCAGCCAGATGCAGTAATAGGTAAGTTTTTGGTTAAGTCATTTACTGCACTCGTTCTTTTTGATACTGGTGCATCGCATTCATACATATCAAGGGGATTTGTGGATAAGTATAAACTGCCAACCCAAGCCCTTAGGTCACCCATGTTAGTAACCTCGCTAGGAGTAGAGTATATGGCTAGTTTATGGTGTGATCGGTTGCCATTAAGGATTGGTACCTACGTGTTTCCCTCGGACCTAATAGTATTGGAATCGTAAGGATTGGATGTGATATTAGGCATGGATTGGTTATCGAAGTATGGAGGGAACATTGAATGCGCCAATAAGTCGATTTTTCTTACCACCCCAGAAGGAAGAAGGATCAAGTATGTATCCCAGCACAAGCCAAAGAGGACCCAAGCAAATTCCTTATCAGGATTTGTGCAGGAGGAAGTACCAGTGGTGAAGGATTTTCCTGATGTATTTCCTGAAGAATTACCAGGCATGCAACCTGATAGAGACATTGAGTTTTTGATTGAGCTTTTGCCAGGCATAGGGCCGATATCTAGGAGACCGTACCGAATGCCCGCACAAGATTTGGAGGAAATTAAGAAGCAAATTAAGCAGTTGCTGGATAAAGGTTATTTCGCCCAAGTTCTTCATCTTGGGGATCACCAGTGCTTCTAGTGGAGAAGAAGGATGGATCATTGAGGATGGTTGTTGATTATCGAGGACTGAATGAAGTAACTATCAAAAACAAGTACCCACTACCGATGATCAATGATTTGTTTGACCAGTTGCAAGGAGCTAAGGTATTTTCCAAGATCGATCTGCGATCAGGGTACCACCAGTTGAAAATTCGAGAGCAGGATATACCCAAGACGGCTTTTACCACTGTGCACGAAATGTATGAGTATACCGTTATGTCATTTGGTCTGACTAATGCACCTGCATATTTCATGAACATGATGAACAAGGTGTTTATGGAGTTTTTGGATAAGTTCATCGTGGTGTTCATTGATGATATTTTGGTATACTCGAAGAATGAAGAAGAGCATAAGGAGCATTTGCGTTTGGTGCTGGAGAAGCTCAGAGAACATCAGTTATATGCCAAGTTCAGCAAATGTGAGTTTTGGTTGAAGGAAGTTGGATTCCTCAGACATGTTATATCCGGAGAAGGAATAGCAGTAGATCCCACCAAGGTTGTCACTGTGACAAATTGGGTAGCACCAACAACAATTGGAGAGATCTGGAGTTTTCTTGGACTCGCAGGATACTACCGGAGGTTCATTGAAAATTTCTCAAAGATTGCTAAGCCCATGACGGAGTTGTTGAAGAAGGATACCAAGTTCAAATGGACTGAGGAATGTGAGGCTAGTTTCCAGGAGTTGAAGAAACGTTTGGTTACATCGCCAGTGTTGATTCTGCCAGATCAGCAAAAGGATTATGAAGTGTATTGCGACGCTTCACGTCGAGGACTTGGAGCAGTGCTTATGTAGGAGGGAAGAGTTGTTTCGTATGCTTCACGACAGCTTAAGCCCCATGAGTTGAATTATGCTACACATGATTTGGAGTTAGCAGCCATTGTATACGCCTTGAAGACATGGAGACATTTCCTCATCGGAAACCATTGTGAGGTGTACACGGATCACAAGAGTTTGAAGTACATTCTCATGCAGAAGGAGTTGAATCTCAGGCAAAGGAGATGGTTGGAACTCATCAAGGATTATTATATGAGATTGCATTATCATCCCGGTAAGGCTAACATAGTAGCCGATGCGTTGAGCCGTAAGAGCCATGTCAACACACTCATGACCGGAGAGTTACCGAAGGAGTTAGCCGAGGATCTTCGCGAGCTATGTTTGGAGATAGTTCCGAAAGGCTATGTAGCAGCATTGGAGATTCAGTCTACTTTGATGGAGAAGATCAGAGAAGATCAAAGAAGCTCAGAAGACTGACAAGGAGATTGCCTCTATTAAGGAGAAGATGAGCAAAGGAAAAGCTAAAGGATTTCGTGAGGATGCGCACGATACCTTATGGTTTGAGGACCGCGTTTATGTGCCTAATGATCCGGAGATCAGGAAGTTGATTCTACAAGAGGCCCATGATTCGCTGTATTCGATTCACCCAGGAAATACCAAGATGTATTTGGATTTGTAGGACACTTTCTGGTGGACCGGAATGAAGAAGGATATTGCGGAGTACGTAGAAGTTTGTGATGTATGTCAGAGAGTAAAGGAAGAGCATCAGAAGCCAGCAGGATTGCTGCAACCGTTGCCAATACCCGAATGGAAGTGGGATAAGCTAGGCATGGATTTTATCACGGGATTGCCCAGGACCCGCTCAGGCTATGACTCGATTTGGGTTGTAGTCGATCGTTTTACGAAGGTAGCACATTTCATCCCAAAGAAAGACCACTTACACCAGTGCTAAGTTGGCAAAGATATACATGACCAGGATCGTATGTCTGCATGAAGTTCCGAGGAGTATTGTATCAGATAGAGGAACCCAGTTTACCTCAAAGTTCTAGAATCAGTTGCACGATACTTTGGGTACCAGGCTAGAGTTCAGTACAACCTTTCATCCGCAGACAGATGGACATACCGAAAGAGTCAATATAATTTTGGAGGATATGCTGAGAGCTTGTGCGCTAGATTATGGATCTAGTTGGGGCGACAATTTGCCATATGTGGAATTCTCTTACAACAACAGTTATCAATCCGGTTTGAAGATGGCCCTTTCGAAGCCTTATGCGGAAGGAGGTGCAGGACCCGTTGTTGTGGGATGAAGTTGGAGATCGCCAGATTGTTTGGACCGGATTTGATTAAGGAGTCTGAACAGAAGGTGAAGTTGATTCGCGATAGGCTCAAGGTAGCCCAGTCCAGGCAGAAGAGCTATGCAGATTCTAAACGCAAGGAGACATCATATGAAGTCGGAGATCGAGTTTATCTTCGTGTATCGCCACTTCGAGGAGTTAAGCGCTTTGGAGTTAAAGGAAAGTTAGCGCCACGTTTTGTGGGACCATACAAAGTTTTGGAGCGTATGGGAGAAGTTGCCTACAAGTTGGAATTGCCGAGCGATTGTCGAGTTCATGACGTGTTCCACGTTTCTCGATTGAAGAAGTGCCACCCAGAGATGGCTGATATACCACCGAGAGATACTGATTACCGGAAGCGATTCAGTTGGATAGTGATTTGACCTATGAGGAGAAACCAGTCAAGATTATTGAGTATGCCAGCCGAGTCACCCTCAGCAAGGTTATCAAGTTTTGCAAAGTTCAGTGGAGCCACCATACCAAGGATGAAGCCACCTGGGAGCGAGAGGAAGATCTACGGAAGGACCACCCTCACCTATTTTCTAGCCAACCCGAATCTCGAGGACGAGATTCATCTTAAGGGGGGTAGGTTTGTAACATCCCAAATTTTCAATTTGGAATGTTATACATTAGATCATCCTTGCATATCATATTTTTATTGCATTTTGGTTAGATCCTAGAAATTCTACGCAACTCAAGGACTCACGGTGAGAGTTGGGGATTTCGTTATTTTCATATTTGAGTTTTCTCAAATTTTGAAAATAGGATCATTTGATTTTATTTATTTTATCTCCAATTATTCCAATTATAAAAATAAGAGAGAGGGAATAAAATGAATTTCCCAAAATAAAGGAATATTGAGGATTTAATAAAAAAAATAAGTTTTTATTTTTGAGTTTTTCGCTATTTTATTTGAATTTAGGAAAAATTGCGCCTTTTTCAAAATTGCATTTAGGCCCCAAATAAATGTTCATCTTGTCCGACTTGATTTTAGAAGTCGGGGAAATTTTATTTCGAGATTTTTGGAGTCTGTTTAGTATTTCTTTTAATTGTTTTTCTGCGCGAAACTATTTATAAAAACAAATGTGAACCGACTTTGGGCTGTATTCGGCCAGGACTCCGCCGGCTAGGCCTTTGTAAGCCGCCGCCCTGAGCCCACCCGAGCCCCAACCCACCCCGCACCAAACCCTAACCCTAGACTCGCTGCTGCTGCCGCCGCCGCCGCCGAATCTCGCTCCTCTACGCCGCCCGGCCAGACGCCTTGCCCGCCGCCGCCCGGACCCGCCGCCCCGCCGACCCTCGCTAGAGGTAGCCACCGCCCCGCCGACCCTCGCTAGAGGTAGCCACCGCCCCGCCGACCCTCGCTAGAGGTAGCCACCGCCCCGCCGCTTTTCCTCGAGAAAACCGTTCGGTTTTCCGCCGATTTTTCGTTCGTTTTTTTTAAACCTAGATCTGTTTTTTTCGGTTTAGTTTATTTAGCGGACGTTCGCCCATACGTTCGTTTTAACGAACGGTTTTCGTTTTTTCACAGACAGCGGACGTTTGCTCGTTAGCCTGTTCGTCTGTTTTTCTTTTTCTCGGATTTTCCGCGATTATTTCTGATCGCGATTTCCGATCTGTTTTTCGTCTTAGTTTAACTTTTCGCTTGTTTATCGCAATCAGGCGATTCAAGCGCCTAGATTTTCGTCTCGAAACCCTCTTTCTGTTTAACCAACTCAAAAAAGTTTTTGCTACTGTAAAATTTGACTTAGGTCCAGATTAGTAAACGAAGCTTGTTTCTTTCGCCGTTTGCTTTTCGTTGCTTCATTTTTTTTGCAAACCGAAGTTCTTAAGTTGAACTTTCTGGTTAGATCTCTTATTTGAGTTTTACCTGTGCATTAGATGAGTACTTATTGTATGCTTGTTTGCTTGTTTGTTTGCGATAGAGTATCCGAGTGCGCCGCTTGCTACTTCGAATCTCTAGGTTTCACGGACCATCAGCAAGGCAAGTAACACTTTGATCATACCTCTTTACAACCCAGTTTTATTGCATTAGATCAATCCCCAAACAATTGCATGATTAGGATCTAATTAAATTGTGGGTTGGTAAGTGGATGAGGTAGTACCTATTACCTGTTTTATTATCAAACCCCTAGGAGTTACTTCTATGTTTGCTTATTGCCATGCTATGCTAGTAGACGTGGATTGGGTGAGAGAATCCATGACAGATGTGAGATTGTTATTTAATGATTTATTTAAGGTGGCAACTTTAATACACATCTGGGTGGATTGAGGCACTTGGGTATTCCAGCGTTTGCCTGTTTTCTTTATGGACCGCCACCCAGGGTCAAAGGGATCATGAGATTATTCATGCTAGAAACTTCCGTGTGCAGCCACAAGCTACTATGGGCTCTAGTATAGTTGATTAAGTTGTGTGAGCTCTTGAAGAGGTAGACTAGCAGATGTAGTGGGTTGTAGGTTGGTACTGTCTACCCGGAGTAGAGAGTTAATGCTTCTGAAAGACTGTGTCTCCGTCATCCGTTTCTCAAACATCATGAATTGCGAGAAATTCAATGGAGGAGATCGAGTCTTGTGGGGAAAAGTGCGCAAACCTCTGCAGAGTGTATAAACTAATCATGGTTAGCCGTGTCCCCGGTTATGGACGTTTTGAGTATCTAGTACTTGATTATCATGTGAATCTCATCATGTTACTTTAATTTAATTTATTGGGTTTAATGATGATGCTTAATTGGGATTGAGAGGGTGTCTACACTCTCAATGTTTAACAACCACCATGATAGTTAAATTTATTCCTTTGTTGTAGGAAAAAATTGGCTTTATGCAAAACTGTAACCATAGAGCTTTCCACCAGCCATATATGCATGTAATATAGCATATTACTGTTCTTTACTCTCTATGTGTTACATTGCCAGCATATTCCATGTGCTGACCCGTTTTCGGGCTGCAATGTTCATGTTGCAGACTTCTCAGACGACGAGTAAGGTGCCTTTTAGGTCGTGGTTCTATACTCAGTGATGCCGTTGAAGTTGATGGACTCACTTATCTTTTAAGCCTTCCGCTGTTATTGTTATTAGATGGCCTTAAGCCATACTTATTGTAATAAGTTCTCCCTTAGAGACATTCGATGTAATAAGTGTGTGATTGCTACTCTGTTATAAATCCTTCAAGTACTATGCGTGTCAGCATTACTGATCCAGGGATGACACTGAAGCACAGAGATCAGACTGTTTGAGGTCTGGCGCTACACAAACCGGGAGGACGTTATTTATTTCATTTTTCCCTTTTTCACGATGGGCACAATGGTACCTCTCGCGAATAAATTTGTGCCTCCACAAGAAGCAAATCTATGCCTCTCGTGGAAAAAGATCGTGTTTTTCCTTTCGAGTGGCAGATCCGCGCCTCTCGCATAAGCAAATCGGTGTTTCTCATGAAAGAAGAAAAAATAAAATGTGTTTTTCTTTTTCTGAGAAGCATAGTTATGCCTTTGGCAAAAGCAAATATGTGCCTCCACGAAAAGGAAAACTATGCCTCTCATGGAAGAAAAAAAAACATGTTTTTTCCTTGTGCCTCTCGCGGAAGCAAATCTGTACCTCCACAAGAAGTAAATTTGTGCCTCTCGCGGAAGCAAATCTGTGCCTCTAGAGAAGTAAATATCTATCGCGAATAGAAAAAACGTGTTTTCCAAGCAAAAAAAATCAAAAATAATTTTTTTGTCCAAAAACCTAGGAAAAACCAATAAGC
Organism: Aegilops bicornis; assembly: GCA_021605145.1. Lineage (NCBI taxonomy): Eukaryota > Viridiplantae > Streptophyta > Magnoliopsida > Poales > Poaceae > Aegilops > Aegilops bicornis. The sequence goes on from CM038670.1 coordinate 58,541,160, forward strand.
CAAAAAGATCATCCAAAACATGAAAACGCCTACAAGAAAAATAAAAAACCCGAAATCGCAAGGAGCGCCCTATATGCGACACGTGGCTAGTTGCTCCCAGGTGCATCAAGTTCATCGGTCATAGAAATGAATAGTCTCGGAAATAGAACATACGGGTGTCCGGCACGTGAAGCCCTTCGTGCGCCTCTCTATCTATGGTGAGACAATTATTTTCTACATGGTTTCCAACCGGTTATATATATATTTAATATGATAACTATTGCAAAAACACAAAAAAATATTGCAAAAAATAGTAATCCCAAAATTGAAAATTGTTCATTGATTTTAACAGAAATATTCACAACTCTAAAACTGTTCATGAGTTTAAAAAAAATCAAGAAAGTAAAACTTGATGTTTTTTCTTGAGAAAGCAAAGGAGAGAAGAATAAAAGACCATCAGAGAAAATAGAATAGAAGAAAACAAAAACCAAAAAAATTGTCAGAAACCGTTCCCATGTGAAAACTGACAGCACGGTACTAACTCCGTCCTTGTTTATTACTCCCCTCGTATTTTGGGTCAAACTTTGATCTTCAACTAACCAGAAAAAGGTAAGTTGTATACATAAAAATAATACATGGGGAATTTTATTTCAAATATGAGTCCAAGAATATGAATTTTAAGACATACAACTTATATTTTGCTAAATTTGACACAAAAAACAAAGGGGAGCAATAAACCAGGACAGAGGCAGTACATGACAAGATGAAGTGGCCCAACATAGTGAGGATTATAAACAGAGAGAAAAGTGGAATTCCTTTTGGCTCGAAGGCTTATCTACTCCGAAAATCTAAGCCGACCAATTCTGTTAAGATGTGCACAGGACGTTGCACCTCAAAAAACATCACTATGTTAATCTATATCAATACCAATATATAAACATACATAAAGGGGCAGATGCAACTAATCTTGACCATCAAACCAGCTCAATTTAATGACCCAGACTGCCCCGGCGAGTGCTCGACATGTCTAGCGTGCAACTGATATCATATCAAATATCAATATCAACACTAATCATCAAATAATTAACACACAAATAATATCCAACATAATATTCACATGCAATTAATATACTGCATAATATCAACGTGCACTGCACTTACACATTTACTAGTTTCAAGAAACACGGTAAAACCGCTTGTAGCGTGGAAACCAACAACATGATGCGGGACGGGACGAAGCAGAACTGGGCCGGCAAACACAACAACTAGGGTATGTGGTTTGTACGAGAACACTACTATTGTATTCTTTGCTAGGAGCGAAGAATAGAAATTCAATGATACTAATGCTTAGAATATCACGGCGAATATTATCACCAACAAGAATCAATTGTGTGTAATATTGTACTACTCCCTCCTATACATTATTAATTGTCACTGATTTATTACAACAAGGTCTTCATGCTTGATGAACTTTGTACTAAATTAGGGACAATTAATATGGATCCTCGATGTAGTTTGTTTTGCTTTTTTCGTTTTTTCAGCACGTTGTTTTGTGTGCAATCAGAAAGAAAAACAGCACACACACATGCAAACACTTTGAATAGACAGGGGATATATATACATTGGTCAACATATCTATCAGATTTCGAGGATCACCGGATATAGATAGATCAGGACGACCGGTCACCGGATATAGATAGATCATTGACCATCTCCACTAGCTGTTTGATCTGCATTTCTGGCCTACAAAGTCAGCAGCCGAAGTCGACGACGCAGATCGACAGCAGAGCAGGAAGACATGGAGATCGCGGCTGAGTGCGAGCACCGCATGGAGCCGGTGCTGGTGACCCCGAGCCAGCCGACGCCGGGGCACACCGTCTACCTCTCCAACCTCGACGACCAGTGCCTCCTCCGCTTCTCCGTCGAGTACCTCTTCGTGTTCACGGGTGCCGTCGACGTCGACGCCCTCAGGACGGCGCTGTCCAGGGTCCTCGTCGACTACTACCCGCTCGCCGGCAGGCTCAGGCCCGGGGACAAAGGCAAGCTTGTCGTCGACTGCAACGCGGAGGGGGTGCTTTTCGGGGAGGGGTTCCTGCCGGGGCTCACTGCCGGCGAGTTCCTCCGGGGGTCTGCCATTGCTAAGCCTCACGAGTCTTGGAGGAAGCTGCTCCGCGGCGAAGCCGAGCCGCAGAGCTTCATTGGCGTGCCCCCTCTTGTCGTCCAAGTGACTCGCCTCGGCTGCGGCGGCACCGTCCTCTGCGCGGCCATCAGCCACTGCCTCTGCGACGGCATCGGCGCCGCGCAGTTTCTCCATGCCTGGGCGCGCGTCGCCAAGTTCGAAGCCGCCGACCACCACATCGCGCCCTTCCACGACCGCGGCGTCCTGAGGCCGCGCTGCCCCCCGCGTGTAGCGTTCGAGCACCAGGAATACGCCATCAACTCCCTCCCCGGCGACGATGACCCGGCGGTGACGCCCAGCCTCTTCGTCGGACCGCTGGCGCCGGTGTCTCTAACCTTCACGGGGGAACACGTCCAGCGCCTCAAGGACAGGTGCGCGCCGTGGCTCGAGGAGTGCACATCCTTCGAGGCGCTCGCGGCGCACGTCTGGCGCGCGTGGGTGCGGTCCCTCGGTCCTCCCAGCGACCTCCGCGTGAAACTCCTCTTCACCGTCGACATCCGCCGGCGGGTGAAGCCGGGCCTCCCCGGAGGGTACTACGGCAACGGCTTCGTGCTCGCGTGCGCCGAGTCGACGGCTGGGCAGTTGGCGGCGCCGTCGGGCGAGCACCACGCGGCGAGGCTAGTGCGGGCGGCCAAGGAGATGATTGATGATGACTACGTCCGCTCCACGGTTGACCTCCTCGAGCTGCGACGGGACGTGATGCCAGACCTCTCGGCGAGCCTGGTGATCTCGGCGTGGACGCGGATGGGGCTGGAGGACCTGGACATCGGGGCCGGGCGGCCGGTGCACGTGGGCCCGCTGACCAGCGAGACGTACTGCTTGTTCCTCCCGGTGCTGGACGATCCCCGTGGCGTGACTGCGCTGGTGTCGGTCCCGGAGGCGGCCGCCGAGAGGTTGGAGTACCGGTGCCTTCATGAGTTGGATGACATATGACATGGTAAACTACAAGTTGTAATGGTGGGTAGCTAGAGTTCAAGGATATATTGAATGTTTTTCATACTATACCTTAACCTTTCTTGCGATCTGGCCTTTGAGGAGCGAATTTCATTTTCTAAAGGTGGTATGTACGGTTCAGCGGCAATATCCACTACTCAATGACTTTAGAGAAAGGTGTTACAGCTCCTGGTGGCCCTACACCCTCATGAACAGTAAATTTAAAACAATTTTTTTAAGCTGGAACTTTGGGAAATGAAAGATGAACAATCTTTAGATATTTTGGCAGAGATTCAGCCACAAATACCATTGGAGGAGCCCTCACAAAAAAAAATTTAATCACTGCTCAAAAGTGCACATAAACTTTGAACACTGATTTTTTTTTGTTAGGTGAGGGCTCCTCAAATGTTATTTGTGCCTGAAAATTTGTAGTAACATCAAAAGTTTGATCATCTTTCATTCCACATTTTTTTTTCAAATTACTATTCATAGAATGCGTAGGGGCACTCGGGTGTTGAAAGTCCATATCTCATGAGTCATGACTTTAAGATCGTGCGCATATAATCCGGCCTGAAAAGCACCAAGATGTTGGATCCATGTTGATGTCACTGAAGAGGAGCATGATTCGTTTCCAGGATTCCAAATCTGGGTGGGGTCATCGGAGACTAGGGCCCTGTTTGGTTGATAAGTCCTAGGACTTCTTCTAGTCCCAACTAAAAAGTCCCTAGTCCCTAAAAAGTCCCTCTTTGTTTGTTTTCAGAGATTAAAAAGTCCCTAGTCCCTTCCTAGAGGTTATTAAGTGACCATGTTGCCCCTCGTATATAGAAAAATAACAATCAAACAACATCATGGGGTGGCGGGCCAATGAATGCCTGGAGGGGCATTGTTAGAAAAGTCCCAAAAAGTCCCAAAAAAAACTCTTCTTGAGAGTCTTCTTCATTTAGTCCCAAATGCCTAGTTTAGTCCCTAAAAAGTTCCTTCCGTTTGGTATAAAAGTCTTTAAGAGGGACTTTTTCTAGTCCCTATACAAAAAAAGCCCCTGGAAACAAACACCCCCTAGATAGATCCGCTCAGAGGTCGCCGGGGATGAGCAGGATCGTTGTCCAGTTCATCGAGGCCGCGTCAGAGTCGTTAGTTGCGTCAGAGTCATTTGGAGTGCATTCCATCCTCTTTTTCCCACACGGACCATCTCCTCTTTCTGCCAATGGCGCCATAGATGACCAGACACCCATGGCATGGGATGCACGCGAATTAATAGCGGCTGCCCGTGTCCAGCTGCTTGTTACCTTTTTTTTCCTGCCCCCGTGTTTTGCCTCAACGGTGTCCACGAAAAAGTTTGTCCACCCCCTGTTTTAATCTACTCCCTCCGTTACTTATACAAGTCTATTACTAGCTACCTCAGCGACCGAGATCATGTTCACCACCGCTGCTGCCATGACGCCAAGCACCATGGGTGCGCTCACCACCACCTCATCTTCCATCTTTGCCATCTTCCACCTCCACCAACACCATCTCCCTCGGATCGCCACCACAAGAGAAGCTTACGAAGGGCAACTTCCTGCTCTGGAAGGTCATCGTGCTCCTGCAGATCAGAGGCGCACAAATGGAGCACCAGCTCGACGAGAAGAGCCCGCCACCGCCGCCTCTCACCATCACGAAGGGCGACAAAGAAGAACAAGTCGTCAACTTTGCGAGATCCCTCTAGTATGCACAGCAGCAACAACTTCAAGGATACTTGATGGGTTCTTTTCTCGTGAGATTCTTGCCCATGTCGCCACGCTTCAGACGCCGGTCGAGGTGTGGCGCACCATCCAGGGCATGTTCGCTGCTCACATTAATAGAAAAACAGCTATAGCCAATATGGACACTAATGACGCACTATACATGTGGTGCGCTATTACTAAATAGTAATGGCGCACCATGTGTAGGTGCGCCATTAATAACCAAAACAGCAATGGCGCACTAGGTGAAAAGTGCGCCATTACTAAGTTTGACCAAGGTTTGACCCAGTCATGCACATAGTAATGGTGCACTTTGTATAGGTGCGCCATTACTAAGTTGACATAGCAATGGCGCACCTTCACAAAGTGCGCCATAACTATGTGTATGACTGGGTCAAACCTGGGTAAAACTTAGTAATGGCGCACTTTGCATAGGTGCACCATTACTATGTCAAACTTAGTAATGGCGCACCTATACAAAGTGCGCCATTACTAAGTTTGACCAAATCATACACAAAAAGAAAAAAAGTTTACCATGTGATATGTGGTCTAGTTGTTGGGAAAACTTACAAATATGAATTTTGACTTTATTTGCAAAATCTCTCTAGAATTTAGTAAAATGGGCATAACTTTTGCATACGAGTTCAGATTAAAAAGTTTTTTATATGAAAAATTATCTACTCGAAAAGTTACATCCGAATTCAATCGGGGAACCCCGTTGAAGATTTTTAGAATCCTCAAGAACCTAACAGAATAAAAGATACGGGGCTTTTAAGATCTAGAGGGGGGAGAATGGAAAAAAATTCAAACTTAGTAATGGCGCACCATTTGCTAGGTGCGCCACTAGTAACAGAAAAAATTGATTTCAAATTTTTGTTGGAAAAATGTTCAAAATATGATACGTAATATGACCGGGAAGTTTGAAATAATTTTTTCAAAATTTTGTCACACTCATGAACATGAAAAAAGTCCTAGACATCAACAAGGTTTAATATGATTAATATGTTAGATATATCAACAAGTGTCTGTTAAGTGAGCTGGTGCTGGGATTGGATAGAACTGAGAAGTTAAGCGTGCTCGAGCTGGAGTAGATAGTAATGGCACACTTCTAGGCATAGTAATGGTACACTATAGGTGCGCCATTACTATCTGTGATAGTAAGAGCATCTCCACCGCCTTCAACAGCCCCCCAGCGACTTTTTTTTCGTCATTGGCGCCAGAAAACGCTTCAGTCCGCGCTTCAGATCTAATCGAAGCACCGTTCGCCCTTTTTTCGCCCGACGGTCAGAGGTCAACCCCGCGCTACTGGGGCGCTTGGGGGCTCCGGCGCAAGGGAAAAGCGTGGCTGGCCCATGCTGTCAAGTGAAAAGTCAAGATTTTCTTCCCTGACTCGCGTCCCACCCCCCGCGCTCTTGGCCGCCACTAGCTATATCCCGGCGCCGCCCGCCGCCTTTCACTGATAGATAGCCATTCCCCGCCGGGCAAAATAGCAGAGGTAGCAGAGGTTCGCCGCGGCAGCCCCTCCGACAGCAGCTGGGCATTTCTGGCCGCGAAGGGGCAGTTTAGCGGCGGGTGCACGCCCACCGGGCGCAAGGTGTTCGGCGAATTGCCTGCCTCGGCGATGGACTCGGATGACGTGGAAGCGCTCGCCGTGCTGCTGGAGGAGGAAGCCGAGGCCGACGTCCAGGAACAAGAGCATCTCATGGTGCTCGCCGCCCTCGCCCAGCTGCTGGCGAGCAATGAAAAACCGCGGTGAGGTGGCTCGGCGCCGGGGTGGGTGAAAGCAAATAACCGGCATCGTCTCGAAGGCTACTGCATGCTCTACTCCGACTACTTCGCCGATGCTCCACTCCACGGCAACAGAACATTTTGGCGCCGTTATCATATGAGTAGAAAGCTTTTTTGCAGGATTGTGAATTCCATCCGGGAGTTCGACAACTACTTCAAATGCAAGATGGATTGCACCGGCAAACTTGGATTCACCTCGATCCAGAAATGCACGACATCGATGAGGATGCTTGCATACAGAGCTCCCGCTGACTCACAGGACGACTATGGGCGCATGGCCGAGTCCACCAGCATAGAGTGTTTCTACAAGTTCTTTCGGGCAGTGGTGGCAGTGTTTGGACCGCAATACTTGAGAACACCCAATGCGGAAGACACTGCTCGGATCCTAGCACAGAATGCAGCAAGAGGATTTCCTGGGATGCTTGGAACCATCGAATGTATGCATTGGAAATGGAAGAATTGCCCATTTGCTTGGCAGGGGATGTACAAAGGCGCCAAAGGCAGTTGCAATGTGGTACTTGAGGCGGTGGCCACACAGGACCTCTGTATTTGGCACTCTTTCTTTGGTATGCGAGGAACTCACAATGACATCAACATGCTGCAGTGCTCTCCTGTCTTTGCCAAGTTTGTTGAAGGTCATTCTCCTCCGATGAACTTCAAGATCAATGGGCGGCACTACAACAAGGGGTACTATCTAGCTGATGGCATCTATCAGAGATGGTCGACATTTGTGAAGACCATCAAAAACCCCGTGCCTGGAGGCAAGAACGCATGGTTTGCGAAGATTCAGGAGGCTTGCAGGAAGGATGTCGATCGGGCATTTGGTGTGCTCCAATATCGATTCTTTGTTGTCCGGTACCCGCTCGGACCTGGTCGAAAGATCAAATGTGGGAGATCATGACCTGCTGTGTCATCTTGCACAACATGATCATTGAGAGCGAGCAGGAAGAGCCAGTGTTTGACACTGAACCATACCACAGGCAGGGTCCTCTTGCCCAAGTTGATCACCAGCTACCGGCAACCTGGACTGCCTACCTAAGCATGCGTCAGGAGATCCGAGACCCACAGGTGCATCATCAACTGCAGCAAGATCTGATAGAGCACCTATGGAGGCTCAAGGGCGACGCCGGGCGCGATATGTGATGAAATATGAGTTTTTATTTGTTGAACTACATAATTTGTATTGAACTATTTGTTGTTATGCTATTTTGTTAAAGTATTTGATTTTTCTGTGATGAGATATGTGATAAAAATATATTTATGTTGATAATTGAACGCCGAGCTACGGTGAACCATGCCGAATATGGGCCTATTATCTCCCAAATGGGCCCTTTTCGCCGAAATGGGGCTTCAAAAGTGGGCCAACATCGGCGCCTGGGGGCGAGCTGGGGCCGACGACTGGGCGCAAAACCGGCCCCAACGCCGAACGAATCGCCGGCTCGCCCCCAGGGGGCGATTTTTATGCGTCCTTGGGGGGCCAACGGCTGGAGATGCTCTCAATGGCGCACCAAATGTGCGCCAATACTATTTGTTACTAGTGGCGCACCTATAGTGCGCCATTAATAGCAAAAACTGGTGCGCCACTAACAACCTTTTTTCTAGTAGTGTCAAAGCCAAGCTCAAGCGATCAACACTCGCATCGAGCTCACCAACCTCAAGAAAGGTAATATGTCCACGGCTGACTACCTTGGTAAGATCAAAAGCCTCACCGATGAAGTCGCAAGCACTACTGCGGCACTCGCTGATCCGGAGGTCGTCTCCAAAATTCTCGCTGGCCTGGACATGGAGTACAACCCGGTGATCTCTGCGCTCGCCGCCAGGGTGGAGCCCATCACCGTCCAGGAGCTCTATAGCCAGCTGCTCAGTTTTGATGCCCGCCTCACCTTCCTCCATGGCGGCGACCTTCGGCAATCCTCCATCAACTCTGCCTCCCGTGGCCGCGGCCGTGAACACGGTCACTAGGGGCAACGTGGTTGTGGGCACGGACGCAACGCTCTTCAAGGCGATGGCGCTTGCTCTGGTGGGGGATCTGGCTCCAACAGCGGGGGCGGCTACAATACTAGTGGCGGCGACGGCTTCAACAACAACAACGATCATCGCCCTCCTTCCCGTGGTCGCCCTCGCCGCCAGATTTGTAAAAACTCTGGCCACAAGGTGATTGACTGCTGGCATCGGTTCGACGAGGAATATGTGCCCGACGCCCGCCATGTTGCTGCTGCAATGCGTGAACAGGGTGGTGACGACGTCGTCACGTTTACTGGCGCTAAGGACCACGTGACCAATGAGCTCGAGCAACTCGCCCTTAGTGAGCGGTACCATGGCAACGACCAGATTCACACCGCCCGGTGATGGAGGTATGGATATTTGTCACATCGGTCAAGGTTCTATTAATTCCCCTACACTTAAACATGATCTCGTTCTTAGATATGTGCTTCATGTTCCACAAGATGACAAGAACCTTGCATCCATGTCTCGTTTAGCCACCAATAATAATGTCTTCTTTGAAACTCACCCTCGTTATTTTTTCATCAAGGATCGGGTAACGAGGAACTCCTTCATCACGGTAGATGCGTTGGAGGCTCTACCCCATTCCAGCCGGAGCACTAGGTCGCAAGTGTCTTCAAGTCTACTCCTTCATCAAGCCCTCTTTGGCACGGTAGCATCAACGATTAGGGCATCCATGTTCGATCGTTGTCAAACAAATAGTCAAAATATAATCTTTCTTTGTCTCATAGTCCAATATGTGAGTCTGTCTGTGAAGCTTGTGAATGTGCCAAGTGTTGGGGAACGCAGTAATTTCAAAAAAAATCCTACGCACACGCAAGATATATCTAGGTGATCCATAGCAACGAGAGGGGAGAGTGTTGTCTACGAACCCTCGTAGACTGTAAGCGGAAGCATTATGACAACGGGTTGATGTAGTCGAACGTCTTCATGATCCGACCGATCCTAGCACCCAAGATACAGCACCTCCGCGATCAGCACACGTTCAACTCGGTGACGTCCCACGAACTCTAGATCCAGCTGAGGTTGAGGGAGAGTTTCGTCAGCACGACGGCGTGATGACGGTGATGATGAAGCTACCGGCGCAGGGCTTCGCCTAAGCACTGCAACGATATGACCAAGGTGGAATATGGTGGAGGGGGCACCGCACATGGCTAACAATCAACTTGTGTGTCTATGGCGTGCCCCCTCCCCCGTATATAAAGGAGTGGAGGAGGGGGAGGGTCGGCCCTCTATGGCGCGCCCCAAGGGGAGTCCTACTCCCACTGGGAGTAGGATTCCCCCCTTCCCTAGTTGGATTAGGAGAGGAAGGAACGGGGAGAGAGGGGGAAGGAAAGGGGTCCGACACCCCACCCAATTCGGATTGGGCTTGGGGGGGGGGGGCGCCCCCTCCCAGGCTCCCTTCTCATCTCTCCCACTATGGCCCAATAAGGCCCATATACTTCCCGGAGGGGTCCGGTAACCTCCCGGTACTCCGGTAAGTGCCCGAACTCACCCAGAACCATTCCGATGTCCAAACATAGTCATCCAATATATCAATCTTTACGTCTCGACATACTGGTGCCCACTTTGACATGCCATAACTTCTTGCATACTGCTCCATTTTGCATGTATAATATGTCAAAATTTTCATTGTGAGATGCTCTTCATTTCATTCCATTGTAGCATGCTTGTTTGAGTTAATTTTGATTCCTAAATCGTCATTGCAAAACTGCTAAGTAATATAAGCTGCTGAAATCTGCTGATTGTTAATATCATTTGTGCATCCTGTGAGTGCCACAACTTTGTCCCTGTTGTTGCTATGATGATGATCTTTTTATGCACATGCTCTGCTCTTCATGCTCTACATGTTGGTATGCTTTGCATTCATGTTAGGGTGCATCTTGATATCTTAATCCATGTTGCAAAAGTGCATGTTGATGTTCACTACTGAAAACTGCTGTAACTTGCTGATTTGTCAATTTTGTTGCATTTTGTGTGTGCATCTTATGAGCATGATGTTTACATGTTTTAGGAGAATATTTGTGCCACCTTTACAGAGGTGCAATCCATGTATTTTTATATGCCCTGTAGTGAGTGCATCAAGCTTGTTAAGTGGGCCACTTGCTATTAACTTTCTGTCAATGCTGAAACTGCTATATCATGTTGCCATGTTTGATTGATGCTACAAATTAATCCATGCATAATCTGGAGATCCTTAGTTGAGATGTTTTGTTGTATATTCTATGCTCTATTATGCCATGCCTCTTGATGCCTTATATATGTCCTGTAGCATATGTTTTCATTTCCATGAACATGCTTATATAATGTTCCAGATTTCTGTTAACTTCATGATGCATTGTTGTGAGCTTGTTATTGAGTGATCCATGCCTCTTCTGGAGATGCTCCAATTACATGAATTGTATTATTCTATGAGTAATCTTTTCACATGCCATGTTTGCTAATTTTGGATGTCATATGCCTCTGTTCCATGCTTGCAAACATGTTATCACAATGTTTTGTCATATGCCTTAGATCAGCACACGTTCAGCTCGGTGACGTCCCACGAACTTGTAACGCCCCGAATCCGATGCGCCAGGTGTCATCCAGTTATTCGCCGTCATTTCCATGTCGTTTGCTTGCGTGTTGCACTTTGCCATGTCATCATCTGCATTTCATCTGCATGTTTTTCAAAACATGCATTCGTTCGGGTTTCCCCGGTTCTCTTCGTTGTCCGTTCTGAGCCCAACCACACTCGCATGCACCCGACACCCCTCTTACCTTGTTTTGTGAGCCACCAAAAAAGTTCTCGGAATGGATCGATATTTGCCGAGTGGCCTTGGTATATCACAAGTAGACCGCCCGTCAAATTTTGTTCCATTTGGAGGTCGTTTGATGCCCTAACGGTTAACCAAGCTAACCAAAACCCCATTTTCTCTTGCAGCCCAGCACCTCTTCACACAGCCCACCTAGCCCATCTAACTCCCCTCCATGCTCTCCGCCGTTCGATCACGATCATGTGGGCGAAAACCGCTCCTCATTTGGACTCTCCTAGCTCCCCTAGCTATAAATAAGCCCCCACATCCGAATTTCGCGGACGAACCCTAGTCTTCTTCCACCTCCCGCCACGGACATGTCCATCCCGAGCGGACATGTCCACGCCGCAACCCCGTCGAATCCGCCGCTGCCACGTGGCCCATCGGCCACCTTGCGCCCGCCAGCCCATGGAGCCCATCTGAGACCAGCCCGGCCCGCTCCGCCGCCCGTGCCGATCTCGCCCGGCCTTCCGTGACCCTCCTCGCCTCCCGCCCGCGAGGCCGGCCGCCCGCCGTCGTTTGATCGCAGGCGCCGCCCCTGGCCGCCCGGCCGCTGCCTCTGCCGCCTCCCTCGTCGTTTCCGTGCGCCGCCTCTACCCCTCGCCGGTCTTTGCGCCCGGCCAGCGCCCTCGCCGCCTCGCCTCCGCCCATCGTCGCCCGGCCTCCCGTGGCCCGTCGCCGGACCCGGACCCGTCCCCGTCTGGATCTGGTCAGGTGGACCAGATCCACCGGGTTCCCCATCAAACGTGCGGCCGCGCCCCCGGATCCTCTCGTCCCGCTTCTCTTCGTCCAGCTTTTCCGCGAGGTATATTTGGCTAAGTCTCCGCTTTCCTACATTCTGGTGCCCCCTTTGACATGCCATAACTTCTTGCATACTGCTCCATTTTGCATGTGTAATATGTTAAAATGTTCACTGTGAGATGCTCTTCATTTCATTCTATTGTGGAATGCTTGTTTGAGTTCATTTTGATGCCTAAATCTTCATTGCAAGACTGCTAAGTAATATAAGCTGCTGAAATCTGCTGACTGTTAACATCATTTATGCATCTTGCGAGTGCCACAACTTTGTCCCTGTTGATGCTATGATGATGATCTTGTTATAAACATGTTATGCTCTTCATGCTCTACATGCTGGTATGCTTTTCATTCATGTTAGGGTGCATCTTGATATCTTAATCCATGTTGCAAAAGTGCATGTTGTTGTTAACTACGGAAAACTGCTGTAACTTGCTGATTTGTCAATTTTGTTGCATTTTGTGTGTGCATCTTATGAGCATGATGTCTACATGTTTTAGGATCATATTTGTGCCATCTTTACAGAGGTGCAATCCATGTATTTGTATATGCCCTGTAGTGAGTGGATCAAGCTTGTTAAGTGGGGCACTTGCTATTAACTTTCTGTCAATGTTGAAACTGCTATATCATGTTGCCATGTTTGATTGATGCTACCAATTAATCCATGCATAATCTGGAGATCCTTAGTTGAGATGTTTTGTTGTCTATGCTATGCCATCATGCCATGCCTCTTGATGCCTTATATATGTCCTGTAGCATATGTTTTCATTGCCATGAACATGCTTATATAATGTTCCAGATTTCTGTTAACTTCATGATGCATTGTTGTGAGTTTGTTATTGAGCGATCCATGCCTATTCTGGAGATGCTCCAATTACATGAATTGTAGTATTCTATGAGTAATTTTTTCACATGCCATGTTTGATAAATTTGGATGTCATATGCCTCTGTTCTATGCTTGCAAACATGCTATCACAATGTTGCTGTTTTATACTTGCTGAAACTGTTTCAATATTCAATCTTGTCATGTTGGTTCCCACTAATCCATGAGTAATATATTTATGATGCCATGATGTTATTTCTCTTTGTTATGCGTAATTTAATACCATGCCCTTGGTTGCTATGTTTACTTGTTGTAGCTTGTCTCTTTCTTGCTCTCAAGTTGCCATCATATTAACTCTGCTCATGCATATGCTGCTGTGTTATAAAGTTGCATTTTGCCTTGATCATATTGGTTTAATCTTGATGCCTATGAACCTGAACCTTTAATGATATTTGATGTATGTTATCTGTACATGAAGTACATGTCAAGTTTGTGCTCATAATTTTCATGTAGCATGTTGTTTTGATGCTTCTAAAGTGCCTACTTGCTGTTTTGGGCAGATTGTTGTTATATCTTGTTTGGAGCGTATGTGTTGCACCGTTGCTCCGTTTTGCGCATGCTCTATATGAAACTTTCTTGATTTTGCATGTAGTTTTATCTTATGATGTTGCATCCTTGTGTTGAGAGTGTTTGCTTGATGTTTGAATGCATTTTGCATCAATGCCATGTTTAACTTGTTTTGCCCATATCTTCTAGGCCGTAGCTCCGAGCTAAATGAACTTTATATGTAACTTGACTAGAATTTCGTGTAGATCACCTTGTTGCATCTTAACTTGCTATTTAACAACTTGAACATAAGGTTTATTCAGATCTGTCCTAATTTCGAAATTTTCATATGAGGACTTACCGGAATTGTTACATGTTGTTTCCGGCCTCATTTAAACTTGCTTTGATGTGTTGCTCTTATATGCATCAACTCTTGCCATGAGTAGCTGCATATAGCCTTTGTCATGCATCATACTTGGTTGAGCATCATGCCATGTCTATGTGTTGTGTGTTTACCTTGTTGTTTGCTTCTTTCCGGTTGTGCTTCTTCTCGATAGTTCCTGTTTTGTTGCGATCGTGAGGATTCGTTCGACTATGCTTGGTTTGTATTCATGGTTTCATCTTCTTCATGGACTCGTTCTTCTTCCTAGCGGGATTTCACGCAAGATGACTGTCACCCTGGATCTCACTACTATCATTGCTATGCTAGTTGCTTCGTTTTATCGCTATGCTGCGCTACCTATCACTTGTTTACCTAGCCTCCCAAATTGCCATGTCAGCCTCTAACCTTTTCACCCTTCCTAGCAAACCATTGCTTGGCTATGTTATCGCTTTGCTCAGCCCCTCTTATAGCGTTGTTAGTTGCAGTTGAAGTCGAAGATTGCTCCATGTTGGGCAGGATTATGTTGGGATATCACAATATCCCGTATTTAATTAATGCATCTATATACTTGGTAAAGGGTGGAAGGCTCGGCCTTATGCCTGGTGTTTTGTTCCACTCTTGCCACCTTAGTTTCCGTCATACCAGTGTTATATTCCTTGATTTTGCGTTCCTTACGCGGCCGGGTGTATGGGACCCCCTTGACAGTTCACTTTGAATAAAACTCCTCCAGCAAGGCCCAACCTTGGTTTTAACATTTGCCACCTAAGCCTTTTCCCCTTGGGTTCTGCAGACTCCGAGTGTTGGTCCGAGCGGAGTGATGTCCGGCGCCCCCTGGGCAACCAGGGTTTATGCCAACCTGACGTCTGGCTCATCCGGTGTGCCATGAGAAGGAGATACATGCGACTCCTATTGGGATTTGTCAGCACATCGGGCGGTCTTGCTGGTCTTGTTTTACCATTGTCAAAATGTCTTGTAAACCGGGATTCTAAGACTGATCGGGTCTTCCCGGGAGAAGGAATATCCTTCGTTGGTCATGAGAGCTTATAATGGGCTAAGTTGGGACACCCCTGCAGGGTTTAAACTTTCGAAAGCCGTGCCCGCGGTTGTGTGGCAGATGGGAATTTGTTAATTTCCGGTTGTAGAGAACCTTACACCAGATTCGAATTAAAATGCATCAACCGCGTGTGTACCCGTGATGGTCTGTTTTCGGTGGAGTCCGGGAAGTGAACACGGTTTATGTTATGTATGAACGTAAGTAGTTTCAGGATCACCCCTTGATCTCTTCTAGCTTCTCGACCGTTGCATTGCTTCTCTTCTCGCTCTTATTGCGTATGTTAGCCACCATATATGCTTAGTCGCTACTACAACCTCACCACTTATCCTTTCCATTCCTATTAAGCTTTGCTAGTCTTTATACCCATGGTAATGGGATTCTTTGAGTCCTCGTGGCTCACAGATTACTACAACAATAGTTGCAGGTGCAGGTTATCACGATGATCATGGCCAGAGAGCGATGTTTGCTTGTTTTGGAGTTCTTCTTTTGCTGCTTCTTCAATCGGGGATAGGTTCCAGTCGGCAGACCGGGCTAGCAGTGGTGGATGTCGTTTGAGCTTCATTTGTGTTTCATTCATAGTTGGATGTTGCTCTTATGTATGATGATGTTGTATACGTGTGGCATTGTATGTTTGTTGTATGTATCCCCAACTATTATGTAATGGTACGATGTAATGATATCCACCTTGCTAAAGCGTCTCCAATATGCGCTTCTATCCTTGGTGGTACCTTCGAGTTCCTTTAGGATAGGGTCTCATATTGGGCGTGACAGAACTCTAGATCCAGCTGAGGTCGAGGGAGAGTTTCGTCAGCACGATGGCGTGATGACGGTGATGATGAAGCTACTGGCGCAGGGCTTCGCCTAAGCACTGCAACCATATGACCGAGGTGGAATATGGTGGAGGGGGGCACCGCACAGTCTAACAATCAACTTGTGTGTCTATGGGGTGCCCCCTCCCCCGTATATAAAGGAGTGGAGGAGGGGGAGGGCCGGCCCTCTATGGTGCGCCCCAAGGGGAGTCCTACTCCCACTGGGAGTAGGATCCCCCCTTCCCTAGTTGGATTAGGAGAGGAAGGAAGGGAGGGAGAGGGGGAAGGAAAGGGGGGGCCGCCCCCACCCAATTATGATTGGGCTTGGGGGGGGGGGCTCCTAGGCTCCCTTCTCATCTCTCCCACTATGGCCCAATAAGGCCCATATACTTCCCAGGGGGTTCTGGTAACCTCCCAGTACTCCGGTAAATGCCGAACTCACCCGGAACCATTCCGATGTCCAAACGTAGTCATCCAATGTATCGATATTTACGTCTCGACCATTTGGAGACTCCTCGTCATGTCCGTGATCATATCCGGGACTCTGAACTACCTTTGGTACATCAAAACACATAAAGTCATAATATCGATCGTCACCAACGTTAAGCGTGCGGACCCTACGGGTTCGTGAACTATGTAGACATGATCGAGACTCATCTCCGGTCAACAACCAGTAGCGGAACCTGGATGCTCATATTGGTTCCTACATATTCTACGAAGATCTTTAGCAGTCAAACCGCATAACAATATGCGTTGTTCCCTTTGTCATCGGTATGTTACTTGCCCGAAATTCGATCGTCGATATCTCAATACCTAGTTCAATCTCGTTACCGGCAAGTCTCTTTACTCGTTCCGTAATGCATCATTCTGTAACTAACTTATTAGTCACATTGCTTGCAAGGCTTATAGTGATGTGCATTACCGAGAGGGTCATAGGAACTCAACAAATACCATCGGAGACACCTGTAGAGCATCTTTATAATCACCCAGTTACATTGTGACGTTTGATAGCACACTAAGTGTTCCTCCGGTATTCGGGAGTTGCATAATCTCATAGTCATAGGAACATGTATAGGTCATGAAGAAAGCAATAGCAACAAACTAAATGCATCGTGCTAAGCTAACGGATGGGTCAAGTCAATCACATCATTCTCTAATGATGTGATCCCGTTCATCAAATGACAACTCATGTCTATGACTAGGAAACTTCTGTACATGTAGAGGCATACTAGTGACACTCTGTTTGTCTATGTATTCACACATGTACTAAGTTTCCGGTTAATACAATTCTAGCATGAATGATAAACATTTATCATGATATAAGGAAATATAAATAATAACTTTATTATTGCCTCTAGGGCATATTTCCTTCAGTCTCCCACTTGCACTAGAGTCAATAATCTAGTTCACATCGCCATGTGATTTAACACCAATAGTTCACATCTTTATGTGATTAACACCCATAGTTCACATCTCCATGTGACCAACACTCAAAAGGTTTATTAGAGTCAATAATCTAGTTCACATCGCTATGTGATTAACACCCAAGAGTAATAAGGTATGATCATGTTTTGCCTGTGAGAGAAGTTTTTAGTCTACGGGTCTGCAACATTCAGATCCGTATGTATTTTGCAAATTTCTATGTCTACAATACTCTGCATGGAGCTACTCTAGCTAATTGCTCCCACTTTCAATATGTATCTAGATTGAGACATAGAGTCGTCCATATTAGTGTCAAAGCTTGCATTGACATAACTCTTTATGATGAACTCTTTGTCACCTCCATAACTGAGAAAAAATTCCTTATTCCACTAAGGATAATTTTGACCGTTGTCCAGTGATCCACTCCTGGATCACTATTGTACCCTCTTGCCAAACTCATGGCGAGGTACACAATAGGTCTGGTACACAGCATAGCATACTTTATAGAACCTATGGTGAGGCATAGGGAATGACTTTTCATTCTCTTTCTATTTTCTGTCGTGGTTGGGTTTTGAGTCTTTACTCAACTTCACACCTTGCAACACAGGCAAGAACTCCTTCTTTGACTGTTCCATTTTGAACTACTTCAAAAACTTGTCAAGGTATGTACTTACTGAAAAAATTTATCAAGCATCTTGATCTATCTCTACAGATCTTGATGCTCAGTATGTAAGAAGCTTCACCGAGGTCTTTCTTTGAAAAAAATCCTTTCAAACACTCCTTTATGCTTTCCATAAAATTTTACATTATTTACGATCAACAATATGTCATTCACATATACTTATCAGAAATGCTGTAGTGCTCCCACTCACTTTCTTGTAAATACAGGCTTCACCGGAAGTCTGTATAAAACTATATGCTTTGATCAACTCATTAAAGCGTATATTCCAACTCCGAGATGCTTGCACCAGTCCATAGATGGATTGCTGGAGCTTTGCACACTTTGTTAGCACCTTTAGGATTGACAAAACCTTCTGGTTGCATCACATACAACTCTTCTTTAAGAAATCCATTAAGGAATGCAGGTTTGACATCCATTTGCCAAATTTCATAAAATGTGGCAATTGCTAACATGATTCGGACCGACTTTTAAGCATCGATACAAGTGAGAAAATCTCATCTTAGTCAACACCTTGAACTTGTCGAAAACATTTTTGCGACAATTTGAGCTTTGTAGATAGTAACACTACTATCAGCGTCCGTCTTCCTCTTGAAGATCCATTTATTCTCTATTGCTTGTCGATCATCGGGCAACTCAACCAAATTCCACACTTTGTTCTCATCATGGATCCCATCTCAGATTTCATGGCCTCAAGCCATTTCGCGGAATCTGGGCTCATCATCACTTCCTCATAGTTCATAGGTTCATCATGGTCAAGTAACATGACCTCCAGAATAGGATTACCGTACCACTCTGGTGCGGATCTAAGTCTGGTTAACCTACGAGGTTCGGTAGTAACTTGATCTGAAGTTTCATGCTCATCATCATTAGCTTCCTCACTAATTAGTGTAGGATCCACTGGAACTGATTTCTGTGATGAACTACTTTCCAATAAGCGAGCATGTACAATTATCTCATCAAGTTCTTCCTTCCTCCCACTCACTTCTTCCGAGAGAAACTCCTTCTCTAGAAAGGATCCAATAAATATCTTGCCTTCGGATCTGTGATAGAAGGTGTACCCAACAGTTACTTTTGGGTATCCTATGAAGACGCACTTCTCTGAATTGGGTTTGAGCTTATCAGGCTAAAACTTGTTCACATAAGCATCGCAACCCAAAACTTTAAGAAACGACCACTTAGGTTTCTTGCTAAACCACAGTTCATACTGTGTCGTCTCAACGGATTTAGATGGTGCCCTTTTTAACATGAATGCAGCTATCTCTAATGCATAGCCTCAAAATGATAGTGGTAAATCGGTAAGACACATCATAGATCGCACCATATCTAATAAAGTAAATGCGATTCTGACGTTCAGACACACCATTATGCTGCGGTGTTCCAGGTGGCATGAGTTTGTGAAACTATTCCACATTGTTTATATTGAAGGCCAAATTCGTAACTCAAATATTCGCCTCTACGATCAGATTGTAGAAACTTTATTTCTTGTTACGATGATTCTCCACTTCACTCTGAAATTCTTTGAACTTTTCAAATGTTTCAGACTTATGTTCCATTAAGTAGATATACCCATATCTGCTCGAATCATCTGTGAAGGTCAGAAAATAACGATACTCCCCGCGAGCCTCAACACTCATCGTACTGCATACATCAGTATGTATTATTTCCAAAAAGTCAGTTGCTCGCTCATTGTTCCGGAGAACGGAGTTTTAGACATCTTGCCCATGAGGCATGGTTCGCAAGTATCAAGTGATTCCTAATCAAGTGATTCCAAAAGCCCATCAGCATGGAGTTTCTTCATGCGCTTTACACCAATATGACCTAAACGGCATTGCCACAAATAAGTTGCACTATCATTATTAACCTTTCATCTTTTGGCTTCAATATTATGAATATGTGTATCACTACGATCGAGATTCAATAAACCATTTATATTAAGTGTATGACCATAGAAGGTTTTATTCATGTAAAAAGAACAACAATTATTCTTTGACTTAAATGAATAACCCTATTGCAATAAGCATAACCCAATCATATTCATGCTCAACGCAAACACCAAATAACATTTATCTAGGTTCAACACTAATCCCGAAAGTATATGGAGTGTGCGATGATGATCATATCAATCTTGGAACCACTTACAACACACATCATCACTTTACCCTTAACTAGTCTCTATTCATTTTGCAACTCATGTTTCGAGTTACTACTCTTAGCAACTTAACCAGTATCAAATACCAAGGGGTTGCTATAAACACTAGTAATGTACACATAAATAACATGTATATCAAATGTACCTTTGTTCACTTTGCCATCCTTCTTATCCGCCAAATATCTAGGGTAGTTCCACTTCCAATGACCATTTCCATTGCAGTAGAAGCACTCAGTCTCAGGCTTAGGTCCAGACTTTGGCTTCTTCACTTGAGCAGCAACTTGGTTGCTGTTCTTCTTGAAGTTCCCCTTCTATCCCTTTGCCCTTTTCTTAAAACTAATGATCTTGTTAACCATCAACACTTGATGCTCATTCTTGATTTCTACCTTCATTGATTTCAGCATCGCGAAGAGCTCGAGAATTACTTTTGTTATCCCTTGCATATTATAGTTCATCACGAAGTTCTAGTAACTTGGAGATAGTGACTAGAGAACTTTGTCAATTACTATCTTATCTGGAAGATTAACTCCCACTTGATTCAAGCAATTGTAGTACCCAGACAATCTGAGTACATGCTCACTGGTTGAGCTATTCTCCTCCATCTTGCAGGCAAAGTACTGTCAGAGGTCTCATACCTCTTAATATGGGCATGAATACACTACAAAAAAATACACTTCCGTGATGATACGTGTTTGTCACAGTAGGTCGTGTTTTTTGTCATGCATGTACATCCATGACGATTTTATGACAGAATCAAGAGTCATACCGTCTTTGTCGTAGAAGTGTTCCATGACATTACCAAAATTATCATCACGGAAGTGTCCACTTCCATGACGATAAATCGCGCGTCATAGAAGTGCTTTCGTCAAGGGTGACCGACACGTGGAATCCATCGTAACGGAACGCCGTTAAGATATCGGGTCGGGTTTTGGATCCGATAACCCGTTAACAGCCCCGACCAATGGGAAATTTCCACGTGTAAAATTCTTATTGGCTGGACGAAACACGTGTCAGCTCATCAGTGGGTCAGATAGGCGCCTATGATATGTCGACACATGCCATGGCCCACCACTGGTCCATTAAGCTTACAAAGCCGACCCGTTTGACTTGGTCAAAAGTTAACGGGCTGGCCCATGAAAAGCCTGTTAGTGGTCTCTTCGCAAATAGCCCATTTTACGGCCCGTTAACTCACGTGATAGTCATGATAGTCTTTGCTGGATGCTTGGCCTTTGTCATCTTTCCAGCTTCACAAGCTCCGCATAAGTGATCCTTGAGGAATTTGACATTCTCAATGCCAATGACATGCTTATTCTTCGCAAGCGTGTGTAGATTCCTCATGCTAGCATGACCAAGTCGTCGATGCCATAGCCAGCCTTCTGAAGCTTTTGCAAGTAAGCACACAGCAGGCTGTGGTCCTGTAGAGAAATCAACAATATACAGATCTCCTCTCCTAAAGCCTTCGAAGACTTTGGAATGGTCAGCTTCCATGATCACAACACAACGATATCTTCCAAAGACAACAACCATATCAAGATCACAAAGCATTGAGACAGACATGAGGTTGTATCCTAAGGACTCGACAAGCATGACTTTGTCCATGTGTCGATCCTTTGAGATCGCAACCTTACCTAGACCCAATACCTGAATTTTGCCTTTGTCAGCGAAGATGATATGCTTCAGATGTGACGGTGATAAAGGAGCATCCATCAATAGATTCTTGTCACCAGTCATGTGATTTGTACATCCACTATCGAGGACCCACTCATTTGCTTTGGGTTGATCATCCTGCAGATGAATTAGTGTAGCTTACAAACTCATATACTTCATAAGTGAAGAATATGACATCAGTATCATCAGATCAATTTCATCAAGCAATTAGAACAGATACTCAGTATGAGGACGTGAGAAATGAAAGTTCATTTCATCATGATTAGCCTGCGTCCTATCGAGAGCCTTTATTCAGGTCTCCAAGAAATTCTTGATCGTTTGAGCACGACTGGAGACCTAACCCAGCATAAGAGATTAGTTCTTTTTCTTCACCACCCACATCTGGATGGGTGGCAAAGAATTCATCACTCTGCGAGCACCATATGAGAAAGTTGCACTACTAGGAAAAGGGCTATAGATGGAAATGACACTAATGGCGCACCGGAAAGATGGTGCGCCATTAGTATATACTAATGGCGCACCTCCATACGATGCGCCATTAGTGTCTAAACTACTAATGGCGCACCATGCCTTGGGTGCGCCATTAGTACCAATTTTTTAACTAGTGCGCCTGTCCAAACATACTAATGGCGCATCCTGCCCGAAAGTGCGCCATTAGTAGTTGTAACTACTAATGGCGCACCAGTGTGCGGGTGCGCCATTAGTACCAATTTTTTTTTTAAACTAGTGCGCCTGTCCAAACATACTAATGGCGCACCCACACCCCGGTGCGCCATTAGTAAGTGGGCAGCAACAAGATATTTGGGACAGCCTCTCCTACCCACACACTCACTTTCTCCCCACTTCATTCTCTCCACCTCCTCCTTGTCTCGGGTGCCTCCTCTTTTTCACCTCATTTCCACCATAGATTCATTCAAATTAAGTGGTTAAATTACCTTGTTTTAATAGGTAAGTAAGGGGAAGCTATATTTAGGTTGTTCTCCTTACAACAATGTGCACATGCACTTTTTACGGCCTAGCTAGATCTATGTATGTTCGTGGTGTTGCATATGTTTGTGGTGTTTGCATATGTGTTTGTGTTTGGAGGTGTACGGTATTTGAAATGCGATAGTTGCCAATATTTTGCCGGAATGTTGATTCATTTCCGTTTGGCGAGAATTTTGGCATTAAGCATCCTTTTGGTCCTATTTTTAGGAAAGTCATGCCAAATTTTTTCTTGGTTCTAAAATATCGTTTTGCTCTACCCATGAGCGACCATAGTCCGCCACGATGACCGAAGGCATCGTGAATAGGTTTTGAGGTCCGAAGGCCGAGATGCTTCAAAAGAACGAGACGGAGATAAGATGTCCATGTCGAAGATGCAAGCTGAAGAGCCTTATTGCGGACCCGGATTCCGGGCAGGTGCGGGACCACTTGCTGTTGCGTGGTTTCATGGATGGCTATCGGTGGCAAGGTGATGAAGATGACTACGAAGTCGTCCATGCGGGCTGGGCAAGAAATGAGGAAGGGCAGCAAGACAACCACCGCGGCTCGGGCGGGCGAGAAGACGAAGAATCCCGAGGCGATGATCACGACCGTGATGTTGCATACAGTCATCATGTAGAATATGCAGGACATGATGATGAGGAAGATGCGGAGCGGCGACGGGCATGATCATGAAGATGATGATGCCGGCGGAGCGACGACGCTGGACCATCGATGGGCTGGGTGCAGGACCCTCATATTCAAGAGCTGCTTCTCAAGCGCACGGATAACGCAAGAGCTGCCGCCCGAGAAAGCCAAGATGGATCAACTTGAGTTAGACGCGGTTACTCCATTGTATGAAGGATGCAGGCCGAGGATACCCGCTGAAAGTAACGCTGATGGCCACGGAGATGAAGGTAAAACACAAAATGACCGACGCGTAGCTTCGGCGAGAACATGTCATTACAGCACGAACGTCTTCCCAAGGGGAACAAGTGCCCGACCAGTTTGGAGGAGGCGAAGAAAATCGTGTGTCCTCTGGATTTACCGCCGCGTGAAATACCATGTGTGCATGAACAATTGCATCATTTATCGGGACGAGCACGCGGAGTCTACCATATGTCCGGTGTCTTGGCGTCACTCGATACAAGAAGAGGAAGAAAGCTCCTCGAAAAGTGGTGTGGTACTTTCCGATCACTCCTCGTCTGCGGCGCTATTTCACGGACCCTAAGGTAGCAAAGCTCCTGCGTTGGCACGCCGGATAGGGAGGAGAAGAAGCGGGAAGATGACGCAAATGATCCGGAGATAGATAAAAAGACAAGATGCCGAGTCACCCTAAGGATGCGAGCCGGTGGCAAGCGTTGAACTTCAAGACTTCGAATTTGGGAGCGATCCAAGGAACATCGTCTTTGGCGCGAGCACCGATGGAGTCAATCCATTTGGCAGCCGGAGAAGCACACATAGCACCTGGCCTGTGTTTGTGTGGATGTACAACCTTCCCCTGGTTGTGCATGAAGAGGAAGTACATTCACATGAGTATGCTAATTGAAGGGCGAAACAACCGAGGAACGACATCAATGCATATCTAGGGCTGCTGAAGAGGAGCTTGACACGCTATGGAAAACGCCAGCCAATACGTGGGGCGCCGCAGAAAGAATATTTCCCTATGAGAGCCGCCTTTGCTCACGGCGGTGCCACGACTATCTCGATTACGGATATGTCGCGGGCGGGTAGTCCACGGATTTTACGGATGCGTAAGGTGCATGGATGACACAACGTATCGCCAGCTAGATAGAGATCCGGGTCTTGAAAACCGTGTTCATGGGACATCAAGGTGGCTTCGCGACGATGACCCGTGGAGGAAACGCAAGGATCTGTTCGATGGTGAAACCGAACCCCGAAAACGCCCGTGTATGAGGAGCGGCGAGGAAATAGACAAGCTGTTGGAAAATTGGAAAGACTGCCCACTGCCGGGAAAGAAGTAAAAGGCGCCAGAGCCGGGAAAGAAGCGAAAGGCGCCAGAGCTGCTGCTGAAGGTATGGAAAACGATGTCTGTTTTCTGGGACTTGCCGTACTGGAAGATCCACCGTGTGCCTCACAGCCTTGATGTCATGCATATCACGAAGAACGTGTGCGAGTCTGCTTGGTACCCTGCTCAACATGCGAGAGAGGACCAAAGATGGGCGAAAGCAAGGGCGGACTTGAAATCAATGGGCATCGTGCAGGAGCTTCATGCTATATATGATGATGATGATGATGATGATGATGATGATGATGATGATGATGATGATGAGGCGAAGCGGGACACGTAAATTCGTCGCCAAAGGCAAAAGGCCAAGAAGACCGGAAATGACTACCCTCCGCGTGCTTCACTCTAAGTCGAGGAGATCGAGCAGTTTTCACCTGCCTCCTAGGAGTAAAACTTCCTTACGGTTCTGTGGGGAAGATAAGCAGATACCTAGACCCAAATGAAGCGAAGTTCAGCGGGATGAAGTCTCACGACCGCCACGCGTCTTGATGACGCAGATACTTCCAGTTGCAATCCGTGGGATCATGGGCCAGCGCACGTCCGTGAAACGCTATTTGGCCTATGCAACTTCTTCGACGTCATCTCGGAAGTCGATTGGCGTGAGGCAACTCGAAGGCTACAGGAAGAGATCGTGGTGATACTATGCGAGCTTGAGATGTACTTCCCGCCCGCATTCTTCGACGTTATGGTGCATCTGCTGGTCCATATAGTGGAGGATATCATCCAACTCGGGCCGACGTTCCTGCATAGCATGATGCCGTTCGAAAGGATGAATGGTGTCATCAAAGGATACGTTCGCAACATGTCACGTCCAGAAGGAAGCATAGCCAGGGCTTTCGACGAAGAGTGCATCTCCTCTTGCACGAATTATCTAGGCATCGAGAACCCGTTGGTCTGCCCGTCAGCGAGCACCTCGGCAGGCTCGCTGGATGGGGTCACCGTGAGGGTCGCCGTGAAATGCATGTCGACTTCGAGGGTCGACTCGCCGACTTTGAAAGAGCAAACCTAGTCGGCGCTACAACACATAGACGTGGTCGATCCTTGGGTGGTAGAGCACAAAACCTTTATTAAAAAGGCGTACAATGACCGAGGCCAACAGAGGACGGACGGAGATACACTCAAAGAGCACAACTCATGTTTCACGCGTTGGTTCAAGCGAAGCTTCATCTTACCCTTTACATGAGGATTCTTCCGGAAGAACAACTCATATTCGCCTTGTCACAGGCGCCGAGCACAACCTAATGACCTATGAGGCGTCACGATATCAACGGCTACACATTCTACACGAGGCCAAGGACATGAAGAGCGATGGTTATCGAACTCCGGGGTAACGATGGAATCCTACACGGTAACGACAAGGACAGATACTACGGAAGGATCGAGGAGATCTGGGAGCTGAGCTATCTTTGGAGAGAAGGTCCCGATGTTCCGTGTCGATGGGCCAAGAACGTCATAAAAGAAGACCGGTATTTCACCACCATGGTTATACCCGAAGCCAAATCCAAGACCCATGGTATAAGCGTCACCGCTAAAAATGAGCCATGGGTACTGGCTTCCCAAGTGGACCAATGCTTCTTCATTACCGACCCGCCAAAGCCCGGTCGTGTTGTCGTGAGGAGAGGCAAAAGGAAGATCATCGGAATGGATGGAGTAGCCAATGAGCAAGACTTCGACAAAGTACGGCGACCGAGGATCGAACATGGCAGCGATGATGAAGTAGCAGCATACACCACAAGAAGAAGCGGGACCACCCTACCTAAAGGGCGTCCGTTCCACGGAAGAACTCCATTTGCGAAAAAGAAGGGCAAGAAGATTGTGAACAGATAGCTAGCTAAGATCGATTGTATTTAAATCGTAGCCTTCATTTCTCGATTGTATTTCATGGGTACTTTTTGAACTATCATGAATATTTTTAAATTTCATGGACACTCGATCTCGATCCCCCTCCATCTCGATCGCTATCCCACCTCGCCAGATCCGGCCCCCCTCGCCGAGCACCCCCCCAGTCCACCGGCCGCCGACCCCCAGCACCCTTGAGTCCCCTCCATCTTTTCAAATGGCTTGTTAAATGCGACTGTCTTATAAAAAAAATGCTACTGTCTTATAAAACAATGCTATTGTCTTATAAACAATAAGTATCAAACAGCTTTTTAAATGCTCCTGTCTTATAAAAAATATTACTGTTATTATTTAAACAAGTTTGAACATATTTAAACATAAATAAGTATCAAATAGCTTTTTAAATGCTAAAAAAATTTTGTGGAGCACAGGGAGTCGAACCCGGGACCTCCTGGTGTGAGAACTGGAGGCTGACCAATCGAGCTAGTAGAGTGGGCTTGACATGGATAGGTTACAGTAGTAGATAACCTTTTGGCTTTTGTGGAAATAAAAAAAAAAAATACTAATGGCGCACCACGGTGAGGTGCGCCATTAGTGGACATGCTAATGGCGCACCCAGTGAGGTGCGCCATTAGTATAGGCCCCCTTCGCCCGATCCCCCTTCGCCCGATCCCCTTCGCCCGATCCCCTCGCCAGTTCTCTCCCTCTTAGTATTGTATATTCCTCTTGAATTCTTTTGGTTCTAATTTCAAATTTGTTTGAAATTGTACATTCATATGCATGTATGTAGTACCGTAGAATATGTGAAACTCCTTCAAAATTAAAATAAAGCACAAAAGAAATAAAACAATACAAATTAAATAGAAAACAATACAAATTAAAAAGAAAACAATACAAATTAAACAGAAAACAGGTTTGGGGGGGGGCTAAAACCCTAAACCTGCGGCGGCCTTTAGTCATGGTTGGCGAACCAATCGCGACTAAAGGTGAAAGCATGAGCATAAAAACCCGCCAAAAACCCTTTAGTCGCGGTTGGGCAGGCGACCAGCGACTAAAATAGCAACAATAAGTATTTTGTTGTAAGTAGAAACAAAATAAAATAAATAAAGCAACAAAGAAAACAAAAAAGTGTTTTCAAATTTGAAAACTAATGGCACTAACGAAAGTTTATAATTTTTCTAAAACTAAAAGCAAAAAGAATTAAAATAAAGCAAAAACAACAAAAATAAATAATAATGCAGAAAACAAAACAAAAAAACTGGAAAAAATAGTGCCGCCCTCTTGGACCCCCACGGCTGAATACGACTAGAAACCCTACATGGGCGAGGATTCAGGCCCGCAGGGAGGCCAAGTAGGCCCAGGCACATAGCTAGTGACAGATTAGGCCAGCCTGCAGTTGAGAGGAGCTCGAGAGGGTGGCGCAGCGGCGCTATAAACCACTCTCGAGCTCTCTCAACTAGCGAGTGGGACTAAACTTTTGGGCAGGGCAGCACAAGGCCTTTGGTCGCCAAAAACCCTTTAGTCGCGGTTGGGCGGGCGACCGCGACTAAAGGGTACCTTTAGTCATGGTCTCGTCGCCAACCGCGACTAAAAAGCAAGGCATAAAAACCCATAAAAACCCTTGATCGCGGTTGGGCGCGGCGACCCGATCCCTCGCCCGATCCCTCGCCAGTTCTCTCCCTCTCGCCCCACCGCCGCGCCGCCGCTGCCTCGCCTCGCCCTCGCCCTCGCCCTCTCCCTCCATCGCCCTCTCCTCGCGCCGCGCCCGGACGCCCGCGCCAGCGCCGCCTCGACCCGCCCGACCCGCCCGCCCGGGCGCGCCCAGACGCCGCCCGGCCCGCCGCCCGGATGCCGCCCAGACGCCCGCCCGACCCGCCGCCCAGACGCCGCCCAGACGCCGCCCGACCCCGCCGCCCGACCCGCCCCGCCGCCCAGCGCCGCCTCGACCCGCCCAGCGCCGCTGCCCCACCTCGACCCGCCCGTCCACACCACCGTCGACCCGCCTCCCTCGACCGCCCAAGGTACTTACTTCACCACCGTCGACCCGCCTCCCTCGACCCGCCTCCCTCGACACGATGATCACTCCATTGTCTTAGGAAATACAACTTCACCATCGGAACACATCTAGCTCTGCCTATCTCTTTGTTTTCATTTGTTCTCGGTAGTACTCGATGTGATATTGTGCTTTATTTTTCTTTAGCAGGAGCACAAAACCACAAATTAATATTTAAAAGATTTTTTCTAAAAACAATATTAAATAGATTGTGCCGTGTCAAGAACATATCTGATTTATTGCTTGCCAATGTGACACCAATATTCGAGTAGTAGATCACAAATTAATAGTCATATTTTTGAGGAATTTATGTAGGTTAAATTTCACAATGTTCCTAAACCCTGATTTTCCATGAATTTTGTAAATCCTGAACTGCAAAACCACTGTCCAAATACTAACCCTAAGAGAGAGAATAAGTTATGAATAAATATTTTATTTTTTATTATTGCAGCCAGCTACCACTATCTTTTTTCGTTCACGATACATTGCAGCCCAATCAGTATATACTTGTACAATAACTACGTACAAGCTCACCTGTACAAGTCCCAGCATTTATTTTTCTGGACACGGCAATAGGCGTGGCTTCATTTACTATCCTTGCCACAAAAGCCAGTTTCCCATACTCTACATGATTACATTGTGGTTTGCACATATGCCTTCTTCGTTGACTCAACTTCTCTTTATTTTCATTTGGTTCTGTGCTTCTTTTGCTTCTAGTCGGGGAGTTGGGTGGAAAGGAGTGGATCGAACTGCGATCACACAAGATCTGCTAACGTGCTATCTTGGTGAAAAACTTAGGTAAATTTATCTTTTTGTACATCTTTTTTCTTGGTTACTCAGTTTACGGAAAGCTGCATTGTCTATTCATTTTTGAACTGAAGAAGGACAGTGAGAGGCTCCTACAGTCTTGTATTAATAAAACAAAATTAAAGATACATGGTATGTATAAGGTATAGGGTCTTTGACCCTAACCAAAAGATAAGATACTAGTACAAGGTTTTTAGGTAATTTGTTGCACTAGGGAGCTTATGAAATCCTCAAGCTCAGACTTCCTCCCTATATCTCAACAATGGCAAAATCATGATTAAATCTAGAGAGCCAAACATTTTGTTTCGTTCTTTCCACAAGTACCAAACAGCTACAGTACACACCTACATGAACATGGAGTCTGTCCCAGGCCTGTTTGGCAGCGATTAACAATCCTCATATGAGATGAGAGGATTTTTTTTTAATTGGCTTCTTGCAGTTTTGAAAATTCAGTTTATTCGGTTCTTTGAAAATTCAGTTAATTCAGTTAGGCACACAAATTTCAGAACTTTTGTG
Source organism: Aegilops bicornis (assembly GCA_021605145.1). NCBI lineage: Eukaryota > Viridiplantae > Streptophyta > Magnoliopsida > Poales > Poaceae > Aegilops > Aegilops bicornis. Next base: position 58,571,096 of record CM038670.1, read on the forward strand.
TGCCCTAGTACTTGGTGTCTGTACAAAACCAGGAGTGTCAATGGGACTAGAATTCACTTGTTCTTATATGGGTGAAACTTCACTTGTTTTTAGGCTAGTGTAGGGTGTTGCTTTATTCTGTCATCATTTGTAACTATGTCACAAGTAAATTGTTCCTTCTTACATATTTGACAAGTAATGACTGTTGATAAGCTGAGGCATGGATTAAGCTGTTTCTTTGTTGTAACATACCGTATATAACTCCACAATGAAATACAATACATATTGATGTGCTTTTAAAACTTGTTCATGTCTTGAACTACTAATGCCTTGTGATGCTCTGAATTACTTGTGATGCCTCTGAATTACTTGTGATCACATTGAGAAAGACTTGTAAAGATGATGATCATCTTTAACAGAAAACAATTTGTGATGATTTTGCTAGTTTGCTGGGTTTTGTCTCCGACCATCGTGTCGTGATGATTTTGCAGGTACCCCGAGAGGCCCTTGAGTTTGCCGGAATGTCGATTAACTTCTGTTCCGGAAAATTCGGGTACTCCATATGTCCTATTTTCAGCAAAGGTCATGCTGAAATTTTCCGTGAATTTTAGCATGACTTTGCTAAAAATAGGACATATGGGGTACTTGCGACTAATGCATGGGCCGGGGTATCTTAGTAGTTAATTAAGTAGGATCAAGTGCCCCGGCGTACTTGTGACTAATGCATGGCTTTTAGGGTGCCTCGGTGTCGATAAAACCCGAAATGATGAAAAGTTAGGCTTTTAGGGTGCCTTGGCGTCGAAAAACCCTCAATGATAAAAGCTTAGATTTTAGGATGCCTCGGTGTCGACAAACCCTAAATGATGAGACCATGATCTTGTTCCTTGACAATAACCAACTTTTGACCAAACTTTGTTTCTATTTAGAGAGAAACATGGCCCTAGCGATGAGGCCGGGGTTGAGGCGGCAAGGCATTCTGGGAGCTGTCCCGGAGATGGAGGAACAACCTCACTTGTATGAGGCCGCCGCCTTCCCACCGATCCCGAGACCCACGGATGGTGCCGCCGAGGATGACCACACCGATACCACCACCGATGGTGCCGCCGAGGATGCCACCATCGATGATGGCAGCGCCGCGGATGGCAGCCAGCCGAAGAGGCAACCTTGAAGGACCGGCGCCAGATCATGCTCCGCACCCTCAAGGAGGAAGTTACTGAAGTGGACTCCAGCGGGAATCCAACGGCGCCCGAGCGAATAGTCAAGGGGTACTCGCTTCAGCTCGGGTGCATTGTCCGAGGAGCACCGTCTCGATCAACACCGAGAACACGAGGCATCCTGACCGAGGAATTTGCGCAACCTCCTTTCACGAAGCTGCACGAGCGATACAAGTTCCCGCTGAATTTGAAAACACAAGCCTCAAAGGGAATAAAGTGAACAATGCTGCCCTCACGAAGGTGAGCAAGGCCCTGTCTACTTGGAAAAGCAATGTGAAGAGAATGATCGAGAAAGGTGAGAGTTATGAGAAGATCAAGGAGAAAAATCCTTCGATCACCGAAGATGACTACAACGACTTCAAGATCAATTGCTCGAGCACCGCAAGCTCCCAATCAAGTGAGTGGGGGAAACAAATGCGGAGCTGAACATAGGGGAACACACACTCGGTCCCGGCGGTTCTGAGTGGCGGAGCCTATATGGGACAAGGAGGAGGCGGACCGTGCCGAGCAAGGCCTACCGCCCTCTTCGATACATCTGGCGGTGACAAGCAGACCAGGAACTTTGTCAGGGCCCGGTACAAGAAGGACCCGAAAACAAAGGAGCTTACCACGGATCAGAAGACCAGGCAGCTTGAGCTTGTTCTGCTAAGGAATACACCCCCCCCGTAATTAGCTCCATATGGTTGCATTCTAATTAATGAAGCCGAATTTCTAAATGGTTCACATTCCTTCCGCAGGCGACTGAAAGCAGTAGAGCGGGGTCGACTCAGAGCAACCCTTGGGACACCACTCTAAATAGGGGGTTGAATGTAATGAAGAACAAGGATAAGCTCGATGGCCGGCGTCGGTGGTCGTGTGGCGGCAAAGGCTTGTCGACAAAATGGGGTCATACTATACGGCTGGTGTGCGGAAGGAGAAAAAGACCAGCTCGTAAAGCCGGTAGCGAGAGGTTCAAGAACTCAAAGGCACAGGTGGCGCGGATTCGGAGATTGTCCAAGAGAAAGTGGAACAACGACTCGGGCGGCGATCACCGCCCTTGTGCCTACCTTGATCTCGGGGTTGAGTCGTGGATTGCGGGCGACCAACAGGGCCGCCCGATTCCTAGCTTCATGGCCAGCAACTTCGCATAATGCGATGGCGGGGCCATTGGTGCCTCCAGCGGAGGCGGCATTGGTGTCTCCGACGCCGGCACGGAGCTTAATGCACCGGGTGTACGCCGGCGGCACCTCTGCAGCAAGCGGCCCCTCCGTCCATCGGGCGCCCGCCGTTGGCGGTGCCTCTACATTAGCCGAGCTCGGCGCCATCATCACGGTAACTAATTAAGCCTCTCTCGGCCGAGGACTTCATCTCCTTGCCTTTGGTAGGCATCCCGACGCCCTACATGTTTTCGCAGGCGCCGCCCGACGTTCCGTGCACTCTCCTCCACTTCGTGAACAACGAGTTGGTCGATGTCGCCAAGGGCAAAATCGTTCAACCGGGCAACCCCTTGTTCCACGGTACCCGGATGCCACCCAACTTGTTTAGGGTTCAACTGGTTGGTGCTGCCAGGCTGCGATGACTTGTTACCTCCGAATCGACCCGTCGGGGCCGGCGATGATGACGTGATGACCCTCGGCCGCCTGAGCTGGCCCTGCTTTGGCGAAGAGCCAGATTCGTTTGGGGCGGGGACACCACCCCAAAGACAACACCGCCCGGTCGTGCGGCGCCAAGTCGGCCCCATGGCAAGACCGCCCGTAACGGTGCGGACATCCCTATGCCCGCTGGATCCAAACATGCATATGGCACGAGGATCGGAATAGCGATGACGGCGACTATGATACATTTGGCAACGTCGATCAGTACTTTTGCCGAGCATGGAGTGCGATGGCGACTTCATGGGGCCTCCTTCTCAAGAACCAAACCCAACAAAAGACGTGTGCGATCTAGCTCGTACCGCGGAGAAGCCAAGTTGCAATAGGCGCCGTCTGGCGTTCAGCTCTCAGGAGACGCCTCCAGCTGCCGACTTCACCGAGCCTCAGATAGGCGAGGTGCAAAATATTATCAGCCCCAACACACTCAAGAAGGCGGTGCAGTGAGCAAAACTCGGTCCCATTACGGGAGAAGAAGAAGGCACGCATAAAGAAAGACTAAGAAGGGTGCGAGCCAGCGGCACCGAAATGCGATCCGTGCTCGGGGCGGGCCACCTTCACCGCAGGATATCTCGAGGAGGGTGCATGTGGCGGGTAGGGCGATGCTACCGACAAATATGCTCAATGCTGCAACCGGTGCTATCTGAGTCTGCATGACGGTGTTCTTTCTTTGGAGAAGCGGCGTCTCGGGGAGAAGGATGTGCCATACCGGTTTTCGCGGCCAAGGTGCCAGAGGGCAAGGGCTTTGTGGATAACTCCATCGGGCGTCTACGATCGTCCTGCGTTTTGATGACATCCACGCTATGTTGAACCTTCATCCGCTGCACTACACCTTCGTTCGGCTATTTTATTTGAGTATGGAGATGCGGATCATTCGCGACAAGACCCGTACATCGTGATAGTCGACCCCTTCTACATGCGTGCCAAGATCTTGGGCAGCGCGGGGACCGCAAGTCGCGAGTTCTTACCTCGAAGGCGTCATTCAGCAAACCAAGAAAAGGATAACTTCCTCGTGCCTTACTTTCCGAGTAAGTCCTCCCCTCAACCGCCCGTAACATATGAATTCTTACATTTCGATCGTTTTCTTTTAACATTCCGTGTTTTCTGCGGTGACACACGTTGCACGCTCATCCTCCTAAGCCCTAAATATTCCATGGCCACGTATTTCGACCCGGACCGTCGGTCGAGCGTAGACTACACAAATGTCAAGAAGGTTCTTGATGATGTTCTCCCGGCTCGCCAAATCTGGAGGCACCTTCACCAGGCCTATTAAGTAAATGCGGCAAGCACGTGTTCTCCCACAATCTGACGTTACGCTGCGTCAAGCAGCCGCTTTGTGATCGGAAGGGTGCCTACTCGCCATCCATCACATGCGAGGCGATCGTGCGGGACCATCATCAACTTCTGCTACGAGTAAACTCAAGATTGGGCGCGGCGTGTCGGCAATCCAGGGCCGCGGACCTCCGACAAGAATTCTTTCGCATCCGATCCGGAGTTTGCGGAAATCATCCATCAAGATGTCGCCGTACCTCGGGGCAGTTCTACCTCGAAATCAACCGTCCATGGTGACATTGACACAATGCTACAAATGCAGGATGATAACGCCCGTCCTTTCATGACTCCCACGATAGAGCGGCGGCTTCATCCACGCTCGATCCCTTGAGTCGAGTTGTCTAGTTACGAAACATCGATTGGGTCATGTTGTAATTAAACTTTAATGAACTTGTAGTATGTCTCTTTGGTTTCGAGAGTCGTTCAACTTAGATGTAATCGATGCTATTAATGTCTTGCTTTTCTCTTCCGATCGTTCTGTTGCATACTTATATATTGCTTATGTATTGTCTATGAATTGGTACTAACGTTTCGTTTGGCTAGTGCATAGCGATGCCGACGTATGTCGTGTACAAGGGTAAGGTTCCGGAGTCTCGATGGTAGGGAGGAGTGTCGGAGACAGGTTCACCGATTCAGCGGTAACTTGATTACAAAGGGTACACCACTAGGGCCGAGGCGAATCTAGATCGCCCGCTATCTAGCGGGAGAGGGAGGAGCATTGGAGGAACCGGATGAAGACGAGAGTTTCATCGTGATGATGCTCATCGTGATGACCGCAGCTCTCTTCTATGTGATGGTAGTTTAGATGATCGATATCGACTTGTAATGCGAAGATAAACTCGCTACTCGCGGTCTCGAGACTTGTAATATAATGTTCTATCTTTGTTCGGTCTTTTCAATTCGGAGACTAATATGATGAATTGTATTCGGAGACTAATATGATGAATTGTATTCAAGGACTAATCTTCTATTGTATTTGATGAATCTATTGTTGATGTGTGCTGTCTATATTTTGTCAAATTATACATTTTGTAACCTGTGCAAAAACAGAAAATAAAAAATAAAAAAACCTAATATTCATACTAATGGCGCATCACATGACAGTGCGCCATTAGTATGACGATCTATACTAATGGCGCATCACCGAAGTGCGCCATTAGTATCTTCTTGATTACTAATGGCGCATCCGGAGGTGGTGCGCCATTAGTATGCCAAAGCACTGGTATACATGCCCCAGGAGGCATACTAATGGCGCACCCTTGCATATACTAATGGCGCACCAGGTGGTGCGCCATTAGTATCAGAACTCTAATGGCGCACCGGTGGTGCGCCATTAGTATACTGAATACTAATGGCGCACTGTGGTGCGCCATTAGTATTCTGATACTAATGGCGCACCACCTGGTGCGCCATTAGTAAAAATTACTAATGGCGTGCTGTCAATGGCGCACCTCTGATGCGCCATTAATGGCCATATTAGGTGCGCCATTAGTAGTGGTATTTCTAGTAGTGTTGGCATGGACGTCAGTCCACTTCGTTTCACATAAGAGGGGTTAGGGTAAGCATATGAATAAGCAGAGAAATTCTTCGAGGACTTATGAACATAATGATTTGAAGAATAATGCACATATTCATAGCCCTTAGCTCTACCCTGCGAAATAGAAGGATTAGTACGATGATGATCATATGAGGACTTTGATCCTTTTGAGGAATTTGATCCACGTGAGGAATTTGGTCCGTATGAGGACTTGGATCCATATGACGAATTTGGTTCATATGAAGAATTTGATCTGGAGTTCCTTTTCTTCACAGGTGGTGTCATGAGGACATTCACCTGAAGACTTTCAAGGCAACTTTTGGGGAACCAGATTTTCTTCATTGGAGAACTATTCCTGCAGTTAGTCCCAATATATCTAGAAAATACTTCACCATTCTGATTTTTGAACAGTTTATAGTTAGAGTCAAATGATTCATCAGAAGAATGAGGAGATTCACATGTAAAGCCAGATAAGTTGGATGGATCAACTGGAGGTCCCTTTGCAGCAACCCATGAGGTTTTGGGATACTGCTCAGGATTCCAATATGTTCCATCAGCATTGAGTTTCCTCTCAAAGGCAATACCCTCTTTCCTAGGGTTTCTGTTGAGGATCTTCTTTTTGAGCATCACAAAGAGTCTGATGCCCTTTGAGGCTTTTGTACATGCCTGTCATGTACAATTCCTTCAGCCCTGCATCATCAGTGATACTTGCATTGTCCTCAGATGAGGAATTAGTGACATCAGAGACATATGAAGAATTTGTAGCATTAGAAGGATTTGAACATTCAGGTGAAGAATTAGCAGTTTCACGTTCAATGCACTTCAGACATGGAGGAATAAATTCTTCCTGGGTAGCGCTGATTTGTTGAGCAAGTAATGAATCACGCTCCTTCTGAAGATCTTCATAACTCACTCTTAGCTTCTCATGATCTTGCTTTCTTTGAAGAAACTCAAAAGAAAGCTTCTCGTGATCAGATAAGAGAGTGTTATGATGACCTTGAAGGTCTTCAAACTTGGAATGAAGTCTCAGAAGACTTTCAGCCAAAGCTTTTGACTGATCCATTTCTTCACCCAACATATCATCACTCTTATTTAGCATGTATTGAACTTTTTCCAAAGCTCTTTGTTGTTTAGTGGCAAGGGAAGCAAGTTTGACATAGCTAGGTCCAAATTCATCGCCAGATTCATCACCACTGGACTCGGATAGATATCATTCGGTTACCTTCACATTGTTTGCCATGAGGCATGGTGTAGATGATGATGATTCTGGTTCGAATGTCATCGCATTGAGAGAGTCCTTGTAATCCTCAAACCAAGGATCATGACAGGTTCGATGACCTTCATAGACCTCAGAGAGACGGTCCCAGATTAGCTTCGCGTGATTGAGATGCATAGCGTTCTGAACTGATTTGGGACAGATCGGGCAGATGACATCCTTCGCTGTGAGGTTAAGCAGTGTGTACTTGCGAATGTCATCAGCCTCCGCCATCTTGCATAGATCGGTAAGACCAATCTCAGTGACGGTCCATAGTTCGCTGTCCATAGCCATGAGTCGCTTCTTCATCATGTTTTTCCACCGAGGATACTCATGACCGTCAAAGATGGGACATGATACATTCCTCATTCCTGCAGTCGACATAACTAAAACTCCAGGCGGTTAAAGCAAAATCACACGGAACAAGGGAGTACCTTGCTTTGATACCAATTGAAAGTGCGTTATATCGACTAGAGGTGAATAAGCGATTTTATGAATTCTTCACTGAGGAATTTGCTGGTGAGGAAATTCCTAAATGAAGAACTACTTGCAGTGGAATAAGTACTCAGAAAGGAACATAACAGAACACAAGCACAGTCATCATGATGAAATGATGACAAGTACAGAGTACAGAAAGCATAAACACAGGATAACACAAGATGAAGACAGACAGATTGAAGAAATTGAACTGAGGAAATTGAGAAAGTCTTCAGCCAAAAGTCTTCAAACAGATATGAACAGGCACACAACAACATACATGAGGAAATGAAAGAGTTGAGGAAATAGAACCAGGAAGCTCGGTGAAGACAATGATTTGGTAGACCAGTTCCAACTCTTTGTCTCGATTGTACATCTGGTTGGAGCGGCTGAGTATTTAAACTTGAGGACACCCAGTCCCGGACACACAGTCCTCACCGTATTCTCCTTGAGCTAAGGTCACACAGACCTCACTCAATCACTCGTGGTAAGTCTTTAGGTGACTTCCGAACCTTCACAAACTTGGTCACTCGGTGATCCACAATTCCTCTTGGATGCTCTAGACCTTGACGCCTAACCGTCTGGAAGAAGCACAGTCTTCAAAGGAAACAAGCGTCGGATCCACGCAGGATCAATCTCTTCAGTGATGCTCAATCACTTGGGAGGTTTTGTAGGTTTGGGTTTGGGTTTTCCTCACTTGATGATTTTTGCTCAAAGTCCTCGGAGGATGGGTTGCTCTCAAATGACAATTGTCAGTTTCTCTCGGAGAGCAGCCAACCAGCTAGTGGTTGAAGGGGGTGGCTATTTATAGCCTATGGAGCAGCCTGACATGATAAGACATAAATGCCCTTGTCTGATATGATCGTTAGGTGGATAGATATTTTGGAACAGATGGCGCGTAGCACAGCAACGGTCGGAATTTTGACTATCAAAATCCTCAGGGCTATCATGTTCCTCACTATGTAGGCAATTCACACTGGTGAATTCCTAACTCCTCAGTCAGAACAAATTCCTCAGAGATCAGAAGAACATCGCCTCTCACATCCTTTGAAGAATATGGTGAATCAGTATGAGATTTCAATGGCTTCACTCGAAGGGATTGGTAGGTGTAGGATTTTGAGTTGAGCATCACATGGAAATTTTTCCTTAGTATTTCCTCGACCCCCTTTAACAGTACGGCGTTTCCTATGACTCAAGAAAGAGAAAATGAAACTATATGTCGGAGTAATGGGCCACGGGTAGGCTAACCCGAGCCCCAGGACATTTCAAGACATCGGGGCAGGCCGCGCCCCTCGAGCCGAGTCCCGGATGGCGACTCCAACATAAGCCGACTCCACTGGTGACCTCGGAGAGGCCGACTATGGAGAGTCGGCCCAAGACTCCTCCCTCATCTCGAAGTACGATGCGGGGTACGGTCACGGCATGGCCATTTCCCCCCTGCTCATGAAGGACCGGCATGGCTACAGTGAGCCGTATCGCTGGAAGATCTCCGGCGAGATGCGACACTGTTGCCATGCCTGCCCTGACCTTAGCTACAGTGTGCCACGTACTGTGCCTGGCCTTGATGCTGTCGGCCCGAAAGGCAGCGGGCCGCTGTCGATGGGTGGGCGAAGGTGGCTGGCGCCCGAAGATGGACTGTGGAGTCGGCCCCGAGTCGGCCGACTCCACCCGAGCCCACGAGCCATTAACCAGATAGGATGGGGAATGGCGACAGTGATCGCCCGATAGACGGCGGCACTGTTGCCACGACCCAATGACCAAGCCTGCGTCACCAAGGGTGCCGCTACAGTATCAAGCCTGTCCGCGGGACCCGCCAGTCGGTGGGCCCCAGAAGCCGGCAGGGAAGACGGCGGCCTGAGAGACAGACGGCTGGGACCCGCGCCCAACCGGATTACTATTGTACCCTCGGGGGGTAGGCCTATATAAACCACCCGGGGCACCCATGCAAAGGGTTCGGACCTAGATAGAGATAGACCAGATAGCACAGGGAGGAGAGAGCTAGCCTTGCCCTCTCACGCCTCCAGCTGACTTCGAGGAGCACCATTGTAGCCACTTTGCTTTAGTGATCATGCGGAGACCCGCAGAAAGCAGCGATGGGGTGTTATCTCCTAGGAGAGCCCTGAAGCTGGGTAAGTTCCGCCGGCGTGCATGTCTTCGCCTCATCCCGCTTCCAGGCACCGGCGACGTTCTACTCGCTCCCACCATGATAAGCCATCCTTTGGCATATGTCGTACCCAACCCCTGACATTTGGCGCCCACCGTGGGGCGAGGTGCACCGTCGTCCGGAGATCTGCTCTGGACGGGAACCCTGTTCCTCCCCGGCGAGCACAGCCAGCCCGGCACGCCGGACGGCGTCTGTGCCGACGCGCTGTGCGGCGCTGAGATCGCCTGTGCAGCCAGCTGCCTCGCCGATCTTATCGGCGAGGTTTGCCTCTCTGATGAGCCTGCGTCCGATGCAGGCACGAGTGTTCCCGAGAGCCTCCTCACGGGCCTCCTCGACCTACTCCACGTCGCCGGCGAGCCTGCCGCGGACCTGGAGTCCATAGGATCCACCGACCTGATGCTGGTCGACTCTGACACCGCGTCGCTCGACGCGTTCCCCTGCGTGGTGGTCTCTGACGAAACCGCTCCCTCGCTGGGAGCGGCGGAAGCACCGTCACTGAGGTCCTCGTCCTCGAGCACAGCGAGCGCTCCGGCGAAGGAGCGCACGACCCACTTGACGCGGCCTTGCGAGGCCTTGCAGCGCCGATTTCGGAAGACGCCGACGCCGAGACGCTGGAGGCGCTCTGCCTTCAGCTCGTCGAAGGCGTGAAGAAGCTGGCAAGCATGAGGCGCTTGTCAGAAGCTTACCAACGCGAGATTGATCGCGCTGTAGGCGGCTCGCCGGCTCCGACCGGGCCTAGCCGCCTAGGAGCGGTCCGACAGCGCGGCGCGGCAGTCGCCAACCTCTTCGGGGCCGATCGTCTTGTATATGCCACGCCCGCAGAGAAGATCCGCGCCGCCCAGGCGGCGGCAGACGAGCTCGACGACTTCGAAGGCAAAGAGCGCCGCGTAATGACAGAGCAAGTTCAGCAGCTCCTCGACGTGGCCGCCGCGCAGAATGATGCCGGCTGCCGTACCGAGGCGCCGCAGCGCCAAAACGACGACCCGCCGCCTCGCCGAGACCAAGGTGCGACGTCTCGGACGCCGACTGGCGAGGCCCGTGGGAAGAAGGACAAGGAGCCGGCTGTCAGCCACAGTCGGACTCACATCACCATCGAGCGCGACCAAGACGGCCGCCCCAAAGCGGTGGAACGGCGGGACGACTACCTGCCTCCCCCCCTCGCAGAGAAAGGCGAGTCTCCCCGCCGCCCGTGGAACATCCGACTCTCGGCGACCGCCTTGGCCGCAGAGAGGGAGTCGGAGAGAACGACGCCCGCCACCGGATCGACCGACTCCACCGATCCCTGGCGCTGGAAGAAGAAGACGAGTTGGGTCCCCCCTGCTTTGGACCCCACATCCGAGATGAGCCCTTCCCCAAAGGGTTCACGCTCCCCCGAGACACACCCAAATATACCGGCACCGTGAAGCCGGAAGATTGGCTGATTGACTACTCCACCGCCGTCAACATAGCGAACGGCAACAAGCGTGTTGCCGTAAGATACGTCCCGCTCATGCTCCAGGGCTCGGCCTGGACGTGGTTGAACAGTCTGAAGCCTCGCAGCATCAACAGCTGGGTCGACTTCACCGAGGCTTTCGTCCGCAACTTCACCAGCACGTACAAGCGACCTCCCAAGCCGCGCCAACTTTCCTTGTGCGTGCAAGGCCCTGACGAGTCTACTCGTGACTACCTCACGCGCTGGGGTGAACTCCGGAACTCCTGCGAGGGCGTGCACGAGGTGCAGGCCATCGAGTATTTTACTGCCGGGTGCAGAGAAGGCACCCTCCTCAAGCACAAGCTCCTCTGCGACGTGCCGGAGACCCTCGATGAGCTGCTGGTCACAGCGGACAAATACGCCACGGCCGACTCCTCCATGAAGGCGGAGATTCGGGTCAGCACGACTGGCAAGGTCACCCCTCAGGCTCCAAGAACTCCGGCTGGAGACACCAGTTGGTGGCAACAGCAGAATGACCAGAAGCGCAAAGCCCCGCAGCCGACTTCTAGCAGTCGGCAGGTGGCAACAGCAGAAGACCAGCAGATGGAGGGACGCCTCCGTGAAAACGAAGGCGGCAAGTCCAATTGGCTGCCGGCTTTCTCCTACGAGCAGACTCTAGACGGTCCCTGCAAGTTCCACAGCGGCGCGAAGCCGTCAAACCACACCACCAGGAAATGCCACTGGCTGACCAGAATCCCCAAGGGGGACGGCCTGCTCCCTCCCCCTCCTGCTGGGCCGCCTCCTCCATAGCCGCCCGAGCAGCCGGCCGTCAGGCCAGTCGGCACGGAGCCTATGTGGTGTTCACCAGTGTAGCCGATGACCAACGCAGCAGGCGCCAGCAGCGACAAGAAGTGAATGCGGTTGCATCAAGTCCCCCAGAGTTCATGCATTGGTCCGAAAGGCCTATCAGTTGGAGCAGAGCTGATCACCCAGAGGTGATGCCGAGTCCGGGCTCCTATTCCGTGGTCTTAGGCACCACACTCGCCACTGATAGGCGGGCCGCTCGCTTCTCGCGAGTACTGATAGACGGAGGCAGCAGTATCAACATCCTGTACAAGGATACAATGGAGAAATTAGGAATCAAGCGAAGACAGCTTCAGAGCAGCCGGACTGTGTTCCACGGAATCGTTCCTGGCCTTTCCTGCTCGCCAATCGGCAAGATCCTGATAGATGTCCTCTTCGGAGACAAGGATCATTTCCGCCGAGAGCCAATTTGGTTTGAGGTGGTGGACCTTGAAAGCCCATATCATGCATTGCTTGGCCGACCCGCCTTGGCCAAGTTCATGGCGGTCCCCCACTACGCCTACCTCAAGATGAAGATGCCGAGTTCCAAGGGAATCCTAACCGTGTCCGGCGACTACAGGAAGTCGTCCGCTTGCGCGGCCGAAAGCAGTCGGCTGGCCGAGTCCTTGGTGATCGCAGCTGAGAAACGACTTCTTGATCGGGTCGTGGCGATGGCCGGCAAGCAGCCCGAGTTATCGCCCGACCCCGAGGAGTCGGAAGCAGAAGTATCATTCAAGCGGCGGAGAAACAAAGAAGATATCGTTGGACCGGAGCACCGGAGAATGCAGCTGTCATGGGCACAGGCCTTGACAGCAAATAGGAAAGCGAGCTTCGTCGATTTCCTCCGTGAGAATCGCGACATCTTCGCATGGTCCCCCAAGGACATGCACGGTGTCCCAGCCAGGAATTCGCCGAGCACAAATTACACGTCCGATCTGATATGAAGCCCGTCAGGCAGCCCTTGTGCCGCCTGTCAGAAGAAAAAAGAAGAGTTGTTGGAGAAGAGATAGCCCGGCTCTTGGCAGCCGGCTTCATCATGGAAGTGTTTTTTCCAGAGTGGCTGGCAAACCCAGTACTGGTGCTGAAGAAAAACAAGCAGTGGCGGATGTGCATTGATTACACGAGCCTCAACAAAGCTTTCCCCAAGGACCCATTTGCTCTGCCGAGAATCGATCTGGTGATAGACTCCACAGCCGGATGCGAGCTGTTGAGTTTCCTAGACGCATATTCAGGATATCACCAGATCAAGATGAACCCGGCCGACAGGATGAAGACCGCCTTCATCACGCCGTTTGGAGCCTTCTGCTATCTAACCATGACGTTCGGCTTGAGAAACGCCGGCGCCACCTTTCAGCGTTGCATGCAGAAATGCCTCCTGAAGCAACTCGGCAGAAATGCCCACGTCTATGTGGATGACGTAGTGGTGAAGACGGAGAAGCGTGGAACCTTGCTGGAGGACCTCAAGGAAACATTTGAGAATCTGCGCCGATTCCAGATCAAGCTCAACCCAGAGAAGTGCGTTTTTGGAGTACCAGCCGGCCAGCTCCTCGGTTTCCTGGTCTCCGAACGCGGCATATAGTGCAATCCTGTGAAGATCAAGGCCATCGAGAGGATGGAAGCACCTAGACGACTGTTAGATGTGCAGAAATTCACCGGCTGTTTGGCATCCATCAGCCGATTCATCAGTCGGCTGGGCGAGAAGGCTCTCCCCTTGTATCAGCTCATGAAGAAGACGACCTTCTTTGAGTGGACTCCCAAGGCGGACGAGGCTTTTCTCCAGCTAAATAAAATGTTGACTACACCCCCTGTGCTGGCGGCTCCGACTCCCAAAGAGCCCATGCTCCTCTACATTGCCGCCACCAGCCGAGTAGTCAGCACAGTCATTGTAGTCGAGCGCAAGGAGGAAGGCAAGGCGCTACCTGTCCAGAGACCGGTATATTACTTGAGCGAGGTGCTGTCGGCCTCCAAGCAGAACTACCCCCATTACCAGAAGATGTGCTACGGCGTGCATTTCGCCGCCAAGAAATTGAAGCCCTACTTCCAGGAGCATCCAATCACTGTGGTCTGCATAGCTCCACTGGCCGAGATCATCGGAAGCCGAGACGCTTCTGGCCGGGTGGCCAAATGGGCCATCGACCTGGCCCCCTACACCATCTACTACGAGCCCCACACCGCCATCAAGTCGCAAGCACTGGCCGACTTCCTCGTCGGCCCAGGCGAGACCCGATATCTGCCTCCATACCAACTCCACCCATTGGCGGATGCACTTTGACGGCTCCAAGATGCGCACCGGCTTGGGAGCCAACGTCGTCCTCACTTCCCCCAAGGGCGACAAGCTCAGATATGTCTTTGCCGCAGATCCACCGCCGCCTCCAACAACGTGGCGATGCGGTACGAGGCGCTCATCCACGGGCTCCGGCTTGCCAAAGAACTCGGCATTCGCCGGATCCTGTGTTATGGCGACTCTGACTTGGTGGTCCAACAATCATCTGGCGATTGGGACGCCAAGGATGCAAATATGGCAAGCTATCGTTTCCTCGTCCAGCAACCCAGCGGATACTTCGAGGGGTGCGAGTTCCTCCACGTGCCAAGGAACGACAACGACCAAGCAGACGCCTTGGCACGAATCGGCTCCACCCGCCAGGCAATACCATCTGGTGTCGCCCTCCGGCGCGTCCTCAAGCCTTCTATCAAGCCATCACCAGAATCAGATTCAATCTTTGTGCCGGCTCCGCCTGAGGAAGACAGATCCGACTCCAAGAAACGCACAGTCGAAGCCGGCCCGGGGACTTCAGAACCCGGCCGGGGGCTGCGATGGCGAGATCGAAGACTCCAGAGCTCGGCCCGGGGACTGCTCCAGTCGGCCCCGGGACTTTGTCAAATCAGCAAGCGGCTGCGGACTCCAACCCGCCGCCTCCCAGCCCGGCCGCCCTTATCCAAGTCGCACTAGTGGCTGTTGAAGAAATAGCAGCACCTTCATGGGCCCAGCCCATCCTCAGGTTCCTAGTAAACAGAGAACTGCCAACGGATGAAATCTTGGCTCGGCAAGTGCAACGCCGAGCAGCAGCCTACACCATAGTCAACAGAGAGCTGGTCAGGCGCAGCGTTACCAGCGTCTTCCAACGCTGTGTCGAGGCAGAACAAGGTCAAGCAATCCTCAGAGACATCCATGAAGGCGAGTGCGGTCACCACGCGGCCTCCAGGGCACTCGTTGCCAAAGCCTTCCGACACGGTTTCTTCTGGCCAACCGCCCTGGAAGAGGCCAAAGAGTTAGTCCAGAAGTGCAAGGGGTGCCAGATTTTCCGTTCCAAGCCAATTCAGCCAGCTTCCGCACTCAAGACTATCCCCATCGCCTGGCCCTTTGCAGTCTGGGTCCTGGACATGGTGGGACCATTCAAGACGGCACGAGGTGGCTTGACTCACCTACTTGTCGCAGTAGACAAGTTCACCAAGTGGGTGGAGGTGAACCCATCAAGAAGTTGAATGGTCCGACTGCAGTGACCTTCATCGCTGACATCACAACTCGGTACGGCATCCCACACAGCATCATCACCGACAATGGCACGAATTTCGCCAAAGGCGCCTTGGCCCGTTTCTGCGCGACACGGGGCATCCGACTGGACTTAGCGTCCGTTGCCCATCCGCAGTCAAACGGCCAGGTGGAGCGAGCGAACGGCCTCATCTTATCCGGCATCAAGCCTCGACTCGTCGTACCACTGGAGCGATCTGCCGGATGTTGGCTTGAGGAGCTGCCAGCCGTCCTCTGGAGTCTGCGCCGCGACTCGAACAAGTCAACCGGCTTCACACCCTTCTTCCTCGTCTATGGCGCCGAAGGTTGCCATCCCGGCGGACATAGAGTTCGACTCTCGCGAGTCACCATGTACACCGAGGAAGAAGCGAGAAGAAGCACGTCAAGGCGGTGTCGATCTGCTGGAAGAAGGCGGCTGTTGGCACTCAGCCGGTCCAGCATCTACCAGCAGAGTCTGCGTCGATACTACAACAGGAAGGTCAGCCCGAGATCTTTCCAAGAAGGCAACCTTGTGCTCCGGCTGATCCAGCGAACAGCCGGCCAGCACAAGTTGTCGACACCTTGGGAAGGCCCCTTTATCATCAGCAAGGTGCTAGGGACCAACACCTACTATTTGATCGACGCTCAGAAGCCCCGAGCGCGCAAGAGGGACGACTCCGTCAAAGAGACAGAGCGCCCATGGAATGCAAATCTTCTTCGAAGATTTTACAGTTGATGCAGTATGTATCGCACTACCCCTTTTGTATTAAAGTACTAAGACTTTGGGGCCCCCAAGACGAGCTCGGGGACTACCCTTTTTGCTAGCTGTATTACAAGAATTATGCCTCCGAGTATATTACTTTCATTGCAAGCCGCTTGGCACCGGGCCAGACTAGTCGGCCCGGGGACTCGGCGCCTTGCGCTATGATATCTTCCCTTGATCGAGAAAAAGTAGTGTGCGGTGCCCAATCCGCCTCCAGCAGAGCCCAGTCGCAGAAGCGGCTATCAGAGGCGGGCAGGAGCGAAAGGAAGAACGAGCGCCCACCACGAAAATGGCTAAGGACCTAAAGCACGAACATAGCGTAAGACGGCCTCCAGCATTTCCGAAGCGGAAAGCCGACTCATGGGTAGCCGGCTCACCGTCTTTATTAGCCCCTATTAAGAACGGCCGACTCCTGGGTAGTCGGCCTGTCGCTTTCTATCCGGCTTGCTAAAGAAACTCTAAACGGCCAAGTACTTGCCTTCCCGGAGTAGCCAAGCACTTGACCCAGCGACAGTCCGCAGAGCGGCTGCCCGACTGGCAAGGCAGCGACTAAAGGAAGGCGACAAAAAGAAAAGCCTAAAGAACAGTAAGAAAGGAAAGAAGGAAAGCAGATTAATATTTACATAGGCCCTTGGCCGAATCTTCGAATAGAAGTTCAAGATACACCCCGCGGGTGGAATTGTTCAAATCTAACAAAGTTCTCAAAAGATTACTTAAGGCAGACAAGCAGAGGCGGAAACAGCAGCCTAGGAGGCGGCATCTGGGATTGGAGGATCGGAGGAGACGGTGGTGTCAGGCGCCGGGGCAATCGGCTGGGCGGTCTCGGTTTGATCGCCTCCGGCGGCAGTCGCCTTCTCTTGATGCGGCTCGTTGCTGGAGGCGCGGTCAAGCTGAGGCTGGCCGCCTGCTCCGTCTTCTGGCACCTCCGCCTCATCCTCCTCCTCGGTGCTGGAGTCGATCACCTCCGCCGAGTCCTCGCCATACTCCGGGTTCATCCCGAACCACTCTGTCGGCACTTCCTCGCCGCCTTCAGCCCGCTCGGGCACGAAGACACTAGTGTCCATGTACTCGGCGATGGCCGCCGCACGCTCGATAAGGGCGCCCTCCACAGCCTCCAGCTCGGCCTGGGCTTCTGACCGGAATGCGGCCAAACTGTCCAGGTCCAGCCCTGGATACCACGCCTTGACGAACTCCAAGGCCCGGCGCGCTCCGGCCCGGGCCGAGGAGCCCTTCCAGGCCTCAAGACGGCCGGCAGTGACTTCCAGCCAGTCGGCGGTCCGATCAAGCGGTCTGTGAGCCGGCATGTCCGAGACCTAAGCGGCAACCGCCTAGGCGTCAACCTGGCACGCCGGCTTGGCGCATCTGCCGGTGGGCCGGACGAAGACAGGCTTCAATGCTCAGGAGCTGTTCATCGACGGTTCGGGGGGCATTGGCGGCGATCTCCTCACCATTTGCCCTTCGCGCCTCATGAGCAGCCTCGATGGCCAGAGGGACCGCCTGCGAGTGACCAGGGAAGAAGTCTGCCAAGACAAAAAAGAAGCAAGCCGAAAAATTAGAAGTCGGCCTCGCACATAGTCGGAAGCCCGAAGAAACGAAAGAAACGAACCATCAACAATATCGTCGATCTCGTGGAAGCCAGAGGTCAGCATTGCCTCCCTGTCAGCCCAAGAGGAGCGCTCGCTCTCAAACTCGGCCAGGAGAGCGGCTTCCTTCTTCTCGGCCTCGTCCTGCGCCTTCTTGAGCAGCTCCTTCTGCTCGGCCAGCTGCGCCCGCCCGGCGGAGTCACGCTCCGTGGCGAGCCTGCCGCACTCCTCCTCCTTGGCACGACGGGCAGTATTGGCCTCGCCCAGCTGCTCCTGAAGAACGGCGTTGGCTTCTGAGGAGCGAAAAAACAGACAAGTAAGTCGTCAGCAAAGAAGATCGCCGGGAAGATCAGGCCCGACTGCTCAACAGTCGGCCCGAATCTCGGGGACTACAGCCCGCGGGTGCGCCAGCGCGCCCCTGCGAAGAAGAAGAACTCACTCCGGCTTTTCGACAAGTCGGCAGCCCGCTTGCTCAACTCCTCAACATTGCGGTTGAAGGCAGTGGCGCGGAGGTTGTGATACTCCTGCAATAAGTCATTGAAGACAAAGTTAGTGTTTGGAACTCGCCAGAGGGAGTTCCGAACCGCCTGCTCAGCAGCCGGCCCGGAACTCGGGGACTACACCCAGTGGGTGCGCTGGCGTGCCCCCATAGAGAAAAACAAGAAGCAAAAAGGAAAAGAAACTTACTCGGACGGCCGTTCGCGCGGCCAGGTGCGCTCTGGTGCAGGCACGAAGGCGTCGCCTTGACCCATAACCGCTGGACTTCCAAGAGCAATTGATTTAGTGGCCCAGTGCCGCCTCCGCGCACCCACCCGATGGGCGCGGCGCTTGTGGCCTCGACGTCTAGGGTTGCCGAGTTGGCAGTGCCGGTCTCCCGAGGTCGCGGCGCCGAGGTCGCCCTCTCAAGACGGCGGCGCGCCGGCGAGGCGACTTGGAGAAGCAGCCACGCCTCGGCCTCGTCCATGGCCGGCGGCTCCGACGGACCCACCGGCTGTTTGTCGTGCGGTCTCCCAGACGACGGTGGAGGCGGCGGTGGCGGCACGAGAGTGTCCGACATGGAGGCCTCACCGCTCTCCTTCTCCACGACGGGGTTCTCAGTGCCGGTCTCCCCGGTCTGCCCCGTGAACTCTGGAGGCGGCGGTGCAGACGATAGTGGGGGGACGAGCATCGCCGATCGGCGACCGCGGCCTCCTCGGCACGCCGTCTCGCCGCGAGGGCGGCTTCGGCATCCTCCAGCTTCTTCTGGGCGGAGGCGGCCGCCCTGTCGGCCTCCGCCTTCTCCAGACGTTCGGCCTCCTCCTCCTCGCGCTTCTCCCGCGCATTCCGCTCCGTCGCCTCCCGGAGGTCGGCGGCGGGGTCGGGCCGCCGAGTATTGGCGGACGTCTCTGCCGACCCCATGACGGAGGGGACGGCGACTCTCTCAAGCGAAAGAGGGGCCCTGAAGAAGAGTGGAGCGAGTATATAACAAAAAGACTCGGACAAGATTCAACAAGGGAAAATAAAAAAGCATAAAGACTCACGCAGAGACTAGCGGCGGCTTTCTCACTTCCCTTCGGAAGCGGTTGGCCTTCGCGGCCGCCTCCTCTCGTCTGGTCGCAGCGGCCGCCCCCTTGAACTTCTTCAATTTGCCGATGGGCGCACTCGGCCCGGCGTGACACCTCTTCGCGCCGCCTTGGCCGGCCGGGCCGGCGGAGGAGCCGGCGCCCGGGGCCGATCCTCAGCTGGTGGCACGGAGCGACTTCGCCTTTGGCGTCGTCGTCAGGCCAGTCAGCGAAGGTGGCCGAGGGCCTGAAGTCGCCTTCTGCTCCTCCTCCCCCGCCTTCGGCGTCGGCTTCCATCGCCGCCGCCCTCAAGTCGGGGTCGTCGACGTCGCTCTCCGCGCGGTCGGGAACATACTCGCGGGGCTGTCTCGTGGCGCTGGCGACGGGCTGCATAAGAGGATTCTAGTTCAGAAGAGGCCAACAAGAGTCAGAAGCCGGAGCCGGCTGCGAAAAAAGACAAAACGATAGGGGGACGCGACTTACCACTGGTGGAGGATTGTCGCGCGAGTACGACTCCTTGGCGAACTGCCAGTCCTCCTCGAACTCGCAGTGCGCAATGTAATTCACCATGTTTGCCACCTTCTTGCGGGGCATCTCCTTGGTGCTCATCCGACTTGGGTCTCGGAGACCGCTCATCTGACAGATCAGGTGAGGCCGGCCTTGGAGCGGGAGAACTCGGCGCGCCACGAAGGCGGCCAGCAAGTCGGCCCCGACCAGTCCCTCCGACTGCGTCAAGACTCGGAGTCGCGCTACGGCGGCGGCTCCGGCGGGAGTCAGCGTCTTGACTCGGTGGGACCAGCGGGGGAGCCTCCCAGTCAGGGGAGCGGCGTTGTAAGGCGGAAAGTTGACCCAGTCGCCGTCGGAGGCGAGGTTCTTCACGTAGAAGTACGAGCGCTGCCACATCTTCACCGACTTGATCAGCGAGATGGGAGGAAAGGGGTTGTCGGCCGTCGAGCGCCGCATCGCGATGAAGGCGCCGCACTGAGCCGGCACGCCGGCGATGTGCGTGCCGAGCTTAGAAGAGAAGAATTCTCCCCACAGCTCGATGGTGGGGACAACATCGAGGAAACCTTCGCACAGAGTGGCGAAGGCGGAGAGGAAAACCACCGTGTTCGGAGTGAGGTGGTGCAGCTGAAGACTGTGGAACTCCAAGAACGAGCGGAAGAAGCCGCTCGCCGGCAGCCCCAGGCCACGCATGAGGTGCGAGCGGAAGATGACCCGCTCGCCCTCTTCCGGCGCCGGCCGGATTTCTCCCTCCGGCGTGGCGCGGGCGCGCACGAGGTCCGCGCTAGGGAGACGGCGCGTCTGGCGGAGGAACTCGATGTGTTCTTCTTCTACCTCCGAGCCATCCCATACGCCGGAGCGCACGGTGGGGGCCGCGGCGGAGGAAGAGCTCATCGCCGCGGTATGGTGTGCTCTTGCTCAACGGCGGTAGCAGGAGGGAGAGAAGGCAAGATGAGGCGGGGGAGCGGGGAAGAAGGGCGCGCGTGTTGTGCCGCTCCGCTTCCCCCTGCCTTCTTATAGCCCTGCGGGCTGAGAAGCCGAGGGGGCGGGCATGGGATTAACTGCGCACGATGCCCCACGCCGCTTCATTACCTCATTTCCCACGGTTATCGCACAGTAACGACGACGGGAAAACCAACCGCCCACGGCCGCAACGGATCCGCTCAGAGTGCCGAGGCATGGTATCAAGGCGGGCCCCGGCCGACGGCTCCGTCTGCCGCTGCAAGGTAAGGGCAGACTATTCTCCCCACGTGGCGCCACGCGATAGGACCGCCCTGATGCCTGCAGAGAAGCGTATCAGGCACCCCGCCTGGTTTCCCGCCGCGACTTTCAAGCTTCGGCTCTCCACTAAACCTCCGACTTTCGACAGTCAGCCCAAGGGAAGCCGGGCAATGAGTTCGTAGTCTGCTCCTTGAAGGTTGAAACTGTTGAAGCCCCACAAAGCAGCGTCCGCAGGGCTTCACCAGCTTTGGGGACTACTGTAGGAGTAATGGGCCATGGGTAGGCTAACCCGAGCCCCAGGACATTTCAAGACATCGGGGCAGGCCGCGCTCCTCAGGCCGAGTCCCAGACGGCGACTCCAACATAAGCCGACTCCACGCTGGTGACCTCCAGAGAGGCCGACTATGGAGAGTTGGCCCAAGACTCCTCCCTCATCTCGAAGTATGATGCGGGGTACGATCACGGCATGGCCGTTTCCCCCCTGCTCACGAAGGACCGACATGGCTACAGTGAGCCGTATCGCTGGAAGATCTCCGGCGAGATGCGACACTGTTGCCATGCCTGCCCTGACCTCAGCCATGATCGCCACGATCTTTGTGCCACGACGCCGGTCTCAGACGGCCCGAAGGCGGTGGGGCCGCTGTCGATGGGTGGGCGAAGGCGGCTTTGGGCGCCCGAGACGGACTCAGGAGTCGGCCCCCGAAGTCGGCCGACTCCTCCCCAGGGCCCCATGAGCCATTAACCAGATAGGATGGGGAATGGCGACAGTGATCGCCCGATAGACGGCGGCACTGTTGCCACGACCCAATGACCAAGCCTGCGTCATCAAGGGTGCCACTACAGTATCAAGCCTGTCCGCGGGACCCGCCAGTCGGTGGGCCCCAGAAGCCGGCAGGGAAGACGGCGACCTGAGAGACAGACGGCTGGGACCCGCGCCCAGCCGGATTACTATTGTACCCTTGGGGGGTAGGCCTATATAAACCCCGGGGCACCCATGCAAAGGGTTCGGACCTAGATAGAGATAGACCAGATAGCACAGGGAGGAGAGAGCTAGCCTTGCCCTCTCCTGCCTCCCGAAACAGCTCGAGGAGCACCATTGTAGCCACTTTGCTTTAGTGATCATGCGGAGACCTTGCAGAGCAGCAGTAGGGGTGTTATCTCCTAGGAGAGCCCTGAAGCTGGGTAAGTTCCGCCGGCGTGCATGTCTTCGCCTCATCCCGCTTCCAGGCACCGGCGACGTTCTACTCGCTCCCACCATGATAAGCCATCCTTTGGCATATGTCGTACCCAACCCCGACACTATAAAACAAAAGTCTTCACGCTTCATATTCCTCGAATGAATACTGAGTCTTCAAGGTCACACCAATTTCTTCACTTTCAAAGTCTTCAGTAAGTCTTCAGAAAGTCTTCAGAAATCCAAAGTCTTCAGATGAAGAACTTCATTTTTAGGGGTCGACATTCTCTGTAAATATCAAACTCCTCATAGACTTATAGACACATGTACACTCACAAATACATCAGTCCCTTAACCTATAAGTCTTCAATACACCAAAATCACTAAGGGCACTAGATGCACTTACAATCTCCCCCTTTTGGTGATTGATGACAATATAGGTTAAGTTTCCAACGGGATAAACATATGAAGTGTAAATACTGATATTGAGGAATTTGATTGCAAGATATAGAAGAACTCCCCCTGAAGATGTGCATAGTGAGGAATTTGCTTTTGAAGCAATGCACTTGAAGAGTATAATCATGGAGATCTCCCCCTATATCTTGTAATTCATACACGCATTTGACAGATAATATGAGGAATTTGAAATGCATGATGAAATATGGTGACTGATGTAATTGAGCATGCGTGCATTAACATAAATGAGGAATAAGCATGCAGAAGAACATAGCAAAAGTATCAAGCCACCATAGAGTTTAAGATTACAACTCGATCCAGCAAAGTCATCAGAAGAACGAGAGTTGTAACTTAGCAAAAAACACACATATATAGACCCGCTTGAAGACTAACTCAAATTTCTCCCCCTTTGTCATCGAATGACAAAAAGGGTTGAAACTAAGGACTAACGCCCCTGAAGAATATCATGATGATGGAGGAGCGCCAGCGTTGTCAGGGTCTTGAGTCGTTGTAGGGCCTGCTGCAGTGTCGTCCAAGTCTTCATGCTCGTCCGTGTCGCGCGATGAAGAATATGAGCTGGCCACCAAGGGAGGAACCTCGACCTTCTTGTATCTCTTCGAAGGAGGAGCAGACCAGTCAAAGTCTTCCTTGAAGCCCATTTGCTTCAGAACTTCTTCACCATATAGATGTGACAAAATAGCCCAGGTGCGATCAAACACTTCATGGAGGTAGTAGTGGTTTTTCTTCACTGCACTATGTGTGGAGGTCATGTTGTGAAGAATAGAACCAAACTGACGCTTAACCCACTTGTGGTTGCGATCCACCTTCTGGTGAAGACTTATCAGCAGTTCATGATCAGTGATCATACGAGGAGCAGTAGCTTGAGGACTTGACTTTGGAGCATTGGCAGCAGAATCATGTGTGGCAGAGTCATCATTGGTGGAGTAGGATGCAGCTTTGCGGAACTGACCATCCAATGGACGAATGCCTTCATCGATCACAGCTGGTGACTTGCCCTTCTCATCGGATGAGGAAATTGTCTGCTTGAGGACTTCAATAGGGGGCAAGTAGCTGAGGTGATTCTAAAAATCTGGGCCTTGTAGTTGAGTGAAGACCTTGTTCTAAGGAATCTCATGATCCACGACGCGTAAGGCTTCAGCTCAAATGGTGAAAGTGCAACATTCGCCAGAGTCCTCATGAAGAAATCGTGATAATTTATGGGGATGCCATGCATGATATTGAAAAGCATATTCTTCATCATTCCGATAATTTCTTCATCGGATGAGTCATGGCCTTTGATGGGACTCATGGTCTTCGTCAGAATGCGGTAGATGGTTCTGGGCACATAGAGCAATTCCTTCACAAGGAATTTTGTCCTTGGAGCTTGTCCTGGCTTCAGCGGCTTCATGAGCACTTGCACATAGTGATCAATGAGTTTAGGCTCATCATACAGACAACGAGTGCCGTCAGGTGGAGGACTGATTGGTAAGGCACAAAGCAATTCAGTGGCTGGTGCCTTGTAATGAGTGTTTTCAGTCATCCAGTCCAACACCCACGAGTTGACGTCAGCAGCATCGCCTGTGATATGCAAAGTTGCGTAGAACTGAAGAATAAGCTCTTCATTCCAATCAACCATGTCAGAGCAGAAATTGAGCAAGCCAGCGTCATGAACCATGCTGAGGACTTGAGAGAAGCAAGGCATGGATTCCATGTCCACATGAGGAATATGCTCATTATCGAAGACTTTGTCCTTGTTGAAGAGCATTGAGGAATAGAAGTTTGCCTGGCTTGCAGTCGTAAACGCTTCCTTCTAAGACGAAAACCTTGCCATAGGGGTTGAATTCAAGAAGAACACGTGCTCGAAGAAGAAATCATCAGCCTTGAATTTTTGCTTCTTATAGAATGGATCCTTTGGCTTGGGCTGAGGAGTATCAGTCAATTGCATTACCACCTCAGGGATCGCACTCTCAGGTTCCTCAGGCTGAGGAATTTCATGCTCTTCAGCAGCTTCAGCCTGGGTTGTCAATTCTTCATTGACAATTTCTTCAGCACTAGTGGCTGGAATTTCTTCATGAACAATTGGGGTTGCATGAGGTTCTTCAAATCCCATTTGCACTTCGGTGGCAGCAGGGGACTGAGGAATAGCTTGAAGGGGAGTGAACATTGGAGAGTTGAGATGTTGACCGTTCCAAAATTCATCATTGAGCACAGGAGTGGTACATCCAATGTCCACATCCTCCTCTTCTATTTCTTCAACACCTGCCTCTTCAGCAGTAAACTAAGGCAAAGGTGAGGAAATGATTGGGGTTGAAGGGATCTCATCCACTTCAATTTCTTCGTCCAACTGCTCTGTAGAAGCAGTAGAAGGAGTTTCTTCATCTGATTCATCAGGAATCACATATTCTTCACCAAAAGGAACATGGTGTTGGGGAACGTTGCAGAAAATAAAAAATTTCTATGCTTCACTAAGATCAATCAATGGAGTTCATCTAGCAACGAGAGAGATGAGTGCATCTACATACCCTTGTAGATCGCGAGCGGAAGCATTCAAGAGAACAGGGTTGAGGGAGTCATACTCGTCGTGATCCAAATCACCGATGATCCTAGTGCTGAACGGACAGCACCTCAGCGTTCAACACACGTACGGTTGGGGAAGACGTCTCCTCCTTCTTGATCTAGCAAGGGGGAAGGAGAGGTTGATGGAGATCCAGCAGCACGACGGTGTGGTGGTGGATGCAGCAGCGATCTCGGCAGGTGAGGGAGTCCCGGATTAGGGGGTGTCCGGATAGCCGGACTGTGACCTTTGGCCAGACTCCTGG
The DNA here is from genome assembly GCA_021605145.1 of Aegilops bicornis. NCBI lineage: Eukaryota > Viridiplantae > Streptophyta > Magnoliopsida > Poales > Poaceae > Aegilops > Aegilops bicornis. The sequence continues at coordinate 58,596,505 of CM038670.1, forward strand.
ACTATGAATATACAAGATTGAAGACTTCGTCCCGTGTCCGGATGGGACTTTCCTTGGCGTGGAAGGCAAGCTTGGCGAAACGATATGTAGATCTCCTCCCATTGTAACCGACTCTGTGTAACCCAAGCCCTATCCGGTGTCTATATGAACCGGAGGGTTTTAGTCCGTAGGAAGAACAACAATCATACCATAGGCTAGCTTCTAGGGTTTAGCCTCTCTGATCTCGTGGTAGATCTACTCTTGTAATACCCATATCATCAATATTAATCAAGAAAGAGTAGGGTTTACCTCCATCGAGAGGGCCCGAACTCGGGTAAAAACATCGTGTCCCTTGTCTCCTATTACCATCCGCCTAGACGCACAGTTCGGGACCCCTACTCGAGATCCGCCGGTTTGGACACCGACATTGGTTCTTTCATTGAGAGTTCCTCTGTAGCCGTCACCTTTAGGCCCGATGGCTCCTCCGATCATCAACAACGATGCGGTCCAGGGTGAGACTTTTCTCCCCGGACAGATCTTCATATTCGGCGGCTTTGCACTGCGGGCCAATTCGCTTGGCCATCTGGAGCAGATTGAAAGCTACGCCACTGGCCATCAGGTCAAATTTGGAAGTTTGAACTACACGGCTGACATCCGCGGAGACTTGATCTTCGATGGATTCGAGCCACAGCCAAGCGCGCAGCACTATCACGATGGGCATGATCTAGCTCGCCACGGACAAGGCCTGTAAGGTCGCTTCGGTGCCCGCCTCGACCCTTAGCTCGGAGCCGACTGCGCCAATCGAGGATGGATGGTTGGACACCGCCTCGGGGGCTGCGGTCTCTATGAAGATCGAGCCGAATACCAACCTTGTCCTTTGTGAAGCTCGTGACTCCAAGGTGACGGACTCCTTTCTGGACTCCGAATCTTCCGCACCCTTCCCATCGAACCCAATTGGGCTCCGATCATGGAGTCCACCGCCTTGGACATCTTTCAGCACTTGCCCTTTAGCGACATCCTGAATTCACTAAAGTCTCTCTCTTTATCAGGAGAGCCCTAGCCGGACTATGGTCAGCAAGGTTGGGATGCGGACGACGAAGAATTTCGAAGCCCACCCACCACTCACTTCGTAGCCACTGTCGATGATTTAACCGACATGCTCGACTTCGGACACACTGCGGGGCAGATCTGTGAATGCTCCTAGAGAGCTCCAGATTCGGGTAAGTAACAAGTAATTCACCTTCACATGCTCGCTTTGCACAAAGAATGCCTTACCCGCCGCTATCTTCTTCATCGCCTCAATTTCCTGGAGGGCTTTTTGGGCTTCGGCCTTGGCAGATTTGGCGCTTTCAAGTGCCGAGGCAAGCTCGGACTCTCGAGTCTTGGAGTCAAGCTCTAAACTCTTGTGTTTTTTCACAAGAGCATTGAGCTCTTGCTGCACTTCCGCCACCTGCGCCTCTTGTTTCTCTCGCTGAGGCGCTCCACGGCCGCATTGTCTTCCGCCTTGGACAACGCTTCCTTCAGGGTCGCCACCTCGGTGGTGGCCCCTGTAAACACCCACGTTGGTCCTGTCATTATTTGCAACCAGGTATTTTTATATACTTATATAAGGTACTACTTACCTTCCTTGTCCTCGAGCTGCTTCTTGGCACGGCCGAGGTCATTCTCGGACCGCTCGAGGCTCTGCTTCAATGCATCGACCTCCGCAGTCAGTGCGGCAGAGGTCAGCTGCGCAACCTGCATTCCCATATTGACATATTTATGTTAGACTCCTGCGTATATCTTTTTAGATCCTCAGTCCGGCTTTTCTTTCCGAACACCAAACTGAGCATCGAGGCTACCGCCTTTATGCGGTAACATTTTTACATGTATTAAATACATACCTCAAAGCCTGTTAGAAGGCTGGCACATGCTTCTGTCAGCCCGCTCTTGGCGGACTGAACCTTCTGGATCGCCGCACTCATAATAGTGCGGTGCTCCTCGTGGATGGAGGCACCGTTAAGCACCTCCAGAAAATTGCCCGGTGCCTCTGGTTGGACAGAGGCCACCGGCCTCGTAGGCTTGCCCTTCTTGTGAGGGGGCCGCCTGCCGGGCTCCGGGACCACTGAAGGTTCCGGTGCGGTGTCCGGCCCAGGGCCGGACTTAGATCCCTTTGGGGTTTTATCCCCATTGGGCCTAGAGTCCGGGAGGTCGCCTTGCGGCGCCTCCACGACCACCTCCTCCTGGCTTAGCCCCTTTTGGGACTCCACCTCGGCATCGTCCGTAGGGCGAGGGGAGGTAGCAGTCGGGAGTGAAAGACTATTCACATCTGACGAATCCAGGTAGCCGCTCGACGAATCGTCGAGCTGAGCCTTGGGCGGACTGCATGATTATATTTGGCGTCAGAAGGTACTATGCAATAAAGGAATGCCGTGAGTTATTCTGGTATCCGGATACTTATGATTTTGCCAGGGGCTTGGCCCTGGATGGCCACTCCTCTCCGCCGTCTTCGGCGTCGGAGGCGTAGTCCGGAAGAAGGGTCTTCCCCTTCTTGGACCCTCCGGCCTCCCCAGTTGGGGCGGCCTTTCTTTTCTTTCCTCCCCCCGTTGGAGGGGAGAGGCTTCTTCTTCCTCCTCCTCGTCTTCGGAGGAAGAGTGTGCTTAGGGGTCGTCGTGCGATGAGTCCGACACCACCAGGCGCTGGGAGCTCCTTCGAGTTCCCGTGGCCTTCTTCTTGGCCTTCTTCTCTGGCACCACGTGAGGTGTTGGAACCACCAGCTTTGCCAAGCGGGCGTCTGCTGGTACTTCGGGCAAAGGAGCCGGACAGTCGATCTGTCCGGACGTCCTCTTCCAGTCCTATCAAAGGAACGGGAGCTTAGATCCCGCATAGAGTCAAACAAGTACCTCAGAAGGGTAAAAGAAGCTTACCACATCGGCTTGGCGCTTGCAGAATCCGCGATCCTCGGTAATTGGAGGGGAAACCTCGGAGCCCTTGAATAGCACCCTCCAAGCGTCTTCGTGCGTTGTGTCGAAGAGCCTGGACAAAGTCTGGTGCTGGGCCGGGTCAAACTCCCACAAGTTGAAAGCCCGTCGTTGACACGGGAGGATCCGGCGGAAGAGCATGACTTGGACTATGTTGACAATTTTAACCTTCTTGTCCATCAGGTTTTGGACACAGGTTTGGAGTCCGGTCACCTCTTCCGAATTGCCCCACTAAAGGCCCGTCTCCTTCCAAGAGGTGATCCTTGTGGGGATGCCAGATCGGAATTCGGGGGCCGCTGCCCATTCAGGGTCGCGCGGCTCGGTGATGTAGAACCACCCCGATTGCCACCCCTTGATGGTCTCCACAAAGGATCCCTCAAGACATGTGACGTCTGGCATCTTGCCCACCATGGCGCCTCCGCACTCCGCCTGCTGGCCGCCCACTACCTTCGGCTTGACATTGAAGGTCTTCGGCCATAAGTTGAAGTGGGGCTTGATGCGGAGAAAGACCTCGCACACGATGATAAACACCGAGATGTTGAGGATGAAGTTCGGGGCCAGATCATGGAAATCCAGACCGTAGTAGAACATGAGCCCCCGGACAAATGGGTGGAGTGGGAAGCCCAGTCCGCGGAGGAAATGGGGGAGGAACACCACCCTCTCATGGGGCCTAGGGGTGGGGATGAGCTGTGAGGGAGTCCTGGATTAGGGGGTGTCCGGATGGCCGGACTATGACCTTTGGCTGGACTCCCAGACTATGAAGATAGAAGATTGAAGACTTCGTCCCATGTCCGGATAGGACTTTCCTTGGCGTGGAAGGCAAGCTTGGCGATACGATATGAAGATCTCCTCCCATTGTAAATGACTCTATGTAACCCTAGCCCTCTCCGGTGTCTATATAAACTGGAGAGGTTTAGTCCGTAGGACGAACAACAATCATACCATAGGCTAGCTTCTAGGGTTTAGCCTCTCTGATCTCGTGGTAGATCAACTCTTGTACTACCCATATCATCAATATTAATCAAACAGGAGTAGGGTTTTACCTCCATCGAGAGGCCCGAACCTGGGTAAAAACATCGTATCCCTTGTCTCCTGTTACCATCCGCCTAGATGCATAGTTCGGGACCCCCTACTCGAGATCCGCCGGTTTTGACACCGACATTGGTGCTTTCATTGAGAGTTCCTCTGTGTCGTCACCTTTAGGCCCGATGGCTTCTTCGATCATCAACCACGACGCGGTCCAGGGTGAGACTTTTCTCCCGGACAGATCTTCGTGTTCGACGGCTTTTGCTGCGGGCCAATTAAGCAGCCAATCTGGAGCAGATCGAAGCTACGCCCTGTCCATCGTGTCAGATTTGGAAATTTGAACTACATGACTGATATCCGTGGGGACTTGATCTTTGACGGATTCGAGCCACAGCCGAGCGCTCCGCACTGTCACGATGGACATGATCTAGCTCTGCTGCCGGACAATGCCCCGAGCGCCGCTTAGGTGTCCGCTCCGACCCTTAGCTCTGAGCCGACCGTGCCAATCAGGGACGGATGGTTGGACGCCGCCTCGGGGGCTGCAATCTCTACGGCAATCGAGCCGAATACCAGCCTTGTCCTTTGTGAAGCTTGTGACTCCAAGGTGCCGGACTCCTTTTCAAACTCCGAATCGTCCGCACCCCTTCAGATCGAACCCAATGGGGCTCCGATCATGGATTTGACCGCCGCGGACATCTTTCAGCACTCGCCCTTTGGCGACATCCTGAATTCACTAAAGTCTCTCTCTTTATCAGGAGAGCCCTGGCCGGACTATGGTCAGCAAGGTTGGGATGCGGACGACGAAGAAATTCGAAACCCACCCACCACCCACTTCGTAGCCACTGTCGATGATTTAACCGACATGCTCGACTTCGACTCCGAAGACATCGACACTATGGACGCTGATGAAGGAGACGACCAAGAACCAGCACCTATACAGGACTGGAAAGCCACCTCGTCATATGACATATACATGGTGGACACCCCAAAGGAAGGGAATGGCGTTGGAACAACGGAGGATGACCCCTCCAAGAAACAGCCTAAGCGCCGACGTCAGCGGCGCCGCTCTAAATCCCGCCACAGCAAAAACAGCGATTCTGGCACGGGAGACAATAACACCCCGGTAGTGCCGAAGACAACACCCTCCAGCAGGATTCAGCGCAGGAGGATGGAAAAGCCAGCCCTCATAAGAGAGCGGCAGATAGAGAGGTCGAGGACGACAATTATATGCCTCCCTCCGAAGACGAGGCAAGCCTCGACCACGACGAATTTGTCATGCCAGAGGATCCCGTCGAACAAGAGCGTTTCAAACGCAGGCTTATGGCCATGACAAGCAGCCTCAAGAAAAAACAACAGCAGCTTAGAGCTGACCAAGATTTGCTAGCCGACAGATGGATTGAAGTCCTCGCGTCAAGAGTACAAACTCGAACGCCCCTCCAAGAGCTACCCAAAGCGAAGGCTGCTACACCAACTAGAGGAGGAAGCAGCTAAACCTACATCACCAGCGTATGATGCGGCCGATCAGCCACCCCATGGCCACGACAGAGAGGCCTTTCGGCCCTCAACTCAAGCCGCACCCCGGCGCCGCTCAAAAAATACCAAGGCACGGGGAAGTGCGCCAGACCTGCGAGACATATTGGAGGACAAGGCAAGGCAAACAAGATCGATATACGGATCGCGTGGGCTCCCCACGACACGTGACGATAATCGTCACGCCGGATATGGAAAATACGGCCAGGCCGAACACAACAGACAAAGCTCATCCGAGCTACGTCGTGATATAGCCCAGTACAGAGGCGCCGCACACCCACTATGCTTCACAGATGAAGTAATGGATCATCAATCCCCGAGGGTTTTAAACCCGTAAACATCGAATCATACGATGGCACAACAGATCCTGCGGTATGGATCGAGGATTATCTCCTTCACATCCACATGGCTCGTGGTGATGATCTACACGCAATCAAATACCTCCGCTCAAGCTTAAAGGACCAGCTCGGCATTGGCTTAATAGCTTGCTAGCAGAGTCAATTGGTTGCTGGGCGGACCTGGAATCCGCATTTCTTGACAACTTCCAGGGAACTTATGCGCGACCACCAGACGCCGATGACCTAAGACACATAATTCAGCAGCCAGAGGAATCGGCCAAACATTTCTGGACGCGGTTCCTAACAAAGAAAAATCAAATAGTCGACTGTCCGGACGTAGAGGCCCTTGCAGCCTTCAAATATAACATCCGAGACGAATGGCTTGCCCGGCTCCTAGGACAGGAAAAGCCGAAATCCATGGCAGCCCTCACGACACTCATGACCCGCTTTTGCGCGGGAGAAGACACCTGGCTAGCTCGTAGCAATAACTTGACCAAGAGCCCTGGTAATTCGGATACCATGGACAACAATGGCAGGTTGCGTCGTAACAAGCACAAGCACCGCATTAACGGCGACAATACTAAGGATACGATAGTTAATGCCAAATTCAGAGGCTCTAAACCCGGTCAGCGGAAAAAGCCATTCAAAAGAAATACTCCAGGCCCGTCCAGTTTAGACCAGATACTCGACCGCTCGTGCCAGATACACGGCACCCCCGAACAACTAGCCAATCACACCAACAGGGATTGTTGGGTGTTCAAGCAGGCAGGCAAGTTAAGTGTCGAAGACAGAGACAAGGGGCTGCATAGCGATGACGAGGAGGAGCCCCGGCCACCGAACAACAGAGGACAGAAGGGCTTTCCCCCACAAGTGCGGACGGTGAACATGATATACGCAACCCATATCCCAAAAAGGGAACGGAAGCATGCGCTCAAGGATGTCTATGCGTTGGAGCCAGTCGCCCCAAAGTTCAACCCATGGTCCTCCTGCCCGATCACTTTTGATCGAAGGGACCACCCCACTAGCATTCGTCACGGCCGATTCGCCGCATTGGTTCTAAACCCAATCATTGACGGATTTCACCTCACTAGAGTCCTCATGGACGGCGGCAGCAGCCTGAACCCGCTTTATCAGGATACATTGCGAAAAATGGGTATAGATCCCTCAAGGATTAAACCCACAAAGACGACCTTTAAAGGCGTCATACCAGGTGTAGAAGCCAGCTGTATAGGCTCAGTTACGCTTGAAGTGGTCTTCGGATCCCCGGATAATTTCCTAAGCGAGGAGTTAATCTTCGACATAGTCCCTTTCCGCAGTGGCTATCATGCCCTGCTTGGACGAACCGCATTTGCAAAATTCAATGCGGTGCCGCACTACACATATCTCAAGCTCAAGATGCCAGGCCTTCACGGAGTCACTACGGTCAATGGAAACACCGAACGCTCTCTCCGAACATAGGAGCACACGGCGGCCCTGGCGGCGGAAGTACAAAGTAGCCTCTCAAGGCAATTCTCCAGTCCGGCTGTTAAACATCATGACAACGTCAAACACACCCAAAGTAACCTACAACAAAACCGTCTGGCACGTTCCGAGCAAGCATAGCAGTGCGGCCCCAACCCCAGCCCTCGCGAGATTGCGATACCAGTACCAAGCGTACATAATTACGCTCTGGAAATACCATGGGCATAAGGGGAGGGGAACAACCATGGCACGCCCATAATGCGGCTCAACCACACTAGGGGCTCCCGATTTTGCCATTTCTTCTTTTTTTTATATACTTTCAAGACTCCACTATTCGGAAGGCCTGTCCGGCAGTACAATCGCCGAACACACGATGCAACAGCCAGGGAGACAACATGCCATGTCAAATGCCTAGGTGGTCTCTATAACGAGCTAAATACCTGTCTTACTTAAAGTCTCGCAGCTTGCCCCTGGAGGGGGACATGTCAAATAATCCCATCTCTTGCATATCGCACTATTTGTATCATTCTGCTCTCATAGCAGCCCTTTTAATAAACAATACATAGCTCTTGTCTATTATTGCACTCATTTTTTATATAAATATGTTCAGTTATGACATTATGCAACCGTACAATTTGGTACAGCCAATACACCAGGGGCTTAAGTACCCCATAATACGGTGTGAGAAGACCGAAGACTCTCATGAGTGCGGCACCCCGAACTTATAGCATTATATGCATCAGCTTCGAATCATGTCTTGGGTCAATAGTTGGGTTTGCCCGGCTCCCATGTTTTGGTACCTTACATTCCGCTATGTCGGCTAAGGTAGCGCTGGGAGAACTACTGCGATTGTGCCCCAGTTGAGCTGGGTTAACACCTCAGTAGAGAAAGCTAAAACTGACTGTCTTGATAGGGCGAGAGACCGGTCGCTGTTTGAGAGATTTGTCGAGTCCTTAAAGACTTATGCCGCTTAGAGCGAGGAGCTGGCTTTGTTCGGCCTAGGCGTGGATAGCACCCCGAACTCGGTCTTCCGAATACTAGGGGCTTCGCCAAAATTTAAAATTATAGAATTCTATGGCTAAGTGAGAGTGATAAAGCATTATAAGTTCGATTGCCTTGTTCGTTGTGCTGAGCGCCTCCCTCGATGGACCCAAGAATGGGAACAAGAGGGCTCAGGTTTATCCCGAACACCCCAGCACTCGTGGCATGGGGGTAGAAGCCGACGACTTGCATCTCTTAGATTTAATAAACGGCCGCACAAAAGGAAATATTTTAAATTCAAAAAGTGTTGCTTAGCGCATATGAACAAGTTTTCAGCGCACAGGATAAACACGAGTGAGTTTACTCAAAAATTACATCCCTGGTACATTCATCCGCCACATGACGGGCACCCTTCAGGACGCCCTCATAATACATCTCGGGCCTGCGATGCTCCTTCCCCTCCGGTGGCCCCTCTGTCACCAAATTTTCTCAAAGATCCAGTTTGCCCCGTGCACTTTAGCATCGGGCAAAAGCTCTGAGCGCCTTCGATGCAAACGGAGCGCTTGATGACTTCAAGCCGGGACAGGCATCCACCACCGCCACACCAGCCCAAAGCAGCTCAAAGGCATGGCCTCCCCAGGCCACAGCCGGCCTATCAGGCCCTTCATGGCCTATTCGGCTGCCTTATGAAGCTCGACCAGCTGCTTCAGCTGGTCGCTCAGGGGCACCGGTTGTCCGGCCCCAACATACTAGGACCAGAACACCTTCTCGGTCGAGCTCCCTTCCTCAGCCCGGTAGAATGCGGTGGCGTCGGATACACTACGGGGCAGATCTGCGAATGCTCCTGGAGAGCTCCGGATTTGGGTAAGTAACAGGTAATTTACTTTCACGTGCTTGCTTTGCATAAAGAATGCCTTACCCGCCGCAATCCTTTTTCATCGCCTCAATTTCCTGGAGGGCTTTCTGGGCTTCGGCCTTGGCAGATTTGGCGCTTTCAAGTGCCAAGGCAAGCTCGGACTCTCGAGTCTTCGAGGCAAGCTCGGACTCTCGAGTCTTCAAGTCAAGCTCTAAACTCTCATGTTTTTTCACAAGGGCATTGAGCTCTTGCCGCACCTCCGCCAACTGCGCCTCTTGTTTCTCTCGCTCGGAGCGCTCCATGGCCGCATTGTCTTCGGCCTTGGAAAGCACTTCCTTCAGAGTCACCACCTCGGTTGTGGCCCCTGTAACATTCACGTTGGTCCTGTCATTACTTGCAACCAGGTATTTATATATACACTTACATAAGGTACTATATACCTTCTTTGTCCTCGAGCTTCTTCTTGGCAAGGCCGAGCTCGTTCTCGGACCGCTCGAGGGTCTGCTTCAATGCATCAATCTCGGCAGATGTGAGCAGCGCAGCCTGCATTCGCATTTGACATATTTATGTTAGACTCTTGCGTATATCTTTTTTCGATCCTCAGTCCGGCTTTTCTTTCCGAACACCAAACTGAGCATCAGGGGCTACTGTCTATGCGGTAACATTTTTATATGTTTTAAATACATACCACAAAGCCTGTTAGAAGGCTGGTACAGGCTTCTGTCAGCCCACTCTTGGCGGACTGAACCTTCTGAATCACCGCACTCATAACAGTGCAGTGCTCCTCGTTGATGGAGGCGCCGTTAAGCACCTCCAACAAATTGTCTGGCGCCTCCAGTTGGACGGAGCTCGTCGGCATCGTAGGCTTGCCCTTCTTGCAAGGGGGGCGCGTACCGGACTCCGGAATCACTGAAGGTTCCGGAACGGTGTCCGACCTGTGGCGGACTTAGATCCTCCGGGGCTTCATCCCCTTTGGGCCTGGAATCCGGGAGGTCGCCTTGCGGCGCCTCCAGGACCACCTCTTCCTGGTCTAGCCCCTTTTGGGACTCCACCTCGGCATTGTCTGTAGGGCGAGGGGAGGAGGCCGCCGGAAGTGAAGCGCTATTCACATTCGACGAATCCAGGGATCCACTCGACGAATCGCCGAGCTGAGCCTTGGGCGGACTGCATGATTGAATTCGGTGTCAGAAGGTACTGTACAATAGAGGGACGCCATAAGTTATTCTGGTATCCTGATACTTACGATTTTGCCAGGGGCTTGGCCCTGGATAGCCATTCCTCTCCGCCGTCGTCGGCATCGGAGGCGTAGTCCGGAAGAAGGGTCTTCCCCTTCTTGGACCCTCCGGCCTCCCCAGTTGGGGCGGCTTTCCTTTTCTTTCCTCCCCCTGCTGCAGGGGGAGAGGCTTCTTCTTCCTCCTCCTCGTCTTCGGAGGCAGAGGGCGCTTCGGGGTTATCGGGCGATGAATCCGACACCACCAGGCGTCGGGAACTCTTTCGAGTTCCCGTGGCCTTCTTCTTAGCCTTCTTCTCCGGCACCACATGATGTGCCGGAACCAGCAGCTTCGTCAAGCGTGCATCTGCTAGGACTTCGGGCAAAGGGGCCGGACAGTCAAACTGTTCGGACGTCCTCTTCCAGTCCTGTCAAAGGAGCGGGAGTTTAGATCCTGCATAGAGTCAAACTATGAAAATCAAGTGTCCGGTAAAAGGATAAAAACAAGCTTACTTTGGTGGCTTGGCGCTTGGCGCAGAATCCGCGATCCTCGATGACGGGAGGGGAGACCTCGGAGCTCTTGAATAGCACCTTCCAGGTGTCCTCGTGCTTTGTGTCGAAGAGCGTGGACAAAGTCTGGTGCTGGCCGGGTCAAACTCCCACAAGTTGAAGGCCCGTCGTTGACACGGGAGGATCCGACGGAAGAGCATGGCCTGGACTACGTTGACAAGTTTAACCTTCTTGTTTACCAAGTCTTGGACGCAGGTTTGGAGTCCGGTCACCTCTTCCGGATTACCCCACAACAGGCCCATCTCTTTCCAAGATGTGAGACGTGTGGGAATGCCAGATTGGAATTCGGGGGCCGCTGCCCACTCAGGGTCACGCGGCTCGGTGATGTAGAACCACCCCGATTGCCACCCTTTGATGGTTTCCATGAAGGAGCCCTCGAGCCATGTGACGTTGGGCATCTTGCCCACCATGGCGCCTCTGCACTCCGCTTGCCGGCCGCCCACGACCTTCGGCTTGACGCTGAAGATCTTCAGCCATAGGCCGAAGTGGGGTTTGATACGGAGGAAGGCCTCGCACACGACGATAAACGCCGAGATGTTGAGGATGAAGTTCGGGGCCAGATCATGGAAATCCAGGCCGTAGTAGAACATGAGCCCCCAGACAAAGGGGTAAAGTGGGAAGCCCAGTCCACGGAGGAAATGGGTGAGGAACACCACCCTCTCATGGGGCCTAGGGGTGGGGATGAGTTGCCCCTCATCTGGGAGCCGGTGCGCGATGTCGTTAGACAAGTATCCGGCTTTCCTCAAATTTTGATGTGCCCTCCATGACGGTGGAGGCCATCCATCTACCTCCCGCTCCAACATGATTGGAGAAGGTTGAGGTGGGAAGTACGGACTTGGGCGCTGGAGCTTGAGTGCGCGGAAATGGATAAGCAAAGGAGGAAGAAGGCGTAGATTTAAAGGGTGAATTCTTATCCCCTTATATGGGCGGCCGAAGCTGCGTGCCCCACCCAGCCTAGTAAAGCTTGCTTATCTCCCAAGCAACACGATTGATGGCGCGGTTGGGTTACCCACGCCCGTATTGATGAGAATCCCGGAATAAGGGGACACGATCTCTGCTTTGACAAGACGTGCCAAGGAAACCGCCTCGCTAAACACGATGGGGTGGGACAGTAAAACGATTCGAATGAAGGCTTGGCTGTGGCATGCCGTCACGCTACGGAATATGTCAGCAGATTAGATTTGTGCAGATATTATTCTCTATACGGTGGTATGTGGAACTTATTTTGCAGAGCTGGACACTATCCTTGTGTTCAACATCTTCTATGAAGTATTCGGAGGAGGAACCCGCCTTGCAATGCCGAAGACAAATTTGCGTGCCGCACTCGTCATCATTGAAGCCTGGTTCAGGGGCTACTGAGGGAGTCCTGGATTAGGGGGTGTCCGGATGGCCGGACTATGACCTTTGGCCGGACTCCCGGACTATGAAGATACAAGATTGAAGACTTCATCCCGTGTCTGGATAGTACTTTCCTTGGCGTGGAAGGCAAGCTTGGCGATACGATATGAAGATCTCCTCCCATTGTAACCGACTCTATGTAACCCTAGCCCTCTCCGGTGTCTATATAAACCGGAGAGGTTTAGTCCAGAGGATCGAACAACAATCATACCATAGGCTAGCTTCTAGGGTCTAGCCTCTACGATCTCGTGGTAGATCAACTCTTGTACTACCCATATCATCAATATTAATCAAGCAGGAGTAGGGTTTTACCTCCATCGAGAGGGCCTGAACCTGGGTAAAAACATCGTGTCCCTTGTCTCCTATTACCATCCGCCTAGATGCACAGTTCGGGACCCCCTACCCGAGATCCGCCGGTTTTGACACCGACAAGCTGCCCCTCATCTGGGAGCCGGTGCGAGATGTCGTTGGACAGGTATCCGGCTTTCCTCAACTTTTTTATTTGTCCCTCCGTGACGGAGGAAGCCATCCACCTGCCTCCCACTCCGGACATGGTTGGATAAGGTTGAGGTGGGAAGTGCGGACTTGGGCGCTGGAGCTCGAGTGCGCGGAGATGGGTAAGCAAAGGAGGAAGGAGGCGTAAATGGAAAGAGTGGATCCTTATCCCCTTATATGGGCGGCCGAAACTATGTGCCCCCACCAGCCTAGTAAAACTCGCTTATCTTCCAAGTGCCGTGATTAATGGCGTGGTTGGGTTACCCACGCCCGTATTGATGAGAATCCCGGAATAAGGGGACATGATCTCTGCTTTGACAAGACGTGCCAAGGAAATCGCCTCGCTACACGCGCTGAGGTGGGACAGTAAAACGATTCGAATAAAGGCTTGGCCGCGACATGATGTCACACTGCGGAATACATCAGCAGATTAGATTTGTACAAATGTTATTCTCTCTACGATGGTATGTGGAACTTATTTTGCAGAGCCGGACACTATCCTTGTGTTCAAACATCTTCTATGAAGTATTCGGAGGAGGAACCCGCCTTGCAATGCCGAAGACAATTTGCGTGCCGGACTCGTCGTCCTTGAAGCCTGGTTCAGGGGCTATTGAGGGAGTCCCAGATTAGGGGGTGTCCGGATAGCCGGACTGTGACCTTTGGCCGGACTCCTGGACTATGAAGATACAAGATTGAAGAGTTCGTCCCGTGTCCGGATGGGACTTTCCTTGGCGTGGAAGGCAAGCTTGGCGATACGATATGTAGATCTCCTCCCATTGTAACCTACTCTGTGTAACCCTAGCCCTCTCCGGTGTCTATATAAACCGGAGGGTTTTAGTCCGTAGGACGAACAACAATCATACCATAGGCTAGCTTCTAGGGTTTAGCCTCTCACGATCTCGTGGTAGATCTACTCTTGTACTACCCATATCATAAATATTAATCAAGCAGGAGTAGGGTTTTACCTCCATCGAGAGGGCCCGAACCTGGGTAAAACATCGTGTCCCTTGTCTCCTGTTACCATCCGCCTAGACGCACAGTTCGGGACCCTCTACCCGAGATCCGCCGGTTTTGACACCGACAACAGGGGTTCGCCAAGCACTACAAGAGGGAGAGGTGTTGCGGAGGGAGAGGGAGGCGCCAGGAGCATGGGGTGCGCAGCCCTCCCTCCCCCCTCTTTATATAGGGCCCCTAGGGGGGCGCCGGCCCTAGGAGATCCAATCTCCAAGCGGGGGCGGCGGCCAAGGGGGTGGCTTGCCCCCCAAGCCAAGTGGAGGCGCCCCCACCCCTAGGGTTTCCAACCCTAGGCACAGTTGGGCCCAAGGGGTGGTGCACCAGCCCACCAGGGGCTGGTTCCCCTCCCACTTCAGCCCATGGGGCCCTCCGGGATAGGTGGCCCCACCCGGTGGACCCCCGGGACCCTTCCGGTGGTCCCGGTACAAAACCGGTAACCCCTGAAACTTTCCCGATGGCCGAAACTGGACTTCCTATATATAATTCTTCACTTCCGGACCATTCCGGAACTCCTCATGACGTCCGGGATCTCATCCGGGACTCCGAACAACTTTCGGGTTACTGCATACTAATATCTCTACAACCCTAGCGTCACCGAACCTTAAGTGTGTAGACCCTACGGGTTCAGGAGACATGCAGACGTGACCGAGACGACTCTCCGGTCAATAAGCAACAGCGGGATCTGGATACCCATGTTGGCTCCCACATGCTCCTCGATGATCTCATCGGATGAACCACGATGTAGAGGATTCAAGTAATCCCGTATACAATTCCCTTTGTCAATCGGTACGTTACTTGCCCGAGATTCGATCGTCGGTATCCCAATACCTCGTTCAATCTCGTTACTGGCAAGTCACTTTACTCGTACCATAATGCATGATCCCGTGACCAAACACTTGGTCAGATTGAGCTCATTATGATGATGCATTACCGAGTGGGCCCAGAGATACCTCTCCGTCATAAGGAGTGACAAATCCCAGTCTCGATCCGTGTCAACCCAACAAATACTTTCGAGGATACACGTAGTATACCTTTATAGTCACCCAGTTACGTTGTGACGTTTGGTACAGCCAAAGAACTCCTACGGTATCCGGGAGTTACACGATCTCATGGTCTAAGGAAAAGATACTTGACATTGGAAAAGCTCTAGCAAACGAACTACACGATCTTGTGCTATGCTTAGGATTGGGTCTTGTCCATCACATCATCCTCCTAATGATATGATCCCATTATAAATGACATCCAATGTCCATAGTCAGGAAACCATGACTATGAGTTGATCAACGAGCTAGTCAACTAGAGGCTCACTAGGGACATGGTGTGGTCTATTTATTCAAACATGTATTACTATTTCTGGATAACACAATTATAGCATGAATAATAGACAATTATCATGAACAAGGAAATATAATAATAATCATTTTATTATTGCCTCTAAGGCATATTTCCAACACAAGGTCCTTTGATGGCATTGAAGAGACGGGAACGGCATCAATTGGATTGTCAATTGAACTGATCAGAGTCTTCATCTTCTTCGGAGCTGAAGAATTTGAAGAGGTTGATGCCTTCCTCTTTTTCATCCCTAGACGCTCTGCAGCTTTGGTCTTCTTCACATCTAATGCAGATGGAAGGATCGGAGTTGGTGTAGGCGCAGGAGGTGCATTTTCTTCAGCAGCCATACTAACATCAGCGGTGCCGGCATGTTCTTCAGTGGGCTGGGCAGATTCTTCAGCTTGAGGAATTTCAACATGCACCGGTGCAGAGTCAGTTGAAGTGAAAGTCTTCGTCAAATTGACGAACGAACCTTTGCTCCCTTCCAATCAGCATGATACCGATTGAAATCATCACTCAGTTGCTTGATTTCAGCTTGTACAGCAATGAGTTGTTCAGGGGTAAGAGTGAGGACATTTTCCTTGAGGTAGCGTTGTTTCTTGTATTGCGCTTTCTTCAGCCTTCGTCCTTCTTCATATTTCCACTTTTCTTCCTCAATGAAGTGAGTGAGGACATGACTTTGACCAGGAGTGAGGTTCATCTCCGGCAAAGGTGTAGCGGGGTCCTTGTGCCATAAGTCAATGAAATCGAGGACCAGCTTGGGATCCAGAAGTAGTGGCACATTGCTGCCTTTGGCTCTAGCGGCCCTGGCTTGCCTATCTCTGATGATTTCGGCAAGTTCATCACCATCCGCCTCATCATCATCAGTGGGCACTTGGAAAGCGACTTCCTTCTTGTGAGGACTTCGTCGACTACCTCGTCCAGCAGTGGCCTTTTTCTTCAGCAGTGAGGGACTAGCTGAGGAAGGTCGAGCAGCTGAGGAACTTGCAGATGCTCCAGAGGCAATAGTGAAGCCTTGAGTCCTTTGGCATGTGGCAAGATGCACAGGTGCCGAAGGTTTTGTCGAACAATCAAGACTTTGTCGGAGGAGGAGGAGCAGACTGAGGAATTGGCCGTGAGGGCTTTGAAGATGCTGGCCGTGAGGGCATTGCTGAGGAGCTTGGCCGTGAAGGCATTGAAGGAGAAGCACTGGACTTGTCGGCAGGCTTCTTTGGCATAGCCTTCCTGGGATTACTACCAGAGGCCTCAACAGCGTTAGCAGCAGCAGCAGAATCTTCATTGAATTTCCTCACTGCTTCTTTTGCTTGCTTGGCTAGTTTGGCCTGGCGCCTAGCCCATTCAGTAGCATAGTCCTCACCGCGCTTGAGGCTAGTGGGATCCGCCAGTTTGCCAGGTCTCAATGGAGGTCTTGAGCATGGAGGGTTGAGCGCGAATTTCTTCATGTACTTGGGAGTAACATACATGTACTCCCTCCATTCTCATGCCCATCTCCTCTCAATTCGTTGTATGCGCACCTTGCGCTGATTCTTGTCCTCCTTGCCAGACTTGGCCTCATCAGGAGTGCAGTATCTAGCATAAATATCCTTAGGGATTTCAAACGCTGTGTTGACCTCATGTCTTTTTCCTCCCTTTTCTGGCTTCTTGCCAGCCATTTTCTTCAGTTGAGGAATATGAACAACTGAAGTTTCTGAAGAGGTATGCAATTTTTCTTCGAGGAACGTTGCAAATGAGTTAAGTTGATGAGAACCTAGTGATTCAGCAGCAGACATTTGTACCTGTGAATAGAGTATAGTTGCGAGGAATTTGGAGAGGTCATATGCGTTCTCAGAAGGTTTTTCAAAAAGAATAGGTTTTGAGGAATTTGACCAGATAAGTCTTGAAGAATTTTACTAAGCGTTCTTTATCTAAGGTTCCAGAGTTGTACAGATTTGAAAATCCACACAATTGAGGAATCTTGAAGAAAATCATTGCTTAGAGAAACGAATCAAGAACAGATAACGTGTGAGGTGTTTTATTGTGTGAAGATTTGAAGAATAAACACCTTTGAAGATTTTTAGGAAAATACATGAATCGAAGAGGGCAATAAAAGCAACTTTTAATTACCCGAAGTGAAGAACACGACGAACTGGGAAGCGTTGAGATGAAGTTCGTCCGTTCAGATCTTCCACGCCCTAACTTGGCATAGGAAGACGGCTACGGCGGCGGCGGAGTGACGAAATCCACAACCGGTGCGAGTACGACGGTGACGACGTCGAGGCAGTGAAGCTCTTCCTCACCGACGACGATGAAGTAGCAGCGGCGCTAGGGTTTGGGAAGCTCGAGCGGGAGAGAGAGGTCGAGCGGAGTAAAAAGTGAAGTGAGGGGAAGGCAGGGGTATTTCTAGCGGTAGTGAAAAACTGTGCACCCGAGGATTTTGGACGAACGTGCCCCTGGCTTTTCCCATTCACATGGCATGTGTCACCCACGTACTATGAGGTGGCGATCGTGTAGGATCGTGGGTGAATAGATAAGTATTTGTTGTGAGAAGCGGAACAGTTTGAGCGGCAACGCGGAAAATTTAGATAAGATAAGTTAAAAGTACCGTTCGCAATTTCTTCCGTTGTCAATGACACAGTGAAGATTTTGAACGAGTTTCACATCAGAACGCATATGAAGAATTTGTGAAAAGATTAGATTGAGTTTAGCATAAAGGAAGGGTCCGATCACATTCACTTAGCGGAAACAATCAACTTGAAGAATTGGCAAAAAGTGAATGTTGTATATATATATATATATATATATATATATATATATATATATATATATATATATATATATATATATATATATATATTCAAGTGAAGACAAACGACGGAAATAGTGAAGACATTGCAAGTTGAAGAATTTGAAAAGCGAGGAATTTCAAAAGCGAGGAAAAACTCAAATTGAAGATTTTCAACTTTTGTGGTGGTGTAACCCACCGTATAGGAAAGTTGGCTTCGGACACCGCGTACAATTGTCATAGGGCTCTGAGAGTCAATCTCTTCATTAATTTCTTCACACTTAGAGGGTTAGTCTTCATTGACTGAAGAAAAACGTTACTTCGTGTGTTGCGCATCTAAGTCATCAAGTCAGCATAAGTGTTAGAATGTGTGTCCATTTCAGAGAACATTCGAAGATTCTAAGATATTTAGCTCACACCGCAACTTGCTAAATCTCTTCTCATCCAAGGGCTTAGTGAAGATATCAGCCAGCTGATCTTCAGTGCTAGCATGGTCGATGGAGATATCGCCCTTCAACACATGATCATGAAGAAAATGATGACGAATCTGGATGTGCTTTGTCTTCGAGTGCTGAACTGGGTTATGAGCAATCTTGATAGCACTCTCATTGTCGCAGTAGAGAGGCACATTCTTCACGTTGATTCCATAGTCCTTGAGTGTTTGCTTCATCCAAAGTAATTGAGCACAACATGATCCAGCAGCAATGTACTCAGCTTCTGCAGTGGAGAGTGATATGCAGTTCTGTTTCTTCGAGGACCAACAGACCAAAGATCGTCCGAGGAAATGACATGTGCCTGATGTTGACTTGCGGTCCACGCGATCGCCAGCATAGTCAGAGTCTGAATATCCAGTGAGATCAAATGAAGAGCCCTTGGGATACCATAATCCAAGTGCTGGTGTGTGAGCTAAGTATCGAAGAATATGCTTCACAGCCTTATGGTGTGATTCCTTCTGTGTAGCTTGAAATCGGGCACACATGCAAACACTAAGCATAATATCCGACCTAGATGCACATAGGTACAATAAAGAGCCAATCATGGAGCGGTATACCTTTTGATCGAAGTCTTTACCATTTTCATCAGTGCATAGATGGCCATTCATGGGCATTGGAATTTTGATCCCTTTGCAATCTTTCATGCTGAATTTCCTCAATACGTCCTTGAGGTATTTCTCCTGAGATATGAATATTCCATTGCACTATTGACGAATTTGAAGACCTAAAAAGAATTTCAACTCTCCCATCATAGACATTTGATATTCTTCACTCATCATATAGGCAAATTCATCACTCTAGCGTTGGTCAGAATAGCCAAAGATAATATCATCAACATATATTTGGCACACAAACAATTCACCATCATAAGATTTAGTGAAAAGAGTTGGGTCGAGTGAACCGGGTTTGAAGCATTTCTTCATGAAGAATTCCTTCAAAGTGTCATACCACGCCCGAGGGGCTTGCTTGAGGCCATACAGGGCCTTGTTGAGTCTGAAGACTTTGTCGGGATTCTTTGGATCTTAAAAACCTGGGGGTTGAGCAACATATACTTCTTCCTCGAGCTTACCATTGAGGAATGCACTTTTAACATCCATTTGATATAAAGTGATATTATGATGGTTAGCGTAAGCAAGTAATATGTGAATAGACTCAAGTCTAGCAACAGGTGCAAAAGTTTCATCGAAATCAATACCCTCAACCTATGTGTAGCCTTGAGCTACAAGTCGTGCCTTATTCCTCACCACAAGGCCATTTTCATCTTGCTTGTTGCGGTAGATCCATTTTGTGCCAATAATGTTGTGCTTGCGAGGATCTGGACGTTTGACCAGTTCTCGGACGTTGTTGAGCTCGAACTGATGTAATTCTTCTTGCATAGCTTGAATCCACTCAGGCTCCAGAAATGCTTCATCTACCTTAGTGGGCACTGTGATAGAGACAAAAGCAAAGTGCCCACAAAAGTTAGATAAATGTGAAGCTTTTGAGCATGTGAGAGGACCTGGTGCACGAATGTCATCGATGATCTTCTCGACTTGCACTTCATTTGCAATGCGAGGATGAGCAGGTTGTCTTCGAGGAATTTGATCTGCATTTTCTTCAGGAGCATTTTCCTCGGCACCATTTTCTTCAAGTGCGCCAGTTCGACGTTCATCACGTTCTGGAATGAATTCTTCAACACATTCTTCAGTAGGAATGACATCCTCAGTGGCCTTGAACCTCATAGAAACCTCAGGTGCTGGTTCATCTATCACAGAAGGTCGGTGCTCTCTTTGCGAGCCATTAGTTTCATCGAACCGCACATCTACTGTTTCAACAACCATGTGAAGAACGCTGTTGAAGACTCTACAGGTGTGCGAGTCCGTTCCGTAACCAAGCATGAAACCCTCATGTGCTTTTGGTGCAAACTTAGAATTGTGACGAGGATCTCTAATCCAACATTTAGCACCGAAGAATTTGAAGTAACTTACATTGGGTTTCTTCTCAGTGAGGAGTTCATAGGCAGTCTTCTTGAAGAATTTGTGAAGATAAACTCTATTGATGATGTGGCAAGCAGTATCAATTGCATCAATCCAGAACCGACGAGGTGTCTTGTATTCATCAAGCATAGTGCGAGCTATTTCAGCGAGGGTTCTGTTCTTGCGCTCCACGATGCTATTCTGCTGAGGAGTATAAGGAGCAGATAACTCATGAGTAGTACCAAGTTCATCAAGATAGCCATCAAGACCGGAATTCTTGAACTCAGTCCCATTGTCACTCCTGATGTGTTTGATCTTCACACCAAAGTTGGTTGAAGCCCTCGAGGAAAATCGTTTGAAGACTTCCTGCACTTCATGTTTGTAAGTGACAATGTGTACCCATGTGTAACGAGAATAATCATCAAAAATAACAAAGCCATATAGAGATGCATCATTCGTCATAGCAGAATAATGATTAGGACCGAAGAGATCCATGTGAAGTAATTCACATGGTCGAGTGGTAGTCATGATAGTCTTGGTTGTTTGCTTGGCCTTTGTCATCTTTCCAGCTTCACAAGCTCCGCATAAGTGATCCTTGAGGAATTTTACATTCTCAATGCCAATGACATGCTTCTTCTTCGCAAGCGTCTTAGATTCCCCATGCCAAGATGACCAAGTAAATCGATGCCATAGCCAGCCTTCTGAAGCTTTTGCAAGTAAGCACACGGCAAGCTGTGGTCCTGTAGAGAAATCAACAATATACAGATCTCCTCTCCTAAAGCCTTCGAAGACTTTGGAATGGTCAGCTTCCATGATCACAACACAACGATATCTTCCAAAGACAACAACCATGTCAAGATCACAAAGCATTGAGACAGACATGAGGTTGTATCCTAAGGACTCGACAAGCATGACTTTGTCCATGTGTCGATCCTTTGAGATCGCAACCTTACCTAGACCCAATACCTGACTTTTGCCTTTGTCAGTGAAGATGATATGCTTCAGATGTGACAGTGATAAAGGAGCATCCATCAATAGATTCTTGTCACCATTCATGTGATTTGTACATCCACTATCGAGGACCCACTCATTTGCTTTGGGTTGATCATCCTGCAGATGAATTAGTGCATCTTACAAACTCATATACTTCATCAGTGAAGAATATGACATCAGTATCATCAGATCAATTTCATCAAGCAATTAGAACAGATAATCAGTATGAGGACGTGAGAAATGAAAGTTCATTTCATCATGATTAGCCTGCGTCCTATCAGGCACTGTTCAGGTCTCCAGCAAATTCTTCAGTCGTTTTGAGCACGACTGGAGACCTGACCCTGCATAAGAGATTAGTTCTTTTTCTTCACCACCCACATCTGGAGGGTGGCAAAGAATTCATCACTCTGCGAGCACCATATGAGAAAGGTGGCATGGACGCCAGTCCACTTCGTTTCACATAAGAGGGGTTAGGGTAAGCATATGAATAAGCAGAGAAATTCGTTGGGGACTTATGAACATAATGATTTGAAGAATAATGCACATATTCATAGCCCTTACCTCTACCGTGCGAAATAGAAGGATTAGTACGATGATGATCATATGAGGACTTTGATTATTTTGAGGAATTTGATCCACGTGAGGAATTTGGTCCGTATAAGGACTTGGATCCATATGAAGAATTTGGTTCATATGAAGAATTTGATCTGGAGTTCCTTTTCTTCACAGGTGGTGTCATGAGGACATTCACCTGACGACTTTCAAGGCAACTTTTGGGGACCCAGATTTTCTTCATTGGAGAACCGTTCCTGCAGTTAGTCCCAACATATCCAGCAAATACTTCACCATTCTGATTTTTGAACAGTTTATAATTAGAGTCAAATGACTCATCAGAAGAATGAGGAGATTCACCTGTAAAGCCAGATAAGTTGGATGGATCAACTGGAGGTCCCTTTGCAGCAACCCATGAGGTTTTGGGATACTGCTCAGGCTTCCAATATGTTCCATCAGCATTGAGTTTCCTCTCAAAGGCAGTACCCTCTTTCCTAGTGTTTATGTTGAGGATCTGCTTTTTGAGCACATCACAAAGATTCTGATGCCCTTTGGGGCTTTTGTACATGCCTGTCATGTACAATTGCTTCAGCTCTGCATCATCAGTGATACTTGCATTGTCCCCAGATGAGGAATTAGTGACAGCAGAGACATATGAAGAATTTGGAGCATTAGAAGCATTTGTACATTCAGGTGAAGAATTAGCAGTTTCACGTTCAATGCACTTCAGACATGGAGGAGCAAATTCTTCCTGGGTAGTGCTAATTTGTTGAGCAAGTAATGAATCACGCTCCTTCTGAAGATCTTCATAACTCACTCTTAGCTTCTCAAGATCTTGCTTTCTTTGAAGAAACTCAAAAGAAAGTTTCTCGTGATCAGATAAGAGAGTGTTATGATGACCTTGAAGGTCGTCAAACTTGGAATGAAGTCTCTGAAGACTTCCAGCCAAAGCTTTTGACTGATCCATTTCTTCACCCAACATATCATCGCTCTTATTTAGCATGTATTGAACTTTTTCCAAAGATCTTTGTTGTTTAGTGGCAAGGGAAGCAAGTTTGACATAGCTAGGTCCAAATTCATCGCCAGATTCATCATCACTGGACTCGGATAGATAGCATTCGGTTACATTCGCACTGTTTGCCATGAGGCAGGGTGTAGAGGATGATGATTCTGGTTCGAATGTCCTCGCATTGAGAGAGTCCTTGTAATCCTCAAACCAAAGATCATGACGAGTTCGATGACCTTCATAGACCTCAGAGAGACGGTCCCAGATTAGCTTTGCGTGATTGAGATGCATGACGTTCCTGAACTAATTTTGGGACAGACTGGAGCAGATGACATCCTTTGCTATGAGGTTAAGCAGTGTGTACTTGCGAATGTCATTAGCCTCCGCCATCTTGCACAGATCGGTAAGACCAATCTCAGTGACGGTCCATAGTTTGTTGTCCATAGCCATGAGTCGCTTCTTCATCATGGCCTTCAACAGAGGATACTCATGACTGTCAAAGATGGGACAAGATACGTTCCTCAATCCTGCAGTCGACATAACTAAAACTCCAGGCGGTTAAACCAAAATCACACAGAACAAGGGAGTACCTTGCTCTGATACCAACAGAAAGTGCGTTATATTGACTAGAGGGGGTGAATAGGCGATTTTTATGAATTCTTCACTGAGGAATTTGCTGGTGAAGAAATTCCTAAATGAAGAACTACTTGCAGCAAAATAAGTACTCAAAAAGGAACATAACAGAACACAAGAACAATCATCATGATGAAATGACGAAAAGCACATAGTACAGAAAGCGTAAACACAGGATAACACAAGATGAAGACAGACAGACTGAAGAAATTGAACTGAGGAAATTGAGAAAGTCTTCAGTCAAAAGTCTTCAAACAGATATGAACAAGCACACAACAACATACGTGAGGAAATGAAAGAGTTGAGGAAATAGAACCAGGAAGCTCGGTGAAGACAATGATTTGGTAGACCAGTTCCAACTGCTGTCTCAGGTGTACATCTGGTTGGAGCGACTGAGTATTTAAACTCGAGGACACCCAATCCCGGACACACAGTCCTCAGCGTATTCTCCTTGAGCTAAGGTCACACAAACCTCGCTCAATCACTCATGTTAAGTCTTCAAGTGACTTCCGAACCTTCACAAACTCGGTCACTCGGTGATCCACAATTCCTCTTGGATGCTCTAGACCTTGATGCCTAACCATCTGGAAGAAGCACAGTCTTCAAAGGAAACAAGCGTCGGATCCACGCAGGATCAATCTCTTCAGTGATGGTCAATCACTTGGGGGTTTGTAGGTTTGGGTTTGGGTTTTCCTCACTTGATGATTTTTTCTCAAAGTCCTCGGAGGATGGGTTGCTCTCAAATGACAAGTGTCAGTTTCTCTCGGAGCAGCCAACTAGCTAGTGGTTGAAGTGGGTGGCTATTTATAGCCTAGGGAGCAGCCTGACATGATAAGACATAAATGCCCTTGTCTGATATGACCGTTAGGTGGATGGATATTTTGGAACAGCTGGCGCGTTGCACAGCAACGGTCAGAATTTTGACTATCAAAATCCTCAGGGCTATCATGTTCCTCACTGTGTAGGCAATTCACACTGGTTAATTCCTAACTCCTCTGTCAGAATAAATTCCTCAGAGATCAGAAGAACATCGTCTCTGTCACTGAAGAATACGACTGAATTGTATGATATTTCCAATGGCTTCACTCGAAGGGATTGGTAGGTGTAGGATTTTGAGTTGAGCATCACATGGAAATTTTTCCTTAGTATTTCCTCGACCCCCTTTAATAGTACGGTGTTTCCTATGACTCAAGAAAGAGAAAATGAAACTATAGAAACAAAAGTCTTCACGCTTCATATTCCTCGAATGAATACCAAGTATTCAAGGTCACACCAATTTCTTCACTTTCAAAGTCTTCAGAAATCCAAAGTCTTCAGATGAAGAACTTCATTTTTAGGGGTCGACATTCTCTGTAAATATCAAACTCCTCATAGACTTATAGGCCTGTGTACACTCACAAATGTATCAGTCCCTTAACCTATAAGTCTTCAATACACCAAAATCACTAAGGGGCACTAGATGCGCTTACAACCCATTTATCCGACGGCCCGAGGCCCACCGATTACAGGCCCATTTATCAACGGCCCGAGGCCCACCGATTACAGGCCCATTTATCGACGGCCCATAGGAGACCTATGGATCCTACGGCCTGTATATGGCCCATGGGTAATTGCGGCCACTAGCAAACCAGGGAAAAAGAAGACTGGGAAATAAATAAGGCCGAAACTAATGCTAGGCTATTAAGGCGATTGCACAGATTACATCCACTCGGCATCAAAGATCGCCACCAGTGCAAATATAGGGAACACCCTACACTATACAAAAATGCCTTGCTGTTTTCTTCAGCCGGTGGCTACACGTTAAGAATAAATTTTGTATCGCACCAAAACAAATTACAACTATATAATAAAAGGAAGGTTGGCATAAAACTTAATAGTCTAGCAGATAAATGCACCACCAGAAGTTCAGAAGCTTGGTTCATTTGACCTGACTGTTAAGTTTTCATGATGTATTGTCCGATGGAGCACCATAACCCTCGCCTTCATTTCCCCTAGGCTCCTGAACAACATAGCAAATGTAAGATAGTCTGGTTTCAAAACCATGCATATCTTGACAACATTGAGCAATGTTTCTCCTTGTTTCACAAAGGGCCTCTGTTAGGGAATGGACTTGTGTCTGGAGCGCAGATACAACATTGCTTTGAGCTTGCATATCTTGATCATGAGGCAGTTTGGACGATATTGCCTTAACACTAGTAGAAAACAGGGCTTTCGTCCAGGCCAGTTTAGCCCATTAGTCCCGGTTCAATCCAGAACCGGGACTAATGTGAGCATTTATCCCGGTTCGTGCGGCTAAGGCATTAGTCCCGGTTCACCTGTGCCCTTTAGTCCCGGTTTGTGCCACAAACCGGGACTAAAGGGTGCGATCCCCATTAGTCCCGGTTCTTGCCCCAACCCGACACAAAAGAGTAGACCTTTAGGCCCGGATGGAGGCACGAACCGGGACTAATGGTTGAGACCTTTAGTCGGTTCGTGCCACGAACCGGTACTAAAGGTACCATTTTCAAACACTACCCCCCCCCCCCCCCCGTGGATCGCCTTTTCAATTTAAACAAAAATAAAAGAAAATGATTGAAATGTCAAAAAAAAAGAAAATAAGTTTCCCATGTGATATGTGGTCTAGTTGTTGGGAAAATTTGCAAATGTGAATTTCGACTTTATTTGCAAAATCTCTGTGGAATTTGTAAATATGGGCATAACTTTTGCATGCTAACTCGGATGAAAAAAAAATTATATGAAAAATCATCTACTCGAAAAGTTACATCCAAATTAACATCCTCAAAAACCTAACAGAAAAAAAGTTACGGGGCTTTTAATATCTAGAGTGGAAAAAATCGAAAAAATTTCAAACTGTGGTCAAACAATGGTCAAACCATGGTCAAACTAATTATTCTAGAATATTAGTGTTACTAAATAATTTGTTCAGTTATTTTCAATTTTGGTCAAATCTGGTCAAACTGTGGTCAAACTATGGTCAAACAATGGTGAAACTATGGTCAAACCATGGTCAAACTAATTATTCTAGAATATTAGTGGTACTAACTAATTTGTTCAGTTATTTTGAATTTTGGTCAAATCTGGTCAAACTGTAGTCAAACTATGGTCAAAGCATGGTCAAACTAATTATTCAAAATAACTATTGTTTTCTAAATAATTATTGTTTTTGAAAACAATAGTTTGAAACTCAAACAGTGAAATGTGTCAATTCATGCTCAAGCAAAATTCCTGAGGGTTAATAGGATTGACATCTTACTATTGTCGAGAAAACAACAAGTGCAGACTTGGAAACGAGGGAGAATAGAACCCGGAAGTTAAGCGTGCTCGAGTGGGTGAGTGGGAGGATGGGTGACCGTTCGGGAAGTTAGGTGATTTGGAATGATGAGAGTGATTAGAGAAGAGGATAAATTGAGCAGTGATGAGGGGTGCTGATTAGAGATTAGGGGTTAAAATAATTCAGAAATTTGAAAATAAAAAATTATTCAAAAAAAATTTCAACAAAAAATTTCAAAAAAAAAATCATAAAATTTCTGGATTGAACCAGGACTAAAGTGGGGACGCATTAGTACCGACCCTTTAGTCCCGGTTCACCAACCGAGACTAAAGGCCCTTAGCAACCGGGACAATAGGCCCTTTTTCTACTAGTGTAACAACCAACCCAGTATTACGCAGGAACGTGCTTTTGGCACTGTTAGTGGACAGGTACTGACCCACTGCAGCAAGAGCTGACATTGCGGTTATAGTTGCCTCGCCACCTTCAGAAGGTGGCGGTTCTACCGTTTTTTCCATAGCTCGCTGAAAAGTTGAGGCTTTACATTAGTAGTACAAGAACAGAAGATATTAAGGAGGCACCAAAACCAAACAAAATAGCTTTGGTCTATATACAGAACTTATTCTGGTGAACACATGTAAAACATTAGTTGTATTTTATTGCAAAGTACATAATAAAACCTGGTTCCAAACATATGACAGTGTACCATCGCTAATGTATTGTCTATTTCTTCACATTGTATTGAGGGCTAAGGATAAAGAGACGAAGTTTATAACACGGTAAGCATAGTATGACATCATTCATATTACAAAACAACTGAGAACAGACAAACAGGCAATTGTAACGTTGTGTGGGCAAGTCCAGCACGGAACTAGATTACGGGTCAAGATCAAAGGAACATCACTCCTCCCTTTTACCCCTTGTAAGGTGCAATGATATGCTAAGACAATTGTGTATAAAATTGAAAAGAGTAATAGACATTGGCTGCAAACCATGTAGTTCAAGGCACAAGTCAGAGTAAGTAGTAGTTAAAAGGCATGAGGATTAAGGACTTACAACAGCGGCTTTGACTGGAGTAGTCATGCCAATCGTCTTGCTGCTGTGACATTCCTTGAAGATTTCCACAACATTTGGTTCAGGTACTTTTTGGTCCTTATGGCTTTCCTCCGCATTTCGAACAAGTCAATATAGATCTGATAATATGGTACAGCCAAAAGAGTGAAACAATGACTAATTACAAGAGCCTCGTAGTGTGCAATATAGCTACGAGATCACGTCGTCTGTTGGAATTTCACTTTAAATGCAGTTGGCCTTGTTCTTTGAACAGTTCACCTACAAGAAGATATATTTGTGTGGCACATGCGTCAATAGGACTTCAACATGTGATCTGATCACATATATATATAATGTACCTGATACTTCGGATCAGACTAGTGTTTAACAAGGCCCCTCCAGTCTTCATCCGATATATTTTCCATCGAGATGTTTGGGAAAGTTCCTTTGTTGGCCTTGCCTTCAAAGTGAGTTTTCCTCAAGTTATACCGATCTTCACACAGAAAGACTTGAAAACATGGGTGCAAGCTTGTCTAGTTGCATCATCTTGGCTATCCAACTTGAACCTCATCTATTGAAAATTATGGGAGTCTCATTATCAGCAACCTAGAAAGTATGGGACACAGCAAGACAATATTACTAGTTTCCATACATAACCATACTTACAGATAAATGGTCGAGGAAGGTGTTGAACTGGGTTTCGTCTTTGTCATTCCTGTCTTGAATCCATGTTGGGAGGATACGTACATGACACCTAACGGCAACCGCTGCCTCTCGATACTAACTTGGCTGACTCAGCAGCATCACGTGGCCTTCTTAAACCGGCCTCAAAACGGATCTCCATTCTTCCTCCTCTAGATTTAGTTAACCTATCGAGCATTATCCCTGCTGTTTGTTTCCTCTTGCGCCTAGGTGCTAGTCCAACAACGAACATAGGAAGTGTTAGTGTACATCAAACTGTGAGACTGCATATAAAGAAGCATGCAACTGTAACTTGACTCCAGCAACTACCTTCTTGCTGTTGAACCTCACAAGGTTCATCTGATATTGCCAACTCGTCTTGTGTCAAGAGTGCTTGGGAAGTAGTGTCAGGTGGCAAGGGAGCTTGGGAACGTGTTGCTAGCTCAGTTGACGCACGAGTATGTTGTGAAGCTGGTAGTACTATGGTAGGTGTTGCAAGAACTAGGGCTGTCTCTGCTTGTTTGGTGGCAGCTATTTGTTTCTGTTTGGCTTTTTTGCAGCTCATGTAGCATGGGATGCCGTGTTTGTACAATTTTCCGCTGGACTTTCACCTTCTATTGCACCATCAGTACCAGCAGAATCTGCAGGATTCATCCACTTCTCATTCCCTGCCATTATGTATTTCTTCCTCTTTCTCTGTGCCATGTTAAGTCAAGCCGACAAGAAAAACGAATAACAATTTAGTTCTTCAGAACAAATTGATGCGTGATCTTGAACGAACTGAACTTTGATGTTAGACAACCACATGATAGGAGGATGTAATATGTATGAAAAACAGGACGGAAGAGATAACCGTAACTATGATGTGTAAACTAAGAAGAAGACATTTCACCAAATTAGAAGCAATGCAATGGAAGGTAGACACCATATGAAAGATGCTACAAATATCGCTTCCGCCAAGTTAACAGTGTCTCAGCATAAATGGCATTTAAACAAATGTGAAGCAGTACAAGAAATAAATCATATGCATGATGCAAACAACATCACACTACCATGTTAGAGGTCTCTCGTCATTAGTGCCATTGCATATTCACAACATTGCATATTCACAGCTTATGATGTGTAAACTAAGGAGAAGGCATGTCAACAAATTAGAAGCAATGAAAGCTAGACACCATATGAAAGATGCAACAAATAACACTCTACCAAGTTAAAACTGTCTCATCATAAGTGCCATTTCAACAAATTAGTAGTACAAGCTAGAAAATAATGTGAGATGTAACCTATATCACACTCCGAAGTCAAACGTGTCTTATGATAAGTGATTGTTGCAGGTTACACAACAGTAGTAATTTGATGTAAGAACATGGTGTGATAGACAGATATTGTATGCTCTAGAAACAGGAACACGTCTCTTATTCAACTATAATGTGTAAAGTAAGCAGATGGAATTCAACAAAATTAGAAACAATACAAGCTAGACATCACACATAACATGCAACCACATATAACAGTGCCAAGTTAGAGGGAGCACCAGTGATGCTGCACTAGGGGAGACGTCCTCATCATAAACACAACTTTGTTGAGTGTCTATGCATGTGTTGTCTTGGAAATCATCTTGGGGTGTGGAGGAGTAGAAAC
The DNA here is from genome assembly GCA_021605145.1 of Aegilops bicornis. Classification (NCBI taxonomy): domain Eukaryota; kingdom Viridiplantae; phylum Streptophyta; class Magnoliopsida; order Poales; family Poaceae; genus Aegilops; species Aegilops bicornis. The sequence continues at coordinate 58,626,692 of CM038670.1, forward strand.
TGTAGAGGCCCTCCGTTTGGAAGGAGCACCTTTATCCGCTGCCTTGCTAACTTCCTTCCGCTTTATTGATTTTGAATTGTCAAGTAAAACCGACAAGAAAAAGCAATAAAATTCTCTCTTTAGATATCATTCTGTTGGAAATATGCCCTAGAGGCAATAATAAAATGGTTATTATTATATTTCTTTGTTCTCGATAATTGTCTGTTATTCATGCTATAATTGTATTATCCGGAAATCGTAATAGATGTGTGAATACATAGACCACAACATGTCCCTAGTGAGCCTCTAGTTGACTAGCTCGTTGATCAACAGATAGTCATGGTTTCCTGACTATGGACATTGGATGTCATTGATAACGGGATCACATCATTAGGAGAATGATGTGATGGACAAGACACAATCCTAAGCATAGCTCAAAGATCGTGTAGTTCATTTAGCTAGAGCTTTTCCAAATGTCAAGTATCATTTCCTTAGACTATGATATTGTGCAACTCCCGGATACCATAGGAGTGCTTTGGGTGTGCCAAACGTCACAACGTAACTGGGTGACTATAAAGGTGCACTACGGGTATCTCTGAAAGTGTCTGTTGGGTTGGCATGAATCGAGACTGGGATTTGTCACTCCGTATGACCGAGAGGTATCTCTGGGCCCATTCGGTAATGCATCATCATAATGAGCTCAATGTGACCAAGTGTCTGGTCACCGGATGATGCATTACGGTACGAGTAAAGTGACTTGCTGGTAACGAGATTAAAGGAGGTATTGGGATACCGACAATCGAGTCTCGGGCAAGTAACGTACCGATTGACAAAGGGAATTGTATACAGGGTTGATTGAATCCTCGACATCGTGGTTCATCCAATGAGATCATCGAGGAGCATGTGGGAGCCAACATGGGTATCCAGATCCCGCTGTTGGTTATTGACCGGAGAGGCGTCTCGGTCATGTCTGCATGTCTCCCGAACCCATAGGGTCTACACACTTAAGGTTCGGTGATGCTAGGGTTGTAGAGATATGAGTATGCAGTAAACCAAAAGTTGTTTGGAGTCCCGGATGAGATCCCGGACGTCATGAGGAGTTCCAGAATGGTCCGGAGGTAAATAATTATATATATGAAGTCAGGTTTCGGCCATCGGGAAAGTTTCGGGGGTCACCGGTATTGTACCGGGACCACCAGAAGGGTCCCGCGGGTCCACCGGGTGGGGCCACCTATCCCGGAGGTCCCCATGAGTCGTGGAATTGTCACGTCAGATGTCCTCGTGAAAGGACTTAGTTGTGGAGCCATCGCAACTAGGAAGCTTCAAGGGGTTAATCGGGACAAAGGACACGAGAGGGTTTATACTAGTTCGGCCCCTTACGGTGAAGGTAAGGCCTACGTCTAGTTGGTTTGGTATTGATGTTTAGATGACCAGGGAGCGAGATATGCTATGCCCGGTTCTCGATGATTTGTTTCTTGCCCTAGGCCGCCAGCGGGCCGTCCCCTTATATACAGGGGTGGACGCCCTGCGGCTTACAGAGTCCCGGCCGGCTTATAAACAATGTCCGGCTCGGTGACTAGTTAAGTCTACCTTATGATACAAGTAATATTATTATGGTGGTTTACTACAACGGGCTTTAAGTCGCCTGTGGGCCTTAAGCCCTCTATGAACTGCCATCTTCATGCTTTGGTCTTGGGCCTTCTCTCTGGTAAGTCTTCTTTGCGTAACCCGGCCCCTCCTGGGCGGCTTACTCAAATAGTTATATCCCCAACATTAGGCCCCAGATGGATTTGAACCTGTTCATGTCAATCTTTAAGTACCTCATGGAACTGTCCTTAGTCTTTTGTCTTGCATGAAGGTTTTAACCCGCCGTGACGTCATCATCTGGATCCGGGTTAAGTCCCCGTGACGTCATCTTCAATAAAACTTATTTTTACTGCATCATATCTTCCAACGGATCTTTGCCTTTACTGACCATCCCGAGAATCGAGGCGTCGGGGCCGCTGGATAATGATGTTTTGGTCTCCTCGTTTCTCGCGCCATCTCGGTCAGTCTTCCTTTATAAATAGAGCGACCTAGGTCTTTCACTCTTCCTTCTTTTAGTCGTCCTCTTCCTCTTGCTTCCTCTCGAGCTCCGCCGCCGCCGTCGAACCCCTCGTCTTCGCCGACTGGGGCCGCTGCATCAACCTGACTCTGACCAGAGATCGACGGCGAACCTCCGCAGCTCTTCCGCATCCGTGAGTTCCTCTCCTTCCCTTTCTCAGATCTGCATTAGGACTTTGTCGAGTTTGTCGGTGTTCATCACTGCCCGACGCAAACCCTTGCTAGTTCTTACCTCCAATGCCCTGTTTAGATCATAAAGACTACGTAGAACTGCTGCGGTACTTGTTTCTGTTGATCTTGCATAAAAATATATCTCATTTCCCTTGTTTGGAAACCCTCTTCGAGTGGATGAACTTCTCTACCCTGTTTTTAGGTCTAGAAAATTTTCTTTTCAGAGCAATATTTTGATCTAGAGTAATAACTGTCATCTGTGAAACTTGTTTTTATCACCCGGAAAACTTCTTCTGGTAAATGCCCTTAAACACAACTGTCGAGGTGTTCGGCTTAGATAAATGACACAGAACCTTAATTGCTCCTCATGACCTGAAGAATTTTGAACTACGCTTGATACTTGTAGCGGCTTAAATATTGTTGCACAGTCATCCTTATATCATTAGGCCCCTCCTTAAGCCGCCACCTTGAATAATTAAAATTTTTCTCCCTGATTAAAATTGAACCGAATCTTCTTATTTTATCATAGGCCAACTGTTGTCATGGCTCCTAAGGCGGCCAAGGCCCCTGTAACCTGCAATTGGGTCCCATCCATAGTTACCAAGAGTAAACTGGCTGAGTTCGTGAAATCCGGCTGAGGGAGTCCCGGACTAGGGGGTGTCCGGATAGCCGAACTATCATGATCGGCCGGACTCCAAGACTATGAAGATACAAGATTGAAGACTTCGTCCCGTGTCCGGATGGGACTTTCCTTGGCGTGGAAGGCAAGCTTGGTGATACGGATATGTAGATCTCCTACCATTGTAACCGACTCTGTGTAACCCTAGCCGTCTCCGGTGTCTGTATAAACCGGATGGCCTTAGTCCATAGGACGAACAACAATCATACCATAGGCTAGCTTCTAGGGTTTAGCCTCCTTGATCTCGTGGTAGATCTACTCTTGTAACCCACATCATCAATATTAATCAAGCAGGGCGTAGGGTTTTACCTCCATCAAGAGGGCCGAACCTGGGTAAAAACATCGTGTCCCTCGTCTCCTATTACCATCCGCCTAGACGCAGCCGGGACCCCCTACCCGAGATCCACCGGTTTTGACACCGACATTGGTGCTTTCATTGAGAGTTCCTCTGTGCCGTCGCGATCAGGAAGGATGCCTTCTCCCGTCTTTAAAGACGGCACCGTCGTCAAGAGAGCTTTGGCCGCCGGCCAAACTGTCCGGCTAGGTGGTTTTCTTATGACCGCCTGTTCGGCCACCGCTCCGACGATGACCCCTCAGGTCATCAAAAGCGATCTTCACGTCAGCCCGGAATTCGCCGAGCAGTTAGATCCGATTGAGCTCTCCTCTGTAAACGAGCTCTTGGATCGCATCGCCGCCCTGGGAGTCGCTACAGACTACGATCAGATTGGGCTTAAACCCGATCTGAGAGAGATTAACTCTCCTCAGGCCACCCACCACGTTGTCGTGGTAGAGGAACAATGCGGCAACCCTTCTTCTACATTGAAAACCAAGTATGTCAGGATTCCCGATCCCTCCAAGCCGGATTCCCGCGAAGGGACGGACGCTAATCAAATACTGAACTTAGAGTGAAGCATCGGACTAGATTCGTTGGAAAGCATCCAGCAAGTCAAGCTTCCAAATCCAGAAACTTCCTGGCCTTTGAGCCTCAGATCGGGCGGGGTTCCGAACTTGATTCCACCCGCCCACCCAAACATAAGCGATCTATCTCGAATACGGCAAGAGCCCGATGAAACAGTACATCATTACTGGGCCAGATTCCTCCTGGTTATGAACAGGATAAAGGACTGCTGCGAAGAAAGCGCGATTTCAATTTTCTGCAACAATTGCACGGACAAGGGAATCATGAACGCCATAAGTCGTCGCGAAGTTACACGCTTCATCGACCTAGCGACTATCGTACAAAAATACTGTGTGGTAGAGAGTGCCAGGAACACCGAAACTAGGTTTTGGGACAGTCCGGCCTTGACCACAACCCTAGTCCGAAGTAAAAGGGTGCGCCATACTCAAGCACCTGGGTTAAAAGGGCATGGAACCGTACTGGAGGGCTGGCTCAACGGACCCTACAAAATCCACAGTACGGAGGGCGCCACTCCAACACACAGCCTTCGAGCATGTTGGATACTACGGTAGGTGGCCAAAAGTGGCGAAGGCTTTTTAGCCCCGGGCAAACAGCCCAGCAGTACCAGTACGGTATTAACAGTCTTCGAGACTTTCGCATCAAATAACATGCGAAAACGAACAATCCGCGGCCTCGCCGAAGTCTACCAAGTTGCAACAGCAAATCCATGGAGTGACACGACTATCACCTTCAACGCCAGCGACGAACCTAAATTCCGAACAGCTAGAGCACCAGCCGCATTGGTCCTCAGTCCGATAGTGGACGGCTTTCGCCTTACCAAGGTACTCATGGATGGCGGCAGCGGAATAAACCTCATCTACGAGGAAACCCTTCAAAAAATGGATATTGACTGGAGCCGCATCGAGCGAAGCAGCACAACCTTCAGAGGGATAATCCCTAGTCGAGAAGTACGCTGCACAGGAAAAATCACACTAGATGTAGTGTTCGGCTCACCGGACAATTACAGGTCCGAGGAGGTCATGTTCCAAGTGGCCCCATTCGGCAGCGGATATCACGCTTTGTTAGGGCGAGAGGCATTCACAATCTTCCAAGCTATACCCCACTATGGGTACATGCATGAAGCTCAAAATGCCGGACCCAATGGGATAATCACTCTTGCCGATTGATCCGGATACAAGACTCCGCTGAAAATAAAACAGCCAAGACCGCCCTAGAGGCACTGTCCGAAGCCCTAGCGGCAGAGGAACTAACTACGCTGCGCTCCACGGTGGATTGGGATGATGTGATACTCGATAAGAGGTCCAAGTCCACCTCTTTTAAACCAGCAGACGAAATAGTCAAATTTCAGGTCCATTCAACGGACCCCACAAAGACGGCCTCCATTGGGGCACAATTAAGTCCTGATGTCGAAGCAGCACTACGAGAATTCCTTCGGGAAAATTGGGACATTTTTGCCTGGCACCCTTCAGACATGCCAGGAATCCCACGCAGGCTGGCAGAGCACAGCCTAAACATCCAAAAAGGATTCAAGCTGGTCAAACAAGCTCTTCGGCGATTTTCCGAACCCAAAAGACAGGCAATGGGAGAGGAGCTAGCCAAACTCTTAGAAGCCGGATTCATCAGAGATATAAAACATCCGGATTGGCTAGACAATCTAGTAATGGTACCAAAAAAGGACAAATCCTGGCGACTCTGCGTCGATTTTAAAGACCTTAACAAGGCCTGTCCAAAGGACCCTTTCCCCCTCCCTCGCATCGACCAAATCATCGATGCTACCGCAGGGCACGATTCATTGTGCTTCCTCGACGCATACTCCTGATACCATCAAATCAAGATGGCGGAGAAATACCAGGCTGCAACGGCATGCATTACTCCATATGGGCCATTCTGCTTCAACACAATGCCCTTCGGACTCAAAAACGCCGGCGCAACATATCAGCGCATGATTCAAACATGTCTGGCTACCTAGATAGGCAAAACAAGAGAGGCATACGTGAGCGATGTGGTCGTCAAGACCAAACACGTCGAAACTCTAGTAGAAGACTTGAGGGTGACATTCGACAACCTCCGAGCATATGACATTAAGCTCAATCCGAAAAATGCATCTTGGCGTACCAGCCGGAAAGCTCTTGGGCTTCATCAGATCCGGTAGAGGAATTGAAGCAAACCCGCCAAAATCCTAGCTCTGTCACAATTGGGTATTCCAAAATACCTCAAGCAAATACAAAAACTAACCGGATGCGTAGCGGCCTTAAGTCGCTTCATCTCCCGTTTGGGAGAAAAGGCTCTGCCCCTCTACCGCCTCCTCCGGTGCACCGAACATTTCGAATGGACGGATGCTGCCACAGCCGGACTCGAAGAAATAAAGGCCATACTGGCAACAAATCCGGTTCTGGCCGCGCCCAACCTGGGCGAACCTATGTTATTATATATCGCAGCAACACATCAAGTTGTCAGCGCGGTACTCGTCGTCGAACGAGAGCGAGAAGAACCTGATTCCCTCTTCAAAAACCAGTGTACTACATATCCACTGTTCTAACTCCATGCAAGTCCCGGTACCCACATTATCAAAAGATAGCATATGCGGTGTTCATGGCATCCCGGAAGCTGCGACACTACTTTCAAGAGTGTTCCATAACAGTGGCCTCCGAAGTACCTCTCAACGATATTATAAACAATCGCGACGCAATGGGCAGGATTGCAAAATGGGCTATTGAGCTCTTACCATTTAACATAACCTATAAACCACGGCGAGCTATAAAGTCGCAGGTTCTGGCCGACTTCGTCGCCGAATGGACCGAAGCCGAACTCCCTAAAGAGTACGGCGCATACTCCAATTGGATCATGCATTTCGACGGATCCAAAATGTTGGCTGGCTTGGGGGCTGGCGTCGTCCTGACGTCCCCAACTGGAGACACAATCCAATACATACTTCAAATAATGTACATGGACTCCAATAACGCAGCCGAATACGAGGCCCTTCTACATGGCCTCCGGATGGCAATCTCCATGGTCATTCAACGCCTAGAGGTGCGCGGGGATTCAAACCTCGCAATATCCCAAGTAAATGGAGACTTTGATGCCAAAGATCCAAAAATGTCAGCTTACCGCAACGCTGTCCTAAAAATGTCAGCTCGGTTCGAAGGACTCGAATTCCACCATGTAGCCCGGAATAATAACCAGGAAGCAGACGTGTTAGCACGCATTGGCGCGAAACGAGACGCCGTCCCTCCAAACATCTTCCTGGAACGGCTCTTCAAGCCATCCGTGTTATGGGAAGAGGAGTCCGGAAATAACAATCCGGAGCCAGCTGCATCACCGAACTCAGACCATTCTGACACAATCGGCGGCTCAGCCAACGAAATAACACCTTCAGCTCACGAAATAATGGCAGTAATTGCCCCGTGGACAGAACCATTCCTAGCCTACTTAATTCGGCAGGAACTTCCCGAAGACCAAAATGAGGCCCGCTGCATAGTTCGGCGATCTAAAGCCTACAAGGTCCATGAGGGAGAACTTTATAAGAAAAGCACAACCGGAGTCCTTCAAAGGTGTATCTCCAAAGAGGAGGGCGGAATCTCCTGGCTGAAATTCACGCCGGACTAGGCGGGCACCACGCTGCAGCCCGGCACTTTCGTAGGCAAGGCCTTCCGTCAGGATTTTATTGGCCGACAGCCCGTGCAGATGCTCGGGACTTAGTGCAACGATGCGTCGGTTGCCGCCTCTTTGCTAATCAGAGCCACATGCCACCCACCGCCCTCAAAACTATACCCATTACACCGCCGTCATGGTCCGGGGCTTGACATGGTTGGACCCCTTAAAGGGGGAACCCACAAGCACAAATACTTATTGGTCATGGTGGACAAATTCACCAAATGGATTGAGGCCAAGCCGGTTAAAACGGCATAATCCGGAGCAGTGATAGACTTCCTATCGGGGGTAGTACACCGTTTTGGCGTCTTCCATAGCATCATCACTGATAACGCCACGAACTTCACTGCCGACGAGGTTAAACTCTGGTGCAAAAACATGGGCATCAAGCTCGATTACGCTTCAGTCTATCACCCCCAAACTAACGGTCAAGTCGAGCAAGCAAATGGTCTAATCATGAGCGGCATCAAACCCGCACTAGTGCGGTCCCTCAAGGAATCTAACACGCCTTTGGGTAGAGGAGCTCGACTCCGTACTCTGGGGGCTGCGGACCCACGCCAAACCGAACTCTTTGGATACACACCATTTTTCATGGTGTATGGCGCAGAGGCAGTTCTGCCTTGCGATATAATTCATGACTCACCTCGTGTGCGCATGTACGAAGAAAGAGATGCCGAGTTGGATCGGCAGGACAGTTTGGACGCCTTAGAGGAGGAGCGGGACGTGGCAAAGGCTCGTTCCGCATTCTATCAGCAGCAGGCTCGAAGATATCAAAGCAGAGAAGTACGGGCCAAAACTTACAATGTCGGCGAACTCGTTCTACGCCTGCCGGACAAGAAAAAGGACAAACTTAAGCCCAAGTGGGAAGGTCCCTTCATCATCGACCAAGTCCTGACCGGCGGAGCATACCGTCTACGTAAAGCATCTGACAACCGACTCGGGCCGAACCCATGGAACGCAGCCCGTCTCCGAAGATTCTACGCCTAAACACCGGACTCAGAGTTCGTCTCACTCCCCCGTCCACCTTTCTATATTTTTTACTGTCTCTTGTCCCCCTCCTTCTTCCCACCTTTTTTTTCAATACCTTTTATAGGCTGATTTGCGCTTTGTTCGCACACAGTTGATGTGCTCCTAGCACTCATTATACCTGGGGGCTTCTTTACCAGAAGCTTATTAATATGGGCTTCACGCCCAATACATGTGTCATACTTCCGCATGAACCTTTTATTCACCATTATATGCATCGATATGACTTAAGTTTTGGCCAAGCTGGGTTGCCTGGCTCCTGTGCTTACACCTACGTTCCCGATTGTTCGGCTAGGAGGTAAAGGGAGCACCTCTGCGATTGTTACTGCCGGTCACCGGATGTGTACTGAGATCGGGTGAAGCCGAAGCTAAGCGTTCTTAAGAGAATATTCGGTCGGTGACTTGAAAGATGATTTATTACTTACTTATTTATAAGCCCCCAGATGCTTTTTCTGCTATTTTCGCAGTCCGACATTGCACCTTAGGGCATGCCTCCCAGGGAAAGGAACCCTTAACGGAACTATTCTCCCTGGAAGATGTTTCTTACTAACCATGTAATATAACATAACTAGTTGGGCACTTGTCTGATAAAGCAATTATGACCCCGACGCCTTGTCTCCATGCATGCCCCGGTTCTTTTGTAACCGTAGGGGTATTCGGACACACTCCGGACTGTTGGGTCCCGAGGTTGAAGCGAAACGGTCCGCAAAGATAAACGATCTACAATCCGGCTAGAAGGCATCTTACATGTCATTTCAAATTACATCGTCAAACCGACTGATTGTACTCCTCCTCAATCCCATCTAACAGGCTGTCTAATTTACAGTCCTGTTGGGAATATTTCGCGGCCAGTTCTACTTGGCCATACATCAAGTTCACAGGGATCTCCTTCCCATCAGGCCCCGCGGGTCCGACCTCGGCCATGTGGTTTGGGTCAGCCTTCGGGTAGCGCGTCTTCACCATGGCCCAGGCCTCCCTGGCGCCCTGACGGCAGGCCGATATCTTCCACAAACGGAGGCGTCGCCGTGCTCCCTGGAGCTTCTCGGCAAACTTCGCCAAGGCCCTCGGGTAGGGAGGCGGATGGCCGTAAAGCACGAGCAGCGCCACTCATCGCCTGCCGAACACGTTTGACCAATTGCACCAACTCGGGAAGTTGGTCACTGTTGACCAGGCATTTCCTCCATGAGGCGACACTGTGAGCACACCTAAAGACATATTTCTGTCAAACGACTTCCTCGCCGAATTCTTCTTTTCAAAGGAATTTGCTCAAGCACTTACTATAAATGCCGCGACGAAGTCGCTGATTCTCCTTCAAGGAGCCAGACAGCTGGGCCCGAACACCTTTCAGCTCTTCCCCTAGCTGGGTGTGGGAATCTTGGAGCTTGTTTCTCTCCTACTGCACCTTCATAAGCACCCTCTCGCCAGCCTTTAGCTGACGTAGTAGCTGTTGCTTGTCCGGATCTAGTCCGGCGCCCTCTGCAATATTATTGTCAGATTCACACCGCACTTTGTTAATTAATTATCTTTTCAAAGTACGTCTTACCAGCGGGGGTCTCTGTGGCTCCCCCTGTGGCGGCCAGTGCGGCCTCTAGGTGGGCCTTGCACTCTTGGAGCTCCTGGGACAGATGGGTATTCTTGTCCGTAAGATCCTGCATAAAAATTGATCCTTAGATCAGTTATTTTAACCATTTTAAGTCTCGGGGGCTACTGGCATATATAACTATTAAAATTACTTACACGTATGTCTTTCACATACTGCTCCGTGGCTCTGGTTAACCCATCTTGAGCGGCACGGAGGTGCGCGTTTCCCGCATCAAAGGCATTTAACGCCTCCGGGAGAAACACGCGTCACGAAGAACTGTCCGGCGACGCCTGTGATTCATGGCGCTCTCCACCTCAGACCGGGTGGCGGACAGCCTGTCGGCATCCTCCGTCGGAGGAGCGTCCGACTCATGCCTTGTATTCGCCTCCCCTTCCGGGCCATGCGTTGGAGCATGGCTGGCGGAGGCTTGATTGGCAACCTCTCCGGACACTGTCCGGCGAGCGCTCTTTCTGGAAAAGTTATGAGCATTAATATACCTCCTGGGAATCCTTCCCTTAAAAAATAGCGGTGCTCCGTACCGTTGCGGCGACGTTTCAGTTTGCGTCGCACTCCTCTTCCGCCTGCTGGGCCGGACTGACCTTTGTTGGCCGGTCGCCGTGGGCTCGACTTCCTGCCGTAAAGGCGCTTCCTGTCGAACACCATTGGTGCACGGTGGTCAGAACTAAGCATTAAAGAAGTGACGGCGCCAGGACTTCGGTCGTACTCACCGGGGAAGCCGGACACAAACCGGGGTAGTCAGCCATAATGGCGACTAAAGCATTATCTATGCTGAGCTGGTGGTACACCCCGTCGATCAGTTCCACCGCTAAGTCCGGATCCTCTTCGGAGGCCGGATCAAGGGACCTTTCTGGGTCTTCGGGTTGCGGGGCTGGGCTTTTTATGCCCTCCACATCCCGACGCAGTTCCTGTGTCAAAATCATACAATAAGACAATTGCCTTTAAAGGCACGGTTCAGATATGCATGCGACCGCTTACCCAGCTCCGAGGGTTGTTCATTGAAAATCCGTTCAGAGGATTCATGCGGAGGAAGTCCTCCTTCTCCCCCTTGTACAAGCTGGACAGGATCTTCACCAGATCGTCGGCCGAGCCAGGTCCCTTGCGGCCGTGACGGGTGGCGTCGTCGTCTCCGTTGAAGTCCCACATGGGGTGGCCCCTATATTGGAGCGGCTGCACCCCACGCATAATGCATGTGGCCATGACTCCGATCATGGTTAATCCGGAATGGGCTAGCAGCCGTATCCGGCCCATCCAGTAATGGACGCTACTATCACCTTCTCGTCGAGGGCTCCGTGGGCGCCAACTTAGGCGTTTCTTCAGGGGAGCGTTGCCGAACTCCGGAAGGCCGATCCGGACTGGATCCGGCAGCGGAGCGTCCTCCATATAAAACCACTCCGAAGGCCAATCTTTGGACGCCTTCTTCGGAGTCCCGGACAGGTATCCGGTCCCGGCGATGCACCATATTTCGGCTCCACCCACTTGATATATCGACCCCTCGTGAGAGCGGGGTACGAGGCAAAACAGCCTCTTCCACAGCGCAACATGGGGCTCAATGCCCAAGAACATCTCGCACAGAGCTACGAAGCCCGCGATGTGCAAAATGGAGGCAGGTGTAAGGTGATGAAGCTGGAGTCCGTAGAACTCCAGAAGCCCCCGGAGAAACGGATGTATAGGAAATCCGAGTCCCCTTATTAAGTAGGAGACGAAGCACACCCGCTCTCCACTGGAGGTATTGGGGGAGCTCTCCGCCTACTTCCCCCCTTTGTAGGTGGCCAGTCCGGCTCGAACCGGAACCATGAAGGCCGGGGGAAGATATCCCTCTGCTTGGAGCATCACTAACTCGCTGTGCGGGACTGAGCATCTTCTCCAATCTCCTGGCTTAGGGCTGGGAGCGCGAGAAGAGGGGCCGCATCGACTGTCCATGTTGGAATGGGTTTGGTGTCAGATGCGCCTCGATGAGTGCTTGCGGAAGGAGGATGATGTGATTTGGATCTGGATCCTCGCCTCTCTTATAGGTAGCTTATTTGCGCAGCTAGGGGGTAAAGCATAAAAATACCCTGGCTTTTCGCATTCGTGTGATGCATGGAAGAAGACCATTATTGGACGCGGAAGCCAAGGAGCGCAGCATTTATGAAGCAACCGGACACTATCCGGCAAACACATGGAGCATGAAGAAGAACCCGCCTTGCAAACGTCGAAGACAACATACGCGCCGGATTCGTCGTTATTGAAGCCTGGTTCGGGGGCTACTAAGGGAGTCCCGGACTAGGGGGTGTCCGGATAGCCGAACTATCATGATCGGCCGGACTCCAAGACTATGAAGATACAAGATTGAAGACTTCGTCCCGTGTCCGGATGGGACTTTCCTTGGCGTGGAAGGCAAGCTTGGCGATACGGATATGTAGATCTCCTACCATTGTAACCGACTCTGTGTAACCCTAGCCGTCTCCGGTGTCTATATAAACCGGATGGCCTTAGTCCATAAGACGAACAACAATCATACCATAGGCTAGCTTCTAGGGTTTAGCCTCCTTGATCTCGTGGTAGATCTACTCTTGTAACCCACATCATCAATATTAATCAAGCAGGACGTAGGGTTTTACCTCCATCAAGAGGGCCCGAACTTGGGTAAAAACATTGTGTCCCTCGTCTCCTGTTACCATCCGCCTAGACGCACAGTTCGGGACCCCCTACCCGAGATCCGCCGGTTTTGACACCGACACCGGCCATCTGCCAAAAAGGGAGATTATGTCTTATCGTGTCCCTGACCCGTCTGAAGAGAAGCCTCATCCCAAAGACAGGGAGGTGATAGTTTTTATGGATCACATGAGCCGTGGATTTGCCCCTCCCGGCTCAAAATTCTTCAGGGAAGTTTTGAATTTCTTTGACCTTAGACCTCAAGACATCGGACCCAATTCCGTGTCAAATATTTGCAATTTCCAAGTCTTCTGCGAGGTGTACCTGGGAGAGGAGCCAAACCTGCCATTGTTCAGGGAACTTTTCTATATGAACCGGCAAAATGAACGTGCCAACGGGCCCAGTCTTGAGCTTGGCGGCATCTCGATCCAACGATGGAGAGACTGCCTTTTTCCTTGTGCTGAGCTGCCGAGTCAACCAAAATCTTGGAACCAAATGTGGTTCTACTGTCAGGACACTTCTCCGGCTGATGAGAAGCCTCTGCGACTTTCGCGCTCGCCTTGAATCCAACCATCCGTTACTGGACAAAGCGGCGGCCGTTGAACGTCTGCCTCTCAATCCCACCATCAAAAAGATCAAAGCTCTCTTGGGAAACGGTTTAAACGGCATCGATCTGGTCCGAGTCTGGGTCACTTGGTGAGTACTTCCATTAAGCCGCCGTTCCGGCTTAATCTGTACTTATACAGGCGAAAAGGATGACCCGTTACGCCATAGTCCTTACGACTTACCAGATGACGTGGTGGATGCTACGACCCAATCACTGCTGAAGGAGGGCATCATTGTGAAACGCCTTGACTTACTTCCCTTTTGCAAGAATAACCCGGCCCCTGTAGTAAGTTATCAATCGTAATAAATACTTATTGCTATATTATACCTTTTTTTGGTACTCATAATTCCTTATCCCTTTCCACAGGCCGATGATAACTTCTGGAAAGCCAAATATGACCATGAAGCTGCCAAACAAGCTAGGACAACCAAGAAAGCCGAAAGGAAAGCCGCCAAGACGGGAACCTCAAAGAAGAAGAAACCCAGTGCCTCTGACTTACTCAGATTGGAGGACAGTTCTTCGGATGATGAAGAGGTAATCTTAAAAAAATTACCTGTCTAACATTCGATCCCTTTAGGAGGATACGTGAAACAGTCGAGCAGCCAATGAAGAGGTAACTATAATCTCCTCCGACTCAGAGCCTTTGCCAAAGCAAAAGATCCGAAGGGTGACCCGGAAAGTAAGATTTTCACATGCTCTTGCTTATCAAGATCCTCAATTTCTTTTGAAGCAACAACAGCTTGAGAACCGGAGGCAGACCCGAAACAACAAGGATGCAAAACTCTCCTCCGGCTTACCTGACGTAACCAGGAAGCGTCGGACTGAGGTTATCTCCGCTTTACGTTCTGTTTTACCTTTAGCGGGCTTAATTCGCCATCCTCTCAATTCGTCTGACTCCAATTATCAGGATACCTCTCCTTCTTCCGGTGAATCCATGCAGTCAAACATGCCGGCTTTCAAAACTGCTCCCGAGTAATGTAACCTTATGCACTTTTTACTTTACCCATGCTTGCGTATTCATCCTTCTGCTTTTGTTAACAGCATGCAAGTGAAGCCCAGTAAACGGGCAAAGAAGAATAAGCCATCCAAAGAACCAGTCATGGCTGAACCAGTGATTAACGCGTCTGCTCCAGACAGCTCTACCCATCAGCCGCCGCCTGATCCGGCTGCTGATATTCCAATGCCAATCTCGGATCCGCCTGTCGAAGATACTCTCAACACAAGTGACCCGGAGACTCCTAGCCCGGTCAAAACAAATGAACCGGAAGTTGAGATTGTGAGGTCTCAGTTTTTTGAACCAGGGCGGCCTACCGTCCTTGCCAAATGTACCGCCAAGGAAGAATTTGCCCAACGCCGAAAAGCCAAGCAGGACATTACTGATTATACTCACTTAAGCATTGGTGATATAGTCTCGGGCTATCTGAATCAAGTGCATAATAGCCGTGACCTGGAAATTGACATGGTAAAACAAATACAGCACAAATCTGAGGTATAACTTATACTTTTTACCTGAGTCTTACATACTGTACCAGCCCCCAAGTCTACCGCTTATGAATAAATGTGTTGTAGACTTAGAAATATGCTTTACTTATTAATTAAACCAGTTCAAAGAGAATATATTTAACCCAGTTATAACATGATAGTTGTAAATTTTGCAATATACATTAGTCCCCAAGTGTCAAGTATCTTTACTTGTAAGGTGCTTGAGACTTAATATGTGTGACCCGGTAGGATAAGGTTAAAATTCTTCAGCATACATTAGCCCCAAGTGCCAAGTATCTTTACTTGTAAAGTGCTTGGGACTTGAATGTTACCTTACTATAATCCTTACCATAACCTGGTGTCAATGCAGGCTGCCATAAGTCAGTTTGAATCGAGCTTGTCATCACGAAGATTCGTCTGGAAACTCAAGAACTTGAGACTCAGAAGGCTAACTCCAAATTTGAATTCAGTGTCTCTGAAAATGAGAAGCTGAAGAAGAATTTTGAGTTGGAGAAGAGAACTTGGGCTGATGAGAAGGCTTCCCTGGTGACTCGGGCCGAAACAGCAGAAGCATCTCTTGCAGAAGCAACAATCGAGCTGTCCGACTTAAAATGACAGATATCTCAAATGGTCTCAGCCATCTTCGGTAAGTTATCGTGCAAAACTTCCAACCTTGTAACCTTACAATGACTATTGTAATAATTACTTCTGGCTGACTGTAAAACTTGTGCACATACAGGCCCCAGGAGTACCAACCTAAAGCAAAACATGCTGATCAAGCTTAAAGCAGTTTACACCTTAGTGGAACAGCTATACTCCGGGTCACAACGTGCCTTGGCCGTTGTAGCCTTATCAACTCCACATCCCCGCCTTCTGCAAGACGTATTGAAGAGCCTCGTTTTTCTTCCTCAGCGGATCCAAGACTTAAGGCGGGCGTCCTCAAGAGCCGGAGCCATAGCCGCATTGAGCCGGGCTAAAGCATGGCTCCCAGAACTAGACCCGGCCGACCTTGCCCTTGGATACCCAAGTCTGAAGGAGGACGGCACTACATTTGACGACCATGACTTCACCGCCTGTGTCAAAGCCATACGTCCCGTGGCAACCCTTATTGGAAACCACACTGATCTTAGCAAGTATGCACCGTCTTATGACAGTGAAAACCGGAGAATTCCAAACGCTCCATATGATCAAATCAGCCTGATCCCTCCAATTCGTAAGCATACTTTTGCCCCTGAAGTGGACCCAGCCGGTTTAATAGATGATGAAGCTGAGTTTGAAGCTTTGAGCGGCATTGACTGGGCCTCGTCAACTTTCCAGGACAAAACAGCCGACGGAGAAGCGGAGAAGGATAACCCGGAGGCTTCAAGCCCGCCGAAGGAGTGAATCGCCAGATGTTTTGCAAAAAACAATGCTTCATTTATTCAAACTCGGGGAGTCTTGTAATAGGGTAGAAAAACCTCTCAACTTTGTCATGCCTTCGCACATGTTTATAGCGCTGACTACTTTCATAAGCCGCCATTGCTATATATTTCCAGCTTATGTTGATCGTTTGCCTCCCTGATGTTAAATTTGCTTGTCTTATCCTGCACATGAAACAAACCAAAGCTCCCTTGGCGGTTTATCACACCGGGTGTCACATAAAGTATTTGTAACCCGGAAATGAACCAAAGGCACCCTACACAGGCCGGTTTACGACTATACCTTGCTAAGCATAAACATAATAGCATGCCTGCGATCCTTTGAGAACCTTTCCTGCTGATTTGATGCTCACTTGGTACTTAACAACCTGGTGTGACCAATATTAAATCGGAAAGACAAAAAACATCTCATAATGTTTTCCCAAGTTCTCAGGATAGTCAAAATAATTTACAGGCTTCTGATTCGAATACGATCAGTAAACCGTTCCAAAGGGGTTAAGCTAAGATTCGGATACGATCATATAGCCCCCAGTGGCTTGGCGATGCCGATCAAGAGGGTATCGACAGCTATGTTCTCTTTGGTTCGAATACGACCTATGTTTGAACAGGAAGCCCCCAAGTGACCATGAGATTTGTTTAATGACGCTGATTCGTATACGATCCACGTCAGACCCAAGGGGGTTAAGCTATGATTAAAATATGATCAAGAAGCCCCCAAGTGGGTTTGGCAGTATGCCGATCAAGCGGGTATCGACAGCTATGTTCTCTTTGGTTCGGATACGACCTATGTTTGAACAGGAAGCCCCCAAGTGATCATGGCTAGATTCAGATATGATCATAAGCCGGACCAAAGGTAAAGACGGATTCAGATATGATCCGCTCCCTGTTGGTTGTTTCCACCATCTGACAAAAAGACATATAAACTTTTGAGGGTGAAAAGGATGAGGTCCTGCTTTATTACTTTATATAATATATACATTGTCAAAAAATATATACATCTTACGAGCCGATGACTTAAGTATAGTAAGGCCGAAGATGGGCTATATTCCACGGCCGGCGGGTCTCCTCCTCCGACTTATGTGAGTCTTTATGCTCTCGAATATCAATGAGGTAGTATGACCCATTGTTCAGATTCTTGCTGACCACAAAGGGTCCTTCCCAAGGAGGGGATAGCTTGTGCATATTGGACTGATCCTGGATGAGCCGGAGCACTAAGTCGCCTTCCTGAAATGTTCTGCTTCTGACCCGGCGGCTGTGATAGCGACGAAGGTCTTTGTCGGTGTCAAAACCGGCGGATCTCGGGTAGGGGGTACCGAACTGTGCGTCTAGGAGGATGGTAACAGGAGACAAGGGACACGATGTTTTTACCTAGGTTCGGGCCCTCTCGATGGAGGTAAAACCCTACTCCTGGTTGATTAATATTGATGATATGGGTAGTACAAGAGTGGATCTACCACGAGATCAGAGAGGCTAAACCCTAGAAGCTAGCCTATGGTATGATTGTTGTTCGTCCTACGGACTAAAACTCTCCGGTTTATATAGACACCGGAGAGGGCTAGGGTTACACAGAGTCGGTTACAATGGGAGGAGATCTTCATATCATATCGCCAAGGAAAATCCTATCCGGACACGGGACGAAGTCTTCAATCTTGTATCTTCATAGTCCGGGAGTCCGGCCAAAGGTCATAGTCCGGCCATCCGGACACCCCCTAATCCAGGACTCCTCAAGAGCCCTGAACCAGGCTTCAATGACGACGAGTCCGGGCGCATAATTGTCTTCGGCATTGCAAGGCGGGTTCCTCCTCCGAATACTTCATAGAAGATGTTGAACACAAGGATAGTGTCCGGCTCTGCAAAATAAGTTCCACATGCCACCGTAGAGAGAATAATGCACAAATCTAATCTGCTGACGTACTCCGCAGTGTGACATCACGCCACGGCCAGGCCTTTATTCGAATCGTTTTACTGTTCCACCTCAACGGGTTTAGCGAGGCGGTTTCCTTGGCATGTCTTGTCAAAGCAGAGATCATGTCCCCTTATTCCGGGATTCTCATCAATACGGGCGTGGGTAACCCAACCGCTCCATCAACCGCGGCGCTTGGGAGATAAGCGAGTTTTATTAGACTGGTGGGGGCTCATAGTCTTGGCCGCCCATATAAGGGGATAAGGATCCACCCTTTCCATTCACGCCTTCTTCCTCCCTTGCTTGTCCGTCCCTGCGCACTCGAGCTCCAGCGCCCAAGTCCGCACTTCCCACCTCAACCTTCTCCAATCATGTCCGGAGCGGGAGGTAGATGGATGGCCTCCATGATCTGGCCCCGAACTTCATCCTCAACATCTCGGCGTTCATCATCGTGTGCGAGGCCTTCCTCTGCATCCAGCCCCACTTCGGCTTATGGCTGAAGACTTTTAATGTCAAGCCGAAAGTAGTGGGCGGCCGCCAAGCGGAGTGCGGAGGTGCCATGGTGGGCCGGATGGCCAACGTCCTATGGCTCGAGGGCTCCTTCGTGGAGACAATAAAGGGGTGGCAATCGGGGTGGTTCTACATCACCGAGCTGCGCGATCCCAAATGGGCGGCGGCCCCCGAATTCCGATCTGGCTTCCCCACACGGCTCACTTCCTGGAAAGATACAGGCCTAACGTGGGGGGATTCGGAAGAGCTGACCGGACTTCAAACCTGCGTCCAAAAGCTGGTGAACAAGAATCTCAAGCTTGTCAACGTAGTCCAGGTCATGCTCATCCGCCGGATCCTCCCATGCCAACAACGGGCCTTCAAATTGTGGGAGTTTGATCTGGCACAACACCAAACCTTGAGCAAGCTTTTCGACACTGCGTTTAAGATGCCCGGAAGGTGCTGTTTAAGAGGCGATGAGGCACCGCATCTGCTAACGAAGATCGCGGATTCAGCTCGTGGCGTCAGGCCAGCAAGGTAAGCTACTCTACCCTTTACGGGACTCTTGTCTTTCATAGTCTGACTCTATGTGGGATCTAACCTCCCCTTCCTTTGACAGGACTGGATGAAGACGTCCGGGTAGGTGAACTGTCCAGCTCCCTTACCAGAAGACCCAACGGACGCCCGATTGACAGGGCTGCTGGTTCCGGCACCTCACGTGGTGCCGGAGAAGAAGGCCACGGGGACTCGAAAGAGTTCCCGGCGCCTGGTGGTGTTGGATTCATCGCCTGACAACCCCGAAGCGCCCTCCGCCTCTGAGGACGAGGAGGAGGAGGAAGAAGAAGCCTCTCCCCCTCCAACGGGGGGGAGGAAAGAAAAGGAAGGCCGCCCCAACTAGGGAGGCCAGAGGGTCCAAGAAGGGAAGGACCCTTCTGCCGGACTACGCCTCCGATGCCGAAGACGGCGGGGAGGAATGGCCGTCCAAGGTCAATCCCCTGTCCAAATCGTAAGTATCTGGACACCCGAATAACTTATGGCAGTCCTCTATTATACGGTACCTTCTGACGCCGAATTCAATTGTGCAGTCCGCCCAGGGCTCAGCTCGGCAATTCATCGAGCGATTCCTTGAATTCGTCAGATGTGAATAGCGCTTCACTTCCGACAGCCTCCTCCCCTCTCCCTGCGGACGATGCCGAGGTGGAGTCCCAAAAGGGGCTCAACCAGGAGGAGGTGGTCCTGGAGGTGCCGCAAGGCGACCTCCCGGACTCCAGGCCCAAAGGGGATAAAGCCCCGGAGGAATCTAGGTCCGGCCCTGGGCCGCACACTGCTCCGGAACCGTCAATGGTTCCAGAGTCCGACAGGCGGCGCCTTCATAAGAAGGGCAAGCCTGCGACGCCGGCGACCTCCGTCCACCCGGGGGCGCCAGACAATTTGCTGGAGGTGCTTAACGGCGCCTCCATCGACGGAGAACACTGCACTGTTATGAGTGCGGTGATTCAGAAGGTTTAGTCCGCCAAGAGCGGGCTGACCGACGCCTGTACAAGTCTGTTAACAGGCTTTTAGGTATGTATTCGAAACATATAAAAATGTTACCGCATAGACAGTAGCCCCTGATGCTCAGTTTGGTGTTCGGAAAGAAAAGCCGAGCTGAGGATCTAAAAGATATACGCAGGAGTCTAACATAAATATGTCAATATGGGAATGCAGGCTGCGCTGCTGACCTCTGCCAGACTTATCATGGAGGTCAATGCATTGAAGGAGAGCCTCGGCGGTCCGAGAACGAGCTCGGCGTGCAAGAAGCAGCTCGAGGACAAGGAGGGTATGTAATACCGCATGCAAATGTATATAGAAATACTTGGTTGCAAATAATGACAGGACCAACGTAAATGTTGCAGGGGCCACGGCCGAGGTGGCGACCCTGAAGGAAGCGGTGTCCAAGGCCAAAAACAGTGCGGCCTTGGAGCGCACCGAGCGAGAGAAGCAGGAGGCGCGGGTGGCGGAGGTGCAGCAAGAGCTCCAGGCTCTCGTGGAGAAACACAAGAGTTTGGAGCGTGACTCGAAGACTCGAGAGTCCGAGCTCGCCTTGGCTCTTGAGAGTGCCAAGACCGCTAAGGACGAAGCCCAGAAGGCCCTCCAGGAGATCGAGGCGATGAAGAAGATAGCGGCGAGTAAGGCATTCTTTATGCAGAGCAAGAATATAAAAGTAAATTATCTGTTACTTACCCGAATCCGGAGCTCTCCAGGAGCGTTCGCCGATCTGCCCCGTAGTGTGTTTGATGCTGCCGCATTCTACCGAGCCGAGGAGGGGAGCTTGACGGAAAAGGTGTTCTGGTATCAGTATGCTGAGGCCGAACATCCGGTGCCCTTGAGCGACCAGCTAAAGCAGCTGGTCGAGCTCCACAAGGTGGCCGAACAGGCCATGAAGTGCCTCATAGTTCGGCTGCGGCCTAGAGAAGCCATGCACAGGAGCTACTTGATGCAGTGCGGGCGGTGGTGGACGCGTGTCCATGGATTGAGGTCATCAAAGCGCTCCGTCTCAGATCGAAGGTGCCCGTCGGGCCCTTGCCCGTGCTAAAGTGCACTGGGCAAGCTGGACGCTGAGAAGCTTTTGATGGACGCGCCACCGCCGGGCAAGGAGTATCGCACGCCCGAGATGTATTATAAGGGCGTCCTGAAGGGTGCCCGCCTTATAGCGGATGAATGCTCCAAAGATGTAATTTTTGAGTAGACTCGCATCTGTTATCCTGTACGCTGAAAACTTTGTTCATATGCGTTAAGCAATGCTTGTTAATTTAAAATATTACCTTCTGTGCAGCCGTTTATCAAATCTGAGAGATGCAAGTCGTCGGCTTCTACCCCCATGCCATGAGTCTTTGGGGTGTTCGATAAACCTGAGTGCTCTTGTTCCCATTCTTGGGTCCATCTAGGAGGCGCCAAGACAACGTGAACCAGGCCATCGGACTTATAATGCTTTATCACTCTCACTTAGCCATATAATTCTATAATTTTAAATTTCGGCGAAGCCCCTAGTATTCGGAAGACTGAGTTCGGGGCGCTATCCACGCCTAGGCCGGATAAGTCCGGCTCCTCGCTCTAAGCGGCATAAGTCTTTAAGGACTCGAAAAAACCTCGCGAATAGCGACCGGTCTCTCGCACTATCATGACGGTCAGTTTTAGCTTTCTCTACTGAGGTGTTAACCCAGCTCAACTGGGGCACAATCGCAGTAGTTCTCCCAGCGCTACCTTGGCCAACATTGCGGAACGTAAGGTACCAAAACATGGGAGCCGGGCAAACCGAACTATTGACCCAAGACATGATTCGGAGCCGATGCATATAGTGCTATAAGTTCGGGGTGCCGCACTCATGGGAGTGTTCGGTCTTCTCACACCATGTTATGGGGTGCTTAAGCCCCTGGTGTATTGGCCGTACCAAAGTGTACGGTTGCATAATGTCATGACTGAACATATTTGTATGAAAATAGATGAATACAATAATAGATAAGAGCTATGTATTGTTTATTAAAAAAGGGCTGCTATGAAAGCAGAACGATACAAATAGTGCGATAAACAAGAGATGGGATTATTTGACATATCCCCCTCCAGGGGTAAGCTGCGGGATTTTAAGTAAAACAGGTATTTAGCTTGTTATAGAGACCACCTGGACATTTGACATGTCTTGTTCTCTCCCTGGCTGTTGCATCGTGTGTTCGGCGAGTGTATTGCTGGACAGGCCTTCCGAATAGTTGGGTCCTGAAAGTGTATAAAAAGAGAAACGGCGGAATAGGGAGCCCCTAAGTGCGGTTGAGCTGCATTCTGGGCATGCCATAGTTGTGCCCCTCCCCTTATGCCCATGGTATTTCCAAAGCGTAATTATGTACGCGTGGTACCGATATCACAATCTGGCGAGGGCTGGGGTTGGGGCCGCACTGCTATGCTTGCTCGGAACGTGCCAACCGGCTTTGTTGTAGGTTACTTCGGGCTCGCTTGACGTTGTCCGGACGTTTAACACCTGGATTGGAGAATTGCCTTGAGAGGCTACTCTGTACTTCCGCCGCCAGGGCCACCGTGTGCTCCTCCGTTCGGAGAGAGCGTTCGGTGTTTCCATTTACCGTGATGACTCCGCAAGGGCCTGGCATCTTGAGCTTGAGATATGCATAGTGCGGCACCGCATTGAATTTTGCAAATGCGGTTCGTCTGAGCAGGGCGTGATAGCCACTACGGAATGGGACTATGTCGAAGATTAACTCTTCGCTTCGGAAATTATCCGGGGAACCGAAGACCACTTCGAGTGTAACCGAGCCTGTGCAACTGGCTTCTACACCTGGTATGATGCCTTTAAAGGTTATCTTTCTGGGTTTAATCCTCGAGGGACCTATACCCATTTTTTGCACTGTATCCTGATAAAGCAGGTTCAGACTGCTGCCGCCGTCCATCAGGACTCTAGTGAGGTGAAATCCGTCGATGATTGGGTCTAGGACCAATGCGGCGAATCCACCGTGACGAATGCTAGTGGGGTGGTCCCTTCGATAAAAAGTGATCGGGCAGGAGAACCATGGGTTGAACTTTGGGGCGACTGGCTCCAACGCATAGACGTCCTTTAGAGCATGCTTCCGCTCCCTTTTGGGGATATGGGTTGCGTATATCATGTTCACCGTCCGCACTTATGGGGGAAGCCCTTCGTCCTCTGTTGTTCGGGCGCTGTGGCTCCTCCTCGTCATCGCTATGCAGCCCCTTGTCTCTGGTTTCGCACTTAACTTGCTCGCTGCTTGAACACCCAACAATCCATGTTGGTGTGGTTGGCTGGTTGTTCGGGGGTGCCGTGTATCTGGCACGAGCGATTGAGTATCCGGTCTAAACTGGATGGGCCCGGAGGGTTTCTTTTGGATGGCTTCTTCCGCTGACTGGGTTTAGAGCCTCTAAATCCGGCGTTGACTGTCGTATCCTCAGTATTGTCACCGTTAATGCGGCGCTTGTGCTTGTTGCGCCGTGACCTGCCATTGTTGTCCTTGGTATCCGAATTGCTAGGGCTCTTGGTTATGTTATTGCTACGAGCTAGCCAGCTGTCTTCTCCCGCACAAAAGCGGGTCATGAGTGTCATGAGGGCTGCCATAGATTCGGCTTTTCCTGTCCTAGGTGCCGGGCAAGCCATTCGTCTCGGATGTTGTGCCTGAAGGCTGCAAGGGCCTCGGCGTCCGGACAGTCGACTATTTGATTTTTCTATGTTAGGAACCGTGTCCAGAATTGTCTGGCCGATTCCTCTGGCTGCTGAATTATGTGGCTTACGTCATCGGCGTCTGGTGGTCGCACATAAGTGCCCTGGAAGTTGTCAAGGAATGCGGATTCCAGGTCCTCCCAACAACTAATTGACTCTGCTGGCAGGCTTTTAAGCCAATGCCGAGCTGGTCCTTTAAGCTTGATCGGGAGGTATTTGATGGCGTGTAGATCATCACCACGGCCATGTGAATATGAAGGAGATAATCCTCGATCCATACCGCGGGATCTGTAGTGCCATCGTATGATTCGATGTTGACGGGTTTAAAACCCTCGGGGATTTGATGATCCATTACTTAAATGCATGAAGCATAGTGGGTGTCTTGGCGCCCCTATCTTTGGGCATGACGTAGCTCAGATGAGCTTTGACTTCTGTGTTCGGCCTGGCCGTATTTATCATATCTGGCGTGACGGTTATCGTCACATGAAGTGGGGCGCCCACGCGATCCCTAGATCGATCTTGTTTGCCTTGCCTTATTCTCCAATATGTCTCGCAGGTCTGTTGCGTCTCCCCACACTCTGGTATTTTTTGAGCGGTGCCAGGGTGCGGCTTGGGTCGAGGGCCTGAAGGCCTCTGTCATGACCCACGGGTGGCCGATCGGGTCTGTCGTCTGCTGGTGATGTAGGTTTAGTTGCTTCCTCCTCAAGTTGGGGTAGCAGCCTAAGCTTTGGGTAGCTCTTGGAGGGGCGTTCGAGTTTATACTCTTCGGCTGCCAGGACTTCGGTCCATCTGTCGGCTAGCAAGTCTTGGTCAGTTCTAAGTTGCTGCTGTTTTTTCTTGAGGCTGCTTGCCGTGGCCATAAGCCTGCGTTTGAAACGCTCTTGTTCGACGGGATCCTCTGGCACAACGAATTCGTCGTCGTCGAGGCTTGCCTCATCTTCGGAGGGAGGCATATAATTGTCATCCTCGACCTCCCTGTCCTCAGCTCTCTCATGAGGGCTGGCTCCTTCGCTCTCCTACATTGAATCCTGCTGGAGGGGGTTGACTTCGGCACTGTCCGGCGTGTTGTTATCTCCGGTGCCGGACTCGCCGTTTTTACTTTGGCGGGATTTAGAGCGGCGCCGCTGACGTTGGCGCTTGGGTTGCTTCCTGGAGGGGTCGTCCTCCGTTTTTTCATCCCAATCCCCTGCTTTGGGGGTGTCCACCATGTATATGTCATATGACGAGGTGGCTTTCCAGTTCCCTATAGGTGCTGGTTCTTGGTCGTCTCCTTCATCAGCGTCCATACCGTCGATGTCTTCGGAGCCGAAGTCGAGCATGTCGGTTAAATCGTCGACAGTGGCTACGAAGTGGGTGGTGGGTGGGTTTCGAATTTCTTCATCGTCCGTATCCCAACCATGCTGACCGTAATCCGGCCAGGGCTCTCCTGACAAAGAGAGAGACTTTAGTGAATTCAGGATATCGCCAAAGGGCGAAAAGTCGAAAAGACGTCCGTGGCGGTGAACTCCATGATCGGAGCCCAATCGGGTTCGATCGGAAGAGGTTCGGAAGATTCGGAGTTCGGAACGGAGTCCGGCACCCTGGAGTCATAGGCCTCGCCAAAGACTAGGCTGGTGTTCGGCTCTATCGCCATAGGGATTGCGGCACCTGAGGCGGCGTCCAACCGTCCGTCCCCAATTGGCGCGGTCGGCTCCGAGCTAATGGTCGGAGCGGGTACCTGAGCGACGCTCTGGGCACTGTCCGGTGGCAGAGCTAAATCATGCCCATCGTGACAGTGCAGCGTGCTCGGCCGTGGCTCGAATCCGTCGAATATCAAGTCCCCGCGGATGTCGGCCGTGTGGTTTAAACTGCCAAACCTGACCTGATGGCCAGCGGTGTAGCTTTCGATCTGCTCCAGATGGCCAAGCGAGTTGGCCCGCAGTGCGAAGCCGCCGAATACGAAGATCTGTCCGCGGAGAAAAGTCTCACCCTGCACCGCGTCGTGGTTGAGGATCTAAGAAGCCATCAGGCCTAAAGGTGACAACACAAAGGTACTCTCAATGAAAGCACCAATGTCGGTGTCAAAACCGAGGGATCTCGGGTAGGGGGTCCCGAACTGTGCGTCTAGGCGGATGGTAACAGGAGACAAGGAACAGATGTTTTTACCTAGGTTCGGGCCCTCTCGATGGAGGTACAACCCTACTCCTGCTTGATTAATATTGATGATATGGGTAGTACAAGAGTGGATCTACCACGAGATCGTAGAGGCTAAACCCTAGAAGCTAGCCTATGGTATGATTGTTGTTCGTCCTACAGACTAAAACTCTCCGGTTTATATAGACACCGGAGAGGGCTAGGGTTACACAGAGTCGGTTACAATGGGAGGAGATCTTCATATCATATCGCCAAGCTTGCCTTCCACGCCAAGGAAAATCCTATCCGGACATGGGACGAAGTCTTCAATCTTGTATCTTCATAGTCCGGGAGTCCGGCCAAAGGTCATAGTCCGGCCATCCGGACACCCCCTAATCCAGGACTCCCTCAGTCTTGCTGGTAAATCGCTGAGCGGGCTATTGCCAAGTCTCGCTCCTCATCCAACAAGTCAAGTGCCTCCTGTCGAGCTTTTTCATTATCAGCCTCAACATAAGCCGCCACCCGGGGCGAGTCGTGCCGGATGTCACTTGGCAGAACTGCCTCTGCTCCATAAACCATGAAAAAAGGTGTATAACCCGTGGATCTGTTAGGCGTAGTGTTGATGCTCCACAGCACAGAGGGTAACTCTTCCACCCAACAACCCGGAGTCCGCTGTAAGGGGACCAAGAGCCGTGGTTTGATACCCCTTAAGATCTCCTGATTTGCTCTTTCTGCTTGACCATTGGATTGAGGGTGAGCAACAGCCGAAATGTCAAGCCGGATATGCTCCCGTTGACAGAACTCTTCCATTGCACCCTTAGAGAGATTAGTGCCATTATCAGTTATGATGCTATGTGGAAAACCAAAACGAAAGATCACCTTTTTGATGAACTGAACTGTTGTGGTTGCATCACACTGACTGACCGGCTCTGCCTCAATCCACTTTGTAAATTTATCCACTACCACCAGGAGGTGTGTCTTTTTGTCCTTAGACCTCTTGAAGGGTCCCACCATGTCAAGCCCCCAGACCGCGAATGGCAAAGTAATTGGAATCATCCTCAACTCTTGAGCCGGCACATGAGCTCGTCGTGAGAATTTTTGACATCTGTCACATTTGCTAACAAGATCCTCCAGATCAAGATGAGCCGTCACCAAGTAAAACCATGACGGAAGGCCTTGGCCACCAGGGATTTTGAGCCGGCATGGCGACCGCAATCGCCTTCATGGATCTCTCAAGTATCTCTTGACCCTCCGCCCGGTGACACACAACGCTGGAACACCCCTGTGACGCTGAGGTGATTTAACTCGCCATTAACAATTGTCATGGATTTGGACCGCCTGACAATTTGTCTTGCCAAGGTCTCGTCCTCAGGCAGCTCTCCCCGGGTCATATAAGCCAAGTATGGCAATGTCCAATCTGGGATGACGTGAAGTGCGGCCACCAACTGTTCCTCCGGGTCTGGCACTGCAAGCTCTTCCTCTGTAGATACCTTGACAGGAGGATTATGCAGAACATCAAGAAAGGTGTTAGGCGGCACCGGCTTACGCTGAGAGCCCAACTGGCTTAACGCATCATCTGCCTCCTTCTTCCTTCTATCAATGTGCTCCACCTGATACCCTTTGAAGTACCCAGCTACATCATCTACTTCACGATGATAAGCCGCCATAAGACGATCCTTGGAATCCCACGTGCCTGAGACCTGTTGAGCCACGAGGTCTGAGTCGCCCAAGCACCTTACCCGGCTTAAATTCATCTCCTTAGCCATCCGGAGACCATGGAGCAAGGCCTCGTATTCAACTGCATTGTTAGTACAGGGAAACATGAGCCGGAGCACATAAGGAAATTTGTCACCTCGAGGGGAAGTTAAAACAACTCCAGCCCCTGATCCTTCTAACTTCCTGGACCCATCAAAGTGAATAATCCAATATGTATTGTCCGGCTTCTCCTCAGGTGCCTGCAACTCTATCCAATCATTGATAAAGTCCACCAAGGCCTGAGATTTGATGGCAGTACGGGGCATATACTTCAAATCATAAGGCCCAAGCTCAATAGCCCACTTGGTGATTCGTCCTGTGGCCTCCCTGTTCTGAATGATGTCTCCCAAAGGAGCTGAACTTACCACCGTTATAGGATGACTTTGGAAGTATTGCTTCAGCTTCCGGTTTGCCATGAACACACCATAAACAAGCTTCTGCCAATGTGGATACCTTTGCTTAGACTCAATGAGCACCTCACTGATGTAGTAAACCGGCCGTTGAACCGGTTGCTCCTTGCCTGCTTCCTTACGCTCCACCATGATGGCAACACTGACGGCCCGCGAGTTAGCAACCACATATAACAATAGCGGCTCTCTATCAATGGGAGCCGCAAGAACCGGTGGCTCAGACAACTGTCTCTTTAAATCTTCAAATGCAGTGTTAGCAGCATCGCTCCAGACAAAAGTGTCTATTTTCTTCATCATCTGATATAGCGGTAAGGCCTTCTCCCCTAACCGGCTTATGAAACGGCTTAAAGCAGCAACACGTCCCGCCAGGCGCTGAACATCATTGATACACGTCGGCTTAGCCAGAGAGGTAATCGCCGTGATCTTCTCCGGATTAGCTTCAATGCCTCTGTTTGACACGAGAAAACCCAAGAGCTTGCCTGCAGGTACACCAAACACACACTTGGCCGGGTTAAGCATCATCTTGTAAACCCGGAGATTGTCAAAGATCTTTCTCAAGTCAGATATTAAGGTTTCCTTTTCTCTGGATTTCACCATGATGTCATCCACATAAGCATGAACATTACGCCCAATCTGGTCATGCAAACAGTTCTGCACACATCGCTGATAAGTTGCCTGGGCACTCTTGAGTCCAAACGGCATAGATACATAACAGAAGGCCCCAAACGGAGTGATGAAAGTTGTCTTCTCCTGGTCCTTAACTGCCATCTTGCTCTGATGATAACCAGAGTAAGCATCCAAGAAGCTCAACCGTTCACAACCCGCCGTAGCATCAATGATTTGATCAATACGGGGGAGAGCAAAGGGATCAGCCAGACAAGCCTTTTTTAAGTCCGTGTAATCCACACACATCCGCCAAGTTCCGTTCTTCTTGAGCACCAACACCGGGTTAGCCAACCACTCTGGATGAAAAACTTCAACAATAAACCCGGCTACTAAGAGTCGGGCAACCTCCTCTCCAATAGCTTTCCGTCTCTCTTCGTTGAACCATTGGAGAAACTGCCTGACCGTCTTATACTTCGGATCAATATTGAGGGTGTGCTCAGCGAGTTCCCTCGGTACACCCGGCATGTCAGAAGGTTTCCATGCAAAGATGTCCCGGTTCTCACGGATGAACTCGATGAGCGCGCTTTCCTATTTCGGATCCAAATTGGCACTAATACTGAACTGCTTAGAGGCGTCTCCCGGGGTAAAGTCAACAAGCTTTGTCTCAGTGGCCGATTTAAACTTCAACGCTGGGTCATGCTCGGTAGTTGGTTTCTTGAGGGAGGTCATATCCGCCGGGTCAACATGGTCTTGATAGAATTTGAGTTCCTCCGCGGCACAGGCAGTCTCAGCATAAGCCGCGTCGCCTTCTTCACATTCCAAGGCCACCTTTCGATCCCATGCATAGTGATGGTGCCCTTGTAACCCGGCATCTTGAGCTGTAAGTAAACGTAACACGGCCGTGCCATGAACTTAGCATAAGCCGGTCGCCCAAACAGAGCGTGATATGGACTCCTGATTTTGACCACTTCAAACATCAACTTCTCAGCCCTGGAGTCATACTCATCTCCAAAGGCCACCTCTATTTCAATCTTGCCAACTGGGTAAGCCGACTTGCCTGGAAGCACCCCGTGGAAAACAGTGTTGGATGTTCTCAGATTCTTCTCAGTCAACCCCATGCGCTGGAAAGTATCATAATAGAGGATATTGATGCTGCTACCTCCGTCCATGAGTACCTTAGTGAATTTATATCCACCAACCTGAGGTGCTACCACCAAGGCTAACTGACCCGGATCATCGACTCATGGAGGGTGATCCTCTCTGCTCCATATGATGGGTTGCTCTGACCATCTCAAATAACGAGGAACTGCCGGCTCAACCGAATTTACAGCCCTCTTATGAACCTTCTGGTCACGTTTGCGTAAGCTAGTGGTAAACACATGGTACTGCCCACCACTCAACTGTTTTGGCTGGCTTTGATAACCCGACTGCTGCTGCTGTCCCCCCTGACCAGATTGCTGCTGATTATTTCCACCCGGCTGTCCCTGAAAACCAGAGTTTGAACCGCCGCTCGGGCCATGAAA
Organism: Aegilops bicornis; assembly: GCA_021605145.1. Taxonomy (NCBI): domain Eukaryota; kingdom Viridiplantae; phylum Streptophyta; class Magnoliopsida; order Poales; family Poaceae; genus Aegilops; species Aegilops bicornis. Next base: position 58,656,974 of record CM038670.1, read on the forward strand.
GCCGCCAGCCCCTGAACCACCGCCAGATCCATGACTACCATCAAAGGTATTAGAATTTTTAAATGCCTTCATGGTCGCGCAATCTTTCCACATGTGCGTAGAGGGGTGCTCCCGGGTGCCGTGTTTCGGGCAGGGCTCATTGAGTAGCTGCTCAATAGATGGGCCTGACCCACCGGATCGAGGCCACTTACCCTTACGTCTTTGATTGTTACCCTGTGTATTAGTGTTGGCTACAAGCTCCGGATTACCGTCCGCCTTACGCTTATTGCCGCTTTGATTCACCGGGTTGTGTTGTTGACCCTTTCCATTGTCGTTCCTTTTTTCCCTTCCCTGTCTTCTCATCCTCAGACGCGGGATCCTTGGTACTAACAGAATCGGCATATTTGACTAAAGCCGCCATCAGCGTACCCATATCTCTGCAGTCACGCTTAAGGCCCCAGTTTCTGTCTCAGTGGCTCAAAGCTGCAATTTTTCTCTAACATGAGGACTGCAGAGCCGGCATCCATCTAATCAGATGAATGAATGATCTCCTTGACCCGGCGTACCCAATGGGTGGTGGATTCGCCCTCCCCCTGCTTACAATTTGTCAAATCCACGATTGACATAGATTGCTTACAGGTGTCCTTGAAGTTCTGGATAAAACGGGCTTTTAACTCCTCCCACGAACCAATGGAATTGGGCGGTAAACTTTTTAACCAAGACCGGGCCGTTCCATCTAACATCATGGTGAAATATTTAGCCATTGCCGCGTCACTGACTTCCAACAGCTCCATGGCCATCTCATAACTCTCAATCCAGGCTCCAGGCTGTATGTCGGTCGTGTAATTCGGCACCTTTCGGGGTCCCTTGAAGTCCTTGGGTAGGCGCATGTTGCGCAAAGCCGGTATCAAACAAGGAACACCACCGGTTCTGGTGGCTACTCCCATCTTAGTAGAAGTCGTTGGATACTCCGGAATATCCTGATGTGCCTTTGTTGAGCCGCCAGCTGAGCCGCCCGCTCGTTCTCCTGACGTACTCGGTCTTGCACCGGGTTATAGCCACCATGTTGGTCACGGCGTTGAGCGCTGCTTGACAAAGCTTCAGATTCCACGTGCCTGCTGTAACTCGGGCTCCAGTTCTGACGAGGCGGTGCTAACCAAGGCGGAGGAGTTGAATGAATCCTATCCCGACTATAAGAATAGGTCTCTTGCTGAGCCAGGGCCGTCTGAACAAGTTCCCTGATCCTCCGGGTCTCCACCGCTGTTGGATCATCACCGTCCACTGGAAGAGCCGCCAGTCGCGCTGATGCTGCGATTAAATTGTCCATAGGGTTGGAAAAGTGACCCTTCGGTATCGGCGCATAACCAGGTGGTGCCATGCTCACATGAGGAGGTGGCATCTCTCGACGCTGAGCCGGTCCTCCTGCTCCGGATGTCATGAACTGATTGGCGTCTGGCGGGTTACTTGGGCGGCTCGGGTGTAGCGAAAAGAACCGAGGGTCATAATTGAGGTAACCGGATTGGGTCTTCTGGTGTCTCCTCCTCATTACCTCATTGGACGCGTTTAAGCTCATCGTGAGCTGGTAAGCCTCTGACTGCAACCGTTGTGCCTGGGCATCAAGAGCCGCCAGCTCCGTGGCTAGTCTAGTATCCTCAGCTGCCAAGGCCTCCTTGGCCTGAGCTATCTCCTCACGTACCCGTGCCACCTCCGCGTCATGCTCATCTTTGTTTGCGAGGATACCTGTGGCGGTTAACGAGTACGTAAGCTAGTCCATGAGGTCTATCGGCACTTGAGCCAAGGGCGCCAGGCCTCCTGCCCCGGCCGCTCCTATCCTGGACGTAATTGCAGTAGCGACCGTAGAATTTTGACCGGGTTGAGTCCTAGCCATGAAGACCCTTGCCCAATTCGGCGACTCACAGGGGTCCGGAATACTGAAGCCATCGGAACAGCCCCCGAGCACACCGTCTTGAACTTGATCTGAGAGAATCTGTTGAACCGGCAGACGAATCACCGTCGAGTGGACGGCCGTCTCACCACCATCTTCAGGTCCTTCGGAAAGCTCTTCTCCATGGACACAGCCCACAAAGACACGCTTCATGCCGGGTTGAGCTCGGGCGGGTTTCGCATGCTGAGCCGTCTCGACGAGGTCGGTGCAGTTGTCCGGCTCAGGCCCCGGCTCACCAATCCGGCCGATGAAGACGTGGATCCCTCTGAAGGGGACCCGGTACCCATACTCAATTGAGCCGGCGTCGGGGCCCCAGCCTTCGTCGTCGATGTAGATCTTGCGCGACGACTCTTGGTCATCCGGCCCACTACGTATCCCTTGAGCCGTTCGAAGTTGCCCTTCAAGAACTCAAATCCATCGTGCGCTAGCCCCACGGTGGGCGCCAACTGTCATGGAATTGTCACGTCAAATGTCCTCGTGAAAGGACTTAGTTGTGGAGCCATCGCATCTAGGAAGCTTGAAGGGGTTAATCGGGACAAAGGACACGAGAGGGTTTATACTAGTTCGGCCCCTTACGGTGAAGGTAAGGCCTACGTCTAGTTGGGTTGGTATTGATGTTTCGATGACCAGGGAGCGAGATACGCTATGCCCGGTTCTCGATGATTTTTTTCTTGCCCTAAGCCGCCAGCGGGCCGTCCCCTTATATACACGGGTGGACGCCCTGCGGCTTACAGAGTCCCGGCAGGCTTATAATGTCCAGCTCGGTGACTAGTTAAGTCTACCTTATGATACAAGTAATATTATTATGGCGGTTTACTACAACGGGCCTTAAGTCGCCTGTGGGCCTTAAGCCCTCTATGAACCGCCATCTTCATGCTTTGGTCTTGGGCCTTCTCTCTGGTAAGTCTTCTTTGCGTAACCCAGGCCCTCCTTGGCGGCTTACTCAAATAGTTATATCCCCAACACCATGGCCTGAAGTGGGAGGGGAACCAGCCCCTGGTGGGCTGGTGCGCGCCCTTTGGCCCCCCCTGCGCCTAGGGTTGGAAACCCTAGGGGTGGGGGGCGCCTCCACTTGCCTTGGGGGGCAAGCCACCCCCTTGGCCGCCGCCCCCCTTGGAGATCCCATCTCCTAGGGTCGGCGCCCCTCCCTAGGGTCCCTATATAAAGAGGGGGAGGGAGGGCAGCCGCACCCATGCTCTTGGCGCCTCCCTCTCCCTCTGCTACACCTCTCCCTCTCGCAGACACTTCGCGAAGCCCTGCCGAGATCACTGCTGCATCCACCACCACGCCGTCGTGCTGCTGGATCTTCATCAACCTCTCCTTCCCCCTTGCTGGATCAAGAAGGAGGAGACTTCTCGCTGACCGTACGTGTGTTGAACGCAAAGGTGCCGTCCGTTTGGCGCTAGGATCTCCGGTGATTTGGATCACGACGAGTACGACTCCCTCAACCCCGTTCTCTTGAATGCTTCCGCTCGATATACAAGGGTATGTAGATGCACTCCTCTCTCTCGTTGCTAGATGAACTCATAGATTGATCTTGGTGAAACCGTAGGAAATTTTTTATTTTCTGCAACGTTCCCCAACAAAGGGCATCATGAGCTAGGTCTATCGTAGTTCTCTTTCTTGTGAGTAGAACACAAATTTGTTGTGGGCATAGATGTTGTCAACTTTCTTGCCACTACTAGTCTTATTTTGCTTCAGCGGTATTGTGGGATGAAGCGGCCCGGACCAACCTTACACGTACGATTACGTGAGACAGGTTCCACCGACTGACATGCACTAGTTGCCTAAGGTGGCTAGCAGGTGTCTATCTCTCCCACTTTAGTTGGAGCGGATTCGATGAAAAGGGTCCTTATGAAGGGTAAATAGAAGTTGACAAATCACGTTGTGGCTCTCACGTAGGTAAGAAAACGTTCTTGCTAGAACCCTATTGCAGCCACGTAAAACATGCAACAACAATTAGAGGACGTCTAACTTGTTTTTGCAGCATATGATTTGTGATGTGATATGGCCAAAAGTTGTGATGAATGATGAATGATATAGTGTGATGTATGAAATCATGTTCTTGTAATAGGAATCACGACTTGCATGTCGATGAGTATGACAACCGGCAGGAGCCATAGGAGTTGTCTTAATTATTGTATGACCTGCGTGTCAATGATTTAACGCCATGTAATTACTTTACTTTATTGCTAAACTGTTAGCCATAGTAGTAGAAGTAATGATTGGCGAGCAACTTCATGGAGACACGATGATGGAGATCATGATGATGGAGATCATGATGTCATGCCGGTGACGAAGATGATCATGGAGCCCCGAAGATGGAGATCAAAGGAGCTATATGATATTGGCCATATCATGTCACTATTTAATTGCATGTGATGTTTATTATGTTTTTGCATCTTGTTTACTTAGAACGACGGTAGTAAATAAGATGATCCCTCATAATAATTTCAAGAAAGTGTTCCCCCTAACTGTGCACCGTTGTGAAATTTCGTCGTTTCGAAGCACCACGTGATGATCGGGTGTGATAGATTCTAACGTTCACATACAACGGGTGTAAGACAGATTTACACATGCAAAACACTTAGGTTAACTTGACGAGCCTAGCATGTACAGACATGGCCTCAGAACACAAGAGACAGAAAGGTCGAACGTGAGTCGTATGGAAGATACGATCAACATGGACATGTTCACCGATGATAACTAGTCCCTCTCACGTGATGATCGGACACGGCCTAGTCGACTCGGATCATGTATCACTTAGATGACTAGAGGGATGTCTAATCTGAGTGGGAGTTCATTAAATAATTTGATTAGATGAACTTAATTATCATGAACTTAGTCTAAGAATCTTTGCAAATATGTCTTGTAGATCAAATGGCCAACGCTCGTGTCCACCTCAACTTCAACGCGTTCCTAGAGAAAACCAAGCTGAAAGATGATGGCAGTAACTATACGGACTGGGTCCGGAACCTGAGGATCATCCTCATAGCTGCAAAGAAAGATTATGTCTTAGAAACACCGCTAGGTGAAGCTCCCATCCCAGAGAACCAAGACATCATGAACGCTTGGTAGTCTCGTGCTGATGATTACTCCCTCGTTCAGTGCGGCATGCTTTACAGCTTAGAACCGGGGCTGCAAAAGCGTTTTGAGCAACACAGAGCATATGAGATGTTCGAAGAGCTGAAAATGGTTTTCCAAGCTCATGCCCGCGTCGAGAGATATGAAGTCTCCGACAAGTTCTTCAACTGTAAGATGGAGGAAAATAGTTCACAAGTGAGCACATACTCAAAATGTTCAGGTTGCACAACCGCTTGACTCACCGGGAGTTAATCTCCCGGATGACGCTTGATTATTGATAGAATCCTTCGCCGCTTCCACCGAGCTACAAGAGCTTTGTGATGAACTTCAATATGCGGGGATGGAGAAGACCATTCTGAAGTATATTCAATGCTGAAATCAGCAGAGGTAGAGATCAAAAAGGAACATCAAGTGTTGATGGTGAATAAAACCACTAAGTTCAAGAAAGGCAAGGGTAAGAAGAACTTCAAGAAGGACGGCAAGGAAGTTGCCACGCCCGGTAAGCCAGCTGCCGGGAAGAAGTCAAAGAATGGACCCAAGCCTGAGACTGAGTGCTTTTATTGCAAACGGAAGGATCACTGGAAGCGGAACTGCCCCAAATACTTAGAGGACAAGAAGGCCGGCAACACTAAAGGAATATGTGATATCCATGTAATTGATCTGTACCTTACCAGTGCTCATAGTAGCTCCTGGGTATTTGATACCGGTGTCGTTGCTCATATTTGTAACTCAAAGTAGGAGCTGCGAAATAAGCGGAGACAGGCGAAGGACGAGGTGACGGTGCGCGTCGGGAATGGTTCCAGAGTCGATGTGATCGCCGTCGGCATGCTACCTCTACATTTACCTACGAGATTAGTTTTAAACCTCAATAATTGTTACTTAGTGCCAGCTTTGAGCATGAACATTGTATCTGGATCTCGTTTAATACGAGATGGCTACTCATTTAAATCCGAGAATAATGGTTGTTCTATTTATATGAGAGATATGTTTTATGGTCATGCCCTGATTGTCAATGGTTTATTCTTAATGAATCTTGAACGTGATGTTACACATATTCATAGTGTGAATATCGAAAGATGTAAAGTTGATAACGATAGTCCCACATACTTGTAATCGCCGCCTTGGTCACATTGGTGTCAAGCGCATGAAGAAGCTCCATGATGATGGACTTTTAGAGTCTCTCGATTATGAATCATTTGACACATGCGAACCATGCCTCATGGGCAAAATGACCAAGACTCCGTTCTCCGGAACAATGGAGCGAGCAACCAACTTATTGAAAATCATACATGCTGATGTGTGTGGTCCAATGAGCGTTGATGCTCGCGGAGGATATTGTTATGTTCTCACTCTCACTGATGACTTAAGTAGATATGGGTATGTCTACTTGATGAAACACAAATCTGAGACCTTTGAAAAGTTCAAGGAATTTCAGAATGAGGTAGAGAATCAACGTGACTGAAAGATAAAGTTCTTACGATCAGATCGTGGAGGAGAATATTTAAGTCACAAATTTGGTACGCACTTAAGGAAATGTGGAATCGCTTTCACAACTCACACCGCTCAGAACACCTCAACAGAATCAGTGCGTCCGAACGTCGTAATCGCACTTTATTGGATATGGTGCGATCTATGATGTCTCTTACCGATTTACCGCTATCTTTTGGGGATACGCTCTAGAGACAGCTACATTCACTTTAAATAGGGCACCGTCTAAATCCGTTGAGACGACACCGTATGAATTATGGTTTGGGAAGAAACCTAAGTATCGTTTCTAAAAGTTTGGGGATGCGATGCTTATGTCAAGAAACTTCAACCTGAAAAGCTCGAACCCAAGTCAGAAAAATGTGTCTTCATAGGATACCCTAAGGAAACCATTGGCTATACCTTCTACCTTAGATCCGAAGGCAAGATCTTTGTTGCCAAGAACGGGTCCTTTCTGGAGAAAGAGTTTCTCTCGAGAGAAGTAAGTGGGAGGAAAGTGGAACTTGATGAAGTACTACCTCTTGAACCGGTAAGTAGCACAGCTCAGGAAGATGTTCCTGTGGTGCCTACTCCGGCTGGAGAGGAAATTAATGATGATAATCAAGGTACTTCGGACCAAGTTGCTACTGAACTTCGTAGGTCCACAAGGACACGTTCCACACGAGAGTGGTATGACAACCCTGTCTTGGAAATCATGTTGTTAGACAACGGTGAACCTTCGAACTATGAAGAAGCGATGGCAGGCCTAGATTCCAACAAATGGCTTGAAGCCATGCAATCCGAGATAGAATCCATGTATGAAAATAAAGTATGGACTTTGTGAGACTTGCTCGATGATCGGCGAGCAATATAAAACAAATGGATCTTTAAGAAGAAGACGGACGCGGATGGTAATGTTACCATCTATAAAGCTCAACTTGTCGCTGTAACGCCCCGGATACAACTTTCCATATTCGTAACTCCAGCTCTTGCCTTTTCCAGAGATGCGATATATTATTTCCTCCATGGTTGGGTTTTTATGCATTGTTTTGCATTTTGTTCTTGTCTTGCATTTCATCTCATGGCATCATCTGCATTTCATCCGCATGTTTTTAAAACTTGCATCCGTTAAATGTTCCGCCGGTTCTCTCCGTTGTCCGTTCCGAGCCCCGACACACTCGCACGCGCCCGCGGCACCTCCGAAATATTACTTTATAAGTGGCATAAAAATGTTCTCGGAATGGGTTGCAACTTGTCATGCGGTCTTATTATAGTGTAGACAGGCCGCCTGCCAAGTTTCGTCGCATTCGGAGTCCATCGATAGCCCAATAGTTAAACATAGCGATGCAGATTCTTGCGGTACCTTCGTCAGACGTTTTCGGTCTCCGGAAACAGTTGCCGGGCTGCATTTCTATTCTCTCCCCTCAGTCCAGACCCTCTCGTCACAGCCCACCTGCAGCCCACCTAACCCACCCTCGCGTCCGGAACCGCCTGATCGAGATCGGAGGGCTCCAAAAACCCCCCAAAAACTAAACCCTAGCCCCCTTTCCTATTTAAACCCCCCCTCCTTCCAAATCTGGTCGCCCTAACCCCCTCCTCCTCCATTTCCGCGCCCCTCCAGCTCCTGCTCGCCACTTGGCAAGTCGCCATTGGGCGCGCCGCCGCCATCCGCCGCCAGGGCCAACCGGCGCCCGCCATGTGGCCTGGCTCCCAGCGCCCCAGCCTCCTCCCACCTCCCGGCCCGCAACAGGCCCGCCCTGGGCCAGATCTGGGCCCGGAGGGAGCCCGCGCGCCGCCGCCCTCCCGAGCGCTCGCCCGCGCCCGTCCCTGCTCCCTCGCCCGACCCCGGTACCTCGTCGTTCATCGCCGGCACCCGCGTCCGCCCGGCCCCGTCGCCGTCTTGCGTCCCTCCGGCAACCCCGCCGCCGGCGCCAACGCCAGGCCGGAGCCCCGCCTCCTCATATCTCCCTTCTCCTCCTTCCCTTCTCATGCTCACCTCGGTCTCTCTCTTCTCCTCGCAGGCCGCCGCCGCCATGGCCTTCGTCGCCGCCCGAGGCTCCCCTGCCGCCGCCGCCGGGAACGGAACCCCGACGCCCGGATCCGGCCTCCCCTCACCGGATCTGGCCTCCTCCGGCCATCCCTCGCCCCGCCGTCGGCTTCCCTCGTCCCGCCGCGCCCGTTCCTGCCTCTGCAGCGAGCAGAGGAGGACGGCGATCTCCAGCGCGCCCCTCCCGCGTGGGCCTCTGCGCCAGGCCCAACTCCCTCCCGGCCTGTGTCCCCCCCCCCCCCCCCGCTTGGGCCTCCTCCTCTCCAGCCGGGCCAAGAGCCCATGGGTGAGCGCCCCTCCAGCCCCTCCCCTGTGTCATGCGCCCAGTAGATTCGGCCCATGTACGTTTTTTTCAGATCCGCGATTTAGCTTTATTCCAGTGATTTTCAGATTGGCAGAAAAGTCCCTAAACTTCATGCATTTAATATCTCTCAAACTGTGCATCGGATTAAAATAATTTATACATGTAAAATGCTCAGAAAATTGTGTAGATTAATAATATGCCATTTTCATCCCATGTTAAAATATTTAACATGATGTTTGTGTTTATTTTGCATAATGCCATGTTAAAATGATTTAATTCATAACTAAATAACCGTAGCTCGGATTTTAATAAACTTTATATGTAAATGGGGTGGAAAAATGCCTAGATTAACATGGTCCACTTTATTTTCCTGCTTAACAAAAATAAAATTGTGTTTAGGGCAGAACAGTACCAAATCCATAATTTGCATATGGGGATTTTCCTAATTGTTGTTTGTTACTTCCTACTCATTTAAAATTGCCTAGATAGGTAGTTTGGTTATACTTCACCTCTTGCCATGTTAATCAACATTTAATATAGATGTGTACCTAAACGAGATTAAACTAAATATGTCGATGTGGTGTTTAATATGCAACTCGTTGCATATTGAGCTCCATTTAATTTGTAGTATTGTGTGTTGCGATTTGCCATGCCATGCCTCTTTAAACCGGACATGCATCATATTTGATTGTGCATCATGCCATGATTATGCTTGTGTGTTTACCTTGTTGTTTGTTTCTTTCTGGTGTTGCTTCTTAGTTCCGGTAATGTTGCGATCGTGAGGATTCGTTCGTCTACCCTTGGTTCGGTTTCATCCGTTCGTCTTCTTCATGGACTCGTTCTTCTTCCTTGCGGGATTTCGTGCAAGATGACCGCTTCTACAGTATCTCATTACTATCATTGCTATGCTAGTTGCTTCGTTCTATCGTTATGCTGCGTTACCTATCTTTGCTCATCAAGCCTCCCCAAATTGCCATGAACCTCTAACCTTTGACACGCTTCCTAGCAAACCATTGATTGGCTATGTTACCGCTTTGCTCAGCCCCTCTTATAGCGTTGCTAGTTGCAGGTGAAGTTGAAGATTGCTCCATGGTGGACAGGATTTTGGTTGGGATATCACAATATCTCTTATATTATTAATGCATCTATATATTTGGTAAAGGGTGGAAGGCTCGGCCTTATGCCTGGTGTTTTGTTCCACTCTTACCGCCCTAGTTTCCGTCATACCGGTGTTATGTTCCCGGATTTTGCGTTCCTTAAGGACATGCTTAATAGACAGATGTACTATGTACTAAATACAGGAAGGCATGTCACATTAACAGGTATAATGTCACATTTACAGTAGTATAAGCTAAGCAGACTAGAACATGCAGTTTAACCAGATTGGAAGAATTACAATCTAGACACCATATGCAACATGCAACCACATATCATGCGCCAAGTTAGAGCAAGCACCTCTGAAGCTAGTGTAGGGAAATCTTTGTAATCAACTACTGAGCTACGTTCACTATCTTCATCTAGCATTTTGTTTCTTGAGAATCATGTCGGGAGGCTAACGCTGCATTCTTTAAATGAGGAGTAGTCCCCTTGCACCTGCCTCATCATAAGTGATTGATGAGGGATACACAAGAACATTAGTTTGATGTAAGAACATGGTTAATACACAAATGTACTAGTATTTACTAAAAACAGAAAGGCATATCATATTCAAAGGTATAATGTGTAAGCTAAGCAGGTGTAATTTAACCAAATTGGAAGCAATACAAGCTAGCCATCCGGCTGGAGTGGTGAACATGATCATCTAGGACCTTAGAGCCTGGTGGGAGGCGGGCTGCTTCGCCACCATTGCGGCTTTTTAGTTGGCTTCCAGGTGATGCCTGTCTTTGCTGGGCTTGTCACTGACTCGGCCAGTGCCCTGACTAGCTATTTGTCTTCTGGTGCTCACGGGATGGTGGTTCATGTAAAAAATATCTTTCCTTATCTTAATAAAGACCGACTTTGGCCTTTCGAATACAAGCTAGACACCATATGGAACATGCAACCACATATGACACAGTGAAGTTAAAGCAAGCACCTGGGATGGTGGTTCATTGCGAGTGAGGTCATCAACTCCAGAGCAACGTTTACCATCTCCATCTGCTGACATTGCACCCCTTAAAGCGATGTAAGGTGTCGCGCCTAGCCGCGTAGAAAGCTGGCATGACTTGTCTCTTTTCTTTTTTGCTTCGCTTTCGGCAGACTCTGAAATACCCTTGCATAAAAACACAATAGTGAGAGTATGGATGAAGTGTGCGAGAACTAGTGCCTTTGTAAAAGTAGCGAGATAGCATGTGGCTGAAAAATAAATGACATGAGACATATGATAGCTCTACAACATTGCATGGCAAACAAAATTAGATTCTACTCCGTATGATTTTGTAATATATGAGCACAGAAATGCGGTACTCCTCCAAAGACACCACCACATATGGTCATATCTAAGATAACGATGTTGAAAATAAATAGGTCATCGATTTTTAATGAACCGTCGATCTATAAAGGCAGGCGAGATGGCCTTCGTCTACCTCCCGCCATGATCCTTGTTGGACGATCTTTCTCGAACCGCCAATGACCACCGGCCCGGACACTGTGCCTCGCCGCCCGCCCTCCCATCGACCTCACACCACCGCCGTGCTTGGCATCGCCCCAAGCCATCCCTTTAATCTCGGCCGACCTCCGGATCGGGCGCCCGGTAACTCTAGGCCGCAGACGCCCTAATATAAACACCAAGCTGCTTCCCGGCGTAATAGTCGTACTAGTGCACATTACGCGGGGAATGCTTCCGTTAATTGGGAATCAAGCGGCGAAATTGAAATTCGGGGGCGACGTACCTCTAGCTAAGGTGAAATAGTATATGAGTAGAAACCTTGTGCATCGCGAGTTACTAGGAACATCTAGTATCAAGAAGAAGCGGTCAACTAGTGTCTTCTGTGGGAAGAATACCGTGCCAGCAGAGACGTGAGATTTGCACGAATAAGGGAAGAGGGTACCTTCTTGATTGCGGTGTGGTCACCTCCACATGTCGCGCCGATCTTCTTCTTTTACCGGGAAACCGATGTTCTGGAGGGTGCAGGCTTGGATGAACCCATGGCCAAATTTTTGACTGTCTTGCCGTGGCCGTATGTCGGCAGAGGGGAAGCAGATCCGAGGCGGCGAAGGACGGCGTAGCAGGAACTGCTCCGGTGCGGTGGAGGGTGGCGAAGTTGGAGCGGCAGCGGTAAGGTGCAGGACGGCGTGGTTGAGCTGGCTCGGGTACGGAGGGCTCGGCCTCGGCTTCAACTACTAGTCGTGGAGGGCGTTGCGGTTGAGGTTGCGGTGGACGACGACGTCGGGGTATCGGCTCCGGCGTGATGGAGGAGGGCGGTGGTTGATGGGTGGGATGGGATGGCGGATGGAGGACGTCGGGGTTTCGCGGCTGGTGGAGAGGTAGTTTTGGCGCCCATGAGTCTGAATGGGGAATCGACGGGTGGGGAACCATGTTTCGGTCTTGGACGCGCTTTTTTGGCTTTTTGAACAGAAGATGGGGACGCTTGTTTGAAATTTGGGGAAAGTACAAACTTTGCCCCCCTCTTAAATTTCGGACCCTCTGCGGGTCGAGGTAGGATGGTAATCCCAGGTGTCCCAAATAGTGGGCGGGAGCGATTTTGGCCGCGCGCATGTGTGCTTAGGCGGCCATTGTGTATGAATGTTTTTTGGAGGCGGTTGTGTGGCGTCTAGATGAAGCTACAAACCTACCCCGGTTTAGACCTTTGGACGTCGGGCCAGTAGGTTTCATGGGTCGGAGTTATTAGAAAAGTAATTTCCTTGTACTACCAAACATTGGTCTCACGCAGCGGTTTCGGTAGTAGAGGCTCTTTTGGTAACCGTTCGAAATTTTGAAACACAAGCATTCACGTTTAGAGTACTCTTGAACTATGAGGATTGACCTAAATAGACAACGTTATATTTGACCTTGTATGTTTGAAAACCTCATTAAATTATCCTCTTCCTTTTGAAATTCTGACACTTGAAAATCCTATAACTACGATTATTTTGGAATGGAGGAACTAAATTTGAATCTATTTTGTACACGACTACATATGCTATTATGTACAAAATCAGAGCAAAGATTGGTACCCCCATAGTTTAGGTATGGTTTACAAATGCCATGATATCAAATTCAAATAATTGAATGGACTTCATGTTGAATTCAATTTTTTTTAGACCACCTTAGGTTGAATTTAAATGTATGCTAGTTCATAGGTAGCTATTTATAAATGTCCATTGTGTAACTTTCATATGTATAATGTGCTTTACACACACAACATGAACTATACTCACGTTTATATTCGATTGCTAAAGCGATGCATTGTCTGGAGTTCAAAATACTAACTATGTGGATCAATTGTGTCGAATAATAACATAGACATGCTCAAATTCGATAGAATCTAGATGTCTGATGGATCAATGACCGCTCCTTACGTGAATTGCAAATATCATGATCCCATCCTAATATTTGGATACAATTTATATCTTTAATCAATGTGTAGAGCACTCTTTTACGTGTAGTTTCACTCTCCATCGGTGGTCTCTCACACATGCTCACACACTCTCTCCCGAGGTGTCTTTCTCGCACACATGCTATAGATATAACCCTCCCTCCCTCTCGTAACCATTTACAATGGTTTTCACTAACCTTTATCACAAGCACTCTTCCTCTACTTAAACATACACACGCACAATCCTCATCGACCCTTTCTATATACATGGACCTGCCCTCGTGTCTCATGTACGCACATTATCTTTTACGCCTTTGTCTCTCACGCATTATCTCACACCTCTCTTCCTAATCGATTTAGTATGATTCTAGCGAGCATTCAGTAGGATGCCCCTTAAAGTTAGGTTGGATGAATAGTAATATCAGAGATAAAGGGGTTACCTTAGTCCGAGAACCTAGGGTTACAGATCCTAGCCGGCTTTGTCAGTGGACACAGAGTCCTTCACAATTCTGCTATCTTTGTCTTGTACGACTAGTGATCCATGGGTCTTCCTAAATGTGTCATGGGCCAACCAATGTGATGGAGGACGGAACCGAACGAAGGGCCTCGCCTCGACCCACCGGACCTCACGCGGTGACACACCCTCTTCCCCCACGTCTCATTATCTTCTCACACCCACACATACCAACACAAACACCACACACACAGAAAATTTCTCCTGGTGCCTCTATTCCCTCCCCCCTTGCATATACACACTCAAGGGAATGGAATCTCTTGTCGTGATGTCATATTCGTCTCTCTCTCTAGACACTCTCATTTCTCGTGATATCTCTCCCACGCCCCCCCCCCATCGGCCCCTCTATCCATGCCTCTCTCGAATACGTAATACACACACATACCTCTCTAGGCCCCGCCAAATGCATCAACTACACATTCACACATGTTACATCACTTACCCCATTGATCTAAAACGCCCTCTCTTCACGTTTATTTCGCATACAACATTCCTTTTGAATAAAGTGTGGCCAAAAAATTATTTTAGAGTTTCTACACATATACAACATTACAAAGTTATATGGAGGAGTATGAACGCTAATTTGCATTGCATGGTGCCCACAATGATATTTATTCCGCACTTTGAATTTGTATATTTTATACTATATACAAAGTTAGTCATAATAAAGAGAAACGAAGAGCATCTCTCTCTCCATCGCATACCCCCCCTGTACGCCCCTTTCATGTATGCACACAAAACTATCTCCAGGTCCTCTAAAAGTAAGCCCCCAGAAAATTAACGCGTGTTTCATCTTTCTCTCGCGATATATGCAATGACGATCATTGTATTTGAAGCGAAAGCACGATACATACATTGGACTTCATAATCCACTCATTACGGTCACCGTTTACGTTTAGTGGTTATTATACAGTCACGGTCTCATCGTACAACTTTGTATTTGCTCATGACATGACTAGTTGACCATTTAAACGCTCCACATGGCACCTCTAGTGTTGCATCACATTATCTCACTACCATTGTGCCCACCTGTCGACTTGTATCTACTCTACATCTACACTATTATAAAATACATAAAATATAAAATACACTCTTATAAAAAACAGAGTTGGTGATGATGGTGTGCCTGCCATCCTGTAATATAGGCCATCCGATTTATATCTCATTTGATAGGAAAGAAACTATGGCAATTTTGCAAAAAGGTACCCACACACCTCTCCACATTTGCAAATAAGGCCTTCCCTCGTTCATCCTTTTCTCTCACAAGATAAACAAGTCATACAAATGCATCTTGATGTTACGTGCAACGCACGGGCATCTTGCTAGTAAGAATGAAAACAAACGACAAAAAAATATTTTGACGGTGGTTCGAAGTCATGACCGCGGGCACATCGGACAAGGTGGCCTTGTATTGGTATGCTAAGCCATCTATTTTAACACACAAGAGCTGGTGTGGTGATTATACACACACGCACGCATGCACACGAACTCCATCCACACAACACTCACACAGACACATGCACCCACGCACGCACACAACACACACACGTACACACGCAGCCACGCACGCACGCAACACTCACACGCACACACGCATGCATGCATGCATGCACACCAGTACACCACACGACCAACACACACTCTCACGCTCAAGTGCTCAACCTACACGTGCATGCGCACACATCAGGCCCCAGCTGCATACATACACAACCAGGTGATTCCAGCACGGGTTGGAGCCTTGTCGGCGCTGCGTAAATTTGTGTTTATCTAACCTTTTCCCTATGCGAACTGACAAATGGGACCCACAAGGAACATGGTCAATTTAACTAGTCAACATGGCGCCACGCAGACTATTTGGCCGGTCAACAGAGTGCAATCCGAGGCTGAATCGTGAGCAAGTGACCGGATAATCACCGCAAAACGTATATAGTGACCGTAATCAGCTTATTCTGAAGTTCGGTGACCGTATTACGCTTTTCGCTCTGTAGGCCCTCCAAAACTACATCTCTACACATTCTCGCATGTTACATCTAACAACTATGCAATACGGCACTACTACTACACTCTAACACAATAAATCATATGTGTTTTTAGTTTTACTAGATATTATATTGTTACTTATAATTATTCAGTTTGCATACATTAAAATTGCCTTTGAAATGTATGGCCAAGATTATCATCTACCGCTGGAAAAATCCGCCCTTTCCTGTTTAATCGGGTTTGTATCGATGGATCGTGCGAAACAGCAAAACTATAGTACTATACAAGACAAGTGACGATTCAACGGGCCGTCGTGTCGTCTACTCCTCCGTCGTAAGGGTGGAGCGCTCGCTTTCATAAATCTTCTAGTCCCTTTGGCCGACATGTGGGTCATCAAGCTACCGGGTCCACGTGCCATACCGAATACGGTCACGAGTAGCCGGGGTGAAGCACCCCAGTCATGGCGCTGGCGTAGTAATGAGCAATGAGGCGTCAAATCACAAAGCTGCACCTTTCCCGCCGTTCAGTTGGAGGGACAAAGTAATAATGCTAAAAAAAGAAGTTGGAGGGACGAAGCAACCATCATTTCACTCGTTCTTTGAATCCGCTTCTCCCTCATCTTCTTCAACTTAACCACGTGTTGCTTCTGCCGTTGTTCTGCCTCATGTGGGACGCAGATCAGCATGGTAAAGCACTGACACATGGGACCGCATGTTAGCAAACCTCCAGGACTACGTCCTCCGAAAATAAGAAACCTCCCCCGCCATCCGTGCGGCAAAATCACCTCCTTTTTACTAATCTTTGATTCTATAATTTTTTAGATCAATATAATTGAGATTTGTATAGATAGCACACAGGAGCAAAACCAAGTGGTATGGTTAAGGGCATCCACAATGTGTAGCCAAATGTGAAAATAGCTTTTGGCATCGTGGGAACCATTGTGGACGGTGTTGCCAAAGCCAAAAAGATGGAACCGAAGCTCCCTGATTGATTGATTGAAGGAATAGAAAAATGCAACGTCTCTCCTCTTTCTCCCATGCTTGGACGCATGTAGTACAGTATAGAGCACCGAGTCTACTCCCCTGTCCCTTCTATCACAAATCACAAAGCAGTGAGGCGTCAAATCACAAAGCACAGATGAAGAAACCATCATTTCACTCTTCGCTGACTCCGCTTCTCCATCGTCTTCTTCGAGAAACCATCTCACCGCACTAGTACTCCTAGTAGTACTACTAGTAAAGGACTTCCTGGATGCAAATAAGGCAGTTGTCTCGGCTTGCAGGCGGCACTTGCGAACGACTTACCGTGGTCTCCCTCAATGGTGTTCTCCATCAAACGCACTTCGCCAAACCACACAAAAAAAATCATCGACGTCACCGCAATGGGCAAGGAATTCAAATATAGTTACTACCTCCATTTTTTTTGTACACAAGGCCAGTATATCAAAATTACAATTTGCAAAGGGCCACTATCACTAATCGAGGCAAAATTGATGGGGTTAGCAACCAAGGATATTAATATCCCCTGCATGCATGCGGAAGTGAGAAGGTCCGTTTGCATGGCGCTGCATTAATCAAGCGATGAGGAGTGAGATGGTTAGCTCTTTAGTCTTTCGAGAAAAAAATACGCATTAATTGACACGTGAAACGAGGATTTGTATCGAAGGAAAACCCTGCCTTTCTTTTTTAACACTAGTACTCCTAGTAAATGCATTACTTATCCTGTTTGGGTCTAGGCCTTGCATTGCCAAACTTCGCCACAAATTTTTGTCAAGCTTGCCTAAAGTTTTTAAAATGAGAAGGAGGTACACTTGCTCACGGCTATCGCGGTCGCACCGCACCCTCACACAGTTTCTCCTGCACGCCGCGGTCGCACCGCACCCTCACACAGCCGCTCCTGCACGCCGCAAACCCAACCAAAGGAACGCACCCTCACTGACACATGCTGTCGCATGTGAAAAAACCAAACTCAGCCATCCTATCGTTGACACATAATTTTCGTTCATAGAGTATGTTTATCCAACCGCATGTTGGGGAGTATCCGTCTGACCCGTGCGGTGGTCTATTGGGGAAGAAGAAGAGGTGAGGAAGAAGGAAAGAAGGGTTAGGAGACGTAGGATATTCATCCAACCGCCTGAAATGGTAGACTGACCCAAGTCAGGCGACTTGCATAACAAATACTCCCTCCGTCTAGGTGAGTAAGTCATCTTAGGTTGTGCACCGTGACCAAGGAGGAGGAGAAAGCGAAAACTTAATGTTCATTTGCTAATTAATATCATTGCATGCAATAAACTAACCACTGCATGTTGTGTTTGATAGTCTCAAGTCATTAAAAGTATGCACACCCCACATCTCTTATTGGTTGATATGTCAAAAAATAAGAAATGAGGTAGAATTTAATGCATCGTGCCTAAGTGTTTTGGGGTTATTTGATTTTCGTAAGATGACTTACACACCTAGACGGAGGAAGTAGTATGTTCTTACACAGCAAAAGATCCATAAAAACAACAACATAAAGAAAAACTATCACTGCTCACGGAAAGAGACGGCCTTGTCATCTTTGGCTGCCTTGAACCAATTGTCGCTGCCGGCGTGTGTCTCTCTGCACCGTGGTTGCCCTCGGCCTCCAGCCTACTCGTTCAAGCGGAGCATGCGGGCGCTCTGCGGACGAGAGCACAGCCAGTTCAAGTCGAGGACGTCCGGTTCCGCCTGCAGGAGGGCCTCGATGGCAGAGGCATCCGCGCGCTCTGCGTCGAGTCGAGCCTCCGCCGCCCGGTTCAAGTCCAGGACTTCCGGTTCCGCCTGCAGGAGGGCGTCGATGAGAGCGGCATCCGCGCGCTCTATGTCGAGTCGAGCCTCTGCCACCCGGTTCATGTCCAGGACGTCCGGTTCCGCCTGCAGGAGGGCCTCGATGGCAGCGGCATCCGTGCGCTCCGCCTCAAGTTGAGCCTCTGCCGCCCGGTTCACATCCACGACATCCGGTTCCGCCTGTAGGAGAGCCTTGATGGCAGCGGCATGCACACGCTCCACGTCGAGTTGAGCCTCTGCCTCCCGGACCTCCTTTAGTATCGCCATGTTGAACCGCTGGTCCGCCTGCACCATGGGGGACTCGGACGCCGGCACGAAGTCGACGTCCATCGTCTCATACCCATCGGGGGCCTTTTGCGCCCACGACCTCCGCGATGAACATTGATCGGCTTCCTCCTCCTCGTAGCTTGGCTCCGTGAACTTCGGGATTGGCCCGCCGCAAAGCGAGCTTGGGAACGGAGGTCTGTGGCGCCGACCGCCGCCGCGATTTCTGCGCGGCGCTCCGGCGTCAGCATCTTGTTGTAAGTGATCTTGCGGTGCACCATGGCTTTCCGGCGAACTAGGGGACGCTTGATGTGGGCTAGGGATCGAAAGGTGGGGGAATGGGATGGCGATTTGGTGTGGTTTTAGGGCAGTGGCTGGCATAGGCCGAGCAGCGAAGGTTCTGGTGTGAATAGTGGTTCCGGTGACGACCGGTCAATCGGTTTTGACTGTACATCGCTCTTGTCGCGTTCGCGTTGCAGCCCGGCACGCTGGACCCTCCACGTCGCTCATCGAATGGAACACGCTCCGTCTTGCATTTTCGCTCGCTTGTGGGACCGCAGTTGAGAGCAAACCGACGGCCCTCCCCCTCCCCGCCCGCGTCATTTATTATACCACCACTCTCTCCGTTTTATGCGGAGTAAATAAAAACAGAGGATGAGGATCCCCTGACGTGGCCGAACCCATTGAGTAACTGACATGCGGGGCCTACCAAGCATGGGGTCCGCCAGTAAGTGACCGAAAGGGAGGGTAAGGCAGGGATACCTACGTCAGAGGATTCACTTCCATTATACTACTTTGACCAAATGTTAGAGTAATAATATATGACATGCAACTTACACAAATGTTAGAGTAATAATATATGACATGCAACTTACACAAAGCATACTTGGTCTAATGCGTTTTTCGAGGCTAACTTTGACCAAATGTTAGAGTAATAATATATGACATGCAACTTACACAAAGCATACGGTCAATTTCGTATGTGAAAGGAGTTTCCAATGATATAATTTTCAAATTATACATCTCATGTACTCCCTCCATCTAGGTGTGTAAGTCATCTTCTGAAAACAAATAATCCCAAAACACGTAGGCGCGGTGCATTAACTTCTACCTCGATTCTTGTTTTTGACATATCAACCAATAAGAGATGAGGGTGTGCATGCTTTTAATGACCTGAGACTACGAAACATGACATGCAGTGGTTAGTTCATTGCGTGCAATACTATTAATTAGCAAATAAACATTATTGTCTCTCGTTTTCCCCTCCTCCTTGGTCACGGTGCACAGCCTAAGATGACTTACTCACCTATGTGAAAGGAGTACTATTAATCTTGTCAATAGTCAAATTGGAAACCATCTCGAGTACAAATCTAGGAGTACATACGAATCTAACAATATTGATTGCGCGTTGTTTAATGTTGATACCTTTTTTATCATAGTAGAGATACTTTGACTACACATAAAACTTATATGTAAAGTAGAAAGGATAGGAGGGAGTATATTGTACGTTCAAAAATGAAACGAACATTGAATACCCTTTATATATGATTTGCGGATGCTATGATCACCGGTTCAAAATTTTGAATCCGCCTTAGGTATCACGTGCCCCCACTCGTTCCCTCTTGATTTCATCTCGGGGTATGGGGATCTATTGAAAGAGGACTAGGGTGGGTACATGCGAATGATACTCGGCGGACTGTTCAAATGAGGCATGCGAGAGGATGGACTCGACTGGAGGGCGACATAATCGATGGAGAAGAGGGTTGGAGAGGAATGAGAAATAAGCAAACGCCACATGATTACACTTGAATGGCTCAAATAAACAATAAGTGGAAGGCTTAATGCGCAACGCGGAGCACTGACGCTCGAATATGGCCGGGAAAATAGGGAAACCGACATGTGGGGCACACCCGTCAGGATGACGTAGCGCAGACTAGTCCAATGGAGGAGTTGGCCCACGACCTCCTCGCCACCGACAACTGTTCATGTGGGTCGTTGGGGCCAACAACGGGGCGCAGCTCCAGCACCGCCTCTGGACACGGCGACCGTGGTGAGCGACACGCTCATATCGTCGATAGACACGGTCGGTTTCAGTGTGCCGAGGGTGGCGTTATTGCTGTGGCACGACCAACGGTATGTTTGGTTTGTGCCCAAGGTTGCCCCATCAAAGCATTGGGTAGCCAAAATTTTGGTTGAGCTTTTGGTTGTCCATGATTTGGCCGACATTGGCAAGAAAAATGAACTAGAGTTGGCTAGAGTTCATTGGCATGCCAAAGAAATGGCAACCATCCAAACAAAGACCAATCTTTGGGTCATGACCAAAATTTTGGTAAGGTGCACTTTGGCCACAATCCAAACACACCCCAACACCCGGCTCATCGAGGATGCACGAGGCGCCGTGATGCGTTCATGGAGTGGTGTAGTGCGGCCAACTGCATCCTCTGGACCTGAGACCATGCCGGGTCGTCTTGCTTTCTCAATGACATGTGGGGATCGCATTTGAGCAAAGGGCATCTCCAACGTTGCCACTACCTCAGCTGACTACCCTGGCACACCAAGCCCTCGTCCCTCACGCCGTTGCGCGGTGCGTTCCTGTTGGGGAACATTGCAGAAAATTAAAAATTTTCCTACGGTTTCACCAAGATCCATCTATGAGTTCATCTAAGCAACGAGTCATGGGAGAGAGATTGCATCTACATACCACTTGTAGATCGCGTGCGGAAGCGTTCAAGGGAACGGGGATGATGGAGTCGTACTCGCCGTGATCCAAATCACCGATGACCAAGTGCTGAACGGACAGCACCTCCGCGTTCAACACACGTATGGAGCGGACGATGTCTCCTCCTTCTTGATCCAGCAAGGGGGAAGGAGAGGTTGAGGAAGAAGGCTCCAGCAGCAGCACGCCGGCGTGATGATGGTGGAGAGGCAGTACTCTGACAGGGCTTCGCCAAGCGCTCAACGGAGGAGGAGAGGTGTTGGGGAGGGGAGGGGCTGCGCCTTGGATCAGGTGTTCAGCCCTCCCCTCGCCCCTCTATTTATAGGGAAAGGGGGAAGGGGGCCGGCCCCCTCTAGATGAGATCTAGAGGGGGGGCGGCGGCCAGGGAGGGGGGCTTGCCCCCCAAGCAAGGCGCCCCACTGGGGTTCCCCCAACCCTAGGCGCATGGGCCCAAGGGGCGCCCAGCCCTCCGTGGGCTGGTTCCTCGCCTTGCGGCCCATGAGGCCCTCCGAGAGGGGTGGCCCCTCCCGATGGACCCCTGGAAACCCTCCGGAGGCCCCGGTACAATACCGATATTCCCCCGAAACTTTCCGGTGTCCGTACGACAACTTCCCATATATAAATCTTCACCTCCGGACCATTCCGAACTCCTTGTGACGTCCGGGATCTCATCCGGGACTCGAACAGCATTCGGTAATCACATACAAGTCTTCCTAATAACCCTAGCGTCACCGAACCTTAAGTGTGTAGACCTCACGGGTTCGGGAGGCATCTGAACATGACCGAGATGGCTCTCCCGTCAATAACCAACAGCGGGATCTGGATACCCATGTTGGCTCCCACATGCTCCTCGATGATCTCATCGGATGAACCACGATGTCGAGGATTCAACCCCATATACAATTCCCTTTGTCAGACGGTATGTTACTTGCCCGAGACTCGATCGTCGGTATCCCACAGTCTCGTTACCGGCAAGTCACTTTACTCGTATCGTAATGCATGATCCCGTGACCAGACACTTGGTCACTTTGAGCTCATTATGATGATGCACTACCGAGTGGGCCCAGTGATACCTCTCCGTGTCTGGAGTGACAAATCCGATCTCGATCTATGTCAACCCAATGTACACTTTCGGAGATACCTGTAATGCACCTTTATAGTCACCCGATTCGTTGTGACGCTTTGTACACCCAAAGCACTCCTACAAAGATCCGGGAGTTACACGATCTCATGGTCTAAGGAAGAGATACTTGACATTGGAAAAGCTCTAGCAAAACGAACTACACAATCTTGTGCTATGCTTAGGATTGGGTCTTCTCCATCACATCATTCTCCTAATGATGTGATCCCGTTGTCAATGACATCTAATGTCCATAGTCAAGAAACCATTTTTTTCACTATCTGTTGACCAACGAGCTAGTCAACTAGAGGCTTACTAGGGACGTATTGTGGTCTATGTATTCACACGTGTATTACGATTTCCGGATAATACAATTATAGCATGAATAAAAGACAATTATCATGAACAAGGAAATATAATAATAATCCTTTTATTATTGCCTCTAGGGCATATTTCCAACAGTCTCCCACTTGCACTAGAGTCAATAATCTAGTTACATTGTGATGAATCAAACACCCATAGAGTTCTGGTGTTGATCATGTTTTGCTCGCGAGAGAGGTTTAGTCAACGGATCTGCGATATTCAGATCCGTATGTACTTTGCAAATATCTATGTCTCCATCTTGAACATTTTCACGGATGGAGTTGAAGCGACGCTTGATGTGCCTGGTCTTCTTGTGAAACCTTGGCTCCTTGGCAAGGGCAATAGCTCCAGTGTTGTCACAGAAGAGTTTGATCGGCCCGACGCATTGGGTATGACTCCTAGGTCGGTGATGAACTCCTTCATCCAAATTGCTTCATGCGCTGCCTCCGAGGCTGCCATGTACTCCGCTTCACATGTAGATCCCACCACGACGCTTTGCTTGCGGTACCGCACCAGCTTCTTGCTCCACCATTCAACATATACACGTATCCGGTTTGTGACTTAGAGTCATCCAGATCTGTGTCGAAGCTAAGCGTTGACGTAACCCTTTACGGGAGCTCTTCGTCACCTCCATAAACGAGAAACATGTCCTTTGTCTTTTCGTGTACTTCAGGATATTCTTGACCGCTGTCCGGTGTTCCTTGCGGGATTACTTTGGTACCTTCCTACCAAACTTACGGCAAGGTTTACATCAGTGTCCGTACACAGCATGGCATACATAATAGATCCTATGGCTGAGGCATAGGGATGACGCTCATCGCTTCTTTATCTTTTGCCGTGGTTGGGCATTGAGCTGAGCTCAATCTCACACCTTGCGATGACAGCAAGAACCCTTTCTTGGACTGATCCATTTTGAACTTCTTCAAAATCTTATCAAGGTATGTGCTTTGTGAAAGACCTATGAGGCGTCTTGATCTATCCCTATAGATCTTGATGCCTAATATGTAAGCAGCTTCTCCAAGGTCCTTCATTGAAAAACACTTATTCAAGTAGGCCTTAATGCTGTCCAAGAATTCTATATCATTTCCCATCAAAATATGTCATCTACATATAATATGAGAAATGCTACAGAGCTCCCACTCACTTTCTTGTAAACGCAGGCTTCTCCATAAGTCTGCATAAACCCAAACGCTTTGATCATCTCATCAAAGCGAATGTTCCAACTTCGAGATGCTTGCACCAGCCCATAAATGGATCATTTGGAGCTTGCACACTTTGTTAGCATTCTTAGGATCGACAAAACCTTCCAGCTGCATCATATACATCTCTTCCTTAAGATAACCGTTAAGGAATGCCGTTTTGACATCCATCTGCCATATCTCATAATCATAGTATGCGGCAATTGCTAACATGATTCGGACGGACTTAAGCTTCGCTACGGGAGAGAAAGTCTCATCGTAGTCAATCCCTTGAACTTGCCGATAACCCTTAGCGACAAGTCAAGCTTTATAGATGGTGACATTACCATCCGCGTCCGTCTTCTTCTTAAAGATCCATTTGTTTTCTATCGCTTGACGATCATCGGGCAAGTCAGTCAAAGTCCATACTTTGTTTTCATACATGGATTCTATCTCAGATTGCATGGCTTCAAACCATTTGTTGGAATCTAGGCCCGCCATCGCTTCTTCATAGTTCGAAGGTTCACCGTTGTCTAACAACATGATTTCCAGGACAGGGTTGCCATACCACTATGGTGTGGAACGTGTCCTTGTGGACCTACGAGGTTCAGTAGCAACTTGATCAGAAGTACCTTGATCATCATCATTAATTTCCTCTCTAGTCGGTGTAGGCACCACAGGAACGTTTTCCTGAGCTGCACTACTTTCCGGTTCAAGAGGTAGTACTTCATCGAGTTCTACTTTCCTCCCACTTACTTCTTTCGAGAGAAACTCTTTTTCCAGAAAGGATCCGTTCTTGGCAACAAAGGTCTTGCCCTCGGATCTTAAGTAGAAGGTATACCCAATGGTTTCCTTAGGGTATCCTATGAAGACGCATTTTTCCGACTTGGGTTCGAGCTTTTCAGGTTGTAATTTCTTGACATAAGCATCGCATCCCCAAACTTTTAGAAACGACAGCTTAGGTTTCTTCCCAAACCATAATTCATACGGTGTCATCTCAACGCATTTAGATGGTGCCCTATTTAAAGTGAATGTAGCTGTCTCTAGAGCGTATCCCCAAAATGATAGCGGTAAATCGGTAAGAAACATCATAGATCGCACCATATCCAATAAAGTGCGATTACGACGTTCGGACACCTTTATTACCGAGGTGTTCCAGTAGCGTGAGTTGTGAAACGATTCCACATTTTCTTAAGTGTGTACCAAATTCGTGACTTAAATATTCTCCTCCACGATCCGATCGTAAGAATTTTATCTTTCGGTCACGTTGATTCTCTACTTCGTTCTGAAATTCCTTGAACTTTTCAAAGGTCTCAGACTTGTGTTTCATCAAGTAGACATACCCATATCTACTCAAGTCATCGGTGAGAGTGAGAACATAACGATATCCCCATGAGCCTCAACGCTCATTGGACCACACACATCAGTATGTATGATTTCCAATAAGTTGGTTGCTCGCTCCATTGTTCCGGAGAACGGGGTCTTGGTCATTTTGCCCATGAGGCATGGTTCGCATGTGTCAAATGATTCATAATCCAGAGACTCTAAAAGTCCATCAGCATGGAGCTTCTTCATGCGCTTGACACCAATGTGACCATAGGCGGCGATTACCACAAGTATGTGGGACTATCGTTATCAACTTTACATCTTTTGGTATTCACATTATGAATATGTGTGACATTACGTTCGAGATTCATTAAGAATAAACCATTGACCATCGCGGCATGACCATAAAACATATCTCTCATATAAATAGAACAACCATTATTCTCGGATTTAAATGAGTAGCCATCTCGTATCAAACGAGATCCAGATACAATGTTCATGCTCAAACTTGGCACTAAATAACAATTATTGAGGTTTATAACTAATCCCGTAGGTAAATGTAGAGGTAGCGTGCCGACGGCGATCACATCGACCTTGGAACCATTCCCGACGCCAAGATCGTCACCTCGTCGCCCTTCGCCAGCCTCCGCTTATTCTGCAGCTCCCGCAGTGAGTTACAAATGTGAGCAACGGCACCGTATCAAATACCCGGGAGTTACTACGGTATTGGTAAGGTACACATCAATTACATGTATATCAAATATACCTTTGGTGTTGCCGGCCTTCTTGTCCGCTATGTATTTGGGGCAGTTCCGCTTCGGTGACCCTTCCCTTGCAATAAAAAGCACTCGGTCTCGTGCTTGGGTCCATTCTTTGACTTCTTCCCGGCAAGAATCGCTTACCGGGCGCGGCAACATCTTTGTCGTCCTTCTTGAAGTTCTTCTTACCCTTGCCCTTCTTGAACTTAGTGGTCTTATTGACCATCAACACTTGATGCTCTTTCTTGATTTCAACCTCTGCTAACTTCAGCATTGAGAATACTTCAGGAATGGTCTTTACCATCCCTTGCATATTGTAGTTCAACACAAAGCTCTTGTAGCTCGGTGGGAGCGACTGAAGGATTCTGTCAATGACCGCCTCGTCCGGGAGGTTGATCTCCAGCTGGGACAAAGTGTTGTGCAACCTGCATATTTTGAGTATGTGCTCACTAATGTAACTGTTTACCTCCATCTTACAACTATAGAACTTGTCGGAGACTTCATATCTCTCGACCGGGCATGAGCTTGAAAAACCATTTTCAGCTCCTCGAACATCTCATATGCTCCGTGTTTCTCAAAACGCTTTTGGAGCCCGGTTTTAAGTCAGTAAAGCATGCCGCATCGAACGAGGGAGTAATCATCAAGACGTGATCGCCAAACGTTCATAACGTCTTGGTTTTCTGGGATGGGTGCTTCACCTAGCGGCTCATCTAGGACATATGCTTTCTTGGCTGCTATGAGGATGATCCTCAGGTTTCGGACCCAGTCCGAATAGTTGCTGCCATCATCTTTCAGCTTGGTTTTCTCTAGGAACGCGTTGAAGTTCATGTTGACATGAGCGTTGGCCATTTGATCTACAAGACATAGTTTGCAAAGATTTTAGACTAAGTTCATGATAATTAAGTTCATCTAATCAAATTATTTAATGAACTCCCACTCAGATTGACATCCCTCTAGTCATCTAAGTGTTACACGGTCCGAGTCGACTAGGCCGTGTCCGATCATCACGTGAGACGGACTAGTCATCATCGGTGAACATCTCCATGTTGATCGTATCTTCCATACGACTCATGTTCCACCTTTCAGTCTCTTGTGTTCCGAGGCCATGTCTGTACATGCTAGGCTCGTCAAGTTAACCCTAAGTGTTCTGCATGTGTAAATCTATCTTACACCCGTTGTATGTGAACGTAAGGATCTATCACACCCGATCATCACGTGGTGCTTGAAACGAACTTTAACTTTAGCAACGGTGCACGTTAGGGGAACACTTTCTTGAAATTATTATAAGGGATCATCTTATTTACTACCGCCGTTCTAAGTAAACAAGATGCATAAAACATAATAAACATCACATGCAATTATATAGTAGTGACATGATATGGCCAATATCATATAGCTCCTTCGATCTCCATCTTCGGGGCTCCATGATCATCTTCGTCACCGCATGACACCATGATCTCCATCATCATGATCTCCATCATTGTGTCTTCATGAAGTTGTCACGCCAACGACTACTTCTACTTCTATGGCTAACGTTTAGCAATAAAGTAAAGTAATTTACATGGCGTTCTTCAATGACACGCAGGTCATACAAAAAATAAAGACAACTCCTATGGCTCCTGCCGGTTTTCATACTCATCGACATGCAAGTCGGGATTCCTATTACAAGAACATGATCTCATACATCACAATATATCATTCATCATTCATCACAACTTCCGCCATATCACATCACATGACAATTGCTGCAAAAACAAGTTAGACGTCCTCCAATTGTTGTTGCATCTTTTACGTGGCTGCAATTGGGTTCTAGCAAGAACGTTTTCTTACCTACGAATAACCACAACGTGATTTTGTCAACTTCTATTTACCCTTCATAAGGACCCTTTTCATCGAATCCGCTCCAACTAAAGTAGGAGAGACAGACACCCGCTAGCCACCTTATGCAACTAGTGCATGTCGATTCGGTGGAACACATCTCACGTAAGCGTACGTGTAAGGTCGGTCCGGGCCGCTTCATCCCACAATACCGCTGAAGCAAGAAAATACTAGTAGCGGCAAGCAAGTTGACAAGATCTACGCCCACAACAAAATTGTGTTCTACTCGTGCAATAGAGAACTACGCATAGACCTAGCTCATGATGCCACTGTTGGGGAACGTTGCAGAAAATTAAAAATTTCCTACGGTTTCACCAAGATCCATCTATGAGTTCATCTAAGCAACGAGTCATGGGAGAGAGATTGCATCTACATACCACTTGTAGATCGCGTGCGGAAGCGTTCAAGGGAACGGGGATGATGGAGTCATACTCGCCGTGATCCAAATCACCGATGACCAAGTGCTGAACGGACAGCACCTCCGCGTTCAACGCACGTACGGAGCGGACGACGTCTCCTCCTTCTTGATCCAGCAAGGGGGAAGGAGAGGTTGAGGAAGAAGGCTCCAGCAGCAGCACGACGGCGTGATGATGGTGGAGAGGCCGTACTCCGACAGGGCTTCGCCAAGCGCTCAACAGAGGAGGAGAGGTGTTGGGGAGGGGAGGGGCTGCGCCTTGGATCAGTTGTTCAGACCTCCCCTCGCCCCTCTATTTATAGGGGAATGGGGAAGGGGGCCGGCCCCCTCTAGATGAGATCTAGAGGGGGGGCGGCGGCCAGGGAGGGGGGCTTGCCCCCCAAGCAAGGGGGGCGCCCCCACTAGGGTTCCCCCCCCCAACCCTAGGCGCATGGGCCCAAGGGGGGGCCCCTAGCCCTCCAGGGGCTGGTTCCCTGCCCCTTGCGGCCCATGAGGCCCTCCGAGAGGGGTGGCCCCTCCCGGTGGACCCCCGAAACCCCTCTGGTGGCCCCGGTACAATACCGATATGCCCCCGAAACTTTC
This sequence comes from Aegilops bicornis, assembly GCA_021605145.1. NCBI lineage: Eukaryota > Viridiplantae > Streptophyta > Magnoliopsida > Poales > Poaceae > Aegilops > Aegilops bicornis. The sequence continues at coordinate 58,686,215 of CM038670.1, forward strand.
CGGTGTTCGTATGACAACTTCCCATATATAAATCTTCACCTCCGGACCATTCCGGAACTCCTCGTGACGTCCGGGATCTCATCCGGACTCCAAAACATTCGGTAATCACATACAAGTCTACCTAATAACCCTAAGCGTCACCGAACCTTAAGTGTGTAGACCCTACGGGTTCGGGAGGCATGCAGACATGACCGAGATGGCTCTCCGGTCAATAACCAACAGCGGGATCTGGATACCCATGTTGGCTCCCACATGCTCCTCGATGATCTCATCGGATGAACCACCATGTCGAGGATTCAACACCGTATACAATTCCTTTTGTCAGACGGTATGTTACTTGCCCGAGACTCAATCGTCGGTATACCAATACCTCGTTCAGTCTCGTTACCGGCAAGTCACTTTACTCGTACCATAATGCATGATCCCGTGACCAGACACTTGGTCACTTTGAGCTCATTATGATGATGCACTACCGAGTGGGCCCAGTGATACCTCTCCGTAATACGGAGTGACAAATCCAGTCTCGATCCGTGTCAACCCAATGCACACTTTCGGAGATACCTGTAATGCACCTTTATAGTCACCCGATTACGTTGTGACGTTTGGTACACCCAAAGCACTCCCTACGGTATCCGGGAGTTACACGATCTCATGGTCTAAGGAAGAGATACTTGACATTGGAAAAGCTCTAGCAAAACGAACTACACGATCTTGTGCTATGCTTAGGATTGGGTCTTGTCCATCACATCATTCTCCTAATGATGTGATCCCATTGTCAATGACATCTAATGTCCATAGTCAGGAAACCATGACTATCTGTTGACCAACGAGCTAGTCAACTAGAGGCTTACTAGGGACGTATTGTGGTCTATGTATTCACACGTGTATTACGATTTCCGGATAATACAATTATAGCATGAATAAAAGACAATTATCATGAACAAGGAAATATAATAATAATCCTTTTATTATTGCCTCTAGGGAATATTTCCAACAGTTCCTAGCCGGCGCTAGCTGCGCGCATTCATGGCGTCTGTTCGTATGTCGTTGTTAAGAGGCTCGGTGCCCGAGGAACCAACTCCGGTGACTTAATGACGCACCCGGACACTTGGCCTCACCGGAATGCGCTACTTAAAGCGGCAACGCCCAGCTAACCTCCACACCATAGCGCATCGTCCTCCTACCTGGCACCACATCCGCCATGACCGCAAGTGCGAATGCTCTGCGAGAGATCTTGTCTTAGGGGATGAAGCTCGAGGTCGCCGCCCTCGCTCAAGTCGCCTCTCGCGACGTAGTAGCGGCATAGCCGGACGCGGACGCGACCGCACAAGCGGTGGCCACACTGGCTACCGACGACGAGAGCACTGTCAGCCACGCTTCCTACTTGCCGCCGTCCAACGTCCGGCACCGCCGAGGTTGGGGACTCCTCCGAGGATGAGTAGGGCATGGGAGGCGGCAGGGCATGGTGTGCCAACTGGCCGGTTCGTATCCCGTGTTCTACTCTTCCTCACCGGAGACCGCACCTTCACTTCACAGGTCTTGAACCCCGCCCCCGTACATAGAGATCGCAGATGGAGGACGTCGGTCGCCGCTGTAGAATAGGTTTAGGGTCGGGTTTATTTTATTTTTCTGTCCTATAAAAGTTCGAAATGTAATGAAAATATGTCGTGTTTGCATTAATCTCGACCGGTGTATATGAACTTTCACAATAATATACATATTGTAGGAGTACTAGCAAGATGCCTGTGCGTTGCACGGAAGATCAAGATCTTGTGGGAGAAAAGGATGAACAAGGGAAAGCCTTATCTGCAAATGTGGAGAGCAGTGCGGGTAAATTGTAATAGTTTCCTTCCTATCCGTTAGATATAGATCGGACGGCCTATATTGCAGGATGACAGGCACACCATCATCACCAACTCTGCTTTCTATTGAACCGAAACAAATCTAAAAAACCCAACTAAGCCAACCTCCCAGCATATCGCGGGAAAAAGACCCAACCGCCCGTTTTAGTCGGGATTACCGGATTACTATAATTAGTATCCATGGATCACGCGAAGCAAAAAAATTTGAGGAGGCGAAGCACCTAGTTTAAAAGGAAAAAAAGGTGGTACACTCACAACACTCTTGTCGCGGTCACATTGCACCCCACACACGTTCGGTCCTGCACACGGCTCACGCAAACGGAACGCGCTTCGGCTTGCCTCTTCACTGACACGAGGGACTGCACTTGGAGAAACCGACCATGCACCAAACTCCCCCCGCCCACCACGCGAAAATCCCCCCCCCCCCCACAGACACAAAAATTCCCCCCAAATTTGATTCAACCACCCTTTGGCCAAATATTCCCCAAACCCCCCTTCCCCCCGTCCCCCCTCCACTCCATTCGCTCCGCCAAAGCCGCCCTCCCCGCCATGCCGATACGTCGGCGCCGCGGTTCGTCAAGGGGACGCACGGCGACCCTCTCGCTCCCACGGTACGCTCTCGTAGACTGCCGTCCTCTAGCCGTGCCGCCACCTCTGGCTACGTTCTTGTGGAGGCGCACGGAGGTTAGCGCCGCCACCGCTGGCGACGTTCATGTGGAGACGCACGACGGTCAGCTTCTCCCACGGTATGCGCATTCTAGACTGAGGCCCCGTTCATGTCGGTGTAGCGCTGAATGTTAGCTGATAGACGCCGTTAATCTCACTGTTTGCCGAAGTAGTTTACTGTCAATATGCTCGCTTAAGAAGCTTCCTTGCCCTGCTCGCACTCAAGCTTCCTTGCCGAAGTAGTTTGCTGAGATGGCATGCCAAGGCCGATTAGTTGCTAAAATATCCTGCCATATATTTATTGTGACATAGATTGCCATGGTCTAGTAGCCAATCTGTTAGGTGAAATAGCTCTACACCATTTTATACTCGATCTTTGTTGCTGCGATGGCCTTCGATAGTTCGATGGCTGTGTGCTCGGCCTCATTGATCTTTGAAACAGATACCATAATTTAGCACTCAAATCTGTTTGCTGAATTAGCTTTACATATATTTTGTTACTTAGATATGCTCGTCCAAATATCTTGCCATAGCTTTAGACATCGACCTAGGTATTTTTTTCTGGACTTCATAAAAAGCATATATGTTTTTCCTGTAATATCTAGTAGAAGAACTAATTTGTATGTCTAACAGATGGACAAGACTTGGATAACTTCTGCTCGAAGATTCTCCGCTGCATATGTCGAGGGGGTTGAAAACTTCATGAACTTTATCAGAGCTAAGTACGGTGGTCCGAAATCAGATGTGCTCTGCTCGTGTAGCAGTTGTATGAATTCAGTTACAAGACCCCAGTCAACTGTGCAAAATCATCTACACTTGTATGGGATGTCGGTCACATATACTAGGTGGGTTCATCATGGTGAAGCTGTGAACGTCAATGTTATTGACTGTGTGGAAGCAGTGTTGGGGAACGTAGCAGAAATTCAAAATTTTCCTACGAGTCACCAAGATCTATCTATGGAGAGACTAGCAACGAGAGAGAGGAGAGTGCATCTACATACCCTTGTAGATCGCTAAGCGGAAGCGTTGAAGAGAACGGGGTTGAAGGAGTCGTACTCGTCGTGATCCAAATCACCGGAGATCCTAGTGCCGAACGGACGGCACCTCCGCGTTCAACACACGTACAGCCCGGTGACGTCTCCCATGCCTTGATCCGGCAAGGAGAGAGGGAGAGGTTGGGGAAGACTCCGTCCAGCAGCAACATAACAGCGTGGTGGTGGTGGAGGAGCGTGGCAATCCTGCAGGGCTTCGCCAATTACCACGGGAGATGAGGAGAAAGAGAGGTAGGGCTGCGCCAGGGAGAGGTGGAAACTCATGTGTATGGCAGCCCCAAAGCCTAAAGTATATATAGGGGAGAGGGAGGGGGCTGCGCCCCCTTAGGGTTCCCACCCCAAGGGGTGCGGCTGCCCCAAAAACCCATCTAGGGTGGCGGCCAAAGGGGGGGAGAGGGGGAACTTGCCCCCCAAGCAAGGTGGAGGCGCCCCCTCCCCAAACCCTAGGCACCTTGGGCCCTTATGGGGGGTGCACCAGCCCACTTGGGGCTGGTCCCCTCCCACACTTGGCCCATGCTACCCTCTGGGCAGTGGCCCCACTTGGTGGACCCAGGACCCTCCCGGTGGTCCCGGTACGTTACCGATAGCACCCGAAACTTTTCCGGTGACCAAAGCAGGACTTCCCATATATAAATCTTTATCTCCGGACCATTCCAGAACTCCTCGTGACGTACGGGATCTCATCCGGGACTCAGAACAACATTCGGTAACCAGGTACATCTATTCCCTATAACCCTAGCGTCATCGAACCTTAAGTGTGTAGACCCTACGGGTTCGGGAACCATCTTGAACATGGCCGAGACAACTCTCCGCCAATAACCAACAGCGGGATCTGGATACCCATGTTGGCTCCCACATGTTCCATGATGATCTCATCGGATGAACTACGATGTCAAGGACTCAATCAATCCCGATATGAAGATCTCCTCCCATTGTAACCGACTCTATGTAACCCTAGCCCTCTCCGGTGTCTATATAAACCGGAGAGATTTAGTCCGTGGGGACGAACAACAATCATACCATAGGCTAGCTTCTAGGGTTTAGCCTCTACGATCTCGTGGTAGATCAACTCTTGTACTATCCATATCATCAATATTAATCAAGCGGGAGTAGGGTTTTACCTCCATCGAGAGGGCCCGAACACAGGTAAAAACATCGTGTCCCTTGTCTCTTGTTACCATCCACCTAGACGCAGATTCGGGACCCCCTACCGAGATCCGCCGGTTTTGACACCGACATTGGTGCTTTCATTGAGAGTTCCTCTGTGTCGTCACCTTTAGGCCCGATGGCTTCTTCGATCATCAACCACGACGCGATCCAGGGTGAGACTTTTCTCCCCGGACAGATCTTCGTATTCGGCGGCTTCGCACTGCGGGCCAATTCGCTTGGCCATCTGCAGCAGATTGAAAGCTACGCCCCTGGCCATCAGGTCAGGTTTGGAAACTTAAACTACACAGCCGACATCCGCGGGGACTTGATCTTCGATGGACTCGAGCCACGGCCGAGCGTGCCGCACTGTCATGACAGGCATGATCTAGCTCTGCCGCCGGACAGCATCCAGAGCGCCACTCAGGTGCCCGCTCCGACCATTAGCTCGGAGCCGACTGCGCCAGTCGGGGATGGACGGTTGGACGCCGCCCCAGGAGCCGCAATCTCTACGGTGATAGAGCCGAATACCAGCCTAGTCCTTTGCGGGGCCTATGACTCCAGGGTGCCGGACTCCGTTCCAAACTCCGAATCTTCCGCACCCCTTCCGATCGAACCAGATTGGGCTCCGATCATGGAGTTCGCCGCCGCGGACGTCTTTCAGCACTCGCCCTTTGGCGATATCCTGAATTCACTAAAGTCTCTCTCTTTGTCAGGAGAGCCCTGGCCGGACTATGGTCAGCATGGTTGCGATGCGGACGATGAAGAAATTCGAAACCCACCCACCACCCACTTCGTAGCCATTGTCGACGACCTAACCGACATGCTCGACCTCGACTCCGAAGACATCGACGATATGGACGCTGCTGAAGGAGACGACCAAGAACCAGCGCCTATAGAGCACCGCACAATCACCTCATCACACGATGTATACACGGTGGACACACCTAAAAGAAGCAACGGCGAGGATCAAAAGGGCACAACCAGGGATCTTCCCACGAAAAACAATCAAAGTGGCGGCGTAAGCGCCGCGCCAGGCCCCACCTCGACAGAGACCCAGCCATAGAGCAGGGCGAATCAACGGAAGACGAACATGCCACCGAGTAATCCGTCCCCAGCAAAGATAATAGTCCGGACGATCTCACGATGAACAAGTCACTGGAGCACCAGAACCTCCACCAAAGGCTCGCTGCCATCACAGTAGTCCGAAAAAAAACCGTAAGCGGAAGCTCAAAACAGCGGAAGATGCACTCAGAACAAGATGGGGCAAAGTACTCACTACCGCACACAAATACGGCAACAGTCATCACACAAAGAGCTATCCAAAGCGGAAATTACTACCGGAATTTGATGAAGAGGCCTTAGAGCCCCCACAATCAAAAAACAAGGAAGTCACCAGGTCGGATAGACGACCCCACGATCGACCTCAAGCGACAAAGGTCGCCGCCCTCAATGCGGCACGCGATCCGCCCCAGGATTCGCATCAAAAAACCAGATCCATTTACGGGCCAAGAAAGCAAGCTCCAGCGAGCAATGCAACACAAAAAATATCAGAACATCGCGGCACACCTACATACAGGGGTGCTCCACACCCCCTATGTTTTACCGACGAGGTACTGAATCATGAATTTCCAGTGGGATTCAAGCCCATAAACATAGAAGCATACAATGTAACAACAGACCACAGAGTGCGGATCGAGGATTATATCCTCCATATACACATGGCCAGAGGAGATGACCTTCACGCCATAAAATACTTACCCCTTAAGCTCAAAGGGCCAGCCAGGCATTGGCTTAAAAGCCTCTCCGAAAACACCATGTGAAGCTGAGAAGAGCTCGAGGATGCTTTCCGGGCAAATTTTCAAGGGACCTATGTCCGACCCCCGGACGCAGACGATATGTGTCATATAACTCAACAACCCGGAGAGTCAGCCCGGAAACTCTGGAACAGATTTCTTACTAAAAAGAATCAGATAGTCGACTGTCCGGACGCCGAAGCCCTAGCAGCTTTCAAACATCGCGTCCGAGACGAATGGCTTGCCAGACACCTCGGCCAAGAAAAGCCAAGAACAATGGCCGCATTAACAAGCCTCATGACCCGCTTTTGCGCAGGAGAGGATAGCTGGTTGGCAAGAAGCAGCACCAGTGACCCGAATACATCCAAACTCAGAGATGGAAACGGGAAAGTGCACCGTAACAAAGAACAGCGCTGGATCAAGGAGAACAGCCTGATGAGCACGGCAGTCAACGCCGGATTCAAAAGCTCTCGGCAAAATCAGAAAAAGCCGCCCCAAAGATGACAGGGACGAGCTATCTAACGTCAACAAAATCTTGGACAAAATATGTCAAATCCACAGTACTCCCGGGAGACCTGCAAACCACACCCACAGAGATTGTTGGGTCTTCAAGTAGTCCGGCAAACTCAACGCCGAAAAAAGGGGCTCGACACACCAAGCGAGGATGACGACACACCCCACAAGCAGAACACCGGAGAACAAAAGAAGTTCCCACAATAAGTCAAAACAGTAAATTCACTTGGTGACAAAAGGGAAAAAGCGAGCAGGCGCCTACGAAGATACGTGCCATATGGCCTGCCCCAGAGGAGCACCGCCACTGGTTGTTACAACCAATCACCTTCGATCATCAGGATTACTCCAGAGGTATCCGGAACGCAGGCTGGACTGCCTTGGTCTTGGATCCGATTATTGACGGACTCCAATTTACACAAGTCCTAATGGACGGCGGCAGTGACCTAAACCTGTTATATCAGGACACAATCCGCAAACTGGGGGTAAACCCAGCAACAATTCGCCATGGCAACACTTCCTTTCAAGGGATCACGCCGGGCCAAGATACCCAGAGTATGGGTTCCCTTTCGTTAGAAGTCATGTTCGGCTCACCCGACAACTTCCGAAGCGAAAAGCTAACCTTCCACATCGCCCCATTCATAAGTCGCTATCAAGCGCTACTGGGACATGAAGCTTTCGCCCGCTTTAACGCAATACCGCATTATGCATCCCTTACACTCAAAATGCCCGGTCCACGAGGCGTCATCTCATTAAAGGAAATATCAATTGATCCCGAAATGCGGATAATGGTGCGGCCGCCTTGACAGTCGCACACTAATCCAGCTTCACTACCCCGGACACGGTTCGACGAGTCCGGCGTAAACATACAAAGGCCTAATAGCCGCATAACCCGGTGCAAGGGGCTCCGCGTGTTTACACCAGGAGACAATACGGCCCAATTTTACTCATGCCTCTATGTTATATTTTGTTTATTTTAATATAGATTTCTCGCACGATTATTTTCACTAAGACCCTCTCTTTCGCAGACAAACACCGTGCTACGCCCGTCCAGGATACGGCACAGAGACACGCGCATAAGCGTGCGGTAGGGACCCGTTCTAAGGATTCTCTTGATTAAGACCTGCGTAAACCTTTTTCTTGTCTCTTGTTGATAACATCCCCCGGTTTTCACTATAACCGAGGAGGAGGCTGGCGTCTTGGCATGTGGCCATGCCAGAATTTTGCATGTACCTGGACACCAGGGGCTTTTTTACCAAAGGGCTCTTGTTCGGCCCGTCTTCATAAAGACCGAATACCTTAGGGAGTGTTCGGCGTCGCGAGTTTGGCCTTATATGCATCAGCTCTGAATCATGTCTTTGGTCAAATGTTGGGTTTGCCCGGCTCCTGTGTTTTGATGCCTTACGTTCCGCTCTATCGGCTAAGGCGGCACCAGGAGAACTACTGCGATTGTGCCCCGGTTCGGCCAGGCGAGCACCTCAGTAGAGAAAGCCGAAAACTTACTGTCATGATATAGCGAGAGACTGGTCAACCAATCGATGACTTTCGGAATCTTTAGGATTCCTCCACATTAACGAAGGGCCGCTTCCCGGTCAGGCACACACGCGCCCCGAATTCGAGCGAGCGCGGTGCCCCTAGGGGCTATTCCGTAGTCCCACTGTCAAACTCCTATGGCTAAGTGAAAGTGATAAAGCATTATAGTCCGGTTGCCTAGTTCGCTGCGCTATCACCTCCTTTATAGGACCAAGACGTTGGATTAAGTGTGAAAAGGCGCCTTTTTGCGAACACCCCCGCATTATATGTGTGGGGGCTGAAGCCAACGACTGCCATCTTTCAGTTTATATACACATATACATTAACGGCCGCATACGAGGCGTTATAATTCTTGCAAGCACAAGTATAAAAAGCTTTTATATTCTATCAAAATATTCGTTTTACAATAGCACATGCTATTCGAACACAACATCCTTCGAGCACTGCGCCTCTATTAAACGAGCGCCATGAAGAACTTCCTCAAAGTAGTGCTTGGCAGGTACTCGGCTTTCATCCGAATCCCGGGATGCAACAACACTGGCCTTCATATCTGCCCAGTATGTTTTGACACGGGCAAGAGTCATCTGTGCACCCTCTATGCACGCCGACCTCTTCATTGCATCCACATGCGGCACCGAACCAAGGAACTGCTGCATCAAGCCAAAATAACTCTTCGGCTCTGGCTTCTCCGGCCACAGACGACTCGCAACATACCTCATGGCGAGTCCGGATAACCTGTTCAGCTCCGCCCAGGCGGCTAAATGGTCGGATACCGAAAGTGGGCATTCTGGATTGTGGAACTGCGACCAAAAAAGTTCTTCCAATTCATGGTCACCTCGACCCCGGAAGTGCTCGGTCGCGTCTGCCGCACTAGCTGCCAAATCCAGATAAGTGTTTTCCGCACTCCACTGTCGGTCTAACGGAGCATACTTAGGGTCCCCGAACTTCATCCGCAGCATATAGGGCTTTCCAGCCGTGATATCTCCGGCCTGACGTAGCTCCTCCTTCATAGCTCTCATTCCAGAGCGAGTATCCTTGGCCTCGGCAGTGATCTTTTCAAGATCCTTCTGAGCCGCCTTGCCTTCTTGTTCAAGAAATTTACAGATGATCGGCAGCATCCTTCAATTTTATAGCCATCTCGTCTATTACTTTCTTGCTCTGGCAGTGAGCAGCCTGTTCGGCTCTTAGCTCTTCAGCCGCCTTAACGGCAGCCGCATCACTTTCCCTTGCTTGCTCCTTGGCTCGGGCAAGTTCCGCCCGAAGGTTCTCTACGGAAGCAGCACCATCTACATTAAGCACATATCTTATAAGGCACGAGCATCAAACTCCTCCTATCAGATGTCTTTGGAACATACCTTGTGCCTCATCTAGCCGCTTATTTACAAGCGCGATGTCGGCATCCACCACGTCAAGTTGCCGCTTTAGCTCGGCAGATTCATCAGTCCGGCTAGCCACGAGCCTCGCCACCTTCATAAAATAGGTGACATATTATACAGGGTTATGATCCTCCTCGCCGTCACTTTTGACGACACCACGAGTCTCGAAACTACTATTTATACAGGCGCATTTTATATATGTCTCTACCAAAAGGTACACCTTTTCACGTACCTCAAAGCACAGCCGATAAACTCCTGGCGGCCTCAGACGATCCGCTTTCCGCGGATGAAATCCTTCCAATCACCGTGTTCATCAACATACGGTGTTCTTCGATGGACGCCGCCCGAGCAGATCCTTGACCCCTCCGACCACGCGCACGGAGGGTGTCGGACTAGCCTGACGACCTTTTCAGGATCCGGACACTGGAAAAACCCTCCGAGACGACACCTCGGGGTCGCCTACCTCGTAAGACGGTGCAGCAAGGGAGGCGTTTGCTCTCCATCATCTCGGACGAAAATCCCCTGAAGATGAGCTCTGCTGAGAAGGGTTGAGATCCGAACTGCAAGGTAATATTTCGGTTATCTTCCTCAGAAATAAAACAGGAAATGTCACTCATTTTGGAACCCCTCTCTTTAATTATGGCTCGGAGCAGAGCTGATCCCCTTGAGGGCGCAATGCGGCCGGGCATTCTCGGCGCGGACCCTCTGGCGAAGATTTCTTCCCCCGTTTTGAGGCCATCCCCTCCGGGTGTTCAGAGGCAGTCCTTTTCTTTCCCTGGTCGGGGGAATTTTCGATTCCTCCCTTCCTAACAGCCTCCTTCGCGGAGGCGGTAGCTCCTTAGTTCCCCTCTTCGCCTTCTGCCAAAAGGACAATCTCCAGCATCCTGGTTAACACGGGATCCGGCGCGGTCTCAGGCAGGGGGGCTGGACACCTGATAAGCTTTGCCTTCGCTATCCACTCCTGTTCAAAGGATACCTCCGTTAAGGGTAATTTTATGATGAAAATACGGATGGCGTGTCCAAATACGGGGCTACTTACTTGAGCATCCGGGCGATTGCAGCTCAGACATGCGTCCTCGGACAAGTCCGGACACCTAGCTTGTGATCCGAAGAATAATTTGTACATCTCCACGGGCGTCGTGCCCATAAAGTGTTGGAGGACTCGCGGTCCCTCCGGATTAAATTCCCACAAGCGGAGAGGGCGACGTTTGCAGGGCAGCATGCGGCGAATCAGCATAACTTGCGCCACTACGGTCAAGTTGATATCTCTTTCTGAGAGATCTCGAATGCGGTCCTGCAGCAAGGGGACGTCTTTGGACAGCCCCCAGATAAGCCCTTCATTGACCCATGACGCTAGCCGTGGTGGGGGACCCGAGCGAAAAGCAGGTGCGCCACCCATGTGGTGCCCCTGGGGGCTGTGATGTAAAACCAGTCCCGTTGCCATAAGCCGAACTCCTTTTGGAAAGAGCCCTTGGGCCATGGAGCGTCGGCCATCTTGCTTACGATAGCTCCTCCGCACTCAGCGTGCTGCCCCTCGATCATCTTCGGTTCCACCTTGAAGGTTATAAGCCACAATCCGAAGTGAGGAGTAATATGGAGGAAGGCCTCACACACGACAATGAACGATGAGATTTGGAGGATGGACTCCGGAGCTAAGTCGTGAAATTCCAGCCCGTAATAAAACATAAGCCCCCTCACGAAGGGATAATCGGGAAGCCTAGCCCCCGAACGAAGTGAGATGTGAACACCACGCTTTCACCGGGCTGGGGAGTGGGAATGACCTGCCCTTGAGCGGGCAGCCTATGCGAGATTTCACCGGTCAGATACCTGGCATCTCTCAGCTTTCGCACGTTTTCTTCCGTAACGGAGGAAGGCATCCACCGGCCTTGAGGGTCGGAGCCGGACATCGTCGAAAGTCCGAAGCGCCTAAAGCTGGAGCTCTGGATGTTGGAACTCGAGGTGAGGGGCGGATTCAATTGAGTTAAAAGGAGTCGAGCCTTGGTCTCTTTATAAAGAGGTTGAATACCAAGAGCCCTCCCCATAACCGTTTGGGACTCGCTTTCGATTAGGGAGTCATACCGAAGGCACGGTTGGGTTACCCACGCTCGTATTGATGAGAATCCCGAAATAAGGGGACACGGTCTCTGCTTTGACAAGATGTGCCAAGGAAACCGCCTCGCTAAATGCGCTGAGGTGGAACAGTAAAACGATTCGAGTAAAGGCTTGGCCGCGGCGTGATGTCATGCTGCGGAATACATCAGCAGATTGGATTTGTGCAGATATTATTCTCTCTACGGTGGCATGTGGAACTTATTTTGCAGAGCCGGACACTATCCTTGTGTTCAACATCTTCTATGGAGTATTCGGAGGAGGAACCCGCCTTGCAATGCTGAAGACAATTCACGCACCGGACTCGTCGTCATTGAAGCCTGGTTCAGGGGCTACTGAGGGAGTCCTGGATTAGGGGGTGTCCGTATGGTCGGACTATGACCTTTGGTCGGACTCCCGGACTATGAAGATACAAGATTGAAGACTTCGTCCCGTGTCCGGATAGGACTTTCCTTGGCGTGGAAGGCAAGCTTGGCGATATGATATGAAGATCTCCTCCCATTGTAACCGACTCTATGTAACCCTAGCCCTCTCCGGTGTCTATATAAACCGGAGAGATTTAGTCCGTAGGACGAACAACAACCATACCATAGGCTAGCTTCTAGGGTTTAGCCTCTGTGATCTCGTGGTAGATCAACTCTTGTACTATCCATATCATCAATATTAATCAAGCGGGAGTAGGGTTTTACCTCCATCGAGAGGCCCGAACCTGGGTAAAACATCGTGTCCCTTGTCTCCTGTTACCATCCGCCTAGACGCCTTGCGATTCGGGACCCCCTACCCGAGATCCGCCGGTTTTGACACCGACACCCCCCCCCCCCACAACACTCACTGTTCATCCAATCAATCGGCTTTAGTTAGTAGCAGTAGCGAAGGAATCGCTGCATCGGGTTCAGTTAACAGCCATCGATCGATCACTCGGGTTCAGTAACACATGGCCTGCAGTGCAATCGCTCAGGTTCAGTTAAAGCCCAACGCCTCGCTCGGGTTCAGTTAGAGCCAACGCCTCGCACGTGTCACGAGAGAAGCGAGCATCGCTCGGCCCCGACCTCCCACCGTAACCGCAACTCCCGAAATTTTCCTCCCCTCGCTTCTACCACGGTTTTTCCGTCATGGACGGCCCAAAGAATGTCATGCAGCTGCGTCGCCGGCCCGCCTAGGACGAAAAGCCCATTTTCTGTCATGATTTTTTGTCATAGAAGTAGGAGCCCACCACATCTATGATGATACCGGGTTTTGTCACAATTATCGTCATAGAAGTGCCATATGTATGACAGAAAAAAAATTCGTTCGGCCCAAAATGTCACGGATGTGTCTCTTTTTTGTAGTGGTATGAAATACCAATTTCAACTCTTGGAACATCTTATATGCTCCATGGCGTTCAAAACATTTTTGAAGTCCCGATTCTAAGTCATAAAGCATGGTGCACCAAACTATCAAGTAGTCATCATATCGAGCTTTTGTCAAAACGTTCATAACATCTGCATCTGCTCCTGCAATAGGTCTGTCACCTAGCGGTGCATCAAGGACATAATTCTTCCGTGCAGCAATGAGGAAAATCCTCAGATCACGGATCCAATCCGCATCATTTCTACTAACATCTTTCAACTTTATTTTTCTCTAGGAACATATCAAAAATAAACGGGGAGCTACATCGCGAGCTATTGATCTACAACATAATTTGCAAATAATATCAGGACTAAATTCATTATAAATTGAAGTTCAATTAATCATATTACTTAAGAACTCCCACTTAGATAGGCATCCCTCTAATCATCTAAGTGATCACGTGATCCAAATCAACTAAACCATGCCTGATCATCACGTGAGATGGAGTAGTTTTCAATGGTGAACATCACTATGTTGATCATATCTACTATATGATTCACGCTCGACCTTTCGGTCTTAGTGTTCCAAGGCCATATCTGCATATGCTAGGCTCGTCAAGTTTAACCCGAGTATTCTGCATGTGCAAAACTGGCTTGCACCCGTTGTATGTGAACGTAGAGCTTATCACACCCGATCATCACGTGGTGTCTCGGCACGACGAACTGTTGCAATGGTGCATACTCAGGTATAACACTTATACCTTGAAATTTAGTGAGAGATCATCTTATAATGCTACTGTCGAACTAAGCAAAATAAGATGCATAAAGGATAAACATCACATGCAATCAATATAAGTGATATGATATGGCCATCATCATCTTGTGCCTTTGATCTCCATCTCCAAAGCATAGTCATGATAACCATCGTCACCGGCTTGGCACCTTGATCTCCATCACAGCATCGTGGTCGTCTCGCCAACTTTTGTTTCTACGACTATCGCTACCGCTTAGTGATAAAGTAAAAACAATTACAGAGCGATTGCATTGCATACAATAAAGCGACAACCATATGGCTCCTGCCAGTTGCCAATAACTCTGTTACAAAACAGGATCATCTCATACAATAAAATTTAGCATCATGTCTTGACCATATCACATCACAACATGCCCTGCAAAAACAAGTTAGACGTCCTCTACTTCGTTGTTGCAAGTTTTATGTGGCTGCTACGGGCTTAGCCAGAACCGTCCTTACCTACGCATAAAAACCACAACGATTTTTCGTCAAGTTTGCTCTTTTAACCTTCAACAAGGACCGGGCGTAGTCACTCGATTCAACTAAAGTTGGAGAAAGCAGGCACCCACTAGCCACACGTAATGCGAAGCACGTCTGTAAAACCAGTCTCGCGTAAGCGTACACGTAATGTTGGTCTGAGTTGCTTCATCCAACAATACCGCCGAATCAAAGTATGACATGCTGGTAAGTAGTATGATTATTATCGCCCACTACTCTTTGTGTTCTACTCGTGCATATAACATCTACGCATAAACCTGGCTCAGATGCCACTGTTAGGGAACACGGTAATTTCAAAAAAAATCCTACGGACACGCAAGATCTATCTAGGTGATGCATAGCAACGAGAGGGGAGAGTGTTGTCTACGCACTCTCGTAGACCGTAAGTGGAAGCGTTATGACAACCCGGTTGATGTAGTCGAACGTCTTCACGATCCGACCGATCCTAGCACCAAAGATACGACACCTTCGCGATCAGCACACGTTCACCTCGGTGACGTCCCACGAACTCTAGATCCAGCTCGTTAGCACGATGGCGTGATGACGGTGATGATGAAGCTACTAGCGCAGGGCTTCGCCTAAGCACTGCAACGATATGACCGAGGTGGAATATGGTGGAGGGGGGCACCGCACACGGCTAACAATCAACTTGTGTGTCTATGGCGCGCCCCCTCCCCCGTATATAAAGGAGTGGAGGAGGGGGAGGGTCGGCTCTCTATGGCGCGCCCCAAGGGGAGTCCTACTCCCACTAGGAGTAGGATCCCCCCTTCCCTAGTTGGATTAGGAGAGGAAGGAAGGGGGAGAGAGGGGGGAGGAAAGGGAGGGCCGATCCCCCACCCAATTGGGATTGGGCTTGGGAAGGGCGCCCCCCTCCTAGGCTCCCTTCTCATTCCCACTATGGCCCAATAAGGCCCATATAATTCCTGGGGGGTTCCGGTAACCTCCTGGTACTCCGGTAAATGCCCGAACTCACCCGGAACCATTCCAATGTCCAAACATAGTCATCCAATATATCGATATTTACGTATTGACCATTTCAAGACTCCTCATCATGTCCGTGATCATATCCGGGACTACGAACTACCTTCGGTACCTCAAAACACATAAACTCATAATACCGATCATCACCGAACGTTAAGCGTGCGGACCCTACGGGTTAGAGAACTATGTAGACATGACCGAGACTCATATCCGGTCAATAACCAATAGCGGAACCTGGATGCTCATATTGGTTCCTACATATTCTACGAAGATCTTTATCGGTCAAACCACATAACAATATACGTTGTTCCCTTTGTCATCGGTATGTTACTTGCCCGAGATTTGATCGTCGGTATCTCAATATCTAGTTCAGTCTCGTTACTGGCAAGTCTCTTTACTCATTCCGTAATGCATCATTCCGTAAATAACTTATTAGTCACATTGCTTGCAAGGATTATAGTGATGTGCATTACTGAGAGGGCCTAGAGATACCTCTCCGACAATCGAAGTGACAAATCCTAATCTCGATCTATGCCAACTCAACAAACACCATCGGAGACACCTGTAGAGCATCTTTATAATCACCCGATTCGTTGTGACATTTGATAGCACACTAAGTGTTCCTCCGGTATTCGGGAGTTGCATAATCTCATAGTCATAGGAACATGTATAAGTCATGAATAAAGCAATAGCAACAAACTAAACTATCATCGTGCTAAGCTAACAAATGGGTCAAGTCAATCACATCATTCTCTAATGATGTGATCCCGTTCATCAAATGACAACTCATGTCTATGGCTTGTAAACTTAACCATCTTTGGTTAACGAGCTAGACAAGTAGAGGCATACTAGTGACACTCTGTTTATCTATGTATTCACACATGTACTAAGTTTCCGGTTAATACAATTCTAGCATGAATAATAAACATTTATCATGATATAAGGAAATATAAATAAAAACTTTATTATTACCCCTAGGGCATATTTCCTTCACCAAGAGCCATTAGCTTCCTTATCCCAAGTCAACTAGTGTGTCTCATGCTCCGTTAGAACTTATTTTCAGTGATGTATGGGGCCATGCCCGAGATTCTTTTGGTAGAAAAAATATTATGTCAGCTTTATCGATGATTATAGCAAGTTCACTTGGATATATTTGCTTCGATATAAATGTGAGGTTTTCTCTATCTTCTAAGAATTTCAGAAACTTGTTGAGCGCCAATTTGATAGAAGAAATCCTTTCGGTCCAAAGTATTTGGGGAGGGAGTATGAGAAACTCAACTCTTTTTTAAGTAGCATTGGGATAGTACATCATGTATCTTGTCCTCATGCTCATCAACAGAATGGCTCATTGGCGCAAACATCGCCACATTGTTGAAGTTGGCCTTTCTCTTTTAGCTCATGCTTCCATGCCTCTTAAGTACTGGCATGAAGCATTTATTACCGCCACTTACCTCATCAATAGGCTTCCTAGAAAAGTTATTGGCAACTCTACTCCATTAGAGCGTCTCTATCATCAAAAACCTGAGTACAACTATCTTAAAATATTTGGGTGTGCTTGCTATCCCAATTTGCCTCCATACAATCACCATAAGCTTGAGTTCAGATCCACTCAATGTGTATTTCTTGGCTATAGTAATCTTCATAAAGGTTATAAGTGCCTTGAAATTTCTACTGGACGAATCTATATTTCTTGTGATGTTGTTTTTGATGAGACTCTCTTTCCTTTTGCCAAATTACACCCCAATGTGGGAGCCTTGCTTCGTGCAGAAGTTGCACTCCTTTCAGACTCTGCCACACTACCTGATCTCGGGGTGAATTAACTGAACTTGATCATATACAAAAATCCCAAGGAAATTCTGATTGTGTTGATGTTTGTGCTAATTCACGCTGTCATTTTATGTGTGAAGAAACAAACAAGGTGGGCACGGAAACTGCTGCTGATCCGGCTGACAGTGCGCGATCCCAGGCGGATTCGCCCGCCCAGCCAGTTCTGGCGGCCGCGATCCTGGAGGATCCCCCGTCGTCTGGACTCATGCGGCCTGGTGGCCGACCGGGTGGCGCCCACCAGGCCTGCAGCATCGCCTCGCGTCTCCACCTGCCACGTCTCCACGCACCGAGCCGCCTGCCAGCCCATGTGCGGGGGGTGGGGGGGATGACGAGTCACATGTCGCCACGTCTACGCGGGCCTCCACAGCGATTGTAGTCTACCTGACCCACGGCTGGTTGCGGGTGCGCCCCCGGTCCCTCGTCTGATTTGCTGCAAGGATCCACCTTGGATCAGGAGCCGGCTGGGCTGTCGCCCGCATCGGATCGGGAGCCGGCCGGATCGTCTGTGGCAGCGGCTACTCATGTGCCCCCTACATATTCTCTTTGGCAAACACTGTCTCGGCCAGGTATTGTCAAGGAAAAACAGTACAATGATGGTACGATAAGGTATGACAAAATCAAACGTGCCTTTCTTACCATTACTGGTGAACCAATCCATTTGCATGACGCTCTTGCTAATAAGGATTGGAAGGAAGCAATGGATAATGAATATAATGCACTTATGAAAAATAAGACTTGGCACTTGGTTCCACCAAAGTATGGAGGCAATGTTATTGATTGTAAATGGGTGTATAAGATAAAAAGGAGTCTGATGGAAGCATAGACAAATATAAGGCTAGATTAGTTGCCAAAGGATTTAAACAGAGGTTTGGAATTGATTATGAAGATACCTTTAGTCCTGTTGTTAAGTCAACTACTATTCTTCTTGTCTTGTCTATTGCTATTTCCAGAGGATGGAGTCTAAGACAGCTAGATGTTCAGAACGCGTATCTTCATGGTGTTCTTAAGGAAGAAGTGTTCATGCGGCAACCACCAGGTTTTGAGAATCCCAGCACACCACAACATGTTTGTAAGTTGGATAAAGCTTTGTATGGTTTGAAGCAGGCCCCAAGAGCCAGGTATTCCAGATTGAGTATGCAGTTGCAACATCTTGGGTTCATACCATCCAAGGCAGATACCTCATTGTTCTTCTTTAATAAAGGCAATGTCACTATCTTTGTGCTTGTTTATGTTGATGATATAATTGGTGCTAGTTCAAGTTCAGATGCCACTACTTGCTTGCTTAAGGATCTCAAGTTGGACTTTGCTCTCAAGGACTTGGGTGATCTTCACTATTTTCTTGGCACAGAGGTAAATCTAGTTAAAGATGGCATACTTCTCTCACTGGAATAATATACAACTGATATTTTCAGGAGAGTAGGATTGGAGAATTGTAAGCCAGTCAATACACCAATTTCTACCTCAGAAAAGCTTACAGTGGAAAGTGGAGAAGTTCTTGGACAAGAGGATGCAACAAATTATAGGAGTGTTGTAGGTGCTTTGCAGTATTTAACACTCACTCATCCTGATATATCTTATTCAGTAAACAAGGTATGCCAGTATTTACATGCACCTAGAACTACTCATTGGACTGCAGTCAAAAGAATTCTATGGTATCTCAAGTTCTCAAAAGGTCTTGGACTTGAAATTACCAAGTCCTCTTCTATGCTTATTCTGCATACTCACGATCTTTGAATGGGCAGGATGTGCTGATGATAGAAGGTTTACAGGTGGTTTTGCTGTGTTTCTGGGAACTAATCTTGTGTCATGGAGCGCAAGAAAACAGGCCATTGTTTCTAGGTCAAGCACACAGGCTGAATAGAAGGCCTTGGCTAATGCTACAGCTGAAGTGATGTGGATACAGACATTACTCTATGAGCTTGGAATTAAGGCTCCATAGGCTGCGAGGTTATGGTGTGACAATATTGGTGCAACTTATCTCTCAGCAAATCTTGTTTTTCATGCACGGACAAAACACATTGAAGTTGATTTTCATTTTGTCAGAGAAAGAGTAGCTCGGAAGCTTCTTGAGATTTGGTTTATTCCCACAGGAGATCAACTCACAGATGGGTTTACAAAGCCTCTTACCGAGAGAAGGTTGAATGAATTTAAGTACAATTTTAACCTTAGCAAAGCTCCTTGAGGTTCAGATTGAGGGGGGTGTTGGAATAGACATATAGGAGATGTATAGGGATAGGAGTTTGTTTAAATTCTGTACCTCATCTCTATCTCTTCTTCTCTCCCGATCTCTCTGTAACGACCTTCCTGGTCGATCTCTTGATCTTCTCTGTAACTTGTATGCCAAGGCTAACGCCCAATATATACATGCGGCCCGAGCCAAAGGGTTCTACGCTTCCCATATACTTTTATAGGGAGATCCGCCACCCACATAAGAGCATCTCTAATAGATGATGCAAATTTGGAGATGTAAAAATTTACATCTCCAAAAAGTGTTTTGTACATCTTCAAAAAAGAGGCAACTCCATCTGATGATGTAAATTGGTGATGTAAATGTGCAACTTCAATAGATGATGTAAATGGAGATGTAAAACTAGTTGGCATGGTGCCGGTGGCCGAGCGCTGGGAGGAGCGCCGATAGACCGAGCTCCGGCGCACCTTTTACATCTCCAAAAAGTGTTTTGTACATCTTCAAAAAAGAGGCAACTCCAACTGATGATGTAAATTGGTGATGTAAATGTGCAACTTCAATAGATGATGTAAATGGAGATGTAAAACTAGTTGGCATGGTGCGGTGGCGGCCGAGGAGCGCCGATAGACCGAGCTCGGCGGAGTCGCCGTGCCAAGCAAGGACATCGGCAGATTGAAGGCGGCGGCGGGAGCTCGAATGGTCGGCGGGACAGTTGTGAATCGAGCGACAACTTGGTCATGGCGGGAGAGCGGGGCGACAGCTGTGCGGCGCGAGAAGGTCGAGTCCGGTGCTGCAAAAGCGGCCGCAGCATGGTGGCGGGTGTGCGGCTCGAATCCGGCAGCGGCGGGACGGCGGGGAAGCTCAAACCATACAGCGGCGGCGTGCGATTCGGCGGCGAAGAAAGGGCCAATTCGGCCGATTTGGATGCGAGTGGCGGTGGAGCAACAGAACCGAGGCGGGCGGTAAATGGCGGATCTGGCGATGGGGCGGCAGCGAATGATGGCGGGGAAAACGGCGGCGGCATCAAGGCAGAGGCGGGATTAGGGACGACAGTCGCGCCAGTTAAGGCCCTGACGGGATAGGCGGAGTCAGCCATGGCCCAGGCGGTGGTCGGCAGGCGGCGGGCGAGCGACTGATAAGCGGGCGGAAGGAAAATGAAAGTGGTTTGGCAGTTGGTGCGTGGCCGCCAGTTTTACATCTACTGTAGATGGAGATGCAAATTTGCACCGTGGTATTGTACATCTTCGCAAGATGAAGATGTTTTTTTTTTGTCTTGAAGATGCAAAAGTTAATTATTTTTGGATCTATACATTATGTATTATCTACCTCCTGAGTTCAAAAATACTTGTCAGAGGAATGGATGTATCTAAATATATTTTAATTGAAGATACATCTATTTTTATGCATTTTTTTAACAAGTATTTTCGGACGAAGAGAGTATTGGAGATGCTCAAGGTGGCTGATCGCCCGTGTTATCAGCGAGGGGTCCTAGTTAGCAGGAAAGTCCTATATGACTCTCTTTGCCTCAAGTTGCTGGGGCTTCGCACAGAACATCCAGTTGGCGGGCTTTCTGGGCCGTTTTCTCTTTCCACTGTAGCTACAGGATGCGGCTGCAAAAAAAAGGTGCACTCGCAAGGTATCCAACACACGACCTCGTCGTGAGATATAAGGTGATACAACCAGCTGAGCCAGCAACATTTACTGATTATAAGACAACACTGATTCTTAAGAACCGAACCCCAGCGCAGATTTTAAAAAATCTAAAATTATGAATGCAATTTTTTTCTAAGGCACCGCAAATCATTAAAAGCTGGAAATATTTTCTGAAAATCGTGAATACTGTTTTGAAACGGGAACATATTTTCTCATTCCAACACAAAATTTGAAAAAGCAAACATTTTTTAAACACCTGATTTTTTTTAAAACACTGACAATTTTTGAATTCTGTGAATAATTTTTGAAATGGTAACATTTTCTGAAACACCTAAAAATAGAAACATGACATTTTTAAATTTGGTAAACAATTTTTGAAAACATGCACATTTTTTGAAGTTCTGACTAATTTTTAAATAACCTTACGAATATTTTAAAACACCATTTAAAAAAACATGTATTGAAATTATTGAACAATTTTTGGAACTCCTGCAAAAATGGAAACATGAAACTTTTTTAAAATTTTGCGAACTATTTTTGAAAGCAGGAACATTTTGAAGAAAAACATATGGAACAAAATTGGTAAAAGCTATATTTTTTTCAAACTTGCGTACTTTTTATGAAAATCACGAACATTTTATGAAAATTATGAACAAAATTTTAAAAATATGACATTTTTTTAGCATCCGAACAATTATTTAAACCCTGAACAAAAGTTGGAAAACGCAAATATTGTATCATATATGCAAACAAAATTTTGAAAATCACGATATTTTCTGAATTTCTTCACAAAATCTGTAAATAGGAACATATTTTGAAACTCAGAAAATAAATAAATTCACAAACATTATTTATATTGAGGAACAAAAAATTGAAAACAAGTACATTTGTGTAAAGTTTGGAAAAATTTATGAGAAACAGAAACACATTTTTTGATTTAATGAACATTTAAAAAACTCGAACGTCTTTAAATAAAGAAAATAAACTTAAAAATGGAAAAATAAATAAGATGAAACAAAAGAAACAGAAAAGGGAAAAGGGGAAAAAAAGAAGAAGAAAGAAATAGGAGAAGGAAAAAAATGGCTCAGGAACCTCCTAGAAGGTTCCCCAAACCGGAAAAACCCGACTGGGAACCACATAGAAGTTTCCCAAAACCGGAGTCACTCAAAAGGTTAACGTGCATAGCCTCCACAGTAAACAAGCGGCAAATAGGAATTTCCCTAGTTAGCGCCTTAAGCGCATGAAGATTCCGCTACCGCTCACGCGTGCCCCTAGCAAGCTGCAGCCCATTAGTTAGCAATCGCTCGCTGTTGTGGCTCGCTTCGCTCGGTGGTTGGCCGCTAGATCGCTACTAGTCAGCTATAGAGTAGTTTACTATTGTCTTTTTCCTAGTATAAGCACGTGCGAAAAAATCGCGCTAGTTAAAAAATGATTTTTCTGATAATTTAAAATGTTCAGGAATTCAATTTTTTGTGAATTTGAAATGAAACTGAATTTTAAAACGGTTCATCAATTTTAAAAACGTTCGTGTATTCGAAAAGGTTCACGAATTTGAGAAATAAGTTCACAATGCTGGAAAAAGTTCATAATTTTTGAAAAAGGTTACAAATTTGATTCGTGAATTAAAAAAACGCGTGTATCTAAAAAGCCTTCACTAATTCCAAAAAGTTCATTATTTTGCAAAACCATTGTGGAATTTTCGAAAATTGGATCTAAAGAGAATTAAATAATTTGAAAAATGTTCATGATTCTGGAAAAAGATTGAGATTTTTCTGAAAAATCAGGAATCTCAAAAAGTGTAGAAAATTTTGAAAAATGTTCACGAATTGAAAAATTATTTACGAACTTTACTAAGTTTTCTAAAAATTATTTGGGAGTTCGGAAAAATGTTAGTAAAATGAGGAAAACGGAAAAAAGAACATAGTAAAAAAAACAAAGAAAGAGAAAAAAGTTCTGGAAGCTTCTAGAATCGTATACCCAAGTGGCTGCGAAATCTGGCATGCGGGGTTAACAGTTATTTTTTTCCTGAGGGATAACATGCTCTGCTTTATTGGTCAGTGACCCAAAGTACAGGAATAACAGAGATGCCATGAGGGTCCAGCAGCCACAAATGGCGTCCCTCATCTAGGTGTAGGGCACATTTAGGGCCCGTTCGGAAGCTCTCCAGCTTCCCAACGGGGCCAGCTTCTCGATGGAGCAGCGCGAGCCAGCTTCCCTGGGGAGACAGGAGCGTTCGGCAGCAGCGTCGTGGAGCTGCGCCAGCCGCTGTGTTCGGGTCCACCAGGCTGGGCTTTGAACAGATAGGAAAACGGTTTGTTCATCACTTCGGGATGGCAGCGGGATGTAATATGAAGGAACTCCTACTTCTGAAAAACGAGAAGCTCGGCTTCTGGCGCTCCACCGATTTGCACTACACTCCACCGGCGCTTCTGAAGCTGGCTCCACGGAGGAAAACTGTTCGGCCAGCTCCTCGCCCGCTTCCGGAGAAACGCGGAGGCGGAGCACATCCGAACGGGCCCTTAGCTAGCCTATGTGCTTCCATATTCGAAAGCCTACCTTCTAAAACGAAATGGCAACAAATAAAATCCAAAGAAGTTGCGCCTATCTTCTTCACAATCGATGCAATAGGGCCCATGGTGCCTTTGTGGATGTCCATTACTACTGCTTTCCAATCTGAGGCAACAGTGAATCGCTGCAGCATGAGATTTAACTCAGAATACGAACAAGAGGACAAAAAAAATATAAATTGGCCGAGCCCATGGTCGAATGGGGGTGTGCGGAAGTAATTAAAACAAGGGCGCCCCTATACCTCGCATTAAGCGAGTCAAGTTGAGTCATCTGACTCGCTAAAGCGCACGATGATATGGGCAGGCCCAGTTCGCTGTAGGTACACTGCCTCCTGACTTTTCTGTTTTTTTTATTTTATTTTTCGATTACATTTTTTTAGTTTCACTAACACTTTTAAATATTCTAAACATACATATCACAGAATTTACTTCGCATAACATTTTAAAAGAATGTTAATCATCCTTTTAAAAACTTTTTAAATGTTGGTCATGTATTAGAAAAATGATGGAATTTCTTGATCTTATATATATAAATGGTAATAAAGTATTTAGAAATGTTGAACAATTATTTCGAAAATGTGGAACATGTGTTGGAAAAATATTGTATAAATATTGAAAAATGTTGAACAAGAATTTGGAAAATGTTGAAAAAGTATTAAAAATTTCGAACAAGTATTTTAAAAATATTGGATAAGTACTAAAAAATATTGAAAAAGTATATGAAAAATTTTGAACAAGTATTTGAAATGTTGAGTAAGTACTAAAAATGTCGAAAAAGTATTTGAAAAAATGCTGAATAAGTGTTGAAATTGTTGAAAAAGTATTTGAATTTTTTTGAATAAGTATTAAAAAATGTTGAACGACTATTTAAAAAATGTTTAACATCTATTTTAAAAAAAGTTGAACAAGTATTTGAAAAAATGTTGACTAAGCATTCAGACAATGTTGAACATGTATACAGAAACTGTTCATCACTTTTAAAAATAAATTGACGCCTACGAAAAGTAGAGTGGAAACTAAAATAAACATAAGAAAAAAAGATGGATAAGAAAAAGAAAACCAAACAAAAAATGGAGAAGAAACAACATGCAAATAAAATGCAAGAAAGAATGGAAAAATTGAGAAGGAAAAATAAAAGAAAAAAAAACAGGATCGAACAGCCTCAAGTAGGATGCGCCATACAACTTACCACGAGAAAGATCCTAGGCGAAGTGGCTAGCAGCAACTGATCGCAAC
Organism: Aegilops bicornis; assembly: GCA_021605145.1. Taxonomy (NCBI): domain Eukaryota; kingdom Viridiplantae; phylum Streptophyta; class Magnoliopsida; order Poales; family Poaceae; genus Aegilops; species Aegilops bicornis. Next base: position 58,711,336 of record CM038670.1, read on the forward strand.
CTGGAGACAAGGTATCCAACAGTGGTTCTCCCATTTCCTCACATATATTTTTAATCCGTATGCGCGCCAGCGAGCCGACCCAATATGGCGCAGGTGGAGGAAAAACTTCAGCGGGAGTTTCCCTCTCGCCTCACTTAAAGCGACAAACAGTCGCCACGCTAAAACAATATGGGAAACGGCACAACGAGCGTTGAATAGGAAACACGGTTATCAGCCGCATTATTTATGTGCGCTAGATAGTTTGGATTGGTCTTGAATTTGCAGAGTTTAGACAAATTCGATTCTTCATGTTTTTAACTACGTTCATCGATTAGCCGACAGGTGGATCAATCCGAACAAACAAGTACATGTAGTGCGGACATTTTATTTTTCTGAATCAACATACGCTTTATTTTTTTAACAAATTTGCTATTTCACATCTAGATGTGAAATAGCAACCTCACATCTAAGTCCAAAGCTTTTGGATCTCGTCCCTCTTTAAAATTCGCACAAACAACGTGTTTGTCTCAATGTTGCGCTCGCTTGTGGTGCGTTTTCTCGCGTGCGGCCATGTTCAGATCGATGCTAGTTGGGGCTGGGGCGTCGGTTGTTTGTTTTCGTGACAGTGGTGCATGAACAAGTCTTGAAGCTTTTTCGTGACTGTGTTTTTTTCTCACTTCTTCCCATTTTCTTGAATTTCATTTGTGTGTGTTTCAAATTCATAAAAAAATTCAGTTCATGATATTTTATTTTATTTTTTCCTTTTCTCTTTTTTGTTTCTAAATTCATGAATTTTCCATCACTATCCTTTACTCAGTACTAGGTCTCAACAATTTTTTTGTCTCAGTTGCAAGTTCACTCTCAACTCGCAAGTCGCAACTATGTTCCGAATTTTTTTGTCCCGGTTGTAAGTCTACATCGACTCGCAACTGAGGCCCAACATTTTTTGTCCCAGTTGCAAATTCACCCTTGGCCCACAACTGGATCTCGATCTTTTTTATCCGAATTGCAAGTCCACCTCGACTCGCAATTGGGGACCGGTCTTTCTTTCAGTTGCAAGTCCACACAGGACTCACAACTGGGGCCCAATCTTTTTTTAGTTGCATGTCCACACTCGACCCACAACTGGGGCTCGGCCTTTTTTATCTCAGTTGCAATCCCACCCTCGACCTGCAACTGGGGTCCAAACCTTTTTTTGTCTTACTTGCAAGTCTGTCCCGACTCGTAACTGGGCCCAACACTTTTTGTCTCAGTCGCAAGTCCATAATTGACTCGCTACTGGAACCAAACTTTTCTTTCTTAGTTGCAAGTCCACCCTAGACTCGCAACTGGGCCCCGAGAATACTTTTGTCCTAGTTGAAGGTTCTCCTCACTCGCAACTGGGCCCCAGTACTCTAATCACTCGATGCACTCACTAGTCCCATTACACCAGCATGCAAGGTACTGTAGTGCAATGAAGAACCAGTATGCATGGCAACCGCAACAAAAGAGCGCATCACCAGAATGTAAATATATTGCAACGTTCTGTATCGTCATCACTGTGTCTTACTGTAGTTCGATAGCGACGCGCCCGAGTCACAGCATGCACGAGCCCTCCGCACGGAACGGTCGTTGTGCGACATGCACTATTTAGATATTCCGAACAAAAGAGGCAATAAACAGTGCTGATGTCAAACTTAGATGTGAGGTCTAAATGAGATATAGGCAAATCCAATTTTTTAATGTTGTAGCACGTACTTTATCTCTTCGCACGTTACAGTACATGTATCTTTTTTTTTTCGGAAGTTACAGTACATGCATGGTTGGAGTCTTGTTATAAATCCTAATCCTACGTACCATACCAACCCACTTTTTTTTTTCAAATATATAAGTTATTTGTAGCATGTATAGGCGTCGTTGTAGTCTTCGATTCGATCTGAAATAACCAGCGCTAGAAAATCAAGAGACCAGGCGTCGAAGCTAGGTCAACGGGCGCGCCTACTATGGCCGACGGCGGCGACCAGGAGCTTGAGCAACTAGCGGCGATCGCGACGGCAGAGCCCCAGGAGTGTAGCAGGTGGGCGATCATCTGCCTTTTGGGATGTGCGGGCGTCACGCTCTTCGGCTTAGCCATCTACATGATGGACGACTTCGAGAGCGGGCCTGCGCCTTTCCTCGTCCTCCTCCTCGCGCTTCTGTTGATCCCCGCCGGAGGCTTATGTATAGCTGAATTCCTTATTCTTGTGGGTGAACAGTTCAGCGGCGGCAATCCAGCTGGAGTAATGAACGTAGATAGATTATTGTCGTGGTAGCCAGTAGTTACTAGTTATCCTGTACTTCCTTCGTTCCTAAATATAAGTATTTTTCAAGATTTTAATAAAATACTACATGTTGAGCAAAATGAGTGATGTGGTAATTATTTAATTGTACATGCATGCGTTCTGGCATGACGATGTTGCAAGCCGGATGGGGCGTGACGATGTTGCGATGCAACACTCGGCGGCCACCGGTGCCGGCGAGTGTTGCGCAACATTGCAAGTTGGTGTTGCTGAAACGGCTGCCGGTTATGCAATGTAGTGCGGTGACGATGTTGCTTAAGCAGGGGCCGCACCCTTTCGGCCTTGGGTTGTTGCTGCAAGTTCCGCTGTGACAGAGCGAGGGTAGTACAGCTGGCTGATGTCAGCGAAAATTCGGCACTCCGACGAACATGGCGGTGTTGCGCTGCGTGAGCGGCGACGCTGTTCATTCTCATGGTATCCTAACTGTGGCATTTGCTGAATCGAAAGAGAAGAAAACACTATTGGTGTGTTGACCCCATCGAACGGCTACACCGAGTAGATCAAACGGCTACCAACACAGCTGATTTTCGTGGATATCTTTTTTTGCGGGTAAAATCTTTGTATTTCTCAAATCTCTATGTCCTTACAATCAGCGTCGGCTAGCTCTAAAGAACCTGATGGGCCTGACCCAACCCAGGTCATTGTTCTGCCCTCTTGTCTAGCAAACTTTGCTAAGCTATTGCTAACCTTATTTTGCATATGATTTATATGAGTAATACAAGAATCACGAAGAGACATCACGTGTCTAATTTCTTTAACTAAAGAAGAGTAGACCGATCTATCAATATCCATCGCTTGAATCAGCTTAACTGCAACAATAGAGTCCATCTCAATAATGATCGGCAAGTCGCTTCTCTGAATTGCAAAAGACATGCGCCTTCCATGCAAGCCCACAACTCAGCCTCAAGAATTTCGCGGCATGAAAATAGCTCCCTGCAAGCCGACTAGATGACATTACCTCCATCATCTCTCAGCACCATCCTCGCACCAGCCGTACCATTTTTCGCAAAGGACCCATCAGTATTCAGTTTGACCTAACCCGCCATAGGGGGCCACCATTTGACAGGAGTGCTCTCAACTATTCGAACATGTGAATTTTTAAGTGGCATGTCATATGTAACTAAGGACTTCCCTTTGCTCGGATCAGAAGATAGATCAATTTTAAGTCCAACCATGGAATCAAGGTAACTCACCAAATACCTCCTGGACGCTTCCGTTGGGGGCGCAGGTTTATGGTATATCACTTTGTTACGGATGTGCCAAATCCTCCACAAAGTCATCAGAAGCATGCACCTCTCGATTTCTAGCAATGGGTCAAGGACATGAACAACCATTCCTTACCTGTATTTCTAATAGCAGCCAAGTCAGGTAAGGACCAAACCTCCGACATTGTTGACCATAATTCTCGAGCAAAAGTGCAGCGACAGAGGGGATGGAAGTTATCTTCCGGCTCAACAACACAAATTGGACAAAGGTCATTAACCTCCAGACTCCTACTGTGCTTCTTCTGCCATGTTGGCAAAGCATTAGTAGCGACTTTCCAAGCAAAATTTCGAACTATAGGAGGAACATTGCAAGACCAAATAAGGTTCCAGCAAGAACGGCGACCATCCAGACTGGAACTAGATCCCGCTGCATTCGTTTTGTGAGCTTCATCGAAAGCAAATTGATATGCACTCTTCACGGTAAAAATACCATATATGGCCGGACCCCAAGAAAGTGTATCATCTTCCAACCGGGGCGAAGCTTGAATTTTAATAATTTCCAACACATCAGGTGGCAAGAAATACTCCTTGTAGCAATCCTATATTCCAAGAACCATTGGCATTCAATAATTCAGACACAAAGCGTATATGGCATCTGTCGGGTGACACCTCGCAGTGACCAGTATTCTTACGAGGAAATTGCGAGAAAACTTTGGATCTACTCATCTTGTCATGGTAGTACAATGGTAGTACAAAGAAGACAAAAATAACAAATGCATGCCTGTAGACCACCTAGCAACTACTACAACCACTGAAGTGAGATGAAGGCGCGTCATCGTCATGGCCCCTTCCTCACCGGAGTCAGACCAAACTTGTTGTAGAGACAATCAGAAAGTCGTTCCGATAAGACCCCACAGGGCGCATAAAAAACGCAATCATCATTGACAAAGAGAAATATAGATCGATAGGATCCAACCTCTAGGCACACGAACAAAAACCATATCCAAGCAGTTCCACTGAAGACCAGCACCTATCAAATTCCGCGAGATCCGACACACGTCCACACGCCCTCCAACGGCACTAGCCATATCATTGAAAACGGGTGCGGGGCAGGGAGAACCGCCATATTCCATTTGAAGGAAGTCGCCATCATCTCGTCTTCCTAAGCAAGACACAAACCTTAAACAAAAAATTACAAAAACACTTCAAAACAAAGTACGGTCCCTTGCGCCGGCAAAGGCGTAGTACGAGTGAGTGGCGCATCGCGTCTCATGCCAATGAGTCAGTTAGAAAACTCTTCAAATGAATCAGTGATTCCTCCTTTATTTCCCTCGGAGCCACCGCGCCTTAGTGACTCTAAAGCCATCGAGGATGTGGCGGATCGGCGGCTGCATCTATGCTTGACTGTGGACATGCGCTAATCACCTAATTCCACATCAGCCCATACCGCAGAACGGCATCATCGCAAGATTCCTCCCCAGCTCTAGGAAAGCCCGTGATTACATCCCTTGTAGAAAAAAAAAACCGTGATTACATATTGGCTAGCTAGTTTGAATTGGTCTTGGATTGGATTAAGTACTGAGTTGATTTCCTTATTTGCATAAAATTTGGACAAATTCTAAGCTTTGTTTTCTTTTTAACTACATGGATCGTACACTCGTAGATAACCGGCCGGTGGATATATCCGAACAAACAACTACTCCTGCATGCAGCACGTACTTTCTTGTTTGTTTGGGAATGTTGTAGTACGTACGCACTTTATCTCTTCGCGCATGCATCATTGAAGTCTTTTTATAAATCCTTCCTCCGTTTCAAAATAAATGACCTAACCAACCTTCAAATAACTAACAACCCTCAATTGGCCGACGGCGGCGAAACTAGTGCACGTGTATGATGTACGTGCCCTAGGGCATGTGTATGATGGCCGACGGCAGCGACCAGGAGCTTGAGCAACTGGAGGCGATCGCGACGGCGGAGCCCCAGGAATGTAGCAGTTGGGCGATCATCTGCCTTTTGGGATGCGCGGGCGTCATGCTCTTCGGCCTAACCTTCTACGTGATGGACGACTTCGAGAGCTCGCCTGCGCCTTTCCTCCTCCTCCTCCCGTCGTTTCTGTTCATCCTCGTGGGAGGCTCATGTATCGGTGAATGCATTATTCTTGTGTCTGAACAGTACACCGGTGGCAATGCAGTTGGAGTAATGAACGTAGATAGATTGTTGTCCTTGTCGTGGTAGCTAGTAGCAACTGGTTATCTTGTGTAATACTATATTCCCCAGTCCTTTTTAGTCTATATATAAATTTTGTCCAAAGTCAAAGTATCCCGATATAGCAAGTCATATGACATAGTGACTTTTCAAGTTTTGTTTGCTTGCACTACAACTAGTCACCGTCAATGATTGCTTTCCATAAAAATAATAAACTACTGATCTGCCCTTTGGGTCTTTTTGTATTAGTGTAGATGCATTGCAACTTATGGACTTCTCCCATTGTTAGTTTCTCGGGTTAAAAATACTATCTTCTTATTTTGAATGATTATTACACTCATTGTTCTTGTACCTTCCCTTGCGTGCCAAATCCGGTACATGTGCTACGTTCCAACGTTTCTTTGTGTTTATACTAACTCAGTTTGTACTCGAAGAGGGCCCCCTGCTCGTTTTTGCAGGCCGCCGTCTTCGTCGGATTCTGCGCCTTGGAGGGTGTCTCCCCCTGCTCCTGTTCCGCGACACCATAAGCAGCTCAGACGAGAGCTAACCCTAGCCGACCTGGAGGGAGAGAAAGCACAGTCGCTCCTTCCACCTCCACCGGAGTTCACCGCCACCCTCGGCAAAACCCTAACCCTAGCAGTCTGCCTACCAATCACCGACACGGTCACCTCTCGGATGCTCGTAGGGTTTCCATGGTGGACCCACGTGCCATGTGTAGCATTTGGAGGGTTGCCTACAAGTATTGCGTACTTACATGTTGTAGATAATAGACATGGTTAATTCGGTCTATATAAATTACTCAGTGTTGGGATAGGTCCTCAAGAAAAAATATATGGATATCAACAGTTATATGAAGAAAAAAAAATCAACTTTTGTTCTCAGTAACCACATGGATAATAAGAATTTTATGGAAGACTCATCACCGACAATGTTCTAATTCCCTATGAATGTGTTCATAAAATCAAGAATACCAGGGCAGGGCAGGCAGGACAGGGATGGCACCCGCAGGGTCTGGGTATGGGTGGAGCCACCCCATACCCTTACCCGTCACCCCCGAGCTTACCCATCACCCTTACTCATACCCATCAATGGGTACAACTTTTTCCCATACCCGTTACCTGATAGGGTAGATGGGTACCCACAGGTAAAATTATCCATGTTTGCAAAGCATCAGTTTGAACAACTCACAGTCATAAATAATAGCATATAATTATAATCTATAAACAACAACCTATTATAAAAACAACACATCATAAACAACAACATATTTAATAAACAACATCACTTTCTCGTAAACAACAACATATCAAAACATCATCACATAGTCATACATTTTAAGTTCACAAATTCACGACAAAGTGTAGAGATAATTTTGAGTGCATATAAATTTTATATGGGTACATGGGTATGTGGGTATGGGTTATATGATCCCATACCCGTACCCACTCTACCCGGTGGGTTTAACATTTCCCTATTTATATACCCATGGGTATTTTTTTGTCCCATACCCTCACCCTAATAGGGTTTTTACCCGCAGAGTACATGGGTAATGGGTACCCGTTGCCATCCCCAGGCAGGACTTTGTGCAGTCAAGTTGGATATGCATAAGGCCTACGGCCGAGTGGAGTGGATTTTCTTAAGAAGTATGATGGAGATATTTGGATTTCATAGCCTTTGGATTCATATGATCATGACATGTATTTCATCTGTGAGATACAAAGTAAGATTTAATTCCCATGAAACTGACATGTTTATCCCTTCTAGGGGAATTCGGCAGGGAGACCCCCTCTCTCCATATTTGTTTCTTATCTGTGCAGAAGGTTACAATATGAAGAAGAAGTTGATGGCATGAATTGTATTAGGGTGTCCAGAAATGCAACATTAGTTTCACACCTTTTTTTTTGCTGATGATTCTCTAATTATCATGAGAGCATATGTGTTGAATGCAACTTCTTTATAGAAAGTACTGGACACCTATTGTGCAGACTCGGGAAAGTTGGTGAGTCTGGCAAAATCAAGCATATTTTTCAGTCACAATACCAGTGCGGTGTCAAAAGCAGAAATCAGTCAAATCCTTCCTTATCAGATAAATATCTTGGGCCGCCAGCTATGGTTGGGGCAGATAAGAGTGATTGTTTCAGGCACTTTGTTAAAAGAATTGAGGTGAGATTATTAGGGTGGATGGAGAAACAATTGTCCACTGGGGGCAAAGAAATATTGATAAAAGTTGTCGCGCAAGCTATTCCAGTTTTTGCAATGTCAGTGTTTAGTATTCCTAAGGGGATATGCAAGGAAATTACGGATATTATTGCTCAGTATTGGTGGGGTGACGATGAAGATCATAAGAGGATGCACTGGATGGCATGGTGGAAACTTTGTATTGCTAAGAGTGAAGGAGGTATGGGGTTTGGTGACCTATATGTTGGGGAACGTAGTAATTTCAAAAAAAATCCTACGCACACGCAAGATCATGGTGATGCATAGCAACGAGAGGGGAGAGTGTTGTCTACGTACCCTCAGTGACCGAAGCGGAAGCGATCTGGCGTAGAGGAAGTAGTCGACGTTCTCCTCGCGATCCAACCGATCCCAGATCACCGTTACTCCGGCGCCTCCGAAGTTCTTGGCACACGCTCAGCTCGGTGGCGCTCCTCAGCTCCGATCCAAAGCTCCGGAGAGAGAGTTCCGTCAAGACGACGGCGTGGTGGCGATCTTGATGTTCTACCGGCGCAGGCTTCGCCTAAGCACCGCTACGATATGACCGAGGTGGAATATGGTGGAGGGGGCACTGCACACGGCTAAGAGATCCAAGAGATCAATTGTTGTGTCTTTTGTGCTAGCCCTGCCCTCTATTTATATGTTGAGCCCGGGGTGAAACTTGGAGCAAAAGCCTCCTCAAAGTCGGTTTTGCCGAAGGCAAGAGTCCCACTCGGACTCCAAGACCAAACGCCACAATCCTTGGCGTCGCCCAGACGCCATGGGCCTCGGCGTCTGGCCCAAGGCCGACGCCAGGTCTCCGACGTTTGGCCCCCAACCTCCATAAAACTCCTTTTGCACCGACCTAAAGCCTCATGGGCTTGACCCCTTAGCCTAAACATATCATCCAATATATGAATCTTTACGTCTCGACCATTTCGAGACTCCTCGTCATGTCCCCGATCTCATCCGGGACTCCGAACTCCTTCGGTACATCAAAACATGTAAACTCATAATATAAGCATCATCGAAACCTTAAGCGTGCGGACCCTACGGTTCGAGAACAATGTAGACATGACCGAGACACGTCTCGGTCAATAACCAATAGCGGGACCTGGATGCCCATATTGGCTCCTACATATTCTCTGAAGATCTTTATCGGTCGGACCGCGCATAACAACATCGTTGTTCCCTTTGTCATCGGTATGTTACTTGCCCGAGATTCGATCGTCGGTATCCAATACCTAGTTCAATCTAGATTCTTGGCAAGTCTCTTTACTCGTTCCGTAATACATCATCTCATAGTTAACTCATTAGTTGTAATGCTTGCAAGGCTTAGTGATGTGTATTACCGAGAGGGCCCAGAGATACCTCTCCGTCAATCGGAGTGACAAATCCTAATCTCGAAATACGCCAACCCAACATCTGCCTTTGGAGACACCTAGTACTCCTTTATAATCACCCGATTACGTTGTGACGTTTGGTAGTACCAAAGTGTTCCTCCGTAAGCAGGAGTTGCATATTCTCATAGTTATAGGAACATGCATAAGTCATGGATAAAAGCAATAGCAACATACTAAACGATCGGGTGCTAAGCTAATGGAATGGGTCATGTCAATCAGATCATTCAACCAATGATGTGACCTTGTTAATCAAATGACAACTCCTTTGTCTATGGTTAGGAAACATAACCATCTTTGATTAACAAGCTAGTCTAGTAGAGGCATACTAGTGACACTCTGTTTGTCTATATATTCACACATGTATTATGTTTCCGGTTAATACAATTCTAGCATGAATAATAAACATTTATCATGATGTAAGGAAATAAATAATAACTTTATTATTGCCTCTAGGGCATATTTCCTTCAGTCTCCCACTTGCACTAGAGTCAATAATGTAGTTCACATCGCCATGTGATTTAACAGCAATAGTTCACATCACCATGTGATTAACACCCATAGTTCACATCGATATGTGATCAACACCCAAAGGGTTTACTAGAGTCAGTAATCTAGTTCACATCGCTATGTGATTAACACCCAAAGAGTACTAAGGTGTGATCATGTTTTGCTTGTGAGATAATTTTAGTCAACGGGTCTGTCACATTCAGATCCGTAAGTATTTCGTAAATTCTATGTCAACAATGCTCGCATGAGCTATTCTAACTAATTGCTCCCACTTTCAATATGTATCTAGATCGAGACTTAGAGTCATCCAGATCGGTGTCAAAACTTGCATCGACGTAACCCTTTACGACGAACCTTTTGTCACTTCCATAATTGAGAAACATATCCTTATTCCACTAAGGGTAATTTTGACCGCTGTCCAGCGATCTACTCCTAGATCACTATTGTACTCCCTTGCCAAACTTAGTGTAGGGTATACAATAGATCTGGTACACAGCATGGCATACTTTATAGAACCTATGGCCAAGGCATAGGGAATGACTTTCATTCTCTTTCTATCTTCTGCCGTGGTCGGGTTTTGAGTCTTACTCAATTTCACACCTTGTAACACAGGCAAGAACTCTTTCTTTGACTGTTCCATTTTGAACTACTTCAAAATCTTGTCAAGGTATGTACTCATTGAAAAACTTATCAAGCGTCTTGGTCTATCTCTATAGATCTTGATGCTCAATATGTAAGCAGCTTCACCGAGGTCTTTCTTTGAAAAACTCCTTTCAAACACTCCTTTATGCTTTGCAGAATAATTCTACATTATTTCCGACCAACAATATGTCATTCACATATACTTATCAGAAATGTTGTAGTGCTCCCACTCACTTTCTAGTAAATACAGGCTTCACCGCAAGTCTGTATAAAACTATATGCTTTGATCAATTTATCAAAGCGTATATTCCAACTCCGAGATGCTTGCACCAGTCCATAGATGGATTGCTGGAGCTTGCGTATTTTGTCAGTACCTTTAGGATTGACAAAACCTTCTGGTTGCATCATATACAACTCTTCTTTAAATCCATTAAGGAATGTAGTTTTGTTTATCCATTTGCCAGATTTCATAAAAATGCGGCAATTGCTAACATGATTTGGACAGACTTAAGCATCGCTACGAGTGAGAAAATTTCATCGTAGTCAACACCTTGAACTTTGTCAAGAACCTTTTTCGACAAGTCTAGCTTTGTAGATAGTAACACTACTATCAACGTCCGTCTTCCTCTTGAAGATCCATTTAATCTCAATGGCTTGCCGATCATCGGCAAGTCAACCAAAGTACATACTTTGTTCTTATACATGGATCCTATCTCAGATTTCATGGCCTCAAGCCATTTTATGGAATCTGGGCTCATCATCGCTTCCTCATAGTTCGTAGGTTCATCATGGTCTAGTACCATGACTTCCAGGCTATGATGACCGTACCACTACAGTGCGGATCTTACTCTGGAAGACCTCTGAGGTTTGGTAGCAACTTGATCTGAAGTTTCATGATCATCATCATTAACTTCCTCACTAATTGGTGTAGGAATCACGGAACTGATTTACGTGATGAACTACTTTCCAATAAGGGAGAAGGTACAATTACCTCATCAAGTTCTACTTTCCTCCCACTCACTTCTTTCGGGAGAAACTCCTTCTCTAGAAAGGATCCATTCTTAACAGAATGTCTTGCCTTTCGGATCTGTGATAGAAGGTGTACCCAACATTTTGGGTATCCTATGAAGACGCATTTCTCCGATTTGGGTTCGAGCTTATCAGGATGAAACTTTTCCACATAAGCATCGCAACTCCAAACTTCAAGAAACAACAACTTTGGTTTCTTGCCAAACCACAATTCATACGGTGTCGTCTCAACGGATTTAGATGGTGCCCTTTTTAACGTGAATGCAGCTGTCTCTAATGCATAGCCCCAAAACTATAACGGTAAATCGGTAAGAAACATCATAGTTGCACTATATCCAATAAAATACGGTTATGATGTTCGGACACACCATTATGCCGTGGTGTTCGGTGGCATGAATTTGTGAAACTATTTCACATTGTTTTAATTGAAGACCAAACTCGTAACTCAAATATTTTACCTCTGCCATCATATCGTAGAAACTTTTATTTTCTTGTTACGATGATTCTCCACTTCACTCTGAAATTCTTTGAGCTTTTCAAATGTTTCAGACTTATGTTTCATCAAGTAGATATACCCATATCTGCTCAAAAACATCTGTGAAGATCAAAAAATAATGATACTTGTCATGAGCCTTAATATTCATCGGACCACATACATCGGTATGTATGATTTCCAACAAATCTGTTGCTCGCTCCATTGTTCCGGAGAATGAGCTTTAGTCATCTTGCCCATGAGGCATGGTTTGCAAGCATCAAGTGATTCATAATCAAGTGATTCCAAAAGCCCATCAAGATGGAGTTTCTTTATGCGCTTTACACCAATATGACCTAAATGGCGATTGCCACAAATAAGTTGCACTATCATTATTAACTTTGCATCTTTTGGTTTCAATATTATGAATATGTGTATCACTACTATCGAGATCCAACAAATCATTTTTGTTGGTGTGTAACCATATAAGGTTTTATTCATGTAAACAGAACAACAATTTATTCTCTTACTTAAATGAATAACCGTATTGCAATAAACATGATCAAATCATATTCATGCTCAACACCAAATAACACTTATTTAGGTTCCGCACTAATCCCGAAAGTATAGGGAGTGTGCGATGATGATCATATCAATCTTGGAACCACTTCCAACACTCATCGTCACTTCCCTTGCCTAGTTTCATTTGATTCTGCAACTCCGTTTCAAGTTACTATTCTTAGCAACCGAACCAAGATCAAATACCGAGGGGTTGCTGCGAACACTAGTAAAATACACATCAATAATCTGTATATCAAATATACCTTTGTTCACTTTGCCATCCTTCTTATCCGCCAAATACTTGGGGTAGTTCCGCTTCTAGTGACCAGTTCCATTGCAGCAAAAGCATTTAGTCTCGTGCTTAGGTCCAGACTTGGGCTTCTTCACTCGAGCAGCAACTTGCTTGCCGTTCTTCTTGAAGTTCCCTTCTTCCCTTTGCCCTTTTCCTTGAGACTAGTGGTCTTGTCAATCATCAACACTTGATGCTCTTTCTTGATTTCTACCTTCGTCGATTTCAACATCACGAAGAGCTCGGAATCGTTTTCGTCATCCCTTGCATACTATAGTTCATCACGAAGTTCTAGTAACTTAGTGTTGGTGACTAGAGAATTACATCAATCACTATCTTATCTGGAAGATTAACTCCCACTTGATTCAAGCGATTGAAGTACCGGACAATCTGAGAACATGCTCACTAGTTGAGCGATTCTCTTCCATCTTTTAGCTATAGAACTTGTTGGAGATTTCATATCTCTCAACTCGGGTATTTGCTTGAAATATTAACTTCAATTCCTGGAACATCTCATATGGTCCATGACGTTCAAAACGTCTTTGAAGTCCCGATTCTAAGCTGTTAAGTATGGTGCACTAAACTATCAAGTAGTCATCATATTGAGCTAGCCAAACGTTCATAACGTCTACATTTGCTCCTGCAATAGGTGCATCACCTAGCGGTGCATTAAGGACATAATTCTTACGTGCAGCAATGAGGATAAACCTCGGATCACGGATCCAATCCGCATCATTGCTACTAACATTTTTCAATACAATTTTCTCTAGGAACACATATAAAAACATAGGGAAGCAACAACGCGAGCTATTGATCTACAACATAATTTGCAAAATACTACCAGGACTAAGTTCATGATAAATTAAAGTTCAATTAATCATATTACTTAAGAACTCCCACTTAGATAGACATCTCTCTAGTCATCTAAGTGATCACGTGATCCAAATCAACTAAACCATAACCGATCATCACGTGAGATGGAGTAGTTTTAATGGTGAACATCTTATGTTGATCATATCTACTATATGATTCACGCTTTCGACCTTTCGGTCTCCGTGTTCCGAGGCCATATCTGCATATGCTAGGCTCGTCAAGTATAACCTGAGTATTACTGGCGTGCAAAACTGGCTTGCACCCGTTGTAGATGGACGTGAGAGCTTATCACACCCGATCATCACGTGGTGTCTCGGCACGACGAACTTTGGCAGTGCATACTCGGGGAGAACACTACTTGATAATTTTAGTGAGAGATCATCTTAAAATGCTACCGTCAATCAAAGCAAAATAAGATGTATAATAGATAAACATCATATGCAATCAAAATATGTGACATGATATGGCCATGATCATCTTACGCCTTTGATCTCCATCTCCAAAGTACTGTCATGATCTTTATCGTCACCGGCACGACACCATGATCTTCATCATCTTGATCTATATCAATGTGTCATCACATGGTTGTCTCGCCAACTATTGCTCTTGCAACTATTGCTATCGCATAGCGATAAAGTAAAGCAATTATTTGGCACTTGCATCTTATGCAACAAAGAGACAACCATAGGGCTACTGCCAGTTGCCGATAACTTCAACAAAACATGATCATCTTATACAACAACTTATATCTCATCACGTCTTGACCATATCACATCAAAACATGCCCTGCAAAAACAAGTTAGACGCCCTCTACTTTGTTGTTGCAAATTTTACGTGGCTGCTACGGGCTAAGCAAGTACCGTTCTCACCTACGCATCAAAACAACAACGATAGTTTGTCAAATAGACTCCGTTTTAACCTTAGCAAGGACAGGGCGTAGTCACACTCGGTTCAACTAAAGTTGGAGAAAATGACACCCTCCAGCCACATGTGTGCAAAGCACGTCTGTAGAACCAGTCTCGCGTGGCGTCTGGCGTAATGTTGGTCCGGGCGCTTCATCCAACAATACCGCTGAACCAAAGTATGACATGCTTTGGTAGGTAGTATGACTTATACCGTCCACAACTCACTTGTGTTCTACTGCGTGCATATAACATCAACGCATAAAACCTAGGCTCGATACCACTGTTGGGGAACGTAGTAATTTTAAAAATTTCCTCGCACACGCGCAAGATCATGGTGATGCATAGCAACGAGAGGGGAGAGTGTTGTCTACGTACCCTCGTGAAAGCGGGCGATCTGGCGTAGAGGAAGTAGTCGTCGTTCTCCTCGCGATCCAACCGATCCCAACCGTTACTCCGGCGCCTCCGAGTTCTTCGCTGCGTTCAGCTCGGTGGCGCTCCTCGTCCGATCCGGCAAAGCTCCGGAGAGAGAGTTCCACAAGACGACGGCGTGGTGACGATCTTGATGTTCTACCGACGCAGGCTTCGCCTAAGCACCGCTTCTGATATGACCGAGGTGGAATATGGTGGAGGGGGCACCGCGACACGGCTAAGAGATCCAAGAGATCAATTGTTGTGTCTTTTGTGCTAGCCCTGCCCCTCTATTTATATGTTGAGCCCGGTCGAAACTTGGAGCAAAAGCCTCCTCAAAAGTCGGTTTTGCCCGAAAGGCAAGAGTCCCACTCGGACCCCAGGACCAAACGCCACAATCCTTGGCGTCGGCCCAGACGCCATGGGCCTCGGCGTCGGCCCGGGGCGACGCCAGGTCTCCGGCGTTTGGCCCCACGGCCTCCATAAAACTCCTTTTGCACCGACCTAAAGCCTCATGGGCTTGACCCCTTAGCCTAAACATATCATCCAATATATGAATCTTTACGTCTCGACCATTTCGAGAC
The DNA here is from genome assembly GCA_021605145.1 of Aegilops bicornis. NCBI lineage: Eukaryota > Viridiplantae > Streptophyta > Magnoliopsida > Poales > Poaceae > Aegilops > Aegilops bicornis. The sequence goes on from CM038670.1 coordinate 58,726,909, forward strand.
TCCTCGTCATGTCCCCGATCTCATCCGGGACTCCGAACTCCTTCGGTACATCAAAACATGTAAACTCATAATATAAGCATCGCCATCGAAACCTTAAGCGTCACGGACCCTACGGTTCGAGAACAATGTAGACATGACCGAGACACGTCTCCGGTCAATAACCAATAAGCGGGACACGGATGCCCATATTGGCTCCTACATATTCTCTGAAGATCTTTATCGGTCAGACCGCATAACAACATACGTTGTTCCCTTTGTCATCGGTATGTTACTTGCCCGAGATTCGATCGTCGGTATCCAATACCTAGTTCAATCTCGTTACTGGCAAGTCTCTTTACTCGTTCCGTAATACATCATCTCACAGTTAACTCATTAGTTGTAATGCTTGCAAGGCTTAGTGATGTGTATTACCGAGAGGGCCCAGAGATACCTCTCCGCCAATCGGAGTGACAAATCCTAATCTCGAAATCGCCAACCCAACATCTGCCTTTGGAGACACCTGTAGTACTCCTTTATAATCACCCAGATTCGTTGTGGCGTTTGGTAGTACCAAAGTGTTCCTCCGGTGGCAGGAGTTGCATATTCTCATAGTTATAGGAACATGCATAAGTCATGGATAAAAGCAATAGCAACATACTAAACGATCGGGTCCTAAGCTAATGGAATGGGTCATGTCAATCAGATCATTCAACCAATGATGTGACCTTGTTAATCAAATGACAACTCCTTTGTCTATGGTTAGGAAACATAACCATCTTTGATTAACAAGCTAGTCTAGTAGAGGCATACTAGTGACACTCTGTTTGTCTATATATTCACACATGTATTATGTTTCCGGTTAATACAATTCTAGCATGAATAATAAACATTTATCATGATGTAAGGAAATAAATAATAACTTTATTATTGCCTCTAGGGCATATTTCCTTCACTATACTCTTTCAACCTAGCTATGCTCGCAAAACAATGTTGGAGACTTGTTACTGAGTGGCAAGAATATTAAAGGCCAAGTACTATCCTAATGGGGATATATTAAGTGCTACACCAAAGAACGGGTCTTCATTCACATGGAAAAGTATCCTAAAAGGATTGGAAACCTTCAAAAAAGGGTACATTTTGAGAATCGGTATGGGAGAAGAAGTGAACATTTGGAAGGACCCTTGCATTCCTTCTAGCTCGGGCGTGAAAATAATCACACCAAGGAACCAAACAGTTCTCTCAAGGGTTTGTGAACTTATAGATCCGGTGTCCGACACTTGGGATGAGGACCTTGTGAGAGATATATTCTATGCAATGGATGCTCGAAGAATATTGCAAATTCCTATTCATGATCAAGGATTCGATGGTTTCATAGCATGGCAACCAAACCATTCAGGTTTCTTCTTGGTTCGAACAACTTACCACTTGCAATGGTTGCACACTTTCAAGGCTCATGGAAATAGGATGGAGTGGCCAAGTGGTTCTGCACCTTTGGCAGTATGGAATACGCTATGGAAACTATCAGTGCCACATAAAGTTTGGGTATTCGGATGGAGGGTTTTGCATGGGATCATTCCATTAAAGGCTATCCTGACGAACAGACATGTCGGCTCAAACGGAGCGTGCCCAATCTATCATCAGGGGGCAGAGGACATCAGACACTTATTATTTTAGTGCATGCACGCGAAGGATCTTTGGCGTCGGCTGTGCATGTGGGAGCTTATTGAACAATCGGTTCTAGTTGATAGATTGGGTTCAATTATATTTTAGCATATCCTATCGCCACCTGATCATCAACTACCTTTACAGCCGAATGTTAATTTCAACCAAGCCTTGGTTGTAGGGGCATGGTACCTATGGTGGATTAGAAGAAAAATTACGCACAATGAAGCAGTCCCACCTTCTTAGAGATGTCTAATATCAATTCTTTCAATTATTCAGAATTTTGAATCATCATCTACTAGGGCATTGGAGTTACCTCAAACAAAATGGTTAAAACCAAATCCAGGATTCACAAAATTAAATGTTGATGCAGCTTTCTTTGCAGATGAAGGAATGGGGGTGACATTGGCTGTTCTTCGAGATGGAAGGGGAAACTTCATCCTTGCCATTGCAAATTTATTCCTTTTGCAGCTGATGCAATCACCATTGGAGCTCTGGCAATGAGAGATGGTCTTTTATTTGCTAATTCTCTTGGCTTTAATCGGATAGAGGCGGAGTCCGACTCTCTCCAAGTTATTAACTTCTACACTGGTCATACACTATGGTGGGACGAAGCAGCGACAGTGTTTGCAGAGTGTGTGAATATAGTCTCTTCAATTGGAAAGGTTATCTTTAAGCATTGTTTACATTCTTGTAATCAAGCAGCTCATGTGCTAGCGAATTTTAGTTCCTGTAGTAAGTACTCTCTTAGTTGGTTGGACGAGCCTCCAGACTGTTTGGTTAAGGAGCTCGTGGACGATGTAACCGTTATTTCTATTTAATAAAGCTAGCCATGATGGCTTTTTCTAAAAAAAGTATTTTATTGTGCATGTTTTTCTCGGTTATTTTATCAAAGATTCGTCTTCCTTGACACCAACTTCGGACAAGGTGAGATTTTCTAGATGTTTACATTGTGAGCCAAAAAAAGATAAAAGCAGGAAAATTTGCATATTTATCTACCAGTCTAGCACATCCTGATTCCCGTGCTATCTATGTTGTGTTTTTTAATGGGAGACCATGCAGATATTTTTTCCTCCCGTTGCAACACACGGTCATGTTTGCTAGTAATATTGAAAAAAGCACAGAAGAGTCCTGCTATTTTTCTAAAAAAAATAGTATTACGCCATGGGCTAGCTAGTGTGAATTGGTCTCGGATTGGATTCAGTTCAGTATATATTCACCTAAGGCGTAGACAAATTCAAACTGGTTTTTCTAAACTACACTACATCGATCGTAGCCTCGTAGGTAACCTGCCGGTGGACGACCAATCCGAACAAACAAGCTGCATCTCAACAAAAAAGAACAGAATTGCTAATTTTTTCATACGGATGAAAACATTTGGCTTTCATCCGTTTTTTGAGCCACGCGATCTCTGTCACGAGATTCGTGTTTCTTTCCGTCCTTTGTGGTGCGCTTCATTTTTTCTAGCGGATCCGCTCGCTATCCCGCATTCCCGCGTCGGTTTCTTTTCTTTTCTCCCCGTGTAGCTTCTTCTGTCTTTTTCCTTGCCGCTTGATCCCCACTTGTCATTTCGAATATGTAACCCGGAACAGAGGCGAGTGAGAGAGATCGCCATGGCGATTTGGAGCTGCCCCTCGCCGCTCCCGGCCCCATTATTTCGCCGCCCGTCGATTTTGTTCGTCTGATTTGGTATGTTCTCTTTGTTTCAGTGGCGGAGCTAGCCGAAAACTCGGGGGGGGGGGGGGGGCCTCCGCCTCTGCTTTGTTTGTTCCTCAGATCTGCTTGTTAGTGCGTAGGATTTTCTCGGTCAGATCTGTTGCTTGTGTCGTTTCTGGGATTGAAACTCGTCTGCCATGCGAATTTGATTAGGCTTTCTGGTTACTTGTTAGTTTGACTGATCTGTATGTGTATGTGTGTCACGCCTTCACCTGCCTCGGTGCCGGTGGACAACGAGTCGCCTTAACTTGATGAACCAGACGATGGCGCAGGACACAACAGTCAGACATGGTGGCAGAGGGTGAAGCCTCGAGTGGGTGTGTGAACAGTACAGCGGCGGCAATCCAGCTGGAGTAATGAACTTAGATAGATTGTTGTCGTGGTACTAGCTGTTACAAGTTATCTTGTGTAATAAATACTGTAGTAATTATTTTATTTGTACATGCATGCGTTGTGGCGCGACGATGTTGCGAGCTGGATGGGGCTCGATGATGTTGCGGTGCAGCACTCATCGGCGGCCACCGGTGCCAGCGAGTGTTGCGTAACATTGCAAGTTGGCGTTCCTGAAACCGCTGCCGGTGATGCAATGTGGCGTGACGACGTTGTTGCATAAGCAGGAGATGCACCCTGTCGGCCTCGGGCTGTTGCTGCATGGTCCGCTGCAACAGAGCGAGGACAGTACGGCAGGTTGATGTGAGTGAAAATTCGGCACTCCGGTGAACATGGCGGTGTTGCGCTCCGTGAGCGGCGACCCTGTTCATACTCATGGTACGCGTACTGGCATATGGTGAATCGGAAGAGAAGAAAGCACTGGTGCCTTGACCCCACCGAACGGCTACACCGAGTGGACCGAACGGCTACCAACCTGATTGATTTTCATGGATATCAGTCGGATGATGCCTAACGGTGGCCATTATTCTTATGAGGAAATTGCAAGAATACTTTAGATCGATTCATCATGTCATGGCAGTCAAAGAACACAAAAATAATAATAAAATAGATGCATGTCTGTAGACCACCTAGCTAGCGTCTACTACAACCACTGAAGCGAAATGAAGGTGTGCCGTCGTTATATCCCCTTCCTCACCGTGCGCTGTGCGCCTTTTGTGGGGATATCCTCCTCATGTGGGCTGTGAGGAGATGACCATTTGAGGCCTTTTAGGCAGCCCAAAGAGGCGCGGAAGCCCACTAACTATTAGAGTTATGACCTAGGATCATTTTAGACTTTGCACATGAATGGATGGAGTACCCTCCATCCACCAGGCACCATCAAGTGTGACGAAAATCAGTTCATCTTTCAAGAGAGAAGAAGAGAGAAAACCAAAAAAGCAAGGGAAGAAGAGGAAGATTGAAGGAAGAAGAAAAGGGAGCTTCTCCCCAAGGTTGTGATGGTCTAGATCCACTACCTTGTCTCCTTCAAGCTTCGGTTCCACCATCTTTAGTGAGATTGTTCCAATCCCTAGTTCTTGAACCCCAAATCTTGTTGTGTTCATTCAAGATTCAAAAACGAAGTGTTGGTCAATCCCGGATGTTGGAAAGGTAATGAATACTGGGCAAGAATGGATATTCCATTTGGTAAGTGAGCTCAATGAAGTGCAAAAGATGCAGCTCTTTATGCTACTTTGGTGCATTTGGTATGTAACCAACGAAGTGGTACACTCTAAACCTGCTCCACCGCTGGACGTATCTACGAGGTTCTTGTGCAGCTATGTTTCTTCCATCATGAATCTGAATATAAAATCTGAACATGAGTTGATCAAAGGCAAGTTTGCACTTGAATCTGAACAGATACTGCAGCAAGTGTCGGATGCCATAGAACCTACTGAACTGAAGTGGGAACCGCCGATGCAAGGTTTTGTTAAACTGAACACTGACGGATCTTTTCTTGCATCTGATGGTTCTTCGTCCACGGGTATGATTCTTCGAGATACTACAGGCAATATAGTGCTCGCTGCATGCCGTCACCTACTAACATGCACGGATGCATTAGAAACTGAACTTTGTGCACTATCGGAAGGAATCACACTATCTATGCAATGGAGCAATCTACCTCTTCAAGTTGAAACTGATTGTTTGGAGGCCATTTGTATGGTGACAAGTGAGAAGCAAGATAGATCAAGATTTGTTTTCTTGGTCCAAGAGATTAAACAGAAGCCTTTAGAGAGGAAGACTCATATTACTCATGTACGACGTAGTCAGAATAAGGTGAGCCATTTTTGGCAAATTTTGGTAGATTACATAGTCGTACTGCCGTATGGCTAGGTGCAGGACCCCCAGGTGTTGCACAGTTATGCGCCTCTGATTGTATCAATCTTTGATGAGTAATATAATTTTTATTCCCGCAAAAAAAAGATTAACAAATCCTATGAGTAGGAATAGGAAAGGAGATGCCCTTTGATTCACATCATAGGATTTTTTCCATTGAGTCTAGGCTAATGTTTATTTTCCTATGAAATGTGGAGGATAGGGAGAATTCCTCCATAGGAATAGGATTCCATTCCTACAAACCAAAGGGCTCTAAAGGAATTTTTCCTATAGAAATCCTATCCTATGAAATTCCTACAAGATTCCTCTAAACCAAAGGAGGCATAAATCTTGATGTAAGAGATCCTCTAGTGCTGTCTAGGGAAAAACTTGTTGTATCCCACATTTGATAATAGTGAAAGAGGATTTGGGTGGCTTCGGCCGTGGTTTTTCTCCTCGAGTTGGGGGGGTTTTCCATATAAAAATCTGGTGTGTCTCAGTTGATGCTTGCTGCTGTCCAGAAACGTACTCCTACCACAAGACACTAGGCTGAGGAGTGCCATGCCTGGTGCTGAGATTACTTGTTTCCGCTGCAGTTTTCAGTTAACCACAAGTGCATTTGTGTGCTAATTTCCCAACACCTTTCACCGTGCTCCTCCTCTCGCTTCTGTTCTGCACCGTGAGATTCCTACTTTGCGGTCTTTGCATTGTTCTTGTGTGCCAGCAGTTCACCGGCGGCAATCCAGATGGAGACATGGGCGTAGATAGATTGTTGTTGTACTAGCTAGCAATAGATTACCTTGTAATATAATTGATTCTCTTGCGTTTGTCTTACCGGGAAACCGATCATCGATATGCTCTGCATAGAAAATCGCATTAGTTAGAAACCGATCATGTGTTGTTTGATGCAGTATCAATCTATGGGCACGCAGATGAGAGATGCAAAAGGCAGGTGTTGAGTCGAGGTGGAGCATAAAGTTTGTGTGCCCTATGTGCAGGTTGTCGCAAAACAGTTTACCGCTCAGGATTAATATCAAGCACAAGCACATTGATTTGTATACTGGTGCCGTAAATCAGTTACAGGTTGGATGAGGATGGTAGCCACTTGTTCTTGAGATGCAAGATGGTGAAGCTACTATAGCAGGCTTTCCAACTTAAAAGAGGAGACGCTAGCTAGCACTTGTAAGTGTGTCAGCCCGTCGGCCGTACGTGCTTGATCAATATATATTTGACGCCGGAAACAGAAAAGTGAGACATTATTTTGATACTTTTGCGGGATTGGTGCTCGCCCTAAAAAAAGGTCAACAATGGCAATAAGAGGATGACATACTACTAGAATCGCCCTGTTTGCTGAGTTCCCCGTGAAGTCCAGAATCAACTAGGAAAAATCTTCACGGAGTCCCAAACTCGGCGAACAACACTCGCTAGATAGGGCCCGCTTGTCAAGTTCTTTCTATCGAAAACTCGGCTTATATTTAAATAATCTTTGCCGAGTTTCAGCCTTTCCAAGAACTCGGCAGACCACACCGTCAGACGGGACGGGCGTTAACCGATATGCCATGTGGCACAAAGCTCTGCTGAGTCCCAGTCAGCTAAACTCAGCAAAATCTTTGCCCAGTTCCTAACTCAGCAGTACCCTGACGAGTAAGAAGTTGCCACGTGGTATGAAACTCAGCCAAGTTCCAACCTGTTAAAACTCGGCAAAATCTTTGCCCAATATGAAACTCGGTAGTACCCTGGCCAGTAAGAAAATAACACATGTAATTAACTAAGCTATGCCGAGTTCAAATCGAATGAAACTGGGCAAACATTTTGCCAACTACTTTACTCGGCAAACATCTGTTTAACAGATTTACCAATTCCAAAGTTTGCGATCGTAAGTGAATCAAAACCTTCTCGTTATTTCAGGGCGGGGGAGGAGTGGCTTCTTGTGACTCTTCGGTATTCACACCTAAAGTGTAGACAAATTCAAATCTTTGTTTTTTTTCTAAACTACATCGATCGCAGCCTCATAGGTAACTGGCTGGTGGACGATCAATCCAAACAAACAAGTAGCAACTTAAGAGCATCTACAGCCGGACATAGCAAATATGACCCCTTAAACGCCCGCGGACGAGCCCGGTCAGTGACCGGGCGTGTCCGTTTTGACCCCCTATTTATCCATCCGTGCAACGACACTCCTCATTTTTCTTCTCATATGTTCCGTCAGTTGCATGTGATTGATGGAGATGAAGAGAGAGAAATAAAAGAAAAAAATAAAGAAAGAAAAAAGATGGTCCAGGTGGGGCCGCGTCCTACGTGGCAGAATACTCGGGCGCGCAAGGGCGTGTCCACGAGCCCTCATATCCTTCCCATATTTGAAATGGATATGAGGATTCACAGACAGCCCAGGCGTATGGGGATGATATGAGGGATCCTGTTGGGTCCTGTTTTTCCTTCTCTCCCTTATCCGGTCACTGACTGGGCGCGTCCGCGGGCGTATGAGGGATGGTTTAAGGCTTCCGGCTGTAGATGCTCTAACAACAAAGAAACCAAACCAAACCAAATAAGTGCGGCTGATTCCCCTACACAGCGGCTAGGGTTACGTATCCTCTCTGGCGACTCACGCTGCCATTGAGTTCCCCGTTCTCGTCCTTCCAGCGATCGTGATTCCGCCCCCCTGTGATGTTAGGTCCTTTGCCCAGTTAAGATGGCATCGCCCTCGGATGTGCACTTAGCAACAAGTGCTGGCGGCAGCGGCGTTGTCAAGGCAGATCTTGGTGACTTTTTTTATCAATTGGATCTGATAGACGAAGATTTTGATGATGTCATGATTGATGAGGAAGATCCAGCGTTGAAGGAGAGTGTGCGCTGGCTTGCCCTTGCTAGGGTTCACACCGGGAAAACCTTCAGCCAACCTGCATTTTACAGAGAGATGAGAGTTGCTTGGAACCCAACTCAGGAGATACGTTTCCGCCCAGTTGGTCCCAACTCCCAACCTATTCGTCTTCCAGGTGGCGTGTCTAGGAGATTGGGAGAGGATCATGGAGTCTGGTCCTTGGTTGTTCAGAAATTGGGCAGTTTTGCTTTGTCCTTATGATGGTTTTAGCCCAGCAGAAGAGGTGAGTATTGTGCATCTACCAATTTGGTTGCAGATTCATCGTCTTCCGGATGGTTACTGCAAACATAATCTTGTGGAGAAGCTTTTAAAGAATTCTGGGAAGATACTTGAGATGCGCATGAATGGTAATTCCAGCGGAGATTATGTGCGCGTCCGTGTGCGTCATGACGTTCAACACCCTCTTACGAAGTTCGTCGGTATTGTTAAAGGGAAAGAGAGGCAGGTTTTCTTGGTTCGCTATGAGAAGCTTGCTCGTTTCTGCAAAAAGTGTGGCCTCGTTGGCCATGACCACAAAGAATGTGGGTCTGGGATTCATGACGAAAAGGACCTGAAGTTTGGTGACTGGTTGTATGTTGATTCGCCTAACAGACCGAGAACGGACAATCCTACTGCTGATCCTAGCAATGGGAAATATGGCAACACGAGAGATGATTCTGCAGTACCAAAGAACAAGCTTGTTAACAAGGAAGTGTTGAATCCTGCGCTATCTGACACAGTGTACAGGCCCAAGAAGAATGCAATTGATTTAGTGGAGGTGGACAGGAACTCCCGTAAGCGTTTCAACCTGGATCCAATGGCGAATGGTGCAGCCGGGGCTCCTGTTGGTCTTCTTGCTATTACGGATGGAAAAGGAGGTGACCTTGCTGTGGAGGAGCTGTCAACTACTCCATCCGTTTCAAAATAGATGTCTCAACTTTGTACTAATGTTAGTACAAAGTTGAGTCATCTATTTTAGAATGAAGGAAGTAGTTCTAATGGTAAACGTACCAAGACGGACAAGAGTGGAGACAATAACAATTTATCTGCGGACTCCTGGGATGGGAGCCGCACGTCCCAATGAGTCTATACTCTGTTGGAACTGTCGGGGGGTGAGAAACCGCTGGACAGTTCATGAGGTGCTGGCCCTCGCAAAAACCAATATCCAGAAGTTTGTCTTTCTATGTGAGACAAGGCAAACTAAAGAGAAGATGGAGAAGTTTAGATGGAGGCTGGGCTTAAAGGGTTTCTGTGGTGTTAGTAGTAATGGAAGAAGTGGTGGTTTGGCCTTTTTTTGGGACAAATCGTTAATGGTGACTGTATTGGATCGTTGTGCACGCTACATTGATGTGCAGATGACGGACAATCAATATCTATATCTATACCTATACCTACCTACTAATACTAATACTAATACTATACTAATACTAATTACTATTACTAATATTACTAATACTAATAAAAGAAATAGGTATTCTTAGTCCGTCATGCTATTTTATAAAAAAAACCTGATGTTTCTGACATTAGTCCGTCATGCTATTTTATAAAAAAAACCTGATGTTTATGACATAAAAAGTAAATATCAAATGTTTTTTAAAAATACTCATATCTTCTAAACCGTAACTTCAAATTTAACATGTTATGTATGGAATTTGATTAGAAAAATATATAGAATCTGAATATGATGTTATTTTACCTGTTAATCATTTAAAAAAAATACTATGTAGGATGCAATCTCAATCAATAGTGCATTATCCGTCTTTCTTTCATATCGGTACTGATCCAGATTGTGGATGAACATCTCAGCAAAATCAGGACTAGAGACATAATTGAAGATCACTTGCCTGTTTCTTTGTATGTATTAAATCTACATATAAGTCGCGTTTAAATAGAAGACATGTGAAATCTTCAACATGCGCTTTTGTAGGCAAAGACCATCTTTGTTCTGGCCGTAGCTACAAATACTCAGATAATGGACCGTTTTTTGTAAATTAAGAGCATGTGGTATTCTTTACTCCCGTTGCAACGCACGGGCCCTTTTGCTAGTGGTACTGATGTCAGCTGGCGAGGTACCTTTGTGTACGGTGAACCACGGGTGGAAAATCGTCATTTAATGTGGGATCATCTCTCTCAATTACGTGCTATCTCCCAAGGCATGTGGTTTGTTTGTGGAGACTTTAATGAGGCTATGTGGCAGCATGAACACCTTTCGCGCTGCACGAGATCAGAAAATCAAATGATGGAGTTCCGGGATTGCTTGGAAGTATGTGAATTGGAGGGTCTTGGGTTCTCTGGATTTCCCTATACATATGATAATGGTCAGCCCGGTGATAGAAATGTCCAGGTGAGGCTAGACAGGGCGGTTGCAGACGAGGCATGGCGTGATTTCTTTCCATTGGACAAGGTGGTTCACCTAGCCTCGCCATGCTCAGACCACTGTCCGGTCCTTGTCCAGCTTCAGGTCGACGATGAGCCTCGACGACAGCGTCCCCCACCATGATATGAGATTATGTGGGAGCGGCATTCAGCACTTCCTGGAATTATAGAGGAAGCTTGGGCAAAGAAAAGGCCTGCTGGCAACTTGGGGGAGGTTGCAAATTCACTCAAGTCTGTCTACGTACGTGCAGTGCTGAGAACTTTGGCCAGATCAGAAAAAAGTTTGAGAAACTAATAGCTTAACTGGATGAGTTGAAACTGAGTTCAGCTGATCGTGTCCTCATCCGTACAAAGATGAATGAGATGGATGAATTACTGTATCACGAGGAAATGCTTTGGTTACAGCGGTCACAGATCACGTGGTTGAAAGAAGGCGATTGTAACACAAAATACTTCTTTCGTCGTGCTGTTTGGCGGTCACGACGTAATTATATTCAACGACTTTGTCGTACGGATGGCACTTGGTGTCATGTTCCGTCAGATATGGAGCGGATGGCAACATCGTACTTCAAGGAGGTTTATACAAAGATTCTACACTTTCCCTTGAGTCGGTATTGGATTGTATTCTGCCTAAGGTGTCAGCCGAGATGAATGCTTCTTTGTGTGCGCAATATAGGAGAAAGAAATATCTAACGCCTTGTTCCAAATAGGGCCGCTCAAGGCGCCAGGTGCAGATGGGTTCCCAGCGCGTTTTTATCAATCCAACTGGGTTGTGCTTAAGGTTGAAATTATTTCTGCAGTCCTTGAGTTCTTTGACACAGTTATGCCAGAAGGCGTTAATGACACGGCAATCGTCCTGATACCTAAAGTTCAACATCCTAAAAACTCAAGGATTTTAGGCCCGTTAGTTTGTGCAATGTTCTTTACAAAATAGTTTCTAAGTCCATGGTTAATAGGCTACGTTGTTTGCTCATGGATCTTATTTCAGATAATCAGAGCGTGTTTATTCCGGGACGGCTAATTTCGGATAACTCCATTCTCGCTTTCGAGTGTATCCACCATATACAGTCCTTGCGGCAGGGTGCCCCTGCTTTATGTGCATACAAATTGGATTTATCAAAGGCGTATGATCGTGTGGATTGGGTCTTCTTGGAGAAAGCCCTACTTAAATGGGGCTTTGATCTGGTTTGGATAGATCAAATTATGGCATGTGTTTCTTCGGTGAAATATTCTGTTAAATTTAATGGTAAATTATTGGAGTCTTTCACACCATCGAGAGGACTGCGGCAAGGTGATCCATTATCTCCCTTTTTGTTCCTATTTGTTGTTGACGCACTATCTGCTTTGATTAGTAAGTCAGTGACCGAGGAGGGACTAGAAGGGATCAAGATTTGTCGGAGAGCTCAAGTTATTTCACACCTCCTTTTCGCGGACAATTCTTTGTTATTTTTCCGTGCTTCCATGAAACAAGCAACATTGGTGAGAGGTTTGTTGAACACATATGTCTCGGTGTCAGGGCAAGTTATAAACCCTGCAAAGTGCTCCATCCTCTTCTCGGAAAATTGTTTGTTGCCGGAGGCCGTAGGAATTAAGTCAATTCTGGAGGTGACTCAAGAGCTTTTTGATCCTAAGTATCTTGGTTTGTCTGTACCTGAAGGGAGAATTCATAAGGGGAGATTTCAAACAGTGCAAGCCCGACTTAGTAAGAGGCTCGTTGATCGAGCAAGGAACTATTAATTAAATCAGTTGCACAGGCCATACCCACCTATGTGATGAGTGTATTCCGGCTGTCGATGTCTGTACTGGATGATCTTATAGTACTAGGGAAAACCTTATACACAGAACTTTATCAGTAACGCTGGTTAAAAAAGGGCGCTAGTGCTACATAGCAGGAGCGTGTGCACGTGAACCGCGCTACAGATCCTGGTGTAGCAGTAGCGCTTCCTCAGGGAAAAACACTGCTACTAAAATTTCCACTACTAAGCCGATAGACTACGAATAGTTGTAGCGATCTTCGGAAAACCGCGCTACCTCTAAGATTAGTGTAGCAGCGCGTTTTCCATGAAAAGCGCTACTGCTAATGAAAATAAAATAAAATGAAAAAAATAGAAAAGTAAATGAAAATGAAAGAAATAGAAAAAGGAGAAAGGAAAAAAAATGTAAAGAAAAAATAAAGGAGAAAGGCCTAGCAGTAGCGTCTGTTCATAACAAGCGCTATAGATAATATAACAGCAGCGCGTTTTTTAGACCCCCGCTATAGAAAGGGAAAAGAAAATAAGAAAAGAAAATGAAAATAAATAGCTATAGCAGTAGCGCGTTTTGTAAAAAGTGCTACAGCTAACTTAGCTATAGCGCGTTTTTACTTCCATCGCTACCGCTACGTTTGACTTAACCCCCGTGCGGTTTCCCTACCCCGGCCACCACTTCTCCCCCAAATCCCTCACCCCACTTCGCCGCCGTCTCCCCACTTCGCCGTCGCCCCACTTCGCCGCCATCTCCTGTCGACATCGACGCCCCGGAGCCACCACAGCCGCGCGCCGTCGACGCCACCGGAGCAACCCTCGACGCCCCTGCCTCCCTCGCCACAACTGCCTCCCTCACCGCCACCGGAGACGCCCCTGCCTCCATCGCCACCATTGCCTCCCTCGCCACCACCGGAGCCATCGTCTGTAAGCCCCACCCCTCCTCTCTCTCTCTCTCTCTCTCTCATGCATAGCACAAACATTGGACACAGAACTAGCTAGCTAGGTTAACTAGTTTAATTAGGTTAATTATCTAGGTTAGTGCAAAAACTTAGTTAGGGATTTGACAGAGAACTAGTTAGGTTAACTAGTTTAGTTAGGTTAATTATCTAGGTTAGTGCAAAAATTTAGTTAGGGCTTGACAGAGAACTAGCTAGGTTAACTAGTTTAATTAGGTTAATTATCTAGGTAAACTAGGTTAAATAGCTAAGTTAAATAACTAAGTTAACTAGCTAGGTTAATTAGGTTTGTTAGGTTAACAAACTAGGTTAACTAGGTTGGCTAGGTTAGAGCAAAAATTTATTTTAGAGCATTCGGTCAGAAGGGTTAGAGAAAATGGAGTTCCTTTGCAATTTAATTGGGTTCTGTCCTAGGCAGAGAAGCGTTAGAGAAAATAATGTGTGTGTGTGTGTGTGCGAGAGAGAGAGAGAGAGGAATAGCTATAACAGAATTTGGTTTCTGTCCTAGGCAGAGAAGTGTTTAGTGAGGTCATTTTGCAAAGGTTTTTGATTTTTGAAAAGACCACTATTTTTCAAGAAAAATAATTTAGGCAAGTTTTATTTTAAAGACGATCCCTTCCTAGACTTTTAGCTTTAAACAAAATACAAAAGCATTTAGCTAAAAATAAAAACAGTAGCTATGGCATTTAGCTATAAACAAAAAAAAGAATTGATGTTATATGATATATGTCATTGATGTTCAGTTGCATATTCCATTATTGTTGATTATATCTTTTCATTTAAGTGGTCATGTTATATCTTTTCATTGAAGTGGTTCGATTGTGTCCAAGTGGTCTTTTGTTGTTTCCAGGGAATGAAGCCGAGTGGCCTATGTTTTGCCGGAATGTTGATTCATTTCCGTTCTGGCAAATTTCAGGTGCTCGATTTGTCCACTTTTTAGCAAAGGTCATGCCGAACATTGTTATTTATGCTTATGATATGTTGCTTCTATTTTTGCCAAGTCTGTCTCTTTCTGTTGCTCAACTATATATGTTGCATATCATCGACTCAAGTGACGATGCAGGTGCATAGATCATCGATGACGAAGAAGTGCTACGCCAGTAGTAAACAACGAGTGGCCGGAGTATCAGGCCCAGGTGTACCGGTTTCCGATTTCAGAGCGACAACCAGTAGTTAGTTTAGGCTCACGCTAGTGCGAGAGAGGGATACGAACCGACGCCTCAAGAAGTACTACATTATGTATCATGAGACATGTCATGTAACTTGTATAGCTATAAAGTGGTTATGATGTGACGATATAATTTGTGTTGGATGATATGATGAGACTATTATGTGTATGATATGATGAGCATATTGCATGTTTATGATATGATTAGAATACTGTATAAAACCTATACAAAAACATCGTAAATACACAGCAAAAAAAAAGATATGAGAAAATATAGTAGTAGCGCTCTTTAACGCTGGACAGGAAAACGCTACTGCTAAAGCACTTAGCAGTAGCGCTGGTATGGGAAGCGCTACTGCTAAACGCTAGCTGTAGCGCCTTATCAGTAGCACAGACACCCGCGTTACTGATACACCACATACCCGCGCTACTGCTAGGCTTTTCTCTAGTAGTGTTACACGATTAATGTGGCGATACTGGTGGGGTGTGGAGAAAGGAAAATGAAACATGTCTTGGTTAAGTTGGGACAAGATGAGGCTACCAAAGTCCAAGGATGGTATGGGTTTCCTTGACATGCGAGCCTTTAACCAAGGGCTGCTCGCAAAGCAGGCCTGGCAACTCCTTGATAATCCGGAAAGTTTGTGTGCAGGATTATTACGAGCGAAGTACTATCCCGATGGGAATTTATTGGACATAGCATTTACAGGAAACTCTTCAGCAGTGTCAAAAGGAATTGAACATGGTCTCGAACTGGTTAAAAAGGCATCATTTGGCAGGTTGGAGATGGTTCATCGATACGTCCTTGGAGGGATCCTTGGATTCCTCAAGGCGATAATTTTCGGCCTGTCACACCAAAAGGGAACTGTCGATTCAACAGTGTGTCTGATCTTCTTGATGATAATGGTGCTTGGACGGTGCAACGCTTGTATGACCATTTTTGGCCGTTGGATGTCCGTGAAATTCTGAAAATCCGTACTTCGCCGAGACAACGTCAAGATTTCTTTGCATGGCATCCGGAGAAGAACGGGCGTTTTTCCATGAAAAGTGCGTACTACCTGGCGACGGCCGTGCACGATGAACAGTTCATCGGCAGGGCATCGATCACTAGTCCCGACGGGAATCGATCTATTTGGAATCTTATTTGGAATTCTTGTGTTCCTTTACGCATGAAACATATGGCTTGGCGAGCGGCGACGGGTGCGTTGGCTACTATGGCGTGCATGCAGTATAGGCATTTCGTGTCGCGTGGGACGTGCCCCCTCTGCGGCACTGTGGAGGAAGATAGCTACCATGCATTGGTTGCATGCAACCATGCACATAGCATTTGGGAGGCCATGAGGCGCGTCTGGTCGCTCCCCTGTGACCATCTCCTTATTAACAATGGGAAAGAGTGGTTGCTAAACCTGCTGATTAATTGTAACGATGTCGAGCGTGACCGTGTTCTTATGCTTATATGATGCATCTGGCAATTACGGAATGATCTTACTCATGATAAAGAGGTTCCCCTGGTGGCTGCTACGGTGGACTTTTTGGAGAGTTATATGTAGTCTATTGGAGATGCTAGTAAGTATACCACAGAGGAAATTATTAAGGGTAAAATGCCAGTTGTTGATTGGACTTTGCCTGAAGTAAGAGTGGTCGCAGCTCCTAGGCTTTGGCTGCCTCCTCCAACTGATTATGTTGCTCTATCAGTGGATGGGTCCTTTTCAGGTGAGTCTGGTGCAGCGGCGGCAGGGATGATTCTCCGACATGACAGTGGGTCAGTTATTTTTGCTGCATATCGGTTTATTTTTAATTGCAACGATGCACTGGAAGCGGAGTTACATTCAATCATGCAAGGAATGGCCCTTGCTTTACAACATTCTAACTTTCCAGTCATTGTCCAATCTGATTTAAGTGAAGCTTTGTCTAGTATTACAGGAGATGGACTAGTTCGTTCTGCCTATGGACATCTGGTGGCTGAAATTAAGGAGTTGATAAAAGACAGGGAGTTTATTCCTCAGAAATTATGTAGGGATCAAATTAGAGTTGTTGACGTTTGGCAAATTATAGTCGTTTAGAGTGTACCATAACTCTCTCATTATAGAATAAAACTCTTTTTTCCCTGCAAAAAAAACGAGTGAATAGCAAAAAACTACCACATTACGGGTCATCGTTCCAAAAAACTACCGCTTTTTTAATCTTTTCAAAAAAACTACCACAAAATTGTTCTGCTGTTCCAAAAAACCCAAATGACCATCTGACTTAGAATTAATCACGTTTATGATAGGTCGGGCCCGCTCCTAAACAGACCGTTTGTTGACTGTTTGTTTGACCGTTAACTTACAGCTGGATCCCACATGTAAGTAATCTCTCTCTCTCTCCCTTATCTCTCTTCTCTCCCCTCCCTCTCTCCCTTATCTCTCAATCCCGAGCGCCACGGCCGGCGGAGCCACGGCCGCCGCCGCCGCCTGGTCCGGCCACCACCACACCATGGGGAGGGCCTCCGGGCCGGCCACCACCACGGCCGGCGCAGCCATGACCGCCGCCGCCAGGGCCGACCACCACCATGCCATGGGGAGCGCCTCCGGGTCGGCGACCACCACGACCAGCGCAGCCATGGCCTCCACCTCCAGGGCTGACCACCACCACGTCGTGGACGCGGCGCCGCCTGCGTGGCCGCCACCTCCTGCCACTGACATCGACGAGGACACGTGCGGCGGGTGGTGCACCGGCAGCCGCCACTACGTGAAGCTCCGCGACGCCGAGCTAGACGAAGACGGCCCGTGGTCGTTGCAGGGTGCGGCTGACCCACCGCCGCCTCCCTTCACCCCACCGTTCCCCGTCGCGCTATGTCACCTGCGACTGCTGCCCTGCCATGGTCAGCCACCGCGTGCAGCAGCAGCAGCTACGGAAGAGCGGGAGGAGCGGGAGCCACCGCGTGCAGCAGCAGGAGCAGCGGCTCCGCCGTGTGCAGCGGCCGGAATGCCCTCGAGTTCCGCCTCCAGAGCAAGGTCAGACGACGTGCACAGGGTCCCTTCGTCGGCTCCGGCGATGAGCTCGCCGACAGGGACCCGATTGCTTTTTATACTTTCTTGCAGGGACCCGATTGCTTTTTATACTTTCTTGCAGGGACCCGATTGCTTTTTAAATAAAATTACAGGGACCTGATTGCTTTTATTTTTCCTATAGGGACCTGAATGCACTTAAAAAGTATGTGGGGCCCACCTGTCATAACCTGTTAACGGTCAACCTAACGGTCAAAGATAACGGTCAACCTGACGAGTGGACCCGAGCTGTCATAATTTCGTTTAAAACTTAATGGTTCAGTCACTTGGGTTTTTTGGAACAGCCCACCATTTTGTGGTAGTTTTTTGAAATATTAAAAAAAACGGTAGTTTTTTGGAACGATAGCCTGTAATGTGATAGTTTTTTGCTATTCACTCCAAAAAAAAACAAAGAAACCGAACAACCTACAAACCGATTGCAAACTAGTACGCCTTTTCCTTTAAATGTTGTATACGTAGTACGCACTTTATCTCTTGGCCCATAAAACCTCCGTAGTTGGCCCGTGCCCGTGCGGAGTACAGGCATCGTTGGAGTCCTCTTATAAGTCGGAGGTACGGGTACCAGACCAAACAACGCCAAAATAAACAACCCTAGAAAATCAAGAAACCAGGTACCGAAGCTAGGGCCTAGGGCACGCGTACAATGGCTGACAACGGGGAGCAGGAGCAGCTGCTGGTCATGACGGCGACGGCGGAACCCGACGAGTGTAGCAGGTGGGTGATGATCTGCCTTTTGGCCTGCGGGAGCGTCACGCTTCTCGGCTTAGCCTTGTACATGACGGAGGACTTCCAGAGCTGCCCTGCGCCTTCCATCGTCCTCCTACTCTCGCTTCTGGTCTCCCTTGGGGGATTCTACTTTTGCGCTCTCTGCATTATTTTTGTATTTGAACAGTTCATCGGCGGCAATCCAGCTGGAGTAATGAACGTAGATAGATTGTTTAATTGACTGTCTTATGTAATAATTATTTAATTGTGCATACATGCATCGATCGATCGATTCTGCACCCGATTGATCGATCTGTTTCACAGGGCGCCTCGCATTGTCTTGTTTTTAACCGAGAAATCGATCATCGAATTATCCGGTTGATTAAGGGTACTCCCTCATGTTCTTTTTAGTCTACATATAAGTTTTATCTGAAGTTAAAGTATCGCTACTTTGATCAAGCTTATAGAAAAAAGTATCGATATTCATAATGTCAAATTAAAATTGTCAGATTCATTATGAAATGTTGTTATAATTGTTGATATTTTTTAATATAAATTTGATCAAAATTTACAAAGTTTAACTTGACACAAATCTAAATACACAAAATAAAAAGGATTGAAAAGAGTACCATGCTAAAATCGTTACAAGCGCCCACCCCTACGGTGGACCTCCGGCCGATCAGGCTCACAGCAAAAACATCTCATGCCGAGAATAAAAATCATCACGAAGGTTGCACACCATGGCGTCATAGGCCATCACTCCTCCTTGGAGCAGCCCGGGACCCCACACCCGGTCAAAAAAATCATATCCAGATGGACGTCTTAAATCAGACTCAATGCACGGACTAACCGGCACCCTATATGTGGGGAGGTCCGGGCGCGTCTGTCACGTCAAACCCGGCTCACGTTGGCCCACCCGACCCTATATATATCCGTTCTATCCGCTCGCCAGACCAAACACTAGCCACTCCACTCCGCCACCCAAACTCATGTTCGGTGATATCCGGCCTTCTTCGGCATGGGGGGCAGCGGAGCTGACTCCGACCACTCTGATTTGCCGACTGGGGTGTCGTCCCATGAGGGTTGAAGAAGACAAGGGTCATCCGCATTGCACTCCGCCGCTCCCGGGGGACTGCGCCCGATCAACGGCAGGATCTATCTGGCACGAGTCCATTGCGTCAGCGCATCGGCCGCTTGGATCCTCCGGGGCTGGATTATCGCGGTCCCCCAGGATCCTTCCAATCTTCCTTTCCCCATCACCGATCCACCGGAGGATGAGTTCTACCGGACCGCTGTGCCCGTCATGGGGAGAGGATTGAGGTTGGCCGAGGCCCGCCTCCCAGATGACATGGTGGGGGCGCGCACTGCTGATACGTCTCGAACATATCTATAATTTTGTTTTATTAAATGATATTATGTTATCACTTTTGTATGTTTTGTATGTCACTTTGTATTATTTTTCTGGACTAACCTATTAATTTAATGCCCGGTGTCTTTTTTTAGGTATCCCAAACTTAACTAACGTGAAACAATATTTAAAGGGATACAAAGAGGGTCATGAGGGAATATCAGCCACAAATAGCGACCCTGTGGGAGCGCTACAGAAAATTTTACAAGATTATGTGACTCCTTGTTCGAATCACGACCTTCCACCATAAAATCACATCTCTCAAAATTGGCTCTTCTTTTACTATTTCGTTCACCACTATAATATGAGGGTCTCCAATCGATTTGTTAATGTCCTCCACCACTACCTTGCAATCGCACGCGATCATCAAACAGTTCCAAGACAAATCATCAGCTAAGGCCAACGCCTCGCGGCACGCTGTAGCTTCGAGGACTGTCAGATCATTCACTCTCGCGAGGACAATCGCCGGGGATCTGAGATATTTGCCATATTCATCTCTCCACACCGCAGCTTCTGCACCCACATCGCCATCGCGAGACATGCCTCCATCGACATAGATCTTTACATGGCTACTTGAAGGAGGCTTCCATGTGTTAAAAATTGTTATCGCATGTGCATGCTTCCGTGGTGTCACTGTTCTTGTAATCATCTTTAGGCTCTCGAACTCTGAAATAAATCTTGCCACAAAAAGATGTGTCGACATTGGACTTTGATAAATTGACTCATGTATTGCTTTTCTGTGTGCTGTCCAAATCGCCTAGAGGGTGAATGCCATCTTAATAAAACCCACATGGGTTAATGTTTCCAACATGTTGAAGAGCCAAAGTTTTGCGTGAGGTTCCCATGACTCTACTATATGACCAGTCAACTGCTCATCACCCAGCGCCCAAACACATCTGGAAGCAGTGCAGTCAAGCCTCCAAGAATCAACATCACCACTGATTTGGCAATTGTTCGTGTCACTCATATTCCTATGATGTCAAACATCCTCCGACGGCAGCGGGTGTTTTGCCAGCCTCCAAAGAAAAGTTCTGATTTTACCGGGAACTTGCGTATTCCAAAGAGATGTCCAACGCTTATTTTCCGCCGCGGCATTAGAACCCGAGCCTCTCTGGCCCAACAGATATTCCTTATTGTTTCTTATAATTACCAACATACGATACGCCGATCTAACAGAAAACTCCCCTTCTTCTCAAATTGCCACACCCAAAAATCTGTCATTGGAGTTGTGCATAGGAGTACGTTCCTAATTGCCATAGCATCAGATAGAAGGAAGTTTTGTTGTAGTTTATCAACTCTCCACACGGCCGAGGTCCGAGAAGCTATCAATGAGCTCACTAACAAGAATAGGAGGACTATTTGTCAGACAAACAACTGGCCTCATTGATGCATCTCTTGGGATCCAATTACCAGCCCATACACAAGTAGTCAAGCCGTCACTAATACATCTAATGATGCCATGTGAGAGTGCATCTCTGCCCTCCAAGATGGACCTCCACACTTCGGATGGATGCCAACCCAATTCAGCCTTGAGGATGTCATCATTAGATAATATATTGCCTTAAGCAACCGGGAACAAAGTGAATAAGGCACAGTGAGAAGGCGCCAAGCTTGCCGAGCCAAAAGGGCTAGGTTAAAGAGCTTGAGGTCCCTAAACCCCAAGCCGCCACACTTCTTTGGTTGGGTCACAGATTTCCAAGATACCCGGTATGGTTTTTGCTTCCCCTCTCTGCTACCCTAGACGAACTAACAAATAAGTTTATTCATATTCTCACTTAGCCCCCTAGGCAATTTAAAGCATGACATCGAGAAAATCAGGACAGCCTGCGCAACCGATTTTACTAAGATTTATTTGCCCGTTGCTGCTATGGTTTTCTCAATCCATCCCTTTACCTTAGCCCACAATTTGTTCTTCATACATAGGAAGGTCCAAACGCGATGAAAATTTACAATGAATTTTTCTACAATATGTGCAACACTAGAAGCTTTGGGGAGGGACCAGAAGACCCACGAGGCTCCCACAAGCCCGGGGGGCGGGCATGCTTGTGGGGCCCACAAGCACCCGTTTACCCTAATTATTGGCATATAAATTTTATAATTTTTTGAAACCCTCAGAAACGAATCCGAAAGAATTTTATCGCCACCGCAAGCCTCTGTTCCTAAGCGATTCCGTCTGGAGTTCTTTTCCGGTGCTCCGTCGGAGGAGGAAATTCGTTGGGGAGGCCATCTTCATCAACTTTGTTGCCTCCATGATGATGTGTGAGTAGTTCTCTCTTTTGATATTCAATACAATGATCTTCTCTAAGATGGTTTTGATATAATTAATCTTTTGGGGTGTGTTTGTTGGGATTCGATGAATTTTGCGTTTATAATTGGATTATTCATTGATCTATTTTGAATCTCTTTAAGTTTCTCTCTTGTGTAATTTAATAGCTATGTATGCTTTCCGATCTATGAATCTTCTTTGGCGAATTAGATGAGTAGGTCTTCAGAGGGGGTGGTGCATAGTAGTGGATTCAATCTTGCGGTAATCTTGCCTTGTGACAGGAGGGACGAAAAAGAAAAATGCTTTGAGATGAATCTGATATTGTGTTGTTGCCACCAAGGTAAAACGATGGGTTTTGGTCATATTGATTGGTCTTTTTCTGTCTACATTATTTCATCTTTTTTATTGTGTTACTCTGGTTATCATAAACTTAATCCTTTGAGATGCATACTGGATAGTGGTGGGTGGAGTAATAGTAGTAGATGCAGTTGGATTAATGATCTACATGTCACAGACGTAATGCCTATGTGATATTGTGCCATGAATGATCACAATCACGGGCGCGGGAAGGGATTTGGGTGCATCTAGGGTGTCGAAGACGGGTGTGACACCTGCAAAGCCCTCTCCGCTCGGTTTGCGGTTTGTGGGAAAAATAGTCTAGTTCGGTCCATAGTTTTAAATAGCCGGCTATAGCTCCGTTATAGCCTTTTCATTCACAAATAGGCCGCTATAGTTGATTTGGAGGTCCGCCGCTATTTTCCATAACCCGCTATTTAAAACATTGGTTGTCCGAAAATGGGTGCGGAACTATGTTGGATGATAAAACACGTCCAGACCGCACGGTCAGATGGGTGCCGACAGCAGTTATCCGCATTGGAGTAGACGTCATAAATTTGAGCTTCTAAACTGAAAGTGAAAACGACAGCGTTGAGAAAAACATTGGGTACTGCGTGTTTGCTCAGGTTGCCAGTATACCAATTTTGCAATCAAAGGGGCAGGGGCTCAAGAATGCTGCTACAAATTAAGAATCAAGTATGCAATCAATCCTCACAAGATGTAGGATTAGCTGACCACCGTGGCCTCCCTTTTAACATTGCCCACAAGAAGCAAGAAACACTGAAATAAGGCATCCCTAAGCAATACGTGATCCATCGTCTCAGGGTAGCACAGCCAACTTTGCAGTTCAATTAAGCATAGATGCACGTCAGTTGAGTACTCAAGAATTTGTAAGGTACTCTTCGGTACAACCTGGGGCGGGCAGCGATGATTGGTGTCGCTCGAGCGGAAGCAACCCTCCTCCTGAGCTCCGGCGGCGGGATGGCGCTTAGATGTCGGCAGCCGGCGGGATGGCGCCTTGGTGGGCAGCGACGAGCGCCGGGCCGACGATCTCCGGGTTGGCGATGTCGATGAGCTCCAGGTTGACGACCGCGGGGTCGGCGACGGCCGGCTCGACGACCTCCGCGTCAGGGACGGCCGGCTCGACGACGAGCGCCGGTAGAGGGATGCCGAGGAGGGGCAGGTTGGCGCCCTGCGGGACCTGCTGGTTGCCGCCTTGGAGGACGAGCGGCGGGACCTGCTGGTTGCCTCCTTGGGGAACGAGCGGCGGGTCCTCCTGGTTGCCGCCTTGGGGGACGAGCGGCGGGACCTGCTGGTTGCCGCCTTGGGGAACGAGCGGCGGGTCCTCCTGGTTGCCGCCTTGGGGGACGAGCGGCGGGTCCTGCTGGTTGCCGCCGAGCGGCGGGCCGTTGGCCGGTGGCGGTGGTACGTCGATGACATGGTCATGTCGTTGGAGGAGGGGTACCCGCAGAGGCGCCGCCGGGTTGCTCGGCCACCTCGTGAGGAGAACCAGGAAGACGATGGAGCAGATGGCACCGGCAGCATTTTGTCCCTGCGCAACCGGCACACACGATGCGTCAGTAGTTTTCACACACACTGGCATAATAGATACTTGTTCCATGAATTGACTAGCGCCTTACCATTGCATGGTAATCTCGCTCTGGTACGACACCGAGACCCAACCATACCAGTGCGTACAGCAGCCCCACTGACGAGGACTTGCAGTCAGGCAGGTTCTCAACATACCTCTCCATCTGTAATGGAACGATCAGATGCACCGCAGAGACAGTTAATTAATTACAATTAAATTCATTTCATTTTTTTAGGATCTTGTCATGATTCATTCATATTTGTAGAGTGTATATATGACATACATACATTATGTGCAAGAAGAAAATAAGTGAAGGGATGGTTTTACCACAAATGCGGCTAGGGCGAGAGGAATAAAGGTGGCGGCCAGTGATGCCAGAGTGCACATCCACTGCACGGCCTCCGTGGACTCCGTCACAAAGCCAACGCCCATCGTCAAGCTGAGGTACAGAACGGCCACCGGGACACACACCCACCGCGTCGTCCGGCCATGGGCGTCGCCTGCGCAGTAGAGGAACAGTAGGAGATAGACGAGGAAGGCTACGATGCCGATCCCGTTGATCCAAACAGAACCATCGGTGTGCCACCCGTTGCTCATCAGGCTCAAGTAGAGGGCGCAAGCGTAGCTGAGCAGCGTCGCCACGAAGGGCTCCCCTCGCGTACCTCCTCCCACGGCATGCATCTCCCACGTCCCCATGCTCATGAACGTGTTCAGCCTGCAGAGATCGACAGGTCCATATGAGTTGGTGTTGCACCAGTAAATTAAGCTCGTACATCCACATGCCGAACACACACTGCGACCCATGTAACCATCCTGTGGCGAGCCGGCGTACTATAACGCCACCTGGGCTACTGTAGCCTATTTTTTTTCTAGTGTTTTTCACCATTTCATTTTTCTAGAACACACGAAAAAACTACTTACAGTATTGATTATTTTATGGTATAGTATGTGGCTATTTTTTGAATACTTTAGAACACATTTTTAATATTCAAGGAGTTTTTTTTTTGACAATAAGAACATTTTTTAAGTTCCAATATAGGAAAATAACATTTTCTATTTTTAAACATTTTTATCCAAACAGTTTTTAAAAATATTTATCATTTTTATAATTTTAAGAACAAAATGTTAAAAACAAAAGCCGATCAGGAAAAAGGTCTCAAAACTGGTCAGGGATCTACAAAACCAAGATCTGCGAGCAGGCAGCCTGTTGTGCGAGCCCCAAGACCTATACAGAGGCATGGCTACTATTGTACCAGGATGGGCTGGTAAAGGAGATTTGTTTGTGAAAAAAAGGCAATCAGAACCATTTGGTAATTCTTCAATGTCTCAAAAAAAAGGTAATTCCTCAAAAAAAACACATTTGGTATTTGCATGGCATGGACAGCAATGGGGCACAGCAGAATAGCATTGGGACCCCTCAAAAAGAAAAAGCAAAAGAGCATTGGGGTGCTGTGGAGGCACACACCTGGTGCAGCCACGTTAGCCACCATGTAAGCAATTTTATTTTGATGCATTGCTAATTGCTCATGTAGTGGTTCTATCAAGAGGTTAGCAGGTTGGTGACGTCTATGTGTAGTGTAAGCTGGAACGCGCCGTGAAAGATGATGCGTCTGCAAAGCATCAAGTAATGCACGGTAATATGACGGGCTCATACAACGTGGATGAAGGATGGTTGTAGTTGGAGACACATAAGGTGGACGGCCTGGACAGTCTAGCAGATTGACGTAAGGTCGGTCGGAATAGAAGACGGCAATGAGATTGGTGACAACGGCATAGGAGTGTGATGTTCTAGTAAGAAACTTGCATTTTAAGCCTCCTATAAATTTGTGATGGTAGACACACAAGGTAACACATGTCGACATAATAGGACATGTGCGCAAGGGGAGCCGGACTACAATGTACCTCAGACTATTCTAACCGTTTGATGTAAAAGGAAAATGCTGGGGGTAAATATGATAGACAGACAATGAGTAAAAGGAAGAAGTGACAAGGCTGTTTATATTATATACATACAGCGGTAGAAGCATAATAGCACCGGTTGTGATATATCCTGCAAGAAAGTGGACACACATGATGCACACGGTAAGTAGTCGATCCGCTGGTTTGTTGTTCATCAAGTAGCAACTTACCAGCGAGCACCAAGAGGAACATTGGCCAGGAAAGACTCATCAGCCAGTCCAAACCCGACTGAAAAAGTAATCCACGGTTAGAAAAGGCACACCCAAGAAATAACATACACGGTTAATTATTCTGCTCCATCCCAAGCACCACCAGAAACGACGCTCACCAAGCTGCTGCTGCTGCTCCACAGGAGCTGCGCCTGGGCAGGTGGTGCGCAGAACATCGGCGCCATGTCTCGCCGCCGGTCAGGACGTGACGTGGCCCGGCCTGTCAAATCCATGGAAAACAATCAGCAGCGACATCAGGTCCCTGGAACAGGAGAACATGCGGCCGGATGAACATGGAAAACTAATAGATCTAGGATTCCATTCGCCCGTGCCATGACCGCAGCTAGAGCAAAAAAAGCGAACCCTCTGGATTTTCCTGGCACCAAAATTTCACGGGAACGACCGGCGCATGGCCGCGGCGAGCGAGACGAGGAAAAGCAAGAGCACACGAAAAGTAAATCCAAGGTGTTACGGGGACGGCGGTGATTTTCCTCGCACGGCCGGGGACGAGTGGCACCAAACCGCGGCTAGCGACACGAGCAAGGAAAAGAAGAAGCGAAACGAAAAGTAAATCCGCCGCCGGTGATGCACTGATGCGCCTAATGATGCATGCGTACCTCACTCGCCGGCTATGCTGCAGCGGTGTCGCCGCCTGCCGGGAGGGACGGGCCGCTGGCCGCTGTGGATGAGATCGGGATTGGGGACGGGAGTGCCGGGGGCTGTGATTATATAGTAGCCGGATTGGCGTTGTGTGTGTAGAGAGAGGGAAAGCATTGTGTGATTAATGGAGAGGCTGCCGTGGTGCGTTGGTGTGCGTCAGAGGAGAGAGAGAGTGTCAGAGGAGAGAGAGATTAGTGTCAGAGGATAGAGACTAGAGAGAGGGTAGCTACGCGTGCGTGCATGCCCCCGTGGGGTTAATTACTCAGGAGCACCTAACCCCGTCCAGCGATTGGTTGCTTTGGTTTCTCATATCCTTGGCAACCGGCCGACACAAACTCCGTTTGGATTGAAATGGATCAAAGCGCTGGCCAATGTGCGGATCCAAACTTAAACCGCGTCCGCTCGGTGTCTAAACGCATTTCAGGTTCAAATTTTGTGTCCGGTTTGTGTCCACACGGATACGAAACGGACACGACGCGCGTCCTTTTGGTGTCCGCGGCCTCACCTGTCGGTCGCCCAACCATTGCCCGCAGTCCTAGTCAATGCCGCCACCTAACTCGGGCCCGCATGGCAATGTGTCGAAGCATCAGGTCCTCGTCCATTTTTAATGCAAGCGGAGGGGGGGGGGGGGGGGTGGAAGCTCATCCACTTCCATAACTATCACATCATGGGCTTTTTCAGCGGCAAGGGCAAGTTTAGCCCCGACACGAGCTCCTCTCACGCGTCGCCGCCGTCACCTCCCCAGCGCGTCTTGCCACCAAGGGAGAGGGAGCGGCTATACATACCAATGCACCAGGTGCAATGGCACTGGTAGTACCGCCAGCCCCTCTGGTACCCAGATGTCAACCTGCGCCATGGTTGGCATCTGGACCTGCACCGCATTTCGGTGCCGGCGGTACTCCGGTCGGTGCGGGCGCACACGGAGGAGGTGCGCAGGCGCTGCGAGCTGCTGACGCCGGAGTGGCGGTGGCTCCCAGCGTACGCACCAGACTCTCCCAACTAGAAGGCCTGGTTTAAGATGGGGCACAAGGAGGAGCGCTGACGCAGTGTCCATCTCGACCCTGTCGTCCCACCCCCCCCCCCCCCCCCCCATGGAGAAGGAGGAAGCTTACCAGGCCACGTTGGAGGCCGCCTTGCAACGCTCTCTAGAGGAGAGCATGCGCGAGGAGGACGCCAACTGGGATGGCTTGGAGGAGGCCCTCGTGTTGTCCGCGGTCATCGACTGTGTCACAACCCCCCCCCCCCCCTCGCCACGGTCGTCGTCGGCGTCCCTCCCCGAGCCCAAGGCCGAGCAGCCGTCCATAGAGCCCCAGTCACAGCGGTACCAATGGACCGGCCAGTTCCGCGAGTCGGTTAGCGTGCCGCCTGTGTGCCTCGGGGCGACGCAGGAGCAAGAGGCCGCGTCCCTCCAACAATGGATGGCCGCACGCTGGTAGACAAGCGCGCCGACGGTGCGCGATAGATGGAGCTGGAGCACCGTTTTGCGGGAGGCGGAGGAAGAGCACGCCCGTCTAGTAGCAGTTGAGCCGCCGGCGGGCCTGACCTCACTGGCCCAGGAAGGACGATGACGCCTAGGGCAGCCCGTTGATTGTGCAAGTTTTTAAAAAGTTTTATTAATATTTAAGTGGACTTTGGCCAGTGGTTGACCAACCCTTTCATGTTTAATTATGTTAAATTAAGTTCATTTCGGCCACGTGTTTCCGAAACTTATTTTTGACGCGGGTCCGCCACCCGTTGGATGCACCGGCCGACCCAAACCAAAAAGCGGACGCCCGTCCGCTCGGCCGACCCAAACGGATAAAAAACAGAAAAAATACGCGTCAGTTTGGGTCACCGCTTTGGAGTTTCCACATCCACATTTCTCATATCTAAACCATTAAATTCATGTGAATTCCTTCATGTCCATTATACACATGAATATCACAAGTAAATAACATTTCGTAGTGAAAATACATAGTTCAGACATAAAATTTCTTTTAAGTGCATAATTCAAACATTAAGCTCCTTATTTTTCATTGTCGATCCACATATGCTCCATGTGGGTCATTGAGTAGCTGCGCGTGCACCTCATGATCTTGAAAATTCTGATGCATTTGCAGAAAGTTCCGAATCTGGTTCGCATCTTGTTGTTCCGGAATGTGGACTTGTTCTCCGGGCATCTCAATATCATGGGTTTGTGCTGCCCCTTCACCCTCGTCCTCGACAATTATATTTGTGTAAAATGACACAACATGTCATCAGCTGTCACAATTAAAGTATCTGATTCCCACAAAAGGGTTGAAAACTCTTTTCCCATTGATCGAACCCTTGAAGTTCAAAATTTTCTCCACTTCCCTGTCCATTTTCTCTTGGATCCTCATGGTCCTCATCATCTTGGCATCTTCATATGACTCCGACAAATCAAAGAACTCCTTTCGCATCAATTCATCAAGCTCCGTGTTTCCATACTCCTCATCTGACGAGAATTTGAACCCATCGTTTTGCCTACAAAAGAAGCCAAATGACACTAAGATAATTTGTCGAACACATAGAGGGTAAGGTGTTAGTCCAAGCATAGCCGGACGTACCACGCCGGCGATAGTGTCTGGAGCTTTGAGACTGGCGAGGAGGAGTTCGTGTTGGTGGTAGTGGCAACATTGAGGGGTCCGGATGGGGTGGATCTAGGGGAGGACCGGTGCAGACGAGGGAGAATAGGCGAGAGGAAGAGGTCTAGTCCGGGAAGGTCGGGAGGTGGTGGTGGAATTTGTGGTGGGTCCAATGTGACGGACGCACCCAAATGCATTTGGGCCTCCTCATATCCACCCCAGATATGGGCTATGTTGGGAGTTTGCTCAAGGGTTACTTCAAAATCTTGGACAACCTTTCAATTTCATACCTCTAAAACATTATCTACCATCAGGGGTGTATGCAATTGGAGGGCCTAAAGAGGAATGAGAAGTAGTCCACCTCGAAAGCCGCATGCAATATGCTCACGGCTTGGATGTCATGGAAAGAACGGAATAACATGATCTTCATTCAAAATACCTCCGCATGACGATATTTTCACTCATTGTTGATGAGGCAAGGTGTTGGGAGTTTTTTTAGGGGAAGGTGTTGGGAGTTGGCTCGATCGATGAAATGCACTTGAAGACATTTTCAAGCGACCTAATTACCAAGGCTTCCATTTCTTTAAGGCTGGTTGTGCACGTGTGATTCCTAGTTTTGCTTGATTCTGAAACATAATTCCTTATTATTATTATTATTATTATTATTATTATTATTATTATTATTATTATTATTATTATATTTTTGTCTATAAGTAAGCTATATGTTTTTACATGCATTGTTGATGAGGCAAGGTGTTCACATCCGGCTAGACTAAATGCACTAGAAGACCTCTTAAAGCCACCCGATCACCTAGGCTTCCTATTCTTCAATTGTTACATGTGTGCCTTCTATTCCGACACCCATTTTAGTAGGGACATCTAGTGAAGGTCATTGTTTACACATAATGTTACCGATCTAGCCTCACATCTTAACACACCTTTAGCAGATACACAATCCTCCTTGAAATGGATCTAGCTTGCGTATGGGCCATATGCAGATTAACCCCAAATAATGACACTGCAGTCTTTCATCTAGCCACACTATATGTGTACCATCACACTAGGCAATCCTATTGTTTTGGGGTACGTAGGTGTAACCGCTCTCTCGCGTCACCTTTCTTAAGCAAGAGCATATAAGAGAAACAATGGTCTAGGCAGTGGACCGGAGGTGTAACCGCTCTCTCGCCTCACCTTTCTCAAGCAAGAGCACCTAAGAGAAAACAATGGTCCAGGCAGTAGACCGGAGAGGGAGAAGGTGATAGAGTTGAGATTAGCATGAGATAAAGTAACATAGCGTAGCTGGGGTTGCAGGGTTTAATGATGTGTTTGTCATTTCTAATGACCCCGTTTGCCCCTTCATTTTTTTTCATTTTAAGTATTTTTTTCATTCGTCTTTGCGTACATTTGTGCTTCAATTTTACACAACCAACTACTATAAAATAAGCACAACACATTGTAGTTCAGCAACTACAAACTGAGCCTAAGTGGGCGTACCATTCCTCTATTGTGAGACTTTGACATGTATGACCAACCTTATAAAAGGGTAACCTTCTCCTCCCTAGCCCCTGTTGAGAGTCTGTCGGATCACGGATCTCCTTTGTCGGCTCGACTAGTTGGAGTAGAGATGGGAAAGTTGCACAAGGCAGCCATGTATTTAGTAGATTTAGGTCCGGTCTTTGTGTGCAGTTTGGCACGATGCCGAAATGGAGCTTGCCACCGAGCTGCGTGCGGTGGCCTACAAGGGTGGTTGCGCCGATTTTTACTGCTACATGATGGAGTAGCGGTCGGCGGCCAAAACACTGGAATCTTCTTCCTAAATAAGCTGACGAGTCCCTCGGTTTGGAGGAAGGCCCGCTCTCCTCCCCCTACCGCGGTGGTCACTCCGGTGGTGGGGAAAAAAAGAGACTAAGATGATCAAGGGATCCTGGCGATTGGACCGTGGTTCGTCCTGGTCGGCGCTTGTGGAGGAGCTTTGGCGCTTGCCATGGTCTCTGCCCTCGTAATGTATGTGTTCCCTTGCTTGTTATGGAGCCTTAGAAGCACAACCATGCATTGGAAATGTTATAAACCTATTCATTTCGCAAAAAAATAAAGGAAATGGTAAACTTATTATTCCCCCACAAAAAAGAATATTACTGATGAATTTACAAAGAACTGCAACGGCGAAGATAAAAAACGTTTGAACACTTTCTGTCAGCCGATCGCCAAAGTAGAAACAGGTTTCATCTGAGATGCATGCGGCTGGCCTGATCCTGGCCGGACCCCAAAGCTGGCGGGGACGTACGTACGACAGAATCGTCGCGTGGGCCCACCCAATCATTCCGGCTGTCTTGGTTCGTTACGCACGTGAGACGCCTCCCACTAATTAAACCAACCAAATCCCAGCTTTCTTGCCGAGCAAGCAATCCAGCACAGCAGGTGAGGCGGAGAGCTGTGTGCCGCGTCCCGCCCGTCACACGTGTGGCGTGGAGCGTATTTCCAGGAGAGATGCCCGAGTTTTTACACCCAAGACACTGCCCACCGGGGCCCGCCCCGCCCGGAAGAGAGAGAGGGTGAGGGAATATGCCGCGGAGCCCCTGCCCAGTCCCCACCATCCTTCCCCTTCCTTCTTCCGCATCGACGCCACCGAACGGCGAGCCAGGTGCCGCCGCCGGCGGTTCGGCCTCACGGAGAGCGGTCGCCTGACGCGTCGATGGCCGACGGCGGAGCGACATCGAGCGCCGCCGCTGGAGGTCGCTTCGAGGGGCGGCAGCATGGACCGGCCGCGGGCGGGGCGTGGGTGGGCCCTCCTCTCGAAGACGCGCTCGGCGCTGGGTCACCGGCCAGTTCGGCTACCCGGACGCTGAAGTGGGGTGATCAGGAGGACGCGCTGCTGCGCCAGCGCCTCGTCCGTCGCACCGGCCCGCGCTCGCTCCCCACCGACGCCGTCGAACGGCGCGCCTCGTGCCGCAGCCTTCTTCCGCGCGGCCGGCGGTTCGGTCTCACGGCGATTGGCGGGCGACGTCGAGTGCATGTGGCCGCATGGCGCACGCCGATGGCCGACGTCGGCGGGGTGCGCGGAGCCACGGCGAGCGCCGCTGCTGGAGATGGGCTGAGTACGTTGCACTCGCCCCCGACCTCGCCGACATCCTCAACCCAAGCGCGGCCCCGCAGTGGCGTCGACGGCCTCGTAACAACGTGTTCACCTGCATCCGCAACGAACTCGACTGCGGCGGCTACATCTGCAGCGAGCGGTGTCGAAGAGGCTCCTGAGGTTGCCATCCTGATCCTTGCGCACCATCTGCTCGACTTCGGGTCTGGGCCCTGTCGCCGGCGCCATCCAGGCCGTCGAGGCCCCCCTTTCCGTGGCGGCCGGGCTTCCGTCCGATCCGGCGCGTGCGGAGTCCTCGCCTCCCATGATCTGGCCCGCCCCTCCCTTGGCCACGACGCAGCAACTTGCCATTGTTGCCAATGGCCGCGTGGACAGCAGCGGCGGCGACAACAGCTCCCGACGACCTCCAATTCGAGTCGTCCATGGGTGCCATCAGCGCGCTTCCACCGGAGCTCGCCTCACCTACAGCATCCACCCCGTCCACAACCACTGGCGACGCCGTTGTGGAGCTTGCTGTGAGTGACAAGGCGCTCAAAGTCTATACGACCGACGTCGCTGCTCCGACGCCCACCACCTGTTCGTCCATAGGCCTCGACCACAATGCAGAGGGCGAAGACCCTGCGGCCGAGTCCTTGCCTCCGGGGAATG
The DNA here is from genome assembly GCA_021605145.1 of Aegilops bicornis. Classification (NCBI taxonomy): domain Eukaryota; kingdom Viridiplantae; phylum Streptophyta; class Magnoliopsida; order Poales; family Poaceae; genus Aegilops; species Aegilops bicornis. Next base: position 58,760,117 of record CM038670.1, read on the forward strand.
TGCCCACATCTCTGATCTCGCCTCCAATGGACTTGCCAAGCCCGCCCCGCCAGCCTTGTATGTCCTTGAGCTTATCACCTTGGCGCCCACCACCTGTTCGACTGATTGCTCCAACAACGATCGATATCCACATGCTGTTCCTTGAGCTTATCAACTAGGCATTTTTCCACCCCATTTACATATAAAGTTTATTTAAAACGGAACTACGGTTATTTAGTTATGAAATAAATCATTTTAACATGGCATTTATGCAAATTAATGCAAACAACAATTTAAACATTTTAAATATGGATGAAAATGGCATATTATGAAACTAGATGAAAAACTAAGCATTTTCATATATAAATTATTTACATATGATGCATGATTGATTAGTTATTAAATGCATGAACAGCAAGGGTTATTCTGTAAAACTGTAAATCACTGGATAATGTCAAAATTCGCAGGCAGGGGAAAAAAATACATCGGGCCGAATCTGGAGCTAAAGGAACTGGGCGGCTCACCAGGCCTCATGGCCCGGTCGATGGAGGAGGTGAGGCCGGAAGGGGCGCTGGGCCTGGGGTGGCTGGTCAACGCGAGGTGAGCGAGCTGCTCCTTCTCGTTACTGAAGAACAGAGGCAGTTGCAGGTTCAAGGCGACGCAGAAAGCGGCATCACCGAAGGTCCTGGTGCCGGGGTCGGCGGGAACCGGCCAGAACGGGGCGGACTCGGCAGCCAGGCGGCGGAGCAGAGGAGATCCGTTCCAGATCGGGGCCGGGACGCGAACTTGACAGGCGGCTATGGTGCTGTTGTCTGAAGAAAAGGACATAACCTTCAGAGGGGAAAACAGGGCAAGGAAAAAGAGAGAGACGGGGATGGCAGGGCATGGCGACCTGCGGGGCTTCACCGGCGCTTACTCTCGCGGAGATGGCGACTGAAGGCGGGGGAGGTGGAGCAGAGGCAAGCCGGCGGCGTCGGGATCCTCTTGGCGGCCTTGGCGTGGTGCTTGCCTCCTGCTCGAGGTAGAGGATGCAGGGGAAGAAGAGACCGGCAGCGAGGGATGCGGGGTCGCGGGGCGGCGGCGCTCGAGCAGACGGGAGGAGCGGGCGTGAGGGCTTCCCTCCCTGGAACGAGGTGGAGGCGACGGGAACCTCCAGGAGCTCCATGGGCGGCAGGATTCCTGCAAAACGGCAGCGTCGCGACACCATCAGAGGGAGCGAGAGAGAAGAAATGGAGGAAGGAAGGAGAGGGGCGACGGGGCTGGTCCTCCAGCGAGGCCATGGAGGTGCAGGCGACGGCGAGGAGGTGCACGATCGCGGGGATGGATCGAGGAGCTCGGCTCCTGGACGAAGGGAGGTTGGAGAGGAAGGGCACGGAGGACCCTGGTGCTCCGGTGGCTTGCGGTCGAGATGAAGCAGAGGCAGGGGCTCCTGCTCGTGGCCGGAAAACACGGGAGGTGGTCGGAGGCCGCGGGTTTAAGGGAGGAGGATCGGAGATGGATGGTGATTGGCTCGGCGCTGAAACCAAGGGAGAGAGTGGCGGCGGCGTGGGGATTTGGTGGAGATTGGACAGGCTAGGGCTAGGGTTGGACGGTTTAAATAGCAAGAGGGTTTTGGTTAGGGGGATGTTTGGAGATGATCCGAATCCAACGGTGATGATTGAGCGGGTCAGGTTCGGGCAAGTTTCGGACACGGGCGAGGGGTCGATGCACTGTACAGAGAGACTCCGGTTTAGGCAAGAGGGCAAACGAAGAACAATGTTGGTCTCGGAACGGTCAACGAAAGCAAGGAGGGACGCGGCAACTACGAGCGGATGCAAGTTTTAAAAACAAAGACGGCAACGAAAAGCCGATGCAATGCGGATGATGCGATGATGAAAAGCATGACATGAACAAAATGCAAAACAAAAGACAAAAACCCAACCACGGAGGAAATAACATATCGCATCTCCGAAAAAGGCAAGAGTTGGAGTTACGAATAAGGAAAGTTGTATCCGGGGCGTTACAACACTCCACCACTACGAGAGGATCTCGTCCCGAGATCTAGGGTGGCACCAGAGGGAAAAGGAAGAGGAAGATAAGAGGTAAACTAAGTTGCTTCTTTGACGAACGAGTGAAACCATGAACCTTGAGAGGTTGAGCAATTTAAAAGAAAGAGTACAACAGAGATGAACGAGATTGCAAACAATCCGGTAGAAAAGAGGAACAAGGAGTATTACGAGAACTTGAAGGTTGAAAGACATGGAAATAAGAGCTTCACGAACGAAAAGAATATGACCACCTCGGTATGATGAGATAGCCAAGGAACAAGAATGACAGAATTTGGACAACACTCCGGTAGAAAAGAGAAGAAAACTTGATGAGATGAAAAGATATTGAAGAGATGATACAACACTCCGGTTAAATGGATAAGCAAGAAAAAGAACGTGATCTTTACAAAACGAGGTGATGGGTGAAGAGAGCAACATCACAATGCCTCCGGAAACAAAGCATGATAGTTAGATAGTTGGAATGAATAGAACGAAGAATGAAACCAACATCTCCTACCATAAATGAATATGAAAGAGCATCCTTATGAAGTAGGATTGAACGGAGTTGTTTGAAAAACAACAACGGTAAGAATAAGCTTGTAGCGGGCTTATGGAAACATCTCAAAATTATGAGGTGAGCTTCTGCCACCAACGAAAACAAATGATTGGATTGATATCAACAAGGAGACGCGAAACTTATTTCACCGGGAGGACAAATGAAGAACTTGGGTCATTTATAAGCACCATAAATAGCAACAATCCTTAGGGAAAGCTTTAGGTGAAATATAACCCAAGATAACTCCAATGAAGAGATTGATGGATTTAAATACCTCATTCTTGACAACATGTGAATCATGAAACACGAACTCAAATTGTCAAGAATGACATAACAGCACCTCAAATGATAAGGTAGAACGAATTGCACTTTGAAATGCAAGAAGAAGAATACTTGAACTCCTCAAAACAAAACATGTGTTGAACACCATGTTTATTTTAGAGTATAGCTTACGGATCATAACTTCGAGAGAAATCTTGAAGAACAATTGAAGAATGAAAAGAATCCTTGACGAACCACCATGTAGAGCCTCCATGAAGAACTCCGGTAACAAAGGATGATAAAAAGAAAGAGAAGTTGAAAACACAGGGTGAAGCCTTGCGATGATTTAGAAGGAGCTTCGCGATGAGATAGTGCTGAAAACTTGGAACTCCAGAAAAGGAAGGTGAATCAACTCAAACCGAGAATTACTTCATCCTGAACAAACTCCGGAAGAAAAGAATTGAATCACCTCGAGGAAATAAGAATAAGATTTATTGTATGCTTATCCTTCATCAAATTAATTTAATGACAAGCAATGGATTTGGCATACTACTTGTTCTTCTTGAGGGATTAAGGATAGAGATAGCGCAAACTTGAGAAGGTATTGATGGAATCACCGGTGGAATTTGGAAACAACGAGTGAATTAATATGATAACGAAGGAAGTGAAATCTTGAACGAACCACCATAAGAATTGAAAATGAACGTAGCAAAGGCACAATTCACCGGGAAGAATTGGAAAACGAATGAAGATACTTGAGGGGATTTAGATACAAGAGAATGAAGAGATCATGAACTGATTTGAGGATATTTGAACGATTCACCGGTAAGATTTGGAGAACGGTAGCTACACGCTGAGAATGAAGAATTATGACATGATGGCCTTCGGAGGAAAGAAATGGAAACAACTCATGAAATGCTCCAGATGGGTGAAAAGAATTCCCACAATCGAAAACAATTATGAGAGGATGGCATCAAGCTAGAACCATGAATCTTGAAGAGAATGGAGCAAGATTCAAGAGAAATCCTTCTTCGGTCTTCAAAACCCGAGAATGACGAGGATAAACACCACCCAATTGTTGAGACACTCCGGAAGGATTAAAAGAGGAAAGGTTGAGCCAAAGCTGAAATGAATTTGAAAGCGGCCTTGGAGAAGGCATGTGACTGATGAAAATTCATTCTTACGTCAAACTTTGAAATGAATTTGAGAATAGTTCCGGGAAAATTAGAAGAGTCAGGTAAGATCCTGGAAAAAGACCTGTGGGTTAGGGCCCACTCGAAAGAAACATCGTTAAAGGATTTTAAAGAGAGGTTGCACCGGTTGAATTAAATGACTTGAATGAGATAATAATCTCCAAATAGCTTGAACAGATCTTGGAAGAAAAGACGAGCCTTCTGAGATATCTTCAGCACTCCAGGACAAATGAATTGCGATAAGTGAATGATTAAGAGGTGCCTCGGCATGAGAAATCATTAGAAACGAGAAAAGGAATATGATGAATATCGAAAGCTTGAATTGGATCCACCGGAGAAGAAACAACAATGAAGGATGATGAACTTGAAACTGTTGAGCATCTTCATGGGAAATCACCGGATAAGAACACTGAAAGAAAAGAATGAAGAGACTTCACATGAATAAATGGATACTTGATTAAAATATATAAGTCCTTGCAGAAAAGGGTGGGAGGGCGGGAAAACAAAGACAACTTGGGACGGATGAAACAAACACCGCTGAGAAAAACTTAGAATTTATCTTGCGGATGTTGAAATGATCGAATCCACTTAAAGAGAAGCACGCCGGTTGGAAAAAAATTAACATGATGACCTCGATGATCAAGAAGGATTAGTATTCACATAGCAATATGAGAACACCGTTTAGGGAAGGTATGGATCAACAGTTGACATCGAAGCAACTCGAATACCACAAATAAAACAAAACAAAGGATTTGGCTTGCAGAATAAGCCGGAACAAATACATATGATAGAGATTTACCCGATCCCATATCATGCATCTGTCAGAAAGATATTCTAGGAGCTACTTGAATTCCCACCTATAAACTCCCGAAACTTTCTGGTTATGCAATCTGTTGTTGGGGATACAGGGACACAAAATATATCACCCAAACTAACAATACCTAGATCCAAATTGTATCCATTCTTCAACACATAACCAAGAAAACTCCGAAATCGTGGTACCTCAACCTTCAAAAGCATCCGTTATACAAGCTATGGCAATACTCCCGAACTCCCAAAGATCGGTGGCGTCGAGGTTATCTCACCAACAACTGCATAAAAGAGATTTTCGATGTCGGCAAAAACTCAAGTATTCTAGAACTGCAACGATAAAATTGTGACGACAACACCTCGGAGCTCAACTCCCCGGACACCGCCACAACCCCTAAATGTCGAGGCACCAAGAACAATGTTCTCGCCACAAGACTATCGTAACGATCCCAAGATACCCGCGTGATCCTAAAAAAAAATTTCTTGAAATTTGAGGAGAGGAAAGACAAAACATCTACGCCAGAGGCCTCACCAGAGCGACGAAGGACTGAGGAGTAAAAAGAATCCTACTCTCCGATATATATAATCCTAAGACCCAAAATAGTTTTCTTCTAGACTCAACATCGGCCAACAAACAAGGGGGCTCCTATGGTCGGTCGAGGCTCTGATACCAACTTGTCACGCCCAAGATGCGACCCTATCCTAAAGGAACTCGAAGGTCCCACCAAGGATAGAAGCGCATCTTGAAGACGCTTTTGCAAGGTGGATATCATTACATCAACATTACATAATAGTGGGGATACATCCAATACGCATAATGTCACATGAATACAACAATACAACATACAAGATCAACATCCGACTACAGTATGAATCGTAAAATGTAAACTCAAACAATATCCACCTGCTAGCCAGGCTGCCGCTGGAACCTATCCCCGATCGAAGAAGAAGCGTATGAGAACTCCAAAACAAGCAAACATCGCTCTCGCGTCATGATCATCGCATAACCTGTACCTGCAATCGTTGTTGTAGTAACTCAGAGCCACGAGGACTCAGCAATCCCATTACCATGGGTATCAAGACTAGCAAAGCTTAAAGGGAAAGGAAGGGGTAAAGTGGTGAGGTTGCAGCAGCGGCTAAGCAATGTATGATGGCTAACTTACGCAAATAAGAGCGAGAAGAGAAGCAAGGCAAGCGGTCGTCAACTAGTAATGATCAAGAAGTGATCCTGAACTCCTACTTACGTCAGACATAACCCAGAAACCGTGTTCTCCTCTCGATCAACCCCGAAAAGAGACACTCACGGTTACGCACACGATTGGTGTATTTTAGAAGAGTTTACTTCAAGTTTACTACAACCGGATATTAACAAATTCCCATCTGCCACATAACCGCGGGCACGGCTTTCGAAAGTTCAAACCTGCAGGGTGTCCCAACTTAGCCCGTGATAAGCTCTCGCGATCAACGAAGGATATTCCTTCTCCCGGGAAGACCCGATCAGTCTCGGAATCCCGGTTTACAAGACATTTCGACAATGGTAAAACAAGACCAGCAAAACCGCCCGAATGTGCCGACAAATCCCGATAGGAGCTGCACATATCTCGTTCTCAGGGCACACCGGATGAGCCAGACGTCGGGTTGGCATAGACCCTGATTGCCCAGGGGGCGCCGGACCTCGCTCGGTTTGGGCTAGCACTTGGAGAAGCACTGGCCCGGGGGGGCTAAAATAAAGATGACCCTCGGGTTGGCCGACCCAAGGGAAAGGTATAGGTGGTGGTCAGGCAAATGGTAAAACCAAGGTTGGGCCTTGCTGGAGGAGTTTTATTCAAAGCGAACTGTCAAGGAGGTCCCATAAATCACCCAACCGCGTTAGGGACGCAAAATCCGGGAACATAATACCGATATGACGGAAACTAGGGCGGCAAAAGTGGAACAAAACACCAGGCATAAGGCCGAGCCTTCCACCCTTTACCAAGTATATAGATGCATTAATAATATAAGAGATATTGTGATATCCCAACATAAACATAATCCAACATGGAGCAATCTTCATCTTCACCTGCAACTAGCAACGCTATAAGAGGGGCTGAGCAAAAGCGGTAACATAGCCAAACAACAGTTTGCTAGGAAGGGTGAAAAGGTTAGAGGCTGACATGGCAATTTGGGGAGGCTTGAAGAATAAGTGATAGGTGGCGCAGCAAAGCGATAGAACGAAACAACTAGCATAGCAATGATAGTAATGAGATCCAAGGTGACGGTCATCTTGCCTGAAATCCCGCTAGGAAGAAGAACAAGTCCATGAAGAAGACGAACGGAAGAAGTCGAACGAATCCTCACAATCGCAACATTACCGGAACTAAGAAGCAACACCGGAAAGAAACAAACAACATGGTAAATGCACAAGCATAAACATGGCATGATGCACAAACAAGTATGATGCATGTCCGGTTTAAAGAGCATGGCATGGCAAAGTGCAACAAGCAATACTACAAGTTAAATGGAGCTCAATATGCAACGGGTTGCATATTGACGAAACACCACATTCGAGTTATTTAGTCCGCTCTCGTTTAGGTACTCAACAATATTAAAAGTTATTAAACAAGGCAAGGGGTGAAGCATAAGTAAATTAACTATTTAGGCAAATTTAAATGAGGCCGGAAATAAGAAACAACAATTCCGGAAAATCCTCATGTGCATATTTCAAATTTGGTACTGTTCTTTCCTAAAACATATTTTATTGTTGTTAAACAGGAAAATAAAGTGCACCATGTTAAACTAGGCATTTTTCCACCCCATTTACATATAAAGTTTATTTAAAACGGAGCTACGGTTATTTAGTTATGAAATAAACCATTTTAACATGGCATTTATGCAAATTAATGCAAACAACAATTTAAATATTTTAAACATGGATGAAAGTGGCATATTATCAAACTAGATGAAAAACTAAGCATTTTTCATATATAAATTATTTACATATGATGCATGATTGATTAGTTATTAAATGCATGAACAGCAAGGGTTATTCTGTAAAACTGTAAATCACTGGATAATGTCAAAATTCGCAGGCAGGGAAAAAAATACATCGGGCCGAATCTGGAGCTACAGGAACTGGGCGGCTCACCAGGCCTCATGGCCCGGTCGATGGAGGAGGTGAGGCCAGAAGGGGCGCAGGGCCTGGGGTGGATGGTCAACGCGAGGCGAGCGAGCTGCTCCTTCTCGTTACTGAAGAACAGAGGCAGCTGCAGGTTCAAGGCGACGCAGAAAGCGGCATCACCGAAGGTCCTGGTGCCGGGGTCGGCGGGAACCGGCCGGAACGGGGCGGATTCGGCAGCCAGGCGGCGGAGCAGAGGAGATCTGGTCCAGATCGGGGCCGGGACGCGAACTTGACGGGCGGCTATGGTGCTGTTGTCTGAAGAAAAGGACAGAACCTTCAGAGGGGAAAACAGGGCAAGGAAAAAGAGAGAGACGGGGATGGCAGGGCATGGCGACCTGCGGGGCTTCACCGGCGTCTACTCTCGCCGGAGATGGCGACTGAAGGCATGGGAGGTGGAGCAGAGGCAAGCCGGCGGCGTCGGGATCCTCTTGGCGACCTTGGTGTGGTGCTTGCCTCCTGCTCGAGGTAGAGGATGCAGGGGAAGCAGAGACCGGCAGCGAGGGATGCGGGGTCGCGGGGCGGCGGCGCTCGGGCAGACGGGAGGAGCGGGCGTGAGGGCTTCCCTCCCTGGAACGAGGTGGAGGCGACGGAACCTCTGTGAGCTCCATGGGCGGCAGGATTCCTGCAGAAACGGCAAGGCGTCAGCGACACCATCGAGAGGGAGCGAGAGAGAAGAAATGGAGGAAGGAAGGAGAGGGGCGACGGGGCTGGTCCTCCAGCGAGGCCATGGAGGTGCAGGCGACGGCGAGGAGGCGCTCGAGGTCGGAGGTGCACGGTCGCGGGGATGGATCGAGGAGCTCGGCTCCTGGACGAAGGGAGGTTGGAGAGGAAGGGCACGGGGGACCCTGGTGCTCCGGTGGCTTGCGGTCGAGATGAAGCAGAGGCAGGGGCTCCTGCTCGTGGCCGGAAAACACGGGAGGTGGTCGGAGGCCGCGGGTTTAAGGGAGGAGGATCGGAGATGGATGGTGATTGGCTCAACTGAAACCAAGGGAGAGAGTGGCGGGCGTGGGGATTTGGTGGAGATTGGACAGGCTAGGGCTAGGGTTGGACGGTTTAAATAGCAAGAGGGTTTTGGTTAGGGGGATGTTTGGAGATGATCTGAATCCAACGGTGATGATTGAGCGGGTCAGGTTCGGGCAAGTTTCGGACACGGGCGAGGGTTCGATGCACTGTACAGAGAGACTCCGGTTTAGGCAAGAGGGCAAACGAAGAACAATGTTGGTCTCGGAACGGTCAACGAAAGCAAGGAGGGACGCAGCAACTACGAGCGGATGCAAGTTTTTAAAACAAAGACGGCAACGAGTGCCGATGCAATGCGGATGATGCGATGATGAAAAGCATGACATGAACAAAATGCAAAACAAAAGACAAAAACCCAACCACGGAGGAAATAACATATCGCATCTCCGAAAAAGGCAAGAGTTGGAGTTACGAATAAGGAATGTTGTATCCGGGGCGTTACACCACATCCTGAGTCAGTTTGTCTCAGCTCCCACCTCTGTCCACTATAGTTACCTCCTCCGTGTTCTATGATATCTTCGTGGCACGATCTCTCAAGGCCTTTTCTTTCCCCGCTCCAGCTCTCTTGAGCTCCAGGCCTACTCTGATGCTACCTGGGCTAGTGATCCCTCTGATTGACGCTCGGTGTCTGCTTACTGTGTTTTTCTCTGTGGCTCTCTTATTGCCTGGAAGACAAAGAAACAGACTGCAGTTTCTCGCTCGAGTACAGAGGCTGAGTTGCGAGCCATCGCTATGTTGACGGCTGAGGTGATCTGGTTACAGTGGTTACTTGAGGATTTTGGTGTGTCTGCTACTACCTCGACTCCCTTACTGTCAGACAGTACCGGTGCTATCAGTATTGTGCGTGACCCGGTGAAGCATGAGCTCACCAAGCACATCGGTGTGGATGCCCACTTTGTGCGTGCTAGACTCTCGCTCTTCACTATGTGCCCTCTGAGTTACAGTTGGCTGACTTCTTCACGAAGGCACAGACTCGAGCGCAGCATGGCTTTTTCCTCTCCAAACTCAGTGTTGTTGATCCACCATGAGTTTGAGGGGGGGTGTTAGATGTGTATAGTCTCTTTTCGGTATATCCCCATTGTATAAGGGGTTTCCTGCACTTTACCACACATGTATATATAATGGCCTTTGACCCTCAGCAAACATCAGTTGCTGATTATCCAACATAATAAACATACAAAAAATCATGAACATTAACACAAATTGCATCTACCATCACAATTTTAATCCAGTTGATAGGCTGCTGAAAAGGAACAATTTCTTCAGGAAAACTAAGTAGCTAATTTGGATTTGACTGCACAGGTACTGTACCGTGATGAATATCTAGTGAAACCCCCATTTCTTTGCACACTGCTACTTTTTGTGATTGAATCAAAGTAAAAATTTCTACAGTCTTTGTTAATCCTAAATAATTATTGGGACTTGCTGTGTCATGGCAAATTTATGAAGCAATTCTCACGGATCATACATTGCTATTCTAGCTGCTATATCAGCCATGTGTACGTCATTTCTACATAGGATGCCTCCAACATTTGGTGCCAGATTTATCTATGCGCATGAGTATGTGGACTATTTAGATCTTGACTTCACTGATACCTCAATCCTTCATTTCCTTTCAGGAATTTACCATGGGCAGTAGTATTGTGTTGACCCTTCAAACATTAGGCGTTTTCTTTGGAGATGTTGGTACCTGCCCATTGTGCACTTCCGATTTATTGTTCAACAATGCCCCAATACTTCGAAGAAGGATGTGCTTAGAGCAGAGCACTCACTGGTAATGTACACTCTGATTCTAGTACCATTGCTGAAGTATATACACACTCTGATTATTTTATGGGGAAATGATGACGAGAAGGTATATTGATGTATATTAATAACATACCACTGGGAGCAGATTAGAGAATAGTACTTTTCTTTGAGCTTTATTTGGCAGGAGGGATATTTGCTTTATACTCTCTAATATGCAGGAATGCAAAGGCTAGTCTGTTCCCTAACCAACTGCCCTATGACACCTGTATATCAAGTTTCCAACTCAGGGTACCATCGGCAGAACTCGAGAGGTCTTTGAGGATCAAGGAGTGTTTCTACTGAAGAAACTACTTTGATGCTTGTTCTTTTTGGTACTTCTATGGTGATTGTGGATGGAGTTGTTACACCAGCGGTGTCAGGTTCATATATTTCTGATGCATTGTTCATCGTATATCTCTTCACCTAGTCTTATGATCTTGCATATTTGCTTTCAGCAGTAACATTGTGTTACCAGTTTTCATCTTCTCATAGTATTACTTCCATTTTGTTTCTGTTGGTAAAATCTGCAATCATGTCTATTGTTAATGGCTTGAAGGTTATAATATCTAGTCTTAATGAAGGTGAACCGGAATATGTTGGTTGGTATTAACCGGTTAAAGAGAAAAGTGTGTTACAGCTTAGAGGTGCAGGATAGTCACCTTCTTTTTTTTTGGCATTTCTCATTGTTCTATTCCGTCTGCAAAAGGTTTGGAACATGCAAAATTGGGCTTGCTGTTGGACCTGCCTTGTTCATATGGTTTTGCTTCCTTTCTCAAGCTTGAACTAAAACGTTATGACATGTGGTACAGAAGTATTACGTGCATTCAGTCCTAAATATATCTACTACTCCCTCCGATCCAAATTTGAACTAAAACCACGACACTTATTTTGGATCGGAGGGAGTACTATTTTGAAAGAAACCCAACTCAAGCTTGGATGTCTCCTTGGGGCTGCCTTTTATGTTCAATAGTTTTAGTATCTTATTGTTAATGTTAGTTGTGACTAAACTTGTTTGCTTGAGTTACATAAAAGTAGTTATTGTCTGTCATGTGTCCTTTTGTTTTTCTTCTATAGGAATTCCGGAGCTCATAATTATGCTGAGTGCATTTGTGGTGTTACTAAACATAACTAGACCTCTTGTTCTTACTACTAACAGTGCCACATGTAATGCACGTCATGACCAAATTTCAACATACAGATTGTGGAATCTCTGTCGTCAATGCAAAACATCATGTGCATCTGGATTCGACATTTGGAAAAGAGAAAACTAATTTGTTTTATTGCCAACAAATTTAACTCATTATTGCTAAAACTATTATTTTGAGATATACGACATCCAAGCTTCTATTTTACTAAGATACTAAAACTATTTGCATCGTCGCCAACATGACGCATTTCTGAAACCTCGGGTCCTCACAGAGATTCTAGAAAGATTGAAATGGTCCCCCCCCCCCCCCCTATTATATTTTGAGTCATCCAGTATATTCACAGGCCACTTAGTTAATAATTAAAGCTACTTCAAATTAAGATGAGAGGTCAAACATCAGGGCAAGCAAATGACACTCGATTGATTTTGGATTCACTATCTGTTTAATAATCAGTACCATGGTTTCTGCGTTAGTGAAGTATGTAAAGAGAGATTAATCTTGAACCCAAACCAATGGCAAATTCTTTAAGAGGATATTACTGGAAATAACCATCACCTAGAAAAAAAAATGGAAGGATCCTCTCTAATATTGTGGTGCAGAGACCCTACAAATAGTGTGGACTCTTTTATGAACACTTCCACCACCCAATGTACAATATGAACGACATTAGCCTTTGCAGTACATAATATACGTCATTCTACCTTTACTTACCTTAGGTAGGAAGTAAATAAAATCTAAGTATTGAGTAAATTATTATAAGTTTGTAGCATAGATATTTACAAGATTGGTTTTTCTGCAGGATCTGACGCAATGTTTAACGATTTGCTATTTCTCTGTTAGATCAGTTCAAGTAGTCTATCAGTTCAGGTAGTCTTTTGTACCTTTGAAGGCTCCATGTTGCACTTCCAACACGTCGTTGAGAACTTACTATTGCTCATATGTTGCAGCTTACCTTTTCATGTCTTGTTCTTCCATGCCTTCTACTGGGTTACCCAGGGCAACCTGCATTTTTTGTGGAAAATTTGACTGAAAATGAGAAGGGCTTCTGTCTATCCCGAGTAAGACAAACTAATTATTGCCATGCACTGTTTCACACATTATGAAATAATTATTATTTTTACTATGTTTAACAATTTATGCAACAAACTTGTAATAATTTACTCCATCTATGCTGATTTTACAGTGTTTCTCAGGTATACGTAGTGTTGAAATTGCTAGAAGTGGCTCTGTTCGGTATGTGCCGATCATGTAAATTGAATTCGGTTGTTGAGAACAGCTGTCGGTTCAATATTTCATTGTGCTAGGTTGCCTTCTCCATCTTGATGGACTTGCATGGTAGTGTTTAGTCTCCCTACAACCGCCGATTCCACTATTTGACTTGGGGCCCCCTGACATTCCATTGCCCCCCCACCCCGACAGGGCCGGCCCTGTTCGGAATCAGGCCAATTTTTGTAGAGACAGTCAGGAAGTCGTGCTGCTAAGACCCCACAGAATCAACACACACACACAGAAAAAAGGCAACCATCATCGACAAAGAAAAATATAGATGGATGGGATCCAACCTCTAGGCACACGAACAAAGGCGCACAAAGACCAGATCCAACCAGTTCCACTAAAGACCAGCACCTACTGAATCTTGCGAGACCTGTTGAGCACACACCTCCACACGCGCTCCAACAATGTTAGGTGCATCATCGGAATGGGTGCGAGGCAGGGAGAACCATATTCCATCTTAAGAAAGCCGCCACCTCCTCGTCTTCCTAAATAAGGCACAAACCTTAAATGAAATTACAAAAACACCTCAAAACAAAGTAAGGTCACTCGCGCCGGCAAGGGCAGGGGTCCACAGCGCCTTCATGGCTCTAAAGCCAGCGAAGATGAGGTGGAATGGCGGTATCACCTAATTCCACATCACCTTTGCTTCGAGGAGTCGTACTGCCATGGAGCATCGCCGGGTCACCCTTGCCGTGATGGAGCATCACCGGTGCTACGATGGCCACCGGAGCATCACCGGTGCTGCGATGGAGCATCGTCGGGCCGCCGGAACCCTCACGGGTGCTGCAATGGAGCATCACGCGGGCCGGCGGAGCATCGCCGGTGGTAGAATGGAGCATCATCGATGTTGTGATGGAGCATATCATCGGGCAGCCGGAGCATCACCGATCCTACTATGGCCACCGAAACATCACATGTGCTACAATGGCCACCGAAGCATCACCGGTGCTGCGATGGAGTATTGTCGGGCCTCTGGAACCCTCACGGGTGCTGCAATGGAGCATCGTGCGGGCTGCTAGAGCATCGCCGGTGTTACAATGGAGCATCACCGGTGCTTTGATGGAGCATCATTGGGACTCCGAAGCATCACCGGTGCTTTGATGGAGCATCATTGGGCCTCTGAAGCATCACCGGTGCTGCAATGGAGCATCGTCGGACGCCGAAACCTCACGGGTGCTGCAATGGATCATTGCTGGGCCGACGGAGCATCACCGTGTTGGAGCATTACCGGGCCGCCGGAGCATCGGTGGTGCTTTAATGGAGTATCGCTGATGCTTCAAGGTATGGTCGCAGCAGCGCCGAGCAGTGGTCATGCATGGCGAGCTGCTCGGCGTTTTGTTGTGAGATGACCAGTGAAACGGCTGCTGCAACCTGAGCTGTGGCTGTTGCATGTCGGTTAACTGCGGTGCTTGTCTTGCGAAAAAAAAAACTGCGGTGCTCGTCGTGCGGGAAGCGAGGACGCTGTGCACGTACCCAATAGCTGGCTGTGCACGTACCCGATGGATGGCTGGAGTGGCTGCGGAAGAGATGTGTGCGTTTTTGAGATGGAAGCGTTGGCGTGATCAAGCGGCACAGATCAACGCAAATCAACGGCTGGCCAGGCGACTGACCGGCTGACGCCTTAGCCCAACTTGGACAAATTCTAAGCTTTGTTTTCTTTTTAATAACTACATGGATCGTAGACTCGTAGGTAACCGGCCGTTGCATCAATCCGAACAAACAACTACTCCTGCATGAAGTACCTACTTTTTGTTTGTTTGGGAATGTTGTATTACGTTCGCACTTTATCTCTTCGCGCCTGCATCATTTGAGTCTTCTTATAAATCCTACTACGTACCAGACCAACCAACCTCGAAATAACTAACAACCCTCTAGAAAATCAAGAGACCAGGCGTCAAAACTAGGGCACGTGTACGATGGCCGACGGCGGCGACCAGGAGCTTGAGCAACTGGCGGGGACCGCGACGGCGGAGCCCCAGGAGTGTAGCAGGTGGGCGATCATCTCCCTTTTGGGATGCGCGGGCGTCATGCTCTTTGGCCTAACCTTCTACGTGATGGACGACTTCGAGAGCTCGCCTATGCCTTTCCTCCTCCTCCTCCTCCTGGCGTTTCTGTTCGTCCTCGTGGAGGCTCATGTATCGCTGAATGCATTTTTCTTGTGTCTGAACAGTACACCGGTGGCAATGCAGTTGGAGTAAGGAACGTAGATAGATTGTTGTCGTGGTAGCCAGTAGCAACTGGTTATCTTGTGTAATACTGTACCCCCTATCCTTTTTAGTCTATATATAAATGTTGTCAAAAATCAAAGTATCTCGATATAGCAAGTCATATTTGTAGTGCATGATGTACAATTCATGACATAGTGACTTTTCAAATTTTGTTTGCATGCACTACAACTAGTCACACCGTCAATGATTGCTTTTCATAAAACTACTAAACTACTGATCTGCCCCATGATTGCTTTTCATAAAACTACTAAACTACTGATCTGCCCCTTTGGTCTTTTTTGTATTGGTGTAGATGCATTGCAACTTATGGACTTCTCCCATTATTAGTTTCTCGGGTTAAAAATACTATCTTCTTATTTTGGATGATTATTACACTCATTATTCTTGTACCTTCCCCTTCGTGCCAAATCCGGTACATGTGCTACGTTCCAACGTTTCTTTGTGTTTATACACTGTAGAAAACAGGGCTTTGGTCCAGGCCTGGCCAGGCCATTAGTCCCAGTTCAGTTACGTACCGGGACCCATGGGGGCATAGGTCCCGGTTCGTGAGCCCAGGGGGCCGGCCGGGCCTCGTGGGGCATTGGTCCCGGTTCGTCTGGACCCTTTGGTCCCGGTTCCAGACACGAGCCGGGACCAATGGGCCTCGTTTCTGGCCCACAACCACTGGTCCCGGTTCATGGCTGGAATTAGGACCAAAGGGGGGCCTTTAGTCCCGGTACCAGCCACGAACCGGGACCAATGAGATGCCTATATATACCCCCTCGCCCGCGAGCAGAGCACTCCACTACTCTGCTTTTTCTGGCGGGTGAGGGGAGAGCTTTGTGGTGCTCTAGCTCACCTCTTATGCACATGAGGTGTTCGATGAAATGCCCGAGCCACGCTACTTAAGCTTGCTCCTCTCCAAGCTCAACCTTCAAGCTCCATTTTCCTCAAGATTTGTCTAGGTTTAGCAGTCCGTCACGCCCCATCCCGCCTTCATCGCCACGATCGCCTGCGCCGATCTTGTCGCCCGGCACCACCGTGGTGAGCCTCTTGAACTTCTATTAATTTGGTGACTTATCTATTCATGATGTTCTGTAATGGTTTTTGACACACTTAATTATATATAATGCACGCAGATGAACCGGCAATGGATGTACGGTAACAGACGCACCTCCGAGTACATTGAGGGCCTGCATAATTTTCTCGCAGTGGCTGAGGCAAACAAGCAGAATGGTTTGATGTGTTGCCTAGCTGTGGGAATACGAGGTCTTACTCTGACTCAAAAACCCTTCACACCCACCTGCTTTATAAGGGTTTCATGCCAGACTATAATGTTTGGACCAAGCACGGTGAAATAGGGCTTATGATGGAAGACAACGAAGAAGAAGAGGAACCCAAGCTGCAACGGGGGAAGCTGAAGATCAAGAGGAACCAGACAATGTGCCCGATGATGATCTCCGCCGGGTCATTGTTGATGCAAAGAGACAGTGCAAAAGTGAAAAGGAGAAGCTTAAGTTCGATCGCATGTTAGAGGATCACAAAAAAGGGTTGTACCCCAATTGCGAAGATGGCAACACAAAGCTTGCACCGCATGTGAATTGCTGCAGTGGAAGGCGGAGAATGGTGTACCTGACAAAGGATTTGAGAAGCTACTGAAAATAGTGAAGAAGAAGCTTCCAAAGAATAATGAATTGCCCGACAGTACGTACGCAACAAAGAAGGTTGTATGCCCTCTAGGATTGGAGGTGCAGAAGATACATGCATGCCCTAATCACTGCATCCTCTACCGCGGTGCGTACGAGTATTTGAATGCATGCCCGGTATGCGGTGCATTGCGTTATAAGATCATACGAGATGACCCTGGTGATGTTGACGGCGAGCGCCCCAGGAAGAGGGTTCCTGCCAAGGTGATGTGGTACGCTCCTATTATACCATGGCTCAAACGTCTGTTCAGAAACAAAGAGCATGCCAAGTTGATGCGATAGCATAGAGAGGACCGTAAGAAAGACGAGAAGTTGAGAGCATCCGCTGACGGGTCGCAGTGGAGAAAAATCGAGAGAACATCTTTGGGAGGAGTTTGCAGGTGACGCAAGGAATGTATGGTTTGGTTTAAGCGCCGGATGGCATTAATCCTTTTGGGGAGCAGAGCAGCAATCACAAAGACTGCCCGTGACTCTATGTATCAATAACCTTCCTCCTTGGTTGTGCATGAAGCGGAAGTTCATTGTGATGCCAGTTCTCATCCAAGGCCCTAAGCAACCCGGCAACGACATTGATGTGTACCTAAGGCCATTAGTTGAAGAACTTTTACAGCTGTGGAATTGAAAGGATGTACGTGTGTGGGATGAGCACAGACAGGAGGGATTTGACCTGCATGCGTTGCTGTTTGTAACCATCAATGATTGGCCTGCTCTCAGTAACCTTTCAGGATAGACAAACAAGGGATACCACGCATGCACGCACTATTTAGCTGACACCGAAAGTATATACCTGGACAAATGCAGGAAGAATGTGTACCAGGGCATCACGATTTCTTCCGACCAACCATCAATGTCGAAAGAAAGGGAAGCATTTCAAAGGCGAGGCAGATCACCAGAAAAAGCCCGCCATCCGTACCGGTGATCACATACTTGCCATGGTCAATGATTTACAAGTAATCTTTGGAAAGGGTCCTGGCGGACTATCTGTTCCAAATGACGCTGAGGGACGCGCACCCATGTGGAAGAAGAAATCTATATTTTGGGACCTACCCTACTGGAAAGACCTAGAGGTCCGCTATTCAATCGACGTGATGCACATGACGAAGAACCTTTGCGTGAACCTGCTAGGCTTCTTGAGCGTGTATGGGAAGACAAAAGATACACCGGAGGCACGGGAGGACCTGCAAAGTTTGCATGAAAAAGACGGCATGCCTCCAAAGCAGTATGAAGGTCCTGCCAGTTACGCTCTTACCAAAGAAGAGAAGGAAATCTTCTTTGAATGCCTTCTCAGTATGAAGGTCCCGTCTGGCTTCTCGTCGAATATAAAGGGAATAATAAATATGGCAGAGAAAAAGTTCCAGAACCTAAAGTCTCATGACTGCCACGTGATTATGACGCAACTACTTCCAGTTGCATTGAGGGGGCTTCTACCGAAAAACGTTCGATTAGCCATTGTGAAGCTACGTGCATTCCTCAATGCAATCTCTCAGAAGGTGATCAATCTAGAAATCCTACCAAGGTTAAGGAGTGATGGGGCGCAGTGTCTTATCAGTTTTGACCTGGTGTTCCCACCATCCTTCTTCAATATCATGATGCATGTCCTAGTTCATCTAGTCGACAAGATTGTCATTCTGGGCCCTTTATTTCTACACAATATGTTCCCCTTTGAGAGGTTCATGGGAGTCCCAAAGAACTACGTCTGTAACCGTGCTAGGCCGGAAGGAAGCATCTCCATGGGCCATCAAACAGAGGATGTAATTGGATTTTGTGTTGACTTCATTCCTGACCTTAAGAAGATTGGTCTCCCTCAATCGCGGTATGAGGGGAGACTGACTGGAAAAGGAACGCTAGGAGGGGACTCAATAATATGCAGGGACGGGCATTCTTGGTCTCAAGCATACTACACAGTTCTACAGAACTCTACCTTGGTGACCGTGTATGTCGATGAACATAAGAACATTCTGCGCTTCAAACACCCGGAGCAGTGTGATGACTGGATTACATGTGAACACATCAGGACTTTCGGCAGTTGGTTGGAAACACGTCTCAGAGGTGACAACACTGTTTCTGATGAGCTGTACTCGTTGGCCAGCGGACCATCTTCGACTGTATTGACATACAAAGGATACGAGATAAATGGGAATACATTTTATACGATCGCCCAAGATCAAAAGAGCACCAACCAAAACAGTGGTATCCACTTTGATGCAGCAACCAAGAGGGGAAAGGACACATATTATGGTTACATAGTGGACATATGGAAACTTGACTATGGACATGATTTTACGGTCCCTTTGTTTCAGTGCAAATGGGTCAATCTGTCAGGAGGCGGGGTACAGGTAGACCCATAGTACGGAATGGCAACAGTGGATCTGAACAATCTTGGGTACACAGACGAACCATTCGTCCTAGCCAATTATGTGGCGCAGGTTTTCTATGTGAAGGACATGTCTACCAAACCGAGAAAAAGAAAAGATAAGGAAGCGAATACACCATACGATGAGCCAAAGCGCCACATAGTTCTTTGAGGAAAAAGAGACATCATGGGATTGGAGGGCAAGATAGACATGTCTGAAGATTATGAAAAGTTTCATGAAATTTCTCCCTTCAAAGTCAAGGCTGACCCAAGCACCCTGTTAAACGATGAAGATTATCCATGGTTATGGCGCAATAAGCAAAGGACACAAGCGAAGAAAAAGTGAAGACTTTCTTTCCACAACTATTATGATGATGCCTTTGATCTAGAATATCACTGCAGTTACATGTGAAGAAATGAAGTGCCTTTTGTAACAGATGAGTTTTCGTCCGAAACCCTGATACTTCCAAAGAGATTGTCCATTTTGTACACGAAGTGCATCCATTTTTTGCCGTAACCCTCTCAACTTTTTAGCACATGCTATGTGGGTGAAATGATGATACCATGCCAACTTTCAAACTTTTCAGAGTTCATTTGTAGTGCTTTTCAATTTCAGGGTCATTTAACTCAAAAAAACAGTAAATACATGAAAAATAACAAATGAAGTCAGAAAGGGTTGAAAATTCATGATGTGGCTTTTAATGTTGCATTTTGAACACACAAAAAGTCTGGAGTTCAAATAAGTTCAAAAAATTAAATCCCTTTGTAACATATGAGTTTTCGCCCGAAACCTTGATACTTCGAAAGAGATTGTCCATTTGGTACACGAAGTGCATCTAGTTTTTGATGTAACCCTCTCAACTTTTTAGCCCATGCTATGTCGGTGAAATGATGATACCATGCCAATTTTCAACCTGTTCAGAGTTCATTTGAAGCGCTTTTCAATTTCAGGGTCATTTAGCTCAAAGAATGAACTAATATAAAAAAGAATGAACTAGAAAACTTTTATGAAACTCTAATAGCAAAAATAATGAACTAAAAGAATGAACTAGAAAACTTTAGTGAAACTCTAATAGCAAAAAGAATGAACTAGAAAACTTTAATAAAACTCTAATAGCAAAAGGAATCAACTAAAAATCTTTTATAAACCTCTAGTATTTTTGAAAGTAAAATTATATAAAATTTATGCAACTAAAATTAGCAAAGGTTTTTTTGTTCAAAACATTAATAGCAAAAAGAATATGCAAGAAGAAATTTTTTGTTTGAAACTTTAATAGCAAACTAAAATAGCAAAATTTGTTTGTGATTAAAACAGATATTTCAAATAACCTAAAAATTACCAAATTGAATATAATGATAAAACACAGTCATATTAAATAGCAGGAAAAAGAATCACTCAAAAATCTATTTTTATAGTAAAGTTATTCACAAACTAGTGATTCACACAAATTGCAAAAAATTCAAATTTAAACTATTCAAATTGGAAAACTAATGGAACTAACGAGAAAGTTTATAATTTTATTACCTAAAAGCAAAAAAATCACTCAAAAACAGTAAGTATTTTGTTGTAAGAATAAACAAAATAAAATAAATAAAGCAAAAAAGAAAATAAAAATGAAAAAAAATAAAAAATGCCACTTACTGGGCTTCAGGCCCGCAGAAGGCCCAGTAGGC
The DNA here is from genome assembly GCA_021605145.1 of Aegilops bicornis. Classification (NCBI taxonomy): domain Eukaryota; kingdom Viridiplantae; phylum Streptophyta; class Magnoliopsida; order Poales; family Poaceae; genus Aegilops; species Aegilops bicornis. The sequence continues at coordinate 58,781,271 of CM038670.1, forward strand.
CCACAGGCAGCATAGTGTGTGATTAGGCCCGTAAGCCTGCATTTGAAAGGAGCTCAAGAGGGCAACTGCAGTGGGGCTTATAAACCACTCCGAGCTCCTCTCAACTAGCGAGGTGGGACTAAACTTTGGCCATGGCAAAGACAGCCTTTGGTCCCGGTTGGTAGCACCAACCGGGACTAAAGCAGATTGGTATTAGCTTGGTGGCACCAACCAGACCAATGCCTCCTTTAGACCCGTTGGTGCTACCAACCGATACGCCTCAACGTATCTATAATTTATGAAGTATTCATGCTATTGTATTATCTGTTTTAGATGTTTATGGGCTTTACTAAACACTTTTATATTATTTTTGGGACTAACCTATTAACCGGAGGCCCAGCCCAAATTGTTGTTTTCTTGCTTATTTCAATGTTTCGAAGAAAAGAAATATCAAACGGAGTCCAAACGGAATGAAACCTTCGGGAGAGTTATTTTTGGAATGGAAGCAATCTAGGAGACTTGGAGTAGACGTCAAGGAAGCTTCGAGGAAGCCACGAGGCAGGGAGGCGCGCCCCCACCGTCGTGGGCCCCTCGTGGCTCCCCTGACCGACTTCTTTCGCCTATATATGTCCATATACCCTAAAAACATCGGGGAACAGAATAGATCGGGAGTTCCGCCACCGCAAGCCTTTGTAGCCACCAAAAACCAATTGGGACCCTGTTCCAGCACCCTGCCGGAGGGGAGATCCCTCACCGGTGGCCATCTTCATCATCCCAACGCTCTCCATGACGAGGAGGGAGTAGTTCACCCTCGGTGCTGAGAGTATTTACCAGTAGCTATGTGTTTGATCTAAGAGCTCGTTCAAGGAGGAGAGCTCCATTGGATCCATCTGCTCGGCGAATCCCGAGCCGACTTGGAGGCGGTTTTTGATGACCCGAGAGGTCATCGTCGGCACAGCGGCCGAACGGGCGGTCATGATGAAGTCGCCTAGTCGAAGAGTTTGGCCTACAACCAGGGCTCCCCTAGAGGTGATGTTGTCCTTGACAGCAAGACGAGCCATCAAGCCTTATGGTAACGAGACAGTGGAACTCTCAATGAAAGCACCAATGTCGGTGTCAAAACCGGCGGATCTCGGGTAGGGGGTCCCGAACTGTACGTCTAAGGCGGATGGTAACAGGAGGCGGGGAACACGATGTTTACCCAGGTTCGGGCCCTCTCGATGGAGCTAATACCCTACTTCCTACTTGATTGATCTTGATGATATGAGTATTACAAGAGTTGATCTACCACGAGATCGTAGAGGCTAAACCCTAGAAGCTAGCCTTTGGTATGATTGTTGTTGTCCTACGGACTAAACCCCTCGGTTTATATAGACACCGGAGGGGGCTAGGGTTAAACAGAGTCAGTTACAAGGGAGGAGATCTACAGATCCGAATTGCCAAGCTTGCCTTCCACGCCAAGGAGAGTCCCATCCGGACACGGGACGAAGTCTTCGATCTTGTATCTTCATAGTCCAACAGTCCGACTAAAGTATATAGTCCGGCTGTCCGAGGACCCCTTAATCCAGGACTCCCTCAGACACCTCAGCGGCGCATTAAATGCGACTTGTCCTGTAATCCAAGCGATAAGCTCGCAATACTGTACGCCTTTCCACCTCCGGTATGACACCATGGCAGCCCCTTTCGCCTATAAAAGGAGGCCCATGGCATACTGGAGGAGGATTCGACTCTTTCGTACCACACACTCACCACAGCTAGTTCGAGAGCTCAAGAACTCTCGGAAATACACCCACCAAAGCAGGACTAGGGTTTTACGCATCCTCGCGGCCCGAACCTAGGTAAACGATCCTCGTGCTAGTTACTAATCCTGCTCTTCTCGCAACCCCGCGCCCCGGCAACCGTAGTAAGGATTCTTGTGATCCCATAGGTGTCGTTCCACACCGATATCTTTGGCGCGCCAGGTAGGGGGCGCAATTGTGAGAATCTGGTCTAGTAGCTAGCCTAGCAGTTCTTCGTCGCCATGGCTCCCAAGAAGAAGACGGCCACGGCGATCGGCTCGTTGGGAGCCGAGCGCCCGTGCGCAAGCGGGCAGCGATGGGCGTCGCCGCGACAGGACCCGGGCCACGGTCCATGAACTCCAGCATCGCCCAGGCAGTCAGAGCCTGGCGAGCGGCATCGTTCGCGCGCCAGACGACCGGCCGCACGTCGCCAGATCCAAAGACGGATCTGGACCCCTCGCAGGCGGCGGGGCTCTCCATGAGTGTTGTTGTGCCACCCCCGGGCGGTGCAGCGACCTCCAAGACGCCCATGCTGGCGACCACTGCACGCTCTTCCCATGGTGTGCGCGACGAGCAGCGTCACCACGCCGGTGACCCTGGGCACCGCCGTGGGAAGAGCCCTGTGTGTCGTCCACGGGATGAAGGAGTTCACATGCCCGCCGAAGTGCTGGAAAAAATGGCACGCAGCCGCTGGATCGTAACAGAGCTCCTTCTAACATGGTTAGAAGTCGAAGCGCACCGCGATCCACGCAGCTGTCGCTGCCGCCCACGCCAACAGAAGCTTTGGCACGCGCACAGTGATAACCCACAAGTATAGGGGATCGCAACAGTTTTCAACGGTAGAGTATTCAACCCAAATTTATTGATTCGACACAAGGGAAGACAAAGAATATTCTCAAGTATTAGCAGCTGAGTTGTCAATTCAACCACACCTGGATAACGTAGTATCTACAACAAAGTATTTAGTAGCAAAGTAATATGGAAGTAACGGTAACGGTAGCAAAGTAATATGTTGGGGTTTTGTAGTGATTGTAACAGTAGCAACGGAAAAGTAAATAAGCGAAGAACAATATATGAAAAGCTCGTAGGCATTGGATCGGTGATGGAGAATTATCTTTGGATGCGGTTCATCATGTAACAGTCATAACATAGGGTGACACGTAACTAGCTCCAATTCATCAATGTAATGTAGGCATGTATTCCGAATATAGTCATACGTGCTTATGGAAAATAACTTGCATGACATCTTTTGTCCTACCCTCCCATGGCAGCAAGGCCCTAATGGAAACTAAGGGATATTAAGGCCTCCTTTTAATAGAGTACCGGACCAAAGCATTAACACATAGTGAATACATGAACTCCTCAAACTATGGTCATCACCGGGAGTGGTCCCGATTATTGTCACTTCGGGGTTGCCGGATCATAACACATAGTAGGTGACTATAGACTTGCATGATAGCATCAAGAACTCACATATATTCATGAAAACATAATAGGTTCAGATCTGAAATCATGGCACTCGGGCCCTAGTGGCAAGCATTAAGCATAGCAAAGTCATAGCAACATCAATCTCAGAACATAGTGGATACTAGGGATCAAACTCTAACAAAACTAACTCGGTTACATGATAGATCTCATCCAACCCATCACCGTCCAGCAAGCCTACGATGGAATTACTCACGCACGGCGGTGAGCATCATGAAATTGGTGATGGAGGATGGTTGATGATGACGGCGACGAATCCCCCTCTCCGGAGCCCCGAACGGACTCCAGATCAGCCCTCCCAAGAGGTTTTAGGGCTTGGCTACGGCTCCATATCGTAAAACGTGATGAATCCTCCTCTCTGATTATTTTCTCCCCGAAAGCAAATATACAGAGTTGGAGTTGAGGTCGGAGGAGCTCCAGGGGGCCCACGAGGTAGGGGCGCGCCTAGGGCAGGCCCGCCCCCCACCCTTGTGGCTAGGGTGTGGGCCCCTTGGTCTTCATCTTTTGCAAGGATTTTTTATTATTTCCAAATAGACGCTCCGTGGAGTTTCAGGTCATTCTGAGAACTTTTGTTTCTGCACATAAATAATAGCATGGAAAGTCTGCTGAAAACAGCGTCAGTCCGGGATAGTTCCATTCAAATCATGCAAGTTAGAGTCCAAAACAAGGGCAAAAGTGTTTGGAAAAGTAGATACGACGAAGATGTATCACGCAGCCGCTCCTCGACTTCCCACCTGCTGCAAAGAAGCTCGGTGAGTGGAGGGCCACCATCCGGAGCCTCGTCGCCGTCGCCAACAAAGACGATCCGTGGCCGGCGGGGCCCTCGGGTCGGTGCTCCACCGAGCCACCACATGCTGGCGCTGGGAGGACCGGGGGAGCTGCAACCACAGTGCACTCTCCTCCTCCTCGCCAACCGCCACGAGCGTCGGCCCGTCGTGACGACGCTTGTGATAACATCTCCATAGTGTCGTCCGACCCGCGGACCCTCCGCGACCAGCGCCAGGTTCTTCGGGAATGAGCTCACGAAGACGCTCGGACCACCATCGAGCGCCGGCCGAAACATGCCACCAGTCGGACAAGCGGGCGGGACCCGCTATGGACCACCCAGCACCGGGGGGCTCCGGCGGCCTACCTTACGAGGTGGGCTGCCCGACCTTCACCCGTGAGCTGCGGCAGTTCCAGTGGCCGTCCCACCGCATGTTCAAGCCCGACGTCGGCAAGAAGTACACTGGAAAGACCCATCCATCTACACCATCGCAATGCAGGTTGCTGGAGCTCGCGATGACAAGGTGCTTGCCAACTATTTCCCACTGGCACTGAAGCCCAATGTTATGTCTTGGTTGATGCACTTGCCGGCAGATTCCATTTCTTCTTGGTCGGATTTGTGCCATGAGTTCGCTACGCCTTCACAAGAGGCCACCAAGCTCATGGCCAGGCCAGTGATCTGCACATCATTCCCCAGAAGGAAGGGGAAACATCCAGAGATTCAGCCAGGTGCAGTACAACATCCCCGACGTTCATCCCGCCGCTATGATCAGCGTGTTCCATCAGAACATGCGCAACCGCAAGATGCACGAAGAGCTGGCGATGACCATGGTTAAGGATGTGGCCGAGCTCTATGTTCTGGCGGATAGGTGTGTCCGGGCTGAAGAGGGAAGGAAGTACCCCGGCGAAGACGCCGGTGCGGAAACCGACTCTACCGACGAAGACGTCGCCACCTCGACGAAGAAGGGTCGTTGTTGCAACAGGAAACGCAAAGGCAAGGCCGTGCTTGCCGTTGAAGGATCTGACGACACCGGCGCTGCCAAGAAGGTCAAGGCAGACGCCCCCGGCAAGGAGATTGCCGGGTGCGCCGCCTGCCGGGCCTTGGCGGCTACCGACAAGCCAGGAAGCTCCGGCAAGCAATACTGCAAGATCGACCGCACCAAGGGACACGACCTCCAGAACTGCCGACAAGTCGAGCTGCTTGCTGAGAAGAAAAAAGCTGAGTACAAGAGGCGGGACAAGGAGAAGAACCAGGTATGTGCCGAGGGATCCGGCAAGAAGCGTGGCGGCCAAGGAGGCCGCCGCGGCAAGGACAACCAGCAAGAGAGGCCCGCCCGGGGCCGTGACAAGAAACAAGAAGACGATGATCACGACGAGGACGACGAGTCCGGTGAGCAAGAGTTCCAGAAGGCTACGGAGGCCATGTGCGTCGATGGTGGCGCCTCGCTGCATACTTCTCACCGCCAGCTCAAGCAGTGGGCGCGTGAGATTACAGCAGCGGAACCGTCGTTCGACGCTCAGAAGCCGCTGAAGTGGTCCAACATGCCCCTCGTCTTTGATGCCAAGGACCACCCTGACTGCACAACCGCGGTCGGGTGTTTGCCATTGTTGGTCTCACCAACGATACGCAACCTCAAGGTGAACAAGATGTTGGTTGACAGCGGGGCCGGCCTGAACTTGATCTCGCCTGTCGTGATCAAAAGACTGCAAATTCTTGATGGAGACCTTGAGGAAACAGGCATGTTTCGAGGGGTCAATCCGGGGAGCAGCCAGCCAAAGGGGAAGGTCACATTGCACGTGACATTTGGAGGAGAGTTGAACTACAGGACAGAGAGGATCATCTTCGACGTGGCCGAGATCCCCTTGCCCTACAACGGGATCCTCGGCCGCCCGACACTAGCCAAGTTCATGGCGGCATCACACTACGCCTACGACATGCTAAAGATGCCCGGGCCGTTGACCATCATCTCCGTCCCCTCCGACAAGAAGGACCCGCTGATCTGCGGCGGCCAACTCTATCGGGAAGCAGTTGCAGCAGCTGCCGTCAAGGCACCTACTCCTGCCGCTGAAGGCCCGAAAGGGAAGAGAAAGCCCGGCAAGACCTCTCGCACCCACTCCGGCAAGCACGCCTCTTCGGAGTGCTATGCTACCATTGAGGACGTGCCAGAGAGCTCTACCGGCAAGAGCAAGAAATCCAGAGACGAGCCACCGCAGACCAAGAAGGTGTCCGCCAGGGAGGATGGCACAGGAGGGCCCTTCACCATAGGCTCCACCCTCGACAACAAATGGGAAGGCGCGCTCGTCACCTTCCTGCGGGCGAATGTTGACGTGTTTGCGTGGCAAGCATCTGACATCCCCGGTGTTCCCAGGGAGGTGATTGAGCACCACCTAGTTGTCTGCCCTCATGCGTGGCCCGTCAAGCAGAAGGTTAGAAAGCAGGCTCTAGAGAGGCAGGAGTTCATCACAGAGGAGATCAGGAAGTTGGAAGCGGCGGGTTTGGTGAGACAAGTGCTCCACCCGACGTGGTTGGCCAATCCGGTAGTGGTGCGCAAGCCGAATGGGAAGTGGAGGTTGTGTATTGATTACACAGATATCAATAAGGCTTGTCCTATGGACCCCTTCTCATTGCCGCGCATCGACCAGATTGTAGACTCAACGACCGGTTGTGATATGTTATCATTCCTCGACGCCTACTCGGGCTACCACCAAATCTTCATGACAATAGAGGATGAATAAAAGACAACATTCATCACCCCATGTGGTACGTATTGCTTTTTACGGATGCCTTTCGGGTTGAAGAGTGCTGGCTCGACGTTTGCAAGATCAGTCCAAATTGGTTTTGAACCTCAGCTCCATAGAAATATGGAGGAATACATGGATGACATAGTGGTCAAAACCAAGGACGGGCCAACTCTTGTGCAAGATCTGGAAGAGACATTTGCCAACCTCGCCAAGATCAACCTTAAGCTGAACCACGAGAAGTGTGTCTTCGGTGTTCCGTCCGCAAGCTTCTCGGATTCTTTGTGTCGAAGCGGGATCGAGGCAAACCCAGACAAAATCAAGGCTATTGACCAGATTGAGGCACCCAAGCGGATCAAAGATGTGCGTTGGCTCACTGGCCGCATCGCCGCCATGAGCCAATTCATCTCCAAGTCCGCCGAGCGCGCCCTTCCTTTCTTCAAAATCTTGAAGAAGGCATGCCCAATGGAGTGGACCCCAGAAGCCGAGGCAGCATTGCAGGTTCTGAAGAAATACCTTTCCTCCACGCCAATACTGGTTGTGCCTAAACCACAAGAGCCGTTGCTGCTGTATCTGGCGGCGACAAATCAAGTGGTCAGCGCTGCACTGGTGGCATAGAGGGAGGTCGACGAGAAGGTAGTGATGGCGGTAGAACCAGCGGATGGCAAGCCAAAGATTCCCCCGGCAGGGCCTGGTGCCGGCAAGGCGAGGCCCCCGGCAGAGTCTGATGCCACCAAGGCAGTGCCCGCGCGGTCGAGTGAGGTGGTGCAGAAGAAGAAGATGATGCAGCACCCGGTTTACTTTGTCAGCTCCCTCTTGCAGGGAGCTAGATCGAGGTACTCCGGTGTGCAGAAATTGCTCTTTGGCCTCCTTATAGAATCGAGGAAGCTGCGTCATTACTTCCAAGCCCACGAGATCACTGTCGTCACCCGCCTCCCATTGCAACGGATACTGCATAACCCAGATGCAACCGGAAGGATTGTGGAATGGGCCTTGGATATCAAGTTTCGGTTTGAAGTTTGAAAGTACCTCGACAATCCAGAGCAGAGTCTTGGCGGAGTTCATTCCAGAATGGACCTCAACGCATAACGAAGAAATCCAGGAGACCACTCTCCCCAAAGAAGGAAGCGATAAATGATCGGATCATGTACTTTGATGGGCTTTCTCGCTGCAAGGCGCTGGTGCCGTGTGCTTCTCGTCGCACCCACCGGAGAGCACCTCAAGCACGTGATCCGGATGCACTTCCTGTGGAGATGTCCACAAACAACATTGTTGAGTGCGAGGGGTTGCTCGCCGGTCTCAGGATCGCGGCAGACCTCGGGGTTAAGAAGCTCATCGTCAAGAGTGACTCACAACTTGTTGTTAGGCAGGTCAACAAGGATTACCATAGCCCATTGATGGAGGCCTACGTAGATGAGGTGAGAAAGCTGGAGGAGCGCTTTGACGGCATCCAAGCATAGCACGTCCCCCGAGCGGAGAACAACGTCGCCGATTACCTGTCAAAGTGTGCTGCATTCAAGCTACCTGTGGAGCCGGGTACCTTTTTGCTCCGGTTAACTCAACCATCCGCCGAACCATCAACGGGGCAGAACAAGAGGAGGAAGTCAGGTCCCGGCAAGTACTTTCCTACCGAGCCCCCTGGGGCTGCCGGCAAGGGTGCTGCCGCGGACGCTGAGCCTGCCAAAGGGCAACTGGCTCCGGCAGGGCATCAAGCCCTGGCCAAGGAGACAGCCGCGCCCATGGCTGAGGAAGTGCCTTTGGTCCTTGCCGTCGAGTCCCAGGCTCCGGCATGGGCACAGCATACTGTCCGATTCTTCCAAACAGGGGAACTTCCTGAGGAACAGGAGGAAGCGGAAAAAGTAGCCCGCCGGTCCGCCCTGTACCAGTTCGTCAACGACGTCCTGTACAGGAGAAGGCCGAACGACATGAAATTGAAGTGCATCCCCCGGGAGGAAGGACTAGAGTTGTTGGCAGAGATACATGGAGGCATATGTGGCTCCGCCATAGGGTCGAGGGCCCTTGCCAGAAAGGCGTTCCGGCAAGGTTTCTTCTGGCCCACCGCCTCCGTGATGCGACGACTAGTAACCAAGTGTGAAGCGTGTCAGCTCCATTCAAAGAAGCTTCATCAACCAGCTCAAGCCCTTCAAACAATCCCTCTCTCCTGGCCATTCACGGTCTGGGGGCTCGATATACTGGGCCCTTTCCCCCGCATTGTTGGGGGCTTTGAGTACTTGTACGTTGCAATCGACAAGTTCACAAAGTGGCCGGAGGTGGAAGCAGTGAGAAAGGTGACTGCTCAGTCAGCTGTCAAGTTTTTCAAGGGACTGGTCTGCCGTTTTGGTGTGCCAAACAGAGTCATCACTGACAACGGCACGCAGTTCACAAGCCACACCTGCATGCAATACATTCAAGTCCTCGGCAGCAAGGTCTGTTTTGCTTCCGTGGCACACCCATGGAGCAACGGCCAAGCAGAGAGGGCAAATGCTGAAGTGTTGCGAGGCCTAAGAACAAAGACTTTTGACAAGCTGCGCAAGAGCGGAAGGCGCTGGATTGATGAATTGCCGGCGGTTCTTTGGTCGATCAGGACGACGCCAAATCGAGCCACCAGCCAGACACCTTTTGCCCTGGTATACGGGGCAGAAGAAGTTCTCCCCATGGAACTCATATACGGGTCACCTCGAGTTCTCGCTTATGATGAGCTTGAGCAAGAGCAGTTGCGCCAAGATGACGCGACGCTCCTTGAGGAAGAACGTCTTCGGGCGGCTGTGAGAGCAACACGCTACCAGCAATCCTTGCGCCGCTACCATAGACGCAAGGTTCATGCCCGAAGCTTTGAGGAAGGCGACCTTGTTCTTCGGCGTGTTCAGTCGGCCAAGAATTCCAACAAGTTGATGCCAAACTGGGAAGGCCCTTATCGGGTAATACGAGTCACCAGCCCGGCGTAGTCCACCTGGAGACCGAAGATACTGTCCCAGTGAGCAACTCCTGGAACATCGAGCATCTTTGCAAGTTTTACCCATAAGGCGCGGCTTGTCGGGCCTCCCGGCAAGCCACCTTTTGTACAAGCTTTGCCGGCAAGGCATGTAACCCTTTGTACAAAGCCAGGCGCAGACCCTGAGCATAAATAATTGAAGCACTGGCGCCCTAAGTTATAGCATGCATGCGAGGTCGAGTCTCTTCCTTGGTTAGGGTTGATAGTGCTTAGCAGCAACTAACCCCTAGCCTAGAGGTCGAGTGCACGTCTATCTGTTTCTTTTCTGTCCTCCGTTGGTTCGCAGGGCACATGAGCACTTCTACTGAGATACTTGGAAGAAAAGGCATGGACCAACGTCCTAACCCCAGCAAACCAAAGTTGCCGGGAGCTGCAAGTACAAGGATCCAACCGCGGCGAGATGAGGTTGCCGGGGGTTGCAGATCCAGATAAGTCTTTTATCCTCTGTCATGCATTTCGTTATGAAACTGGGACACATGGAACCTCATTTTATTTCTAGGCCACCGTGCTCCCCTTTTCTATACCCAAGGATCATCTCCTGGGCCTGAATTTGGTTGTAGCCGCGGCGGCAAGGAAATAGAACGAGGAGCCCAAACCCGGCTCGTCCCTGCCTCCGCCAAGGGCGCGAGAATGGTCGAACAAAGTGGGGGGACGGCAAGGCCTATTGCCGGGCGGGAAATGTTTATCTTCAATAGCAACAAGGATTCACTCCTTGTCGTGGGTTCCATCCACGAAGAAAAACCCCCGGCAAACACCCCTTTTTCATTAAAAACATCCCGTACAGGTACAGTTCATACGGAATGAAAAACATGAGCAAGGGGGATTACAAGCTTTAAATTTAACAAGGCTCGAAGGCTTACAGATTAAAAAAAGAGGTGAGATGCCCGTAATCCCTTTCTTGTCCCTCTCCTCAGGAGACAGGTCAAGGAGGCGAAAGGGAAAAAGGGGCGCCTAGGCGAGCTACGAGCAAATGTAGCACCAAGAGAACACCTCGGTGGCATGCAGGTGGGCCGGTGATGACGGTGCCGGGAAAGGAGTTGGAAGACGAGGCGGCAGGACCGGCAATACGCGATGAAGGCGTCGGTGCCCGTGTACTCCGAGTTGACGGCCTTGTCACCCGCCCTCTTCCTCTTTCGTAGCCTCCCGACACCAGCCGCCCAAGGAGACGGCCCCGAGAAGTTCAAGGAGCTGGCCCCTCCCCCGGCAAAGCTCTATCGGAGGAGCGGCCAGGTGCAGATGCTGCTTCTGCTCCACCCGCCCAGACACGGGGCGTCCGACGCCTAGTCGGACTCGTCCCCGTCATCTGCCCGCTGTCCACCTCATCACTTTCGCCGAGGAAGAGCTTCCATCATCGGAATCTCCGTCGGAGGAGCTCTCCATGCAGCACTTCAAAGTAGTCCGAAGTCTCCAAAGACCTTGACGGAGAGCAGGCCACCCTCCATTAATTTGAAGTAGAGGACGAGCCCCGCCGTCAGGCTGTGGTTGCGAGCGAACGTCTTCCATCCACGACGGAGGTACATGACCCGAGGAGCTGGGATGTCGACGTCGACCCGTGTGCCCCCATTCCCACAGCCCCTCATGTGCAATCTGAGGGATTGCGGCCGGTCACGCTCAATCTCCCGAGCAAACGGGGCGGGAAGACGAAGATGGTGACGTGGAGGCCGGCGCAGCCTAATGAAGAACTCGCGGGGCTTGTCACCAACATGGCCTTCCATCGGAAAAGGCATCATTGGCGGGGGCGAAGCCCGCGCGCCGCCTCGTCCTCCTCTTCCCCGAGCACTACGACCTCTGCCCCGGCCTTGCCCACAGCCTCACCCCCTCCCCCTTCGCCTCGCGGCCGGATCCACCACCACAGGCTTAGGAGGAGGAGGGACGCGCTGTCGAGCGGCGACCCTCGCCGCCACCGTCGAGGGACAAGGATTCCCTTTCTCCATGCCGAGTGAAAGGAAGAAGCAGAAACGAGAGGAGATAGATGACAGAAGAGTGCGGGACGCCATCCCCCTTCCCCGTCCTTATAAAGGGGCGGGGTTGAGGCTTGGCCGCCTGGCCGCCAATCCAGCCACCAGAGGCGTAGGGAATCGGGACCGACCCGCTGCCTCAACCAGCGATGAACCGGTTTCCCGCCTCCACTGCTTGCCACCCCAAGCACATGGAGGACGCGAGGCAAACGTGCAGAATCGAGGGGACAGGTGATGCAACCTCACCCAACCCCGTGATCATGGGGTGTGGATGCCTTGAAGACCGCGACCCGCCCCATGATAAATGAGCCGCGCCTCCACGCCTCCCTCTTTTTATGGGGAAGGAACGAGCCGCCTCTTTACCACGATGTGACGCATGCATGCGGGAACTGCCCCACGCGTGCTGCCCACGTCACGTGCAACCCTCCACGCCACGCCGCGCCGCGCGCGGGTCGTGGGAAGCACAGTGCGCGAAAAGATTTACCGTGGTAATAACCGGCCCGCCTGCCCGCGCACCGTTTTGGGCCTGGCCCAACAACGTGTCGTGCTTATGTGTCGCCCAGGCCCGGGGGCTCCTGTCGGTGTACAAAAGGAGGGGCGCACTTTTGTACCCCTTTACCTGTGCACGGGCAGTCGGAGCCACGCCCACGGTCACACCAAGCAGAACAGGGGAGGTGAGCCAAGGTAAGACCGAAGCCCAAGATAACCAGAGCAACGCCAAGGCCAAGACCACAAAGAGCAGAGGGACGAAGCAGGTTCCCCCGGCAAGACCCTTGCCGGGGCAGCTCGCCCCACACCAACAGAGCGAGCCACCCTTGAGCCCACGGTCTCCAACATCACGTTGGGCCAGGGCTCGGGAGGCACCTCCATGGTGGCATGCAGATCTTTGTGAAGACATTCAAGATCAGATGAGGATTAGAAGACAACGATCCTCGACAAGATTCTTGCCGAGGAGAGCCAGGAGACCCCCGACAAGATTCTTGCCGGGGACGACAGCGCGCCACGGCAAGACCCTTGCCCGCCCCCCCCCGGCAAGGCTCTCGCCAAAGATGCCAGCAGGACCACTGCCAGGCCCGCACCAGCCAAGTCTCCACCGCCGTTCGCATGCAGCTGCCAGCCCAAACCAGCTGGGTAGGCACCTGCGTGGCAACATGCAGCTTCCAGGCCAACTCAGCAGGCGGCATGCAGATCTTCGTGAAGACCCTACCACCGCGCGACCTCAGCTGCCTGCCTGCCTACATGGCGCCACACGCATCGCTGGCCAGGGTGCGTCTTGAAGCAAGGAGGAGCGGCGACGGACGGAATGGGCCTTGCCCCCGTCCCCGATAAATCTAGGGGACACCTCAGCGGCGCATTAAATGCGACTTGTCCTGTAATCCAAGCAATAAGCTCGCCATACTGTACGCCTTTCGACCTCCTGTATGCCACTGTGGCAGACCCTTTCGCCTATAAAAGGAGGCCCATGGCATACTGGAGGAGGATTCGGCTCTTTCGAACCACACACTCACCACAGCTAGTTCGAGAGCTCAAGAACTCTCTGAAATACACCCACCAAAGTAGGACTAGGGTTTTACGCATCCCCGCGGTCCGAACCTGGGTAAACGATCCTCGTGCTGGTTACTAATCCTGCTCTTCTCGCAACCCCATGCCCCGGCAACCGTAGTAGGGATTCTTGTGATCCCATAGTTGTCGTTCCACACCGACACACTTGATGTATGTTTTGGTGATCAACTTGCGGGTTCCGCTCGTAAACATCTGCATAGGGGTTGGCACACGTTTTCATCTTGACTCTCCGGTAGAAACTTTGGGGCACTCTTTGAAGTTCTATGTGTTCGTGAATAGATGAATCTGAGATTGTTTGATGCATATCGTATAATCATACCCATGGATACTTTAGGTGACATTGGAGTATCTAGGTGACATTAGGGTTTTGGTTGATTTGTGTCTTAAGTTGTTATTCTAGTACGAACTCTATGATAGATCGAACAGAAAGAATAGCTTCATGTTATTTTACTACGGACTCTTGAATAGATCGATCCGAAAGAATAAATTTGAGGTGGTTTCGTACCCTACAATAATCTCTTTGTTTGTTCTCCGTTATTAGTGACTCTGGAGTGACTCTTTGTTGCATGTTGTGGGATAGTTATATGATCCAATTATGTTATTATTGTTGAGAGAACTTGCATTAGTGAAAGTATGAACCCTAGGCCTTGTTTCAACGCATTGCAATACCATTTGTGCTCACTTTTATTACTTGTTACCTTGCTGTTTTTATATTTTTCAGATTACAAAAACCTATATCTACCATCCATATTGCACTTGTATCACCATCTCTTCGCCGAACTAGTGCACCTATACAATTTACCATTGTATTGGGTGTGTTGGGGACACAAGAGACTCTTTGTTATTTGGTTGCAGGGTTGTTTGAGAGAGACCATCTTCATACTACGCCTCCCATGGATTGATAAACCTTAGGTCATCCACTTGAGGGAAATTTGCTACTGTCCTACAAACCTCTGCACTTGGAGGCCCAACAACGTCTACAAGAAGAAGGTTGTGTAGTAGACATCAAGTACAGCCAGAGGCGGGAGGCAATACAGATTCGTTCCATCTCTCAAGCCTCTGGAGAAGTTACCATACGAGATGACCATGGAGGAAAACGCGAAGATCTGTGAAGCCCAAGTGAAGGACTTCTTTGAAACGCGAAGAGCTGTGAAACATCCAGCGCACTATCAATGCCCTGAAGCGACCACCACTGCCTCCGCCGGATGACAACCATGTCCGCTGTCTTAAAAAGACATTGCAAGAAGCACGCCGGTCGGGAACTACTTCAAGTGACAAAAGGTTAGCAGAATGAATAAGTGGGAAAAAATCCCCAGCTCGGAGAACAGGAGAACCAATCGTGCCCCTCGCTCAAGGTGTCTACCATATCATCGCAAATCTGTCGGGGATGGTGCCTGGTACCAATCCTGGTGATTACCTGCCCGACGATGCACATTTTGATACAATGGAAGTGGTTGAATTCAGATACCAGTACGGGAAGCCTCTCGTTAAAGATGGAAGTCCTCCTCTACAACGATGATGCGAAGATTCCATCAATGGTACATCAAAACCTGCAGTGAGTCTGGGAAGGATGCTTTGACGATGAGAATTAAAGATGACCACGACTTCATTGGACAAGATGTGTTAACTGTTGATTTTGACGAATTTTTCCAGTTCTACAATCTAAAGGCCCTCAACAAATCACTCGTGGCTTGCTACTGTTTGTAAGTACTACTTTTTGTAATTAAGTCTCTATATATAGCTCAGCTCTTTCATTGCATGTATATATAATTATCCTCACTATATTATGCAGATTGAAGATCGTCGAATGGAGAAAAGGACAAATCTATGACATTGGGTTCATTAACCCAAATGTCATACATGAATTTACGGTTAAACACAATGTCTCAGAAAGCGAGGACAACTTGCTAAAATCGTTGCTCAAAAATCAAAGCAAAGATAAAATACTCTTTCCTTACAACTTCAAGTGAGTGTTACTGTCTTGTGCACATTCGGTCTCCCTTATTACTCGAGGTTATAGTAATGTAACTGATGAGTTATGCATATGTGCGCAGGTTCCACTTTATTCTCCTAGAGATTAAGCTTGAGTGGGAAGAAGTAACTGTCTTAGACTCCAGACGAAAAGATCCCGAGGAGTATGCGAACATGACTCGAATGCTCGAGAAGTAAGTTCAATCGATCATTATCGTACCATATCGGCAACTTTGTTCATTTCCTGATATCAAGTAATTATTTTCTTTGTCTGGCAGGGTTTGGAAAGATTTCACCACAATTTCTCTGGGACTGCCGACCGAACTGTGATTTAAACACCCAAAAGTAAGTACTACTACCTAGTTCCGCACATCTCCCATTGATGATCTAGTTTCATCAATACCATTTAGCATGCTTGCTTATCAGTTTGATTGACCTCTATTTCTCGTAAAATGCTTGTGGCAGGAATTCAGGAATCATTTCTGTGGATACTACGTTTGCGAGTTCATCTACAACGCGACGGCCTCTAATAAGCAGGGCTACTATGAAAAACACTATGAAGTGCGTAAGCAAAAATATTCACAATTTTATTTTATTACCATCATTTGTGTTGATCAGTTTCATTCATACACATGTATTGACCCTCTTCTTCAATTTAGCTCTGGCAGATGCCGGATGAACTCCTACCACATGATCGCATAAAAGCAATTCAAGAGGAATTGGCGGGATTCTTTCTTGACCACGTCATCAATAAAGCCGGAGAATACCACGTGGAACTTGACTTCATATGTTAGGGATTGTAAGAGATCTTATATTGTATATATGTAGCTAGTAGCGTCGGATAGATATACGAAAACTTGTTGTTCGACCAATCTCTCGGAGAAGGAGGAGGTCGATCACTTCTCTCTGTATATGTTCATGACGATCTTGTATACTTAATGGTTTCCTTCATTTGCTTACTAGCTAGCGTGTTAAGTAGTTCTCTCTATACATATAGTACGTAGCATCGACCAAGCACGGAGATAAGAGAGGTCACTTCTCTCTATTAGCTAGCTAACACAATATATGAAACCCCTAAATTAACCCTCTAACCCCCCCCCCCTCTAAACAAACAAAAACTCCAGCTCCTGAGCTACTGATGCGTGGATGCTTTCTGGTCCCGGTTGGTGTTACCAACCGGGACCAAAGGCCCTCCTGCCCGGGCTCGCCGCAGCGGCCACGTGGAGCCCCACCCGTCCCGGTTCATAAGCGAACCAGGACTAAAGGTCATGGGCTTTAGTCCCGGTTCTAGAACTGGGACAAATGGGCCTCTAGAACCAGGACAAATGTGCCTTTTTCTACTAGTGATACTAACTCAATTTGTACTCGAAGAGGCGGTCCCTGCTCGTTTTTGTAGTAGCCGCCGTCTTCATCGGATTCGGCGCCTCACCCCGCCTCCCCTTCCGCGACGCCATAAGTAGCTCGGGACGAGAGCCAAACCTAACCAACCTGCAGGGAGAGAAAGCACAGTCGCTTCTTCCACCGCCGCCGGAGTGCACTGCCACCCCCGACAAAACCCTAACCCTAGCAGTCCGCCTAACAATCGCTGACGCGGCCACCTCTCGGACGCTCGTAGGGTTTCCATGATGGACATGTGTGCCATGTGTTACATTTGGAGGGTTGCCCACATGTATTTCGTACTTACATGTCGTAGATAATAGACATGGTTAATTTGGGCTATATAAATAACTCATTGTTGGGATAGGCCCTCAAGCAAAAATATTATGGATATCAGCAGTTATATGAAAAAAAATCAACTTTTGTTCTCAGTAACCACATGGATAATAAGAATTTTATGGAAGACTCATCACTGACAATGTTCTAATTGCCTATGAATGTGTTCATAAAATCAAGAATACTAGGACAGGGCAGGCTGCAGGACTTTGTGCAGTCAAGCTGGATATGCATAAGGCCTACAGCCGAGTGGAGTGGATTTTCTTGAGAAGTATGATGGAGATACTTGGATTTCATAGCCTTTGGATTCATATGATCATGGCATGTATTTCATCTGTGAGATACAAAGTAAGATTTAATTCCCATGAAACTGACATGTTTATCCCTTCTAGGGGAATTCGGCAGTGAGACCCCCTCTCTCCATATTTGTTCCTTATTTGTGCAGAAGGTCTGCCTAGTATGTTGCAGTATGAAGAATAAGTTGGTGGCACGGATGGGATTAGGGTGTGCAGAAATGCACCATCAGTTTCACACCTTTTATTTGTTGATGATTCTCTTATTATCATGAGAGCAGATGTGTTGAATGCAACTTCCTTACAGCAAGTACTGGGCACCTATTATGCAGGCTCGGGAAAATTGGTGAGTCTGGCAAAATCAAGCATATTTTTCAGTCCCAATACCAGTGTGGTGTCAAAAGCAGAAATCAGTCAAATGCTTCATATTGACACAGAGACCTTATCAGATAAATATCTTGGGCTGCCAGCTATGGTTGGGGCAGATAAGAGTGATTGTTTCAGGCACTTTGTTGAAAGAATTGAGGTGAGATTAGAGATTAGTAGGGTGGATGGAGAAACAATTGTCCACTTGGGGCAAAGAAATATTGATAAATGTTGTCGCACAAGCTATTCCAGTTTTTGCAATGTCAGTGTTTAGTATTCCTAAGGGGATATGCAAGGAAATTACAGATATTATTGCTTTGTTTTGGTGGGGTGACGATGAAGATCATAAGAGGATGCACTAGATGGCATGGTGGAAACTTCGTATTGCTAAGAGTGAAGGAGGTATGGGGTTTGGTGACCTATATAGCTAGGCTCGCAAAACAATGTTGGAGACTTGTTACTGAACCAAATTCTGTGGTGGCAAGACTATTGAAGGCAGTACTATCCTAATGGGAATATATTAAGTGCTCCACCAAAGAACAGGTTTTCATTCACATGGCAAAGTATCCTAAAAGGATTGGAAACCTTCAAAAAAGGGTACATTTGGAGAATCGGTATAGGAGAAGAAGTGAACATTTTGGAAGGACCCTTGGATTCCTTCTAGCTCGGACGTCAAAGTAATCACGCCAATAACCAAACAATTCTCTCAAGGGTTTGTGAACTTATAGATCCGGTGTCCGACACTTGGGATGAGGACCTTGTGAGAGATATATTCTATGCAGTGGATGCTCGAAGAATGCTGCAAATTCCTATTCACCATCAAGGATTCGATGATTTCATAGCATGGAAACCAAACCGTTCAGGTTTCTTCTCGGTTCGAACAACTTACCAGTTGCAATGGTTGCACACTTTCGGGCGCATGCAAATAGGATGGAGTGGCCAAGTGGTTATGTACCTTTGGCGGTATGGAATACGCTATGGAACTATCGATTGCCACGTAAAGTTCAACTATTCAGATGGAGGGTTTTATGGGAACATTCCATTAAAGGCTATCCTAACGAATGACATGCATGTCGGCTCAATCGTAGTGTGCCCAGTTTGTCATCAGGGGCAGATGACATCCGCGCTTATTATTTTATTGCATGCACGCCAAGGATCTTTGGCGTTATTGGGCATGTGGGAGCTTATTGAACAATCGGTTCCAGTTGGTAGATCGGGTTCAATTATATTTGAGAATATCCTATCGCTACCTGATCAACAACTACCTTTAAACCCGAATGTTAGTTTCAACCAAGCCTTGGTTCTAGGGCATGGTACATATGGTGGATTAGAAGACAAATTACGCACAATGAAGCAGTACCACCTTCTTGGAGATGTCCAATATCAATTCTTTCAATTATTCAAAATTTCCAATCATCATCTACTAAGGCATTGGAGTTGCATCTAACAAAATGGTTAAAACCAGATCCAGGATTCACAAAATTAAATGTTGATGCAGCTTTCTTTGCAGATGAAGGAATGGGGGACATTGGCCATTCTTCGAGATGGAAGGGGAAACTTCATCGCCTGCCAATGCAAATTTATTCCTTTCGCAGCTGATGCGATCCCTATTGATGCTCTGGCAATGAGAGATGGTCTTCTATTTGCTAATTCTCTTGGCTTTAATCGGATAGAAGGGGAGTCTGACTCTCTCCAAGTTATTAACTTTTGCACTGGTCATACACGATGGTGGGACGAAGCAGCAACAATGTTTGCAGAGTGTGTAGATATAGTCTCTTCAATTGGAAAGGTTATCTTTATTCAAGCATTGTTTACGTTCTTGTAATTAAACAGCTCATGTGCTAGAGAATTTTAGTTCCTGTAGTAAGTACTCTCTTAGTTGGTTGGAAGAGCCTCCAGACTGTTTTGTTAAGGAGCCATGATGGTCATTTCTCTAAACAAAAGAATTTTATTGTGCCTGTTTTTCTTGGTTATTTTATCAAAGATTCGTCTTCCTCGACACCAACTTCGGACAAGGCGAGGTTTTCTAGATGTTTACATTGTGAGCCAAAAAGAGATAAAAGCAGCAAAATTTGCATATTTATCTAACAGTCTACCACATCCTGATTTCCGTGCTTTCTATGTTGTGTTTTTTAAAGGGAGAACATGTAGATATTTTTTTTTTCCGTTGCAACACACGGACATGTTGGCTAGTAATATTAAAAAAAGCACCGAAGAGTCCTACTATTTTCCTAAAAAATAGTATTACGTCATGGGCTAGCTAGTGTGAATTGGTCTTGGATTGGATTCAATTCAGTATATATTCACCTAAAGTGTAGACAAATTCAAACTGGTTTTTCTAAACTACACGACATCGATCCCTCGTAAGTAACCTGCCGGTGGACGACCAATCCGAACAAACAAGCAACATCTCAATAAAAAAGAAACTGAGCAACGTACAGGTACATGTATAATAGTAGGAGTATATACGTACACCTTCCCTTTAAATGTTGTACGTGGTACGCACTTTATCTCGTCGCGCGTTATAGTACAGGCAATCGTTGGTACCAGACCAACCCACACCAAAATAACCAACCCTAGAAAATAAAGAAACCAGGTACCGAAGCTCGGGCTCGCGTAAGATGGCCAACGACGGCGAGCAGGAGCAACTGGTGGCGACCGCGAAGGCGGAGCCCCGGGAGTGTAGCAGGTGGGCGATGATCTGCCTCCTGGGCTGCGGGGGCGTCACGCTTGTCGGCTTAACCATCTACCTGATGGATGACTTCAAGAGCGGCCCTGCGCCTTTTACCGCGCTCCTCCTCTCGCTTCTGTTCTGCACCGTGGGATTCTTACTTTGCGGTCTTTGCATTGTTCTTGTGTGTGAACAGTTCACCGGCGGTAATCCAGATGGAGACATCGGTGTAGATAGATTGTTGTCGTACTAGCTAGCAATAAATCTTGTATACTCCTTATCTGTACATGCATACATGCGTCAATCAAGGGAGATACTCCACTAAATTTTGCATCTGGCCGGTTGATGGATCTGTTCCGCCGGCCGCATTGCGTCTTGCGTTTGTCTTACCGGGAAACCGATCATTGACATGCTCTACTAATGGAAAATTGTTGGAATGGGGGCTCCGGGGACCCAAGAGGTTCGAACACTAGGGTGCGCTTGCTGCTACCACTCTGCTCTACTCCACAACATCTCAACCTCACAGCGACGCTCCGGCGAGCACAAACTAGAGAAGAAGAATAGTAGACACGGCAGTTACCTAGGTTCGGGACACCTTGCGGTGTAATACCCTACTCCTACTTGGTGGTTGAATTGCTCTCGCGAGGGGGGATTTGAGTACAAGGTTTGTGGGGAAGGAATCGATCCGACCTCTTGGTCCTCCCCTCCCCCCCCCCCCCCCCCAAAACATTTGGCGCAGTGGCGGAGCTAGCGTTTGACATCAGGGTGGTCCGACCACATAATTTTTTTTACAAGAAATGTGACATTTGGACGTTCTAACTAGTTATCAATATCACATAGAATATATCAATATGGTCTTACAAATACACGAAAATTCTCAATTAAGTCTAAATTTTGCATAGAGAAGCATACATAGTATATACTATATGGACCATAATACATACCGTGAGAAGTTCAAAAAGACTATATTTCTGGCCTACGCTTTTGCATTGCCATGAAAATATTAATTATATCGTTTTCATTCATCTCGGCAAAAGCATCCCTCTGAATATATGTGACTAGACAATCATCCAAAAAACTATCACCCATCATTCTGTAATAAAAATTAGTTTCTATCAATAAAGCTAATTGAGGCAGAAATGATGTGCAAAATTATGTATATGTTCATCAATTCATGATAACATAGTGCAAAAAAGCAAACCCTAAATCAAAAATTAAGGGTTTTCGGTACCTTAAATGGACTTGCACACTTGTAGCGATGTTGCCGCCGAAAGCTGGCTACTGAGCGGCATCGACAGCCGTCGGCTTTGCAGGGAGGCCTGAGGGCGGAGGCAGGGATAGGCGGGCGGTAGGGCCAGGTGGCCCGGGTCAAGGGCGCAGCTGGGTAGGCAAGGGGCGCGGTGGAGCCGAGGGCCAGGTGAGCGCCGCTGCGCCGGGCGGGAAGGGGAGGCGGTCTACGCTCCGGCCGGCGACTGGCGAGGCCACGAGGAATGGCGGCAGTGAGGCGAGGGCGGCAGATGGCGTCGGGACGAGGCGGCTGCTGTACGAGACAAGGATGTGGACGAGACAGGGTGTGGCTGCATTCGTTGATCAACCGGTATGCGTTATTGGGCCGATTTTTTTTCTGGCCCTGTTAGAAATCCATACGTATATAAGCTGGGCCAAAATCCCAGGGTGGGCCCACCCTGTAGCTCCGTCCATGACTTGGCGGGAAGGGTTGCCACAACAGCCAGTTCTAAGGGAGACAGGAGCGCAGTCTATCCTGACAAAAGTGGTCTTCGCCTGCAAAGCCGCCGCCCATGACGCGCCGGTGGGCTCGGTGATGACCTCCTCCCTGGCGCCCGCCGTCTTGGTCCTCCTGCACCGAATCGGCAACCTTTGGGGATTGGTTTGGGAACAGGTGGATGGTCTTGCTCCCTTAGCACGAAAGAGGAAATCCTCCACATCCGCGGCTGCTGGCACGGCCTCTGGCATCGCTCGTCGCTGCACACGTCACCCACGTGAAGGCGCAGGGCCGCTACTTTGCCGAACTGTCCTTGACTCGTACGCCTCCACGAGGGGCCTCGGGAGGCAGCCTCCGGAAGCCGCCTCGCGAGGCGGGGGCCTCACAAGGGTCTTGCTTGTGAAGTCCAGTGATGGGCTGCCCGACCGGCCCAAGCAGTGCGCTACACGCTGGGCCCAGGCAGACGGGCCTGGGTACCCCCAGTCCCACGGGCCCGACAAAAATCGCATTAGTTAGAGTCGGCGTTGCTACAATGGCTGCCAGTGATGCAATGTGACGGGGTGATGATGTTCTGTAAGCAGGAGCCGCGCCCCTGTTGGCGTCGGGTTGTTGCTGCAAGGTCCACTGCGATAGAGCGAGGGCAGTACGATAGGATGATGTGAGAGAACAATCGCCACTCTGGGGAATAGGGCGAGTGGCAACAGTGTGCGTACTCATGGCGAACGTGCTGTGGCATTTGCTGAATCGGAAGAAAAGAAAGGAATAGTGTATTGACCCCGTCGAACGGCTACATCGAGTGGATCGAACGGCTACCAACCTGAATGATTTTTGATGGTATCAGTCGGATGACGCATAGCAGTGGCCCGAAGAACCTTATTTCATCTTAACGGAGCCGCCGCTACTTTGTCCTCAGTAAGACACAAGTCCTAAATAAAATTGCGAAAACACCTCAAAACAAAGTAAGGTCCCTCACGCCGGCAAGGGCTAGGGTCCATGGCGCCTTCATGGCTCTAAGGCCATCGAAGATGAGGCATCTAAACTTGGCTGTGGACATGCCCTAATAATCACCTAATGCCACATCAGCCCGTACAATACGGTATCGTCGTAAGATTCCTCCCTAGCTCTAGCAAAGCTGGTGATGACATCCTTTCACAAAAAAAACTCGTGATTACATATTGGCTAGCTAGTTTGAATTGGTTTTGGATTGGATTCAGTACTGAGTTGATTTCCGTATTTGCATAAAATTTGGACAAATTATAAGCTTTGTTTTTTTAAGTACATCGATCGTAGACTCAGGTTGGTCATAGTGGGGAGTAACTTAGACTAGTAACATGCATATGTTACTAGTCTATGTTACTACCTCTATAGTGCATAGTATCATAGATTAGTATCATAAGTGGTCTCATTTATTGCCATGCATGACACATAGTGGCATCACATTTATTATGTTACGGTATCTACCTATGTTACTATAACCATCTCTCTCTTCTTTAATTGTCTGCCACATAAGCATGTTTACGAGTCCCAAGTGCATGATAGTACTTATGTTATCCCCACTATGGCCAGCCTCATAGGTAACCCGACCAGTGGATCAATCCGAACAAACAAGTACTCCTACATATCGTACGTACTTTTTGTTTGTTGGGAATGTTGTAGTACGCACGCACTTTTATCTCCTCGCGCTTTCCAGTACAGGTATCGTTGGAGTTTTCTTATAAATTGTACCTTTGTTTTAACAATCACAAGACTTTATTTCTCAGATAATAGCCAAGTCTGTTACAATGAGTTGAGAAATAAAATCAGGAGGGGTAGCGTCCCACATAGAACTAGACTTTGAATTAAAACTGGATTTAGCCAGACAATCTGGTCTGGCGTTTGCTTCATGTGTGCAGTTGTCGAAAGAAACAGAAGCATAGTTTGCCTTCAATTCATTGCACTCCGTGATAATTGGTGCTTCCTGGCCTAGATAACTTTCAAATTTTTCCACTGCTTCTAGCGCCAATTGGCTATCAGACTCCACAATCACCTTGGAGCATTCAATATGGGCAGCTAAGTATATACCATTCCGTATAGCAAGAATCTCTACTGAAACAGCACTGTTAATATGTGGAAGAAACCATGATGTGCAGCAGCCAACTAATACTACGTACTAGTACTACGTACCAGACCAACTAATTAACCTCCCTCCAAATAACCAACAACCCTCTAGTCTAGGAAAGAAAAATCAAGAGATCAGGCGTCGAAACTAGGGCACTTGTACGATGGCCGACGTCAGCGAGCAGGAGCAGGAGCAGGAGCAGCTTGGGGTCGTGGTGGCGACAGCGGAGCCCAGGAGTGTAGCAGGTGGGCGATCATCTGTCTTTTGGGATGCGCGGCGTCACGCTCTTCGGCGTAACCATCTACATGATGGACGACTTCGAGAACTCGCCTGCGCCTTTCCTCCTCCTCCTCCTCGGGTTTCTGTTCATCCTCTTGGGAGGCTCATGTATCGCTGAATTCCTTATTCTTTTGTGTGAACAGTTCAGCGGCGGCAATCCAGCTGGAGTAATGAACGTACATAGATTGTTGTCTTGGTAGCTAGTTAGTAATCTTGTGTAATAAATACTGTAGTAATTATTTGATTGTACATGCATGCGTTGTGGCGCGACGATGTTGCGAGCTAGATGGGGCTCGACGATGTTGCGATGCAGCACTCATCGGCGGCCACCGGTGCCAGCGAGTGGTGCGCAACATTGCAGGTTGGCGTTGCTGAAACGGCTGCCGATGATGCAATGTGGCACAGTGACGTTGTTGCATAAGCAGGAGCTGCACCCCTGTCGGCCTCGGGCTGTTGCTGCAATGTCCGCTGCATAGAGCGAGGACAGTACGGCAGGTTGATGTGAGCAAAAATTCGGTACTCCGGTTGTGGCACCCCGGCTCAGAGCAACCGGTTTACCATGCATTGCCAGCCCAGAGACCATGTCTTCTGGCAACACACAACATCTTGGTACAAAAAACAACCGCTTTATTGATGCTAGCGGCTCAAAGTTTATATTACAACAGGTAGCGAGGCCAAGCGGCACACCCGGTGCAGCTGAACAATATGTACATTATTTAATGAACATAAAGGGGCCTCGATCATAACAACTACGCGGCAGCGGAACAACGTCGTAGTGGAACTCCATAGCACAGGGACACCGATGTGGACACGATCTAGACTCGAACAGCACTCCTTTCCAACGGAACTTCCTTGAAATCTGACATGACACGCCAGGTCAGTACATTGAATGTACTTGCAAGCTCACAACATGCATAAACATAATGACAAACAATATCATGATAATTAACCAATTATTAGTAATGCAACAATGTAACTAACATGCCGTGATCACGCTCTTATGAGAACAGTCCCTCGGACTAGCTTACCAACGGTGGTCGCTTCTGGATCGCAAACGTACCAACCACATGATCTTAGCTATGGATACCTCGTGATCATTCCGGCGATCACAGCCACGACCAATATTTGGTCTCAAACAGTGATCCTCCCGACAATCACAACCACGACCAACACTTGGTCTCAACCAACAGGATGACCTTCCAGCCATCTTCAACAGTGCAAAGTTCATGACTTAGTGTGCAAGATTAATTAAATGTGGACACATGGTGTGACCTACTTTCGAGGTGTCCGTAACCGTGGACTCGGCTATCGATAGATTAATACACTTTGCAGAGGTAGCGCACTGTACCCACACCACGGAACCCATGGCCTCGTACTCCCATTCGGGTGGACCAACGGCATTCCGACGAAACCCCTCCATTGCCATGACACTCTCTCAGCCACTCCGACCCACTCCCAACTGGGCTAGTCTGGGTGGACGTGGGTGGCCCCGTGTCTACCAAAGACACAACGACCACCGTCGTGGCCAAAACATAAACGTCCCTCACGGGGACCGGTACTAAAAATCTCAACAACGGGCACACAAGGTTATGTCTGCTTACCGGGCCAGGGTACCGCATGCCCATAACCTTTCCTCGTTGGAGGCACCGACCAGAGGCATGACAACGGACCAAATAAAGGCCTTCCCATAAAGGAAAATGTGGTTGCATTGGGAAAACTCGATTCAGTGGCACCATGACCCGGTCAACGAAATATTCAAGTTGTGTTATTATCAGGTTCAACTTAAATTGAAAATAACCGGTGTCATAGCATGCCATGAAATGCAACACTAACATATGCATCACATATTAACAAAAATGACTGAGTCAACTAACTCCACACTAACCATAAACATCAACAACTCCTCATACTTTTTTGGTTAGCAACCTTCACTTTAACAGAATCTATTCTAAAAAATTTATCATTTTTCTCATACAAGAAAAGTAACTCCAATTAATTACTTATATCCATAACCATATTATTTCTATCATAACAAAGAGTTAATCCTAGTTTCTTTAACAACTTAGTTTGCTTTAAACTTTCTGTAAATCAAGCATATTAACTTAAACAAGCAACTAACAGAATATAAATAACATAATGCATGGATTAAATCATTCATTCAAGTAGAAAAATCACAAATGTTGAAGTGGCATCATGAAAATGTTGTTGTGGCTTGCCTTAGTGCAGATGAGGTTCACAAGCCTTCTTGTGATCCTCAAGACAAGCTTCACTCTCTGAAAATAATTTTAAACACAAGAAGAAAATATCAAGAACCCTTCTGAAATTCACCAGAAAATCTAGACAGCATAGAAAAATCTCATTTTTGGTGAGCTGCTAGATTTCTTTGCAAAGAACACAATGCAAAAAGAATCAATTCATTTGGACTTATGGTTGAAGAGTTATAGTTGTTTGAATCTCTCTAGATAAAATGAAATTTGAATTTAAAAAAAAAGCAGACTGGGGGGTGTCGGTGTCAAAACCAGCGGATCTCGGGTTGGGGGTCCCGAACTATGCGTCTAGGATCGATGGTAACAGGAGACGGGGGACACGATGTTTACCCAGGTTCGGGCCCTCTCTATGGAGGTAATACCCTACTTCCTGCTTGATTGATCTTGATGAATATGAGTATTACAAGAGTTGTCTATCACGAGATTGTAATGGCTAAACCGTAAAAGCCTAGCCTATGTGTATATGGTAATGAATGCATCCTTTCCGAACTAACCCCTCTGGTTTATATAGACACCGGGGGGATCTAGGGTTTACATGGAGTCGGTTACATAAGGAGGAATCTTCATATTTGGTCGCCAAGCTTGCCCTCCTCGCCAAGTAGAGTCCAATCCAGACATGGTGCAATCTTCGGCCTTCATGTCTTTGTAGCCCATCAGTTCGGCCCATGGATAACAGGCCAGACGCCCGAGGACCCCTTAGTCCAGGACTCCCTAAGTAGCCCCCGAACCAGTCTTCAATAGCGAGGTGTTCGGCACACATATTGTCTTCGACATTGCAAGGCGGGTTCCTCCTTCGATGATCTCCAAGTAATGTATTCGGCCATTGATCCAATGTCGCCTCCTTGGCTTCTGCACGTTAAATTATCTTCGTCCTCCACGTGTCGAGCGAATGTGGAGAGTTAGGGTATTTTTGCGAATAACACCCCATCTACGCGAGGAAGAGCGCCTATTTAAAGAGATTGGATCCCAGATCCATTCAGCACTACACAGAAGAAATCCCCTGAGACTGCCTAGGAGAAACCATTCCAGCATGGCTAGTGTTCCCAGCTCCTCCGCTCGTCCCGGCCCAGAGAAAGGCGAGTAGGAGAGGTGTTCTGTGTCTCATAGCCAATTGGCGAAGTTGCAAACGCAGGGATTTCTTCCCCCTTGCGGATCTAGTCCCAATTCGAGCGGGGCTAGCTTCCTTCAATGGTGGGACTCAGCCAGAGGACTTCCCCAATCCGTCCGGCGGAGATCGAGTGTGTTTTGTCCCCTACCTGCGAGGCGTTGGATTTCCGTTCCATCCGTTCCTCCGAGGGCTTCTAGAGTACTACGGCCTCCAGCTGCACAACTTCACTCCGGCCTCCATCCTGCATATTGTGGGTTACGTCGCTTTGTGCGAACTGTTCCTGGGCGTCGAGGCTCATTTCGAGTTGTGGACGAAGTTGTTCTATTTCGTCCCGCGCAATCATGAAGGGTCGATATTTGAAGTGGGCGGAGCCGAAGTATGGCGTGTTGCCGATACCGGATACCCATCCGGCACACCAAGGAAGACACCTGATGAATGGCCCTCTGAATGGTTTTATATAGAGGACGTGGCGCTTCCTGAACCGGTTCGAAAGGGTCTTCTGGAATTTGCACGCGTCCCGCTGAAGAAACGCCACAGTTGGCGCCCCGAGAGCCTTGAAGAGGAAGATAGTGCGGAGGTTCATCAACTGATGAGCAAGATTAAAGAGCTCGCTCAGTCCGGACTCACAGTAATCGAGGTCATGGCGATCTCCATAGCGCGAGGTGTTCAGCCGCTCCAGTACATAGGGCTTCCAGTGTGGGACTACAATGGGGAGGATGACGCCTCTCGCTGCGGCCGGAAAGGTCCGAATACCCGCGCCGCTTTAGCTAAGATATTAGCCGAACTATTCAAAGGGGAGGAAAGGAATTTCTCCGCATCAAACTCAGAGACGGGTACTCTATGTATAACCCTCCCAGTTGGGTAAGGCCCGATCCCTCTGCTTTTACTCCTTCCATCTCCGAATTGCCTTTGATAAATTTCTAGCTAGTTTGTTTATGACAACACTGGTGAAA
Source organism: Aegilops bicornis (assembly GCA_021605145.1). NCBI lineage: Eukaryota > Viridiplantae > Streptophyta > Magnoliopsida > Poales > Poaceae > Aegilops > Aegilops bicornis. The sequence continues at coordinate 58,809,972 of CM038670.1, forward strand.
GGTCACCGAGGGATTTTATAGCCCCGCCCCACAGCCGGAGGACCACAACCGGGAGCTTGATCCCGGGTTTGAAGAGGATCCGGATATATTTGTGGTGCTCGCGGAGGGAGTGTTTTACTAGATGAGCTATGATGGCACAAAAGTGGCCATCATCGCCGACTACCCTGGTCTTCTTCCTGCCTCACAGGTAAGTAATCAAGAAACACCTTCTCTGAAAGGGTGCTCTTACGATGCCTCACCCACCGCATTGTCGCGCGTTTCTACAGGGGAGGCGTTTGACGATACCGAGGAAATCGGTTCCTGTGCCGGGCAGGCCTTCAAAGAGGAGGGTCGGTGAAGGCACCGTCGGGCCCTCATCGAGGAGGTACGGGTAAATATACTTTTCAGTGGCCGTGTCCAACTGTGACCTATGCGCCTGTTTGATTAAAGGAAAAAGGTTCGCCGAACTGTGTCCAGGGGTCCGGCCGGCCACGCTCCCAACAACCAAGATGTAGAGCTAGTAGGGGAGACGGGGACTGATGTAGGAACAAAGCCGGACTGCCCCTCGGCCGAGGGTTCGGACAATATGTCTATTACCAACTCGGAAGTGGAGAGCACAATGAATCATCAGCGCTGCAGGGCTGTTTTACGAGACTTGAAGTTCTCGGATGAGGCTTTTATGCCTTTAGCTTGGGCGACGCATACATCCGAGTTGCTCGAGACGGGCTTAGAAAAGCCACGAGGCAATATCTGACAGATGTGCAGGTAAGTTTTCTTTGTCAAAAAAGGATAGCCATATACCCGTAGCCCCCAAGACTGAAAGCACTTGGCACAACTGATTTAAGGATTGTTGAACAACCAGGTCCTCGCAGAGAAGAATGGTCTGCTAGACCAAGAGCTAGAGCAGTGTCGGACGCAGCTGAGAGCTGTTACCGCCGAACTGGGAGACTTGAAGAAGTCGTCCGCTGGTATTGTTCCCTTCTACCAAGGAACGATAATTGTGTACTCACCGCGCTAATGCAGCTACTAATTTCGCATAATAGGGCCGCCTGATCAACTTGCAAAGAAGCTGAAGGCTGCCCAAGAGGGAGAAAAAGAGGCGAAAAGGCAACACGCCACTGGCGAGCGTGTGCTGACCCGTGTCCGAGGTGAGAAGAACAAGCTACAGGATTCCAACACTGCATTGGGTGAAGAACTGAAAGATGTTCGAGCCCAGCTAGCCGCTTCCATGAAGGAGAACAAGGAACTGCGGGGTGGTATCTTCAGTATGTGTCCGAACTTATTTGTGGATTAGCTCATAGATTAATGGAACTGATATAGTCGTGTTTGCAGGTGTACTGATGGGCCGTCCTGAAGAGGAGGTGTCCGGATCATCGAGTGATCTGCTGCAGAGGCTGTCACAGGTGCACAAGCATGCTCGGCTAGCCATGCGGAGCATGGTTAAAGCCTTACGGCCGTCCGACTCGCCTCCAGGAAGTATGGATGAGCTTGTAGAGCTGTTCAAGGGAGCTCGGCGGCATATCCGGCTATGGAAGATATCGGCCTACCGAGAGGGTGCGCGGGAAGCCTGGGCCATGGTGAAAACGCGGTATACCAAGCTGGACCCGAATCACATGGCCAGGGTTGGACCACTAGGGCCCAATGGGGAAGAAATTCCCGTTAGTTTAGTATATGACCAAGTAGAGGTGGCCGCCAAATATTCCCAACAGGATTATAAGTTAGACCGCCTGTTGGACGATGTAGAGAGGGAAGTGTTTGAGTCCAAGTGACTATGTATTTTCCTTGCCCTGTGTAATTCTAGCTGAATTGTACAGCATTTGTCATGGCGGACCTTTTCACTTCAACCTCCAGACTCAAGGGTGCGGAGTGTTTCCGGATACCCTCGCGGCCGAATAGGCCAGGGCATACCCGGAAAACTAGGCGTAGGGGTCATTGTCGGTGTCAAAACCGGCGGATCTCGGGTAGGGGGACCCGAACTGTGCGTCTAAGGCGGATGGTAACAGTAGGCAGGGGACATGATGTTTACCCAGGTTCGGGCCATCCCGATGGAGGTAATACCCTACTTCCTGCTTGATTGATCTTGATGATATGAGTATTACAAGAGTTGATCTACCACGAGATCGTAGACGCTAAACACTAGAAGCTAGCCTATGGTATGATTGTTGTTGTCCTATGGACTAAACCCTCCGGTTTATATAGACACCGGAGGGGGCTAGTGTTACACAGAGTCGGTTACAAGGGAGGAGATCTACATATCTGTATTGCCAAGCTTGCCTTCCATGCCAAGGAGAATCCCATCCGGACACGGGACAAAGTCTTCAATCTTGTATCTTCATAGTCCAACAGTCCGGCTAGAGTATATAGTCTGGCCGTCCGAGGACCCCCTAATCCAGGACTCCCTCAGTAGCCCCTGAACCAGGCTTCAATGACGATGAGTCCGGTGCGCAGATTGTCTTCGGCATTGCAAGGCGGGTTCTTCCTCTGAATACTCCATTGAAGATTTTGAACACAAAGACAGTTTCCGGCTCTGCAAAACAAATTCCACATACCACCGCAGAGAGAATAATATTTCGACAAATCTAATCTGCCGACGCATTTTGCAGCATGACATCATACCACGGCCCGGTCATTATTCGAACCATTTTTCATAACCAGCCACTGCACATATCGCGAGGCGGTTTTCTTGGCATGTCTTATCGAAGCAGAGATCGTGTCCCCTTATCACGGGATTCTCATCAATACGGGTGTGGGTAACCCAACCGCGCCATCAATTACGGCGCTTGGGGAATGCTACCTCTTGAGCACTGCGTTGGATTTCCCCGAAGAGGAGAGGATGATGCAGCAAAGTAGCGTAAGTATTTCCCTCAGTTTTTGAGAACCAAGGTATCAATCCAGTAGGAGGCTATGCACAAGTCCCTCGTACCTGCACAAAACAATAGGTCCTCGCAACCAACGCGATTAGGGGTTGTCAATCCCTTCACGGTCACTTACGAGAGTGAGATCTGATAGAGATGATAAATAATATTTTTGGTATTTTTGATATATAGATGCAAAGTAAAAAGTAAAAGGCAAAGTAAAAACAAAGCAAGTATTAAAGTAATGGAGATTGATATGATGAGAATAGACCCGGGGCCATAGGTTTCACTAGTGGCATCTCTCAAGAGCATAAGTATTCTATGGTGGGTGATAAATTACTGTTGAGCAATTGACAGAATTGAGCATAGTTATGAGTATATCTAGGTATGATCATGTATATAGGCATAAAGTCCGAGACAAGTAGACCGACTCCTGCCTGCATCTACTACTATTACTCCACTCATCGACCGCTATCCAGCATGCATCTAGAGTATTAAGTTAAAAATAGAGTAACGCCTTAAGCAAGATGACATGATGTAGATGGATAAATTCATGCAATATGATAAAAACCCCATCTTGTTATCCTCGATGGCAACAATACAATACGTGCCTTGCTGCCCCTTCGTTCACTGGGAAAGGACACCACAAGGTTGAACCCAAAGCTAAGAACTTCTCCCATTGCAAGAACTACCAATCTAGTTGGCCAAACCAAACGGATAATTCGAAGAGACTTGCAAAGATAACCAATCATACATAAAAGAATTCAGAGAAGATTCAAATATTGTTCATAGATAATCTGGATCATAAACCCACAATTCATCGGTCTCAACAAACACACCGCAAAAAGAAGATTACATCGAATAGATATCCACGAGAGGGGAGAACATTGTATTGAGATCCAAAAAGAGAGAAGAAGCCATCTAGCTACTAGCTATGGACCCGAAGGTCTGAAGTAAACTACTCACACTTCATCGGAGGGTCTATGGTGATGATGTAGAAGCCCTCCATGGTGGATGCTCCCTCCGGCGGAGCTCCGGAACAGGCCCCAAGATGGGATCTCATGGATACAGGAAGTTGCGACGGTGGAATTAGGTTTTTGGCTCCTGTTCGGATCGTTCGGGGGTACGTAGGCATATATAGGAGGAAGGAGTACGTCGGTGGAGCAACAGGGGGCCCATGAGGCAGGGGGCACGCCCTTGGGGGGGCGCCCCCACCCTCGTGACCGCCTCTTTTGTTCCTTGGAGTAGGGTCCAAGTCTCCTGGATCACGTTCGGTGAGAAAATCACGTTCCCGAAGGTTTCATTCCGTTTGGACTCCGTTTGATATTCCGTTTCCTTGAAACACTGAAATAGGCAAAAAACAGCAATTCTGGGCTGGGCCTCCGGTTAATAGGTTAGTCCCAAAAATAATATAAAAGTGGAAAATAAAGCCCAATGTAGTCCAAAACAGTAGATAAAGTAGCATGGAGCAATCAAAAATTATAGATACGTTGGAGACGTATGAGGCATCCCCAAGCTTAATTCCTGCTTGTCCTCGAGTAGCTAAATGATAAAAAGAGAATTTTGGATGCGGAGTGATACTTTGGCATAATTTCAATGTAAATCTTCTTAATTGTGGTATGAATATTCAGATCCGAAAGATTCAAGACAAAAGTTCATATTGACATAAAAATAATAATACTTCAAGCATACTAACTAAGCAATTATGTCTTCTCAAAATAACATGGCCAAAGAAAGTTATCCCTACAAAATCATATAGTCTGGCTATGCTCCATCTTCCCCACACAAAATATTTAAATCATGCACAACCCCGATGACAAGCCAAGCAATTGCAAAACTTTTTCAACCTTCATGCAATACATGAGCGTGAGCCATGGATATAACACTATATGTGGAATAGAATGGTGGTAGTGGAGAAGACAAAAAGGGAGAAGATAGTCTCACATCAACTAGGCGTATCAACGGGCTATGGAGATGCCCATCAATAGATATCAATGCGAATGTGTAGGGATTGCCATGCAACGGATGCACTAGAGCTATAAGTATATGAAAGCTCAACAAAAGAAACTAAGTGGGTGTGCATCCAACTCGGTTGCTCAGGAAGACCTAGGGCATTTGAGGAAGCCCATCATTGGAATATACAAGCCAAGTTCTATAATGAAAAATTCCCACTAGTATATGGAAGTGACAAAATGAAAGACTCTCTATCATGAAGATCTTGGTGCTACTTTGAAGCACAAGTGTGGTAAAAGGATAGTAGCATTGTCCCTTCTCTCTTTTTCTCTCATTTTTTTTATTTGGGCCTTTTCTCTTTTTTTATGGTCTCTTTTTCTTTTTTTTCTTTTTTCTTTTTTTATTTCTTTCGTTCGGAGTCTCATCCCGACTTGTGGGGGAATCATGGTCTCCATCATCCTTTCCTCACTTGGGACAATTCTCTAAAGAATGATGATGATCACACTTTTATTTTTCTTACAACTCAAGAATTACAAATCGATACTTAGAACAAAGTATGACTCTATATGAATGCCTCCGGCGGTGTACCGGGATATGCAATGAATCAAGAGTGACATGTATGGAAGAATTATGAACGGTGGCTTTGCCACAAATATGATGTCAACTACATGATCATGCTAGCAATATGACAATGATGGAGCGTGTCATAATAAACGGAACGACGGAAAGTTGCATGGCAATATATCTCGGAATGGCTATGGAAATGCCATGATAGGTAGGTACGGTGGCTGTTTTGAGGAAGATATATGGTGGGTGTATGATACCGGCGAAAAGTGCGCGGTATTAGAGAGGCTAGCAATGGTGGAAGGATGGGAAAAAGTGCGTACAATCCATGGACTCAACACTAGTCATAAAGAACTCATATACTTATTGCAAAAATCTAGAAGTTATCAAAGCAAAGTATTACGCGCATGCTCCTAGGGGGATAGATTGGTAGGAAAAGACCATCGCTCATCCCCGACCGCCACTCATAAGGAAGACAATCAATAAATAAATCATGCTCCGAGTTCATCACATAACGGTTCACCATACGTGCATGCTACGGGAATCACAAACTTCAACACAAGTATTCTTTAAATTCACAACTACTCAACTAGCATGGCTCTAATATCACCATCTTCATATCTAAAAACAATTATCAAGCATCAAACTTTTCTTAGTATTCAACGCACTCAAAAGAAAGTTTCACATATCTTGAATACCAATTATATTAATATTAAGCAAATTACCATGCTATTAACGACTCTCAAAATAATCTAAGTGAAGCATGAGAGATCAATAGTTTCTTTAAAAAAAATCCACCACCGTGATATAAAAGATCTAAGTGAAGCACTAGAACAAAAAATTATCACGCTCGAAAGATATAAGTGAAGCACTATGAGCAAAACTATCAAGCTCAAAAGATATAAGTGAAGCACATAGAGTATTCTATCAAATTCCAATTTATGTATGGATCTCTCAAAAGGTGTGTACAGCAAGTATGATTGTGGTAAAATAACAAGCAAAGACACAAATAATACAAGACGCTCCAAGCAAAACACATATCATGTGGTGAATAAAAATATAGCCCCAAGTAAATTACCGATGGAAGTAGATTTAAAGAGGGATGCCTTCCGGGCATCCCCAAGCTTTGACTTTTTGGTGTCCTTGGTTTATCTTGGGGATGCCATGGGAATCCCCAAGCTTAGGCTCTTTCCACTCCTTGTTCCATAATCCATCAAAAGAATTTACCCAAAACTTGAAAACTTCACAACACAAAACTCAATAGAAATCTCGTGAGCTCCGTTAGAGAAAGAAAACAAAAGACTAATTTAAGGTAATGTAATGAACTCATTATTTATTTATATTTGTGTTAAACCTACTGTATTCCAACTTCTATATGGATTATAAACTATTTTACTAGCCATAGATACATCAAAATAAGCAAACAACACACGAAAAACAGAATCTGTCAAAAACAGAACAGTCTGTAGTAATCTGTAACTAACAAAAACTACTGGAACTCCAAAAATTCTACCAAAATTAGACGACCTAGACAATTTGTTTATTGATCAGCAGCAATTGGAATAAGTATTTTATCACGTTCTGGTGAGTTTTAATAATTCGGGCACTGAGCGCAAAGTTTCTGGAAATTACAGCAAGATCAAATAACTATCATCCAAGAAGATCCCATAGGTCTAGCTTGGCACAAACACTAATTAAAACATAAAATCACATCTAAACAGAGGCTAGATGGATTATTATTCCTAAACAGAAGCAAAAGCAAAAAACAAAAAATAAAATTGGGTTGCCTCCCAACAAGCGCTATCGTTTAACGCCCCTAGCTAGGCATAAAAGCAAGGATAGATTTAGGTATTGCCATATTTGGTAGGAAATTCTTCAATGATGCATCTAACTTCTTTAGAATTTTCTTTCTTTCTAGTAATTATCAAATTTTTAGGCAAAAGATCGAAAAATTCATTCATAGCAAATGGTTCCTTAATGATGGCAAAAAGATTGGGATGAACACTTATAGATTTAAGATCCGCAGTTTCCTTACTAGGTGATTCACCCTTATTCTTAGGAACATAAATAAACTTAGTATTTTTAGTAGACGAACTTGGAGTGTTTTTTACGAAAGAAAAAGTGGTTCCCAAGTTGGTAATGATACCCTCAAGTTTATCGATTCTAGTGGAATCTAAATTTATTTTCTCCTTAACTATGGGTTCCTTTTCTTTAATATTTTTCAAAGTCATTCCTACCTTAGATCCATATTGGGTAATTTGTGGATCTTTTTATGAATATTTTCAATTGATTCAATGGTAGCAACTTTATTCTCAATAATTTCAAGTCTTTGCATAACATGCTCCAAAGTTAACATAGTTCCATTAACCAAAAGAGGTGGTGAGCCAAATAAATCTATTAAAGCATTATAAGAATCAAAAGTATGGCTACCCAAGAAATTCCCTCCGGTAATGGTATCAAGGATATATCTATACCAAGGATTAGCACCTACGTAAAAATTACGAAGAAGAACAGAAGTAGATTGCTTCCTGGTAGATCTATTTTGAGCATTGCAAATTCTATACCAAGCGTCTTTCAGATTTTCTCCCTCCCTTTGCTTAAAATTTAGAAATTCATTCTCGGGAGAAAATGGAGAAGATATGAGACTAGTCATGACGACAAGCAAGCAAACTAACGCACGAGCAAACAAAAGGCAAGCGAGAAAAAGGCAAATGGGAAAAAGAGGAGGAGATAGGGAAAGAGAGGGCGAATAAAACGGCAAGGGTGAAGTGGGGGAGAGGAAAACGAGAGGCAAATGGAAAAAAATGTAATGCGGGAGATAGGGATTGTCATGGGTACTTGGTGTGGTGCTTGACTTGCTCTTGCGTGAGCCTCCCCAGCAACGGCGCCAGAAATTCTTCTTGCTACCTCTTGAGCACTGCGTTGGATTTCCCCGAAGAGGAGAGGATGATGCAGCAAAGTAGCGTAAGTATTTCCCTCAGTTTTTGAGAACCAAGGTATCAATCCAGTAGGAGGCTACGCACAAGTCCCTCATACCTGCACAAGACAATAGCTCCTCGCAACCAACACGATTAGGGGTTCTCAATCCCTTCACGGTCACTTACGAGAGTGAGATCTGATAGAGATGATAAATAATATTTTTGGTATTTTTGATATAGAGATGCAAAGTAAAAAGTAAAAGGCAAAGTAAAAACAAAGCAAGTATTAAATTAATGGAGATTGATATGATGAGAATAGACCCCGGGGCCATAGGTTTCACTAGTGGCTTCTCTCAAGAGCATAAGTATTCTACGGTGGGTGAAAAAATTGCTGTTGAGCAATTGACAGAATTGAGCATAGTTATGAGTATATATAGGTATGATCATGTATATAGGCATCACGTCCGAGACAAGTAGACCGACTCCTGTCTGCATCTACTACTATTACTCCACTCATCGACCGCTATCCAGCATGCATCTAGAGTATTAAGTTAAAAACAGAGTAACGCCTTAAGCAAGATGACATGATGTAGAGGGATAAATTCATGCAATATGATAAAAATCCCATCTTGTTATCCTCGATGGCAACAATACAATACGTGCCTTGCTGCCCCTTCTGTCACTGGGAAAGGACACCGCAAGCTTGAACCCAAAGCTAAGCACTTCTCCCATCGCAAGAACTACCAATCTAGTTTGCCAAACCAAACGGATAATTTGAAGAGACTTGCAAAGATAACCAATCATACATAAAAGAATTCAGAGAAGATTCAAATATTGTTCATAGATAATCTGGATCATATACCCACAATTCATCGGTCTCAACAAACACACCGCAAAAAGAAGAGTACATCGAATAGATCTCCACGAGAGAGGGGGAGAAGATTGTATTGAGATCCAAAAAGAGAGAAGAAGCCATCTAGCTACTAGCTATGGACCCGAAGGTCTGAAGTAAACTACTCACACTTCATCGGAGGGGCTATGGTGATGATGTAGAAGCCCTCCATGGTGGATGCCCCTTCATGGAGCTCAAACAGGCCCCAAGATGGGATCTCGTGGATACAGGAAGTTGCGGCGGTGGAATTAGGTTTTTGGCTCATGTTCTGATCGTTTGGGGGTATGTAGGTATATATAGGAGGAAGGAGTACGTCGGTGGAGCAACAGGGGGCCCACGAGGCAGGGCGGGCGCGCCCTAGGGGGCCGCCCCCCACCCTCGTGACCGCCTCTTTTGTTCCTTGGAGTAGGGTCCAAGTCTCCTAGAATACGTTCGGTGAGAAAATCACGTTCCCGAAGGTTTCATTCCGTTTGGACTCCGTTTGATATTATGTTTCTTCGAAACACTGAAATAGGCGAAAACAGCAATTCTGGGCTGGGCCTCCGGTTAATACGTTTGTCCCAAAAAATAATATAAAAGTGGAAAATAAAGACCAATATAGTCCAAAACAGTAGATAAAGTAGCATGGAGAAATAAAAAATTATAGATACGTTGGAGACGTATCAGGGAATAAGCGATTTTACCAGGTAAGTAGGGAGGCGTATTGCTTCTTCCGCCCTTATAAAGGGACAAGGATTCACCCTTTTTACCCACGCCTTCTTCTTCCTTGCTCATCCCTTCTTGCGCACTCGAGCTCCAGGGCCCAAGTTCGCGTTTTTCTCCTCAAACCATTCCAAGCATGTCTGGAGTGGGAGGCAAGTGGATGGTCTCCTACGTTACGGAGGAGAACATCACAAAGCTGCCGTATATCGAGCCGCGGATATCGCACACCGGCTGCTAGATGCAGGGCAGATCATCCCTACGCCAGAGCCCCATGAGAGGGTGGTTTTCCTTACCCACTTCGTCCGCGGACTGGGATTTCCCCTCCACCCGTTTGTCCGCGGGCTCATGTTCTACTACGGGTTGGATTTTCACGATCTGGCCCCCAATTTGATCCTCAACATCTCGGCGTTTATCGTCGTGTGCGAGGCCTTCCTCCGCATCAGGCCCCACTTCGGCCTGTGGCTGAAGACCTTCAATGTTAAACCGAAGGTGGTGGTCGGCCAGCAAGCGGAGTGCGGAGGCGCCATGGTGGGCAAAATGCCTAACGTCACCTGGCTCGAAGGCTCCTATGTGGAGACCATAAAGGGGTGGCAATCTGGGTGGTTCTACATCACCGAGCCACGCGACACTAACTGGGTGGCGGCCTCCGAATTACGATCCGGAATCCCCACGCGGCTCACCCCCTGGAAATAGAAGGGCCTATCCTGGGGTCCATCGGTGGAGCTGACCGGACTCCAGATATGCATCAGAAACATGATGAGCAAGAAAATCAAGCTTGTCAACGTGGTCCAGGTCATGCTCTTCCGCCGGATCCTCCCGTGTGAATGACAGGCATTCAATTTGTGGGAGTTCGACCCGGCTAAGCACCTGATGCTGCAAGAACTTTTCGACACGACGCACAAGGACGTCTGGAAGGTGTTGTTCAAGGGCGCCAAGGTACCTCCTCCCCTTACCGAGGACCACGGACTCAGCGCAAAGCGCCCTGCCAATCCGGTAAGTTTTCCATATCTCATAGGATGTTTATTTTCCCCAGTTTAATCATGTGCGGGATCTAAGCCTCCATGCCATTTAACAGGACTGGGTAAAGACAGCTGTCAGTGTCAAAACCGGCGGATCTCGGGTAGGGGGTCCCGAATTGTGTGTCTATGCGGATGGTAACAGGAGACAAGGGACACGATGTTTTACCCAGGTTCGGGCCCTCTTGATGGAGGTAAAACCCTACGTCCTGCTAGATTAATATTGATGATGTGTGTTACAAGAGTGGATCTACCACGAGATCAAAGAGGCTAAACCCTAGAAGCTAGCCTATGGTATGATTGTTGTTCGTCCCTACGGACTAAAACCCACCGGTTTATATAGACACCGGATAGGGTTAGGGTTACACGTAGTCGGTTACAATGGTAGGAGATCTACATATCCGTATCGCCAAGCTTGCCTTCCACGCCAAGGAAAGTCCCATCCGGACACGGGACGAAGTCTTCGATCTTGTATCTTCATAGTCTTGGAGTCCGCCGATGATGATAGTTCGGCTATCCAGACACCCCTAGTCCGGAACTCCTCAAGAGCCCCTGAACCAGGCTTCAATGACGACGAGTCCGGTAGCGCATGTTGTCTTCGGCATTGCAAGGCGGGTTCTTCCTCCGAATAATTTATAGAAGATTGTGAACACCAGGATAGTGTCCAGCTCTGCAAAAATAAATTCCACATACCACCGTAGAGAGAATAATATTACACAAGATCAATCCGCTGACGTATTTTGTGGCGTGACATCGCACCACTACCAAGCCTTTATTCAAATTATTTTTACTGTTCCACCTCAGCGCGTTTAGCGAAGCGGTTTCCTTGGCACGTCTTGTCGAGGCAGAGATCGTGTTCCCCTAATTCCGGGATTCCCATCAATACGGACGTGGGTAACCCAACCGCGCCATTGATTGTGACGCTCGGGGGATAAGCGAGTTTTACCAGGCCGGTGGGGACACATGTTTTTGTCCGCCCATATAAGGGGATAAAGATCCAACCCTTTAACCTGCGCCTTCTTCCTCCTTGGCTTATCTATCTCCGTGAACTCGAGCTCCAGCGCCCAAGTCCGCACTTCTCACCTCAACTTTCTCCATCTATGTCCGGAGCGGGAGGCAAGTGGATGGCCTCCTCCGTCACGGAGGGGCAGATCCAGAAGCTGCGCGACGCCGGATATCTGTCCAGCAACATCACGCATCGGCTCCCCGACGAGGGAGAGCTCGTCCCCAACCCCAGGCCCCATGAGAGGGTAGTATTTCTTCCCCATTTCCTCCGCGGACTGGGCTTCCCGCTTCATCCCTTTGTCCGGGGGCTCATGTTCTACTATGGCCTAGATTTCCATGATCTGGCCCCGAATTTCATCCTCAACATCTCGGCGTTTATAGTCGTGTGCGAGGCATTCCTCGGCATACAGCCCCACTTCGGCTTGTTGCTCAAGACCTTCAGTCTCAAGCCGAAGGTTGTGAAGGGCAGCCAAGCGGAGTGCGGAGGCGCCATGGTGGGCAGGATGTCCCACGTTACGTGGCTGGAGGGCACTTTCGTGGAAACCATCAAGGGGTGGCAATCGGGGTTGTTCTGCATCACCGAGCCGCGTGACCCTGATTGGGCAGCGGCCCCCGAATTCAGATCTGGCATCCCCACACAGCTCACCTCCTGGAAAGAGAGTGGCCGAATTTGGGGGGATTCGGAGGAGCTGACCGGACTCCCGAATAACTTCAAGGTTTTTTTATTTTCGCCACATAATGTCTTTCTAATGCCGCATACAACCCTGCAGTCCGCCCAAGGATGATCTTCCCGTTTCGTCGAGCGGGTCCTTGGGTGCGTCGAATATGGATTCCCTTCCGACTGCCTCCACCCCCCGTGCATGACGACGCCGAGGTGGGATCCTGAAGGACCCACCAGGAGGAGGAGGCCCCGGAGGTGTCACAGGACACCCTCCCGGACTGTGCACCGGACTCAGCCCCGGAGGCCACAGTGGCTCCGGAGTCCGGCGGGCGACCCCTTCGTAAGAAGGGCAAGACCACGACGCCGGCTGCCTCCGTCCAACCGGAGGTGCCGGATAATTTGCTGGAGGCGCTCAACGGCGCCTCCATCGAAGAGGAACACCGCACTGTTATGAGTGCGGTGATTCAGAAGGTTCAGCTCGCCAAGAGTGGGCTGACCGGCTCGCAGTAGCCTTCTAATAGGCTTTGAGGTAAGAATTTCAATATATGTAAAATGGTACCGCATAGACAGTAGCCCCTGATGCTTGATTCGGTGTTCGGAAAGAAAAGCCGGACTAAGGATCTTTTGAAAGATAAACGCAGGAGTCATAAAAAATATGTCAATATGGGATTTGCAGGCTGTGCTGCTGGCCTCCGCCGCACTGACTGTGGAGGTCAATAATTTGAAGAAAAACCTCGAGCGGTCCGAGAACGAGCTCGGTCATGCCAAGAAGCAGCTCGAGGAAAAAGAAGGTGAGTAATACCTTATGAAAATTGTACCTTCTGAGAAAAGGATTTGGTTGCAAGAAAAATGACAAGGATAACGTGGGTATTGTAGGGGCCACTAACGAGGTGGCGACCAAGGAGGAGGCGGTGGCAGCGGCCGAATGTAATGCAGCCATGAGCGCACCGAGCGAGAGAAGCAGGAGGCGCGGGTGGCGGAGGTACAGCAAGAGCTCCAGGATCTCGTGAAAAAACATGAGAACTTGGGCGTGACTCAAGACTCGAGAGTCTCGAGCTTGCAACGGCTCTTGAGAGTGCCAAAGCCGCTAAGGCCGAAGCCTACAAGGCCCTCCAGGAGATTGAGGCGGTGAAGAAAATAGCCGCGGGTAAGGCATTTTTCATGCAGAGTAAGCATGTGAGTGTTAATTACATGTTGCTTACCCGAATTTGGAGCTCTCCAGGGGCGTTCGCAGATCTTCCTGCAGCGTGTCCGATGCTGCCGCATTCTACCGGGCCGAGGAGGGGAGCTCGACAGAGAAGGTCTTCTGGTCTCAGTATGCTGAGGCCGGACATCCGGTGCCCCTTAGCGACCAGCTGAAGCAGCTGGTCGAGCTCCACAAGGCGGCCGAACAGGCCATGAAGGGCCTCATAGTTCGGCTGTGGCCTAAGGAGGCCATGCCCGAGCTACTTGACCTGGTGCGGCGGCCGATGGATGCGTGCCCGTGGGTTGAAGTGATCAAGCATTCCGCTTGTATTGAGGGTGCTGCCGGGCCCTTGCCCGCGCAAAGGTGCACTGGGGCAAGATGGATGCCCAGAAGCTTGTGACGGACCCGCCACCAGAGGGCAAGGAGCATCGCATGCCCGAGATGTATTATAAGAGTGTGCTGAAGGGCGCCCGCACTATTGCGGGTGAGTGCTCCAAAGATGTAATATTTGAGTCGACTCGCCTTTTGGTAGCCTGCGTGCTGAAAACTTAGTTCATCTGCGCTAAGCAACGCTTGTTAATTTAAAATATTACCTTCAGGCGGCTGTTTATCAAATCGAGAGATGGCAAGTCGTCGGCTTCAGCCCCCATGCCACGAGTGCTTTGGGGTGTTCGGATAAACTTGAGCGCTCTTTTTCCCATTTTGGGTCCATCTAGGGAGGCGCTCAACACAGCGAACAAGGCAACCGGACTTATAATGCTTGAACACTCTCACTTAGCCATAGAATTCTATAATTTTAAATTTCGCGAAGCCCCTAGTCTTCGGAAGGTCAATTTGGGGCGCTATCCACGCCTTGGCCGGACAGTATCCGGCTCCTCGCTCTAAGCGGCATAAGTCTTTAAGGACTCGCAAAAAAACCTCTCGAACAGCGACCGGTCTCTCGCTTCATCATGACGGTCAGTTTTAGCTTTCTCCACTGAGGCGTTAACCCAGCCGAACGGGGCCGGAATCGCAGTGGTTCTTCCGGTGCTACCTTAGCCGATATAACGGAACGTAAGGTACCAAAACACGGGAGCCGGGCAAACCCAACTATTGACCCAAGACATGATTCGGAGCCGATGCATATAGTGCTATAAGTTCGGGTGCCGCACTTGTGAAAGTGTTCGGACTCATCATACCATAATGCGGGAACATAAGACCCTGGTGTATATTAGCTGCATACCAAAGTGTACGGATGCAACATGTCGTGAATGAACATATGTATGAAAAAGAAATGCAATTATAAGCAAAAGGTGCTGCATTGTTTTATTCAATAAGTGCTGCATTTAATGCGTAACGATACAAATAGTACGATAAGCAAGGTATGGAACTGGTAAACATGTCCCCCTCCAGGGGTAGGCTGCAGATTGGTGTATGAAAATGCTCATAATGGAGACCACCTGTATATTCGTTGTAGCCTTTATCCTTCCCTGGCTGTTGCATCGTGAGTTCGGCAGGTCTGCTGCCGGACAGGGCTTCTGACAAACGGAGTCCTGTGGGTAAAAAGTAAAAGGTAAAAAGAAAAGAAAAAGGAACGACACACTTGAGAGCCCCTCGTGTGGTTGAGCCGCAGTCTGGGTGTATTGTGGTCGTGCCCCCCTCCCCATGCCCATGGTATCTTCAGAGCGTAATGGTGTACGCGAATTACCTGCTGGACGCTTTCGCAGAGCTGGGGTTAGCCGCATCGCTACGCTGGCGTTTCGGAACGTGCTGTGGTCTTGTTGTAAGTTACTCCGGCGCGCTTGTTGTGTCCGCCGCTTAACGGCCGGACTTGAGAATTGCCTTAAGAGGCTGCATTGCACTTCGCCGAGAGTCAGCTATGTTCCTCCATGCGGAGAGAACGTTCGGTGTTTCCGCTGACCGTGATGACTCCTCGAGGGCCTGGCATCTTGAGCTTGAGGTATGCATAGTGCGGCACCGCGTTGAACTTTGCAACGCGGCACGTCCGAGCAAGGCATGATAGCCGCCATGAACGGGACTATGTCGAAGATTAACTCCTCGCTTCGGAAGTTATCCGGGGATCCGAAGACCACTTCCAGTAATTGAGCCTGTACAATTGGCTTCTACACCTGGTATGACGCCTTTAAAGGTCGTTTTGGTAGGTTTAATCCTTGAGGGGTCTATGCCCATTTTGGCGACCGTATCCCGGTAAAGCAGGTTCAGTTGCTGCCGCCGCCCATCGTGACTCGTTAGGTGAAATCCATCGACGATTGGGTCTAAGACCGGTCGCGGCGAATCCTCCGTGGCGGATCTTTGGTGGGGTGGTCCTTCGGTCAAAAGTGATCGGGCAGGAGGACCATGGATTGAACTTGGGCAACTGGCTCCATCGCGTAGACATCCTCGAGTTTACGCTTCCGCTCCCTTTTGGGTATGTGCGCTATGCGTATATCATGTTCACCATCCGCACCTGTGGGGGGAAACCCTTCTGTCCTTTATTGTTCGGCGGTTGGGTCTCGTCCTCGTCATCGCTAAGCAGCCCCTTGTCATTGTTTTCGGCAATTAACTCGCCTGCCTTCTTGAATACCCAACAGTCCCTGTTGGTGTGGTTAGCTGGCTTTTCGGGGGTGCCGTGTATCTGGCACAAGCGGTCGAGTATTCGGTCCAAATTGGACAGACCCGGAGTAGTTCTTTTGAATGGCTTTTTCCGCTGACCGGGTTTAGAGCCTCTGAATCCGGCATTGATTGCCGTATCCTCAATATTGTCGCCGTTAATGCGGCGTTTGTTTTTGTTACGACGCGGCCTGCCATTTCGGTCCTTGAAGTCCGGACTGCCAGAATTTTTGTTGAGGTTGTTGCTGCGTGCTAGCCAGCTGTCCTCACCCGCGCCGAAGCGGGTCATGAGTGATGTGAGGTCTGCCATGGATTTCGGCTTTTCCTGTCCTAGGTGTCGGGCAAGCCACTCGTCACGGATGTTATGCTTGAAGGCCGCGAGGGCCTCCGCATCCGGAAAGTCGACGATTTGGTTTTTCTTGGTTAGGAACCGTGTCCAGAATTGTCTGGCCGATTCGTATGGCCGCTGAATTATGTGGCTTAGGTCATCAGCGTCTGGTGGTCGCACATAAGTGCCCTGGAAGTTATCGAGGAATGCGGCTTCCAGGTCCTCCCAGCCTCGATTGACTCTTGGCAAGCTGTTGAGCCAATGCCCGGGCTGGTCCTTTAAGCTTGAGGGGAGGTATTTGATGGCGTGAAGATCGTCACCGCGGGCCATGTGGATGTGAAGGAGATAGTCTTGATCCAAACCGCTGGGTCTGTTGTGCCATCTAGGATTCAATATTGACGGGTTTAAACCCTTCGGGATTTGATGATCCATTACTTCGTCCATGAAGCATATTGGGTGTCTTGGCGCCTCTGTCTTTGGCGATATCACGACGGAGCTCAAAAGAGCTTGGTCTGTTTTGTTCGGCCCGGCCGGACTTACTGTGTCCGGCGCGACGGTTGTCGTCGCGTACCGTAGGGCGCCCACGCGATCCATAGATCGATCTAGATTGTCTTGCCTTGTCCTCCAATATATCTCGCAGGTCCGGAGCGTTCCCCTTTGGCCGTGTGCTTTTTGAGCGATGTCGGGGTACGGTTCTAGTGAAGGGCCTAGGGGCCTCTCTATCGCGACCACGGGATGGTCGGTCAGCCGTATTGTCTCCTGGTGATGCGGGTTCGTAAGCCTCCTCCTCTAATCGGGGGAGCAGCTTGCGTTTAGGGTAGCTTTTGGAGGGCGTTTGAGCTCATGCTCTTCGCCGCGAGGACTTCAGTCCATCCGTCGGCTAGCAGATCCTGATCAGCTCTAAGCTGTTGCTGCTTTTTCTTGAGGCTGTTCGCCGTGGCCATAAGCCTGCGTCTAAAACGCTCTTGTTCGACGGGATCCTCAGGCACGACGAATTCATTGTCGTCGATGCTTGCTTCGTCTCCGGAGGGAGGCATATAATCCTCTACCTCTTCTTCTGCCACTCTCTCGTGAGGGCTGGAATCTCCATCCTCCTGCGCTGGATCTTGCTGGAGGGGATTGTCTTCGGCACTGTCTGGTGTATTGTTATCTCCGGTGCCGAAATCTTCATTCTTGCTGTGGCGGGATTTAGAGCGGCGCCGCTGACGCCGGCGCTTGGGCTGCTTCTTGGAGGGGTCATCCTCTGTTGTTCCATCGCCATTCCCATCTTTTGGGATGTCCACCATGCATATGTCGTATGATGAGGTGGCCTTCCATTGCCTCGTAGGCGCTGGGTCTTGGTCATCTCCGCATCGTCGTCCATACCTTCGATGTCTTCGGAGTCGTAGTCTAGCATGTCGGTTAGATCGTCGACAGCGGCTACCAAGTGGGTGGTGGGTGGGCGTTGAATTTCTACGTCGTCCGCATCCCATCCTTCCTGACCGTAATCCGGCCAGGGCTCTCCGGATAAAGAGAGAGACTTTAGTGAATTCAGGATGTCGCCAAAGGGCGAGTGCTGAAAGATGTCCGCGGTAGTGAACTCCATGACGGGCGCCCAATCGGATTCGATTGGCAAGGGCGCGGAGGGTTCGGAGTCCGGAGAGGAGTCCGGCACCCTGGAGTCGAGGTCTTCGCAAAGGACAGGGGTAGAGTTAGGCTCGATCGCCGTAGATATTAAAGCCCCCGAGGCGGTGTCCAACCACTCGTCCTCGATCGGGGAATCCGGCTCCGGGTTAAGGGTCGGAGCGGATTCAGGTGCGGCCTCCAGGGCACTGTTCGGCTGCAGAGCTAGATCATGCCCATCGAAACAGTGCGGCACGCTCGGCTGCGGCCCGAATCCGTCGAAGATCAAGTCTCCGCGGATATCGGCCGTATAGTTCAAACTTCCGAATCTGACCTGACGGCCAGGGGCGTAGCTTTTGATCTGCTCCAGATGGCCAAGCGAATTAGCCCGCAATGCAAAGCCGCCGAACACGAAGATCTGTCCGGGGAGAAAAGTCTCACCCTGGACCGCGACGTTGTCGATGATCGAAGGAGCCATCGGGCCTATCGGTGACGACACAGAGGAACTCTCAATGAAAGCACCAATGTCGGTGTCAAAACCGGCGGATCTCGGGTAGGGGGTCCCGAACTGCGTCTAGGCGGATGGTAACAGGAGACAAGGGACACGATGTTTTACCTGTGTTCGGGCCCTCTTGTTGGAGGTAAAACCCTACGTCCTGCTAGATTAATATTGATGATGTGTGTTATAAGAGTGGATCTACCACGAGATCAAAGAGGCTAAACCCTAGAAGCTAGCCTATGGTATGATTGTTGTTCGTCCTACGGACTCAAACCCTCCGGTTTATATAGACACCGGATAGGGTTAGGGTTACAATGGTAGGAGATCTACATATCCGTATCGCCAAGCTTGCCTTCCACGCCAAGGAAAGTCCCATCCGGACACGGGACGAAGTCTTCAATCTTGTATCTTCATAGTCTTGGAGTCCGGCCGATGATGATAGTTCGGCTATCCGGACACCCCCTAGTCCGGAACTCCCTCAACAGCGGAGCAGATCGATTGCTCAGCTCCCCTGCCTGAAGATCATGCAGATGCTCTCCTAACGGAGATGCTAGTTCTGGCGCCTTACGAGGTGCCGGTGAAGAAGGCCCAGAAGAAGGCCACGGGGACCCTAAAGGGTCTCCGGCGCAAGGTTATATCGGACTCATCGTCCGAAAACTTCGAGGCGCACTCCTCCCACGAAAACGAGGAGGAGGAAGAGGAAACTTCTCCCCCCCAGCCGGGGGAGACAAGAAAAGGAAGGCCGCCCCAACCGGGGAGGCCGAAGGGTCCAAGAAGGGAAGGACTCTCCTTCCGGACTGCTCCACGACGGCCGCCTACAGCGATGACGAGTGGTTGCCCAGGGACAAGCCCCTGGCGAAGTCGTAATTATCCGGGTACCATAGTAATTCATGTATGTTTTATTGCACTACTTCTCATCACGCCGAACATAATTATGCAGTCCGTCCCGAGCCCATATCGACGTATCTTCGTCGGATGGTTCTTTGGACCCGTCGGATATGAATAGCGATTCACTTCCCACCGCCTCCACCCCTCGCCCTACGGACAACGTCGAGGTGTTGTCTCAAAGGGCACTGAGCCGAGGGGAGGTAGTCCTGGAGGCGCCTCAAGGCGACGTTCCGGACCCTGGGCTCAAGGGGAGCAAGACTCCCTTGGGCTCCGAATTTGGCCCCCAGCCGAACACTACACCGGAACCTCCAGCGGTTCCGGACTCTGTCAGGCGAGCCCCCGTGAAGGGCGGCAAGCCGCCTGTGCCGGTGGCCTCTGTCCATCCAGAGGCATCGGACAATTTGCTGGAAGCGCTTCGCGGCACTTCTATCAACGAAGAACACCGCACTATCATGAGTGCGGTGGGCAAGAAGGTTCAGTCCGCCAAGAGCGGTCTGACTGAAGCCTGTGTGTAACGCCCCGGATTCGATGCGCCAGGTGTCTTTCAGTTATTCGCCGTCGTTGCCTTGTCATTTGCTTGCGTGTTGCACTTTGCCATGTCATCATCTGCATTTCATATCATATCATCATGTGCATTTCATTTTGCATACGTGTTCGTCCCATGCATCCGAGCTTTTTCCCCGTTGTCCGTTTTGCAATTCGGCACTCCTATGTCTCCCGGCGCCCCCTTTTGCCTCTTTTCGTGTGTGGGTGTTAAACGGTCTCGGAATAGACCGAGTCTTGCCAAGTGGCCTTGGTATAGCACCGGTAGACCGCCTGTCAAGTTTCGGATCATTTGGAGGTCGTTTGGTACTCCAACGCTTAACCGGGTAACCGTAGAAGCCCTCTTTGTGTTGCAGCCCAACACCCCTTTCAAAGTGGCCCAAAACCCAGCAAATTCCCCTCCATGCTCTCGGTCGTTCGATCACGATCATGTGGGCGAAAACCGCACCTCATTTGGACTCTCCTAGCTCCCTCTACCTATATAAACACCTCCCCCGTCCAAATCCCGGGTCTTCTTCCTCCCGAAACCCTAAAAATCGTCCCCGCGCTCGCCGGACACGTCCGCCGCCACCGGACGAAACCGCCGCCGCCCCCGCAGCCAGCGTCGCGCCACGTGGTGCCCCCGCACGTCGCCGCCACGGCCCGCTCGGCCGGCGGGCCCTCCGGCCCTCCGCGCCACCTGGCGGGCGCGCCTGCCCGCCGCCCGCCCTAACGCTGCCGCGCGGACCCCGCCGCCCGCGGATGCCGCCCCGCACCGCCCGCCGCCGCCGCCCTGCCGCCGCCTCGCCGCGCCTCCCGTGTTGCCATGCCCCGCCCGTCGCCGCCCGGCTCCGTCTCCGGCCAGATCGGGGCAGCGCCGCCCGGATCCGATGACCACGACCCTCCGGTCGCCTCCTCCGACCCCCTCCGGCCGAGCTCCGGCCAGATCCGCCGGCCATCCTCGAGATCCGCGACGAGTTTGACTCCCCCCCCCCCTCCGTTTTCCACTAAGTCCCGAATCTGCTAATATTTTCATGCATTTTCATCGCATCATATCTCTGCATCCGCAGTATGTCAAAATGTTCGCCTCGATGAGTACATCATTTCATTCCATTGCATCATTTACATTTGAGCTCATCTTGATGCCCGAAATGCTGTTAGAAGAGGGCTATGTGATGTTAGTTTCTGATTCTTATCAGAACATGCACTTTTATCATTTTTGCCGTGATTGATGTGTGCATACTATGAATGTGAGTCCTACATGCGTTTTGTAATATGCCATGCCATCTTTCCAGGTGTGTATGCCATGTATTTTTGTGATCTCTGTGGTGACTAGCACAAGCATGCAAACTAGGCTTCATGATGTTGCTGATTTCAGCCCCTGTTCTGCTGATATTTTTATGCCAAGTTAACTTGATGCTACCGAGAGATCCATGCATATTTTGAGATACTTCAGTAAGGATGTTTTGAACATATGCTTATTATCTATCTATCCATGTCCTTGTTTGCAATTATGGAGTGCCATAGCTTGAGTCAATCGAGCTCTAATTTTGCTATAAAATGTTTCCTGGCAGCTTGTTTACATGTTATTCAATTTTGCCAAGGTTGTTGTAGTTGATCCGTGTATGCTATGATGTTGTTCTTGCCATGTATAGCTTCTATGCCATGTATTCTTACTGTGAGTTGCCTTTACATGCCATGTATTGCTCTGTGGTGAGTGGTTCAAGCTCACCAACATGCCTACTTATTGTTGTTCCTGCCTGGTATGAATCTGTCATATAACTTGCCATGTTTACATGGGTGCCATCATATTTTCTGATCCTTTTTGGCTCATGGTCACTAAAGGACTTTTGTTCTATGCAATTAGTAGATTCATGCCATGCCTTTGTTTGCCATGATAAGGTCCTGTAGCATGTTGTTTGATAGCTCTAAACATTGCAACCTGATGTTATTTTTCTGCAAAGTCTGAAACTGTTATTATTTGCAATCTTGCCATGTCCTTTCGAGCATGTTCTAGTGATTTATGAAGATAGATCAGTGTTCATGTTTAATACTTTACCTGTACTTCATGCCCATGCCTTTTGTTTTAATATTGTGGTACTGTAGCATGTTGTTTTGATGCTTGCAATATGCCTAGCTGCTGTTTTGGATAGATTGTTGTTATAACTTGTTTCATGTGTATGTGTTGAACCGTTGCTCCGTTTTGAGTGTGCTCTATATGAAACTTGCTTGATTTTGCATGTAGTTTCATGTTATCATGTTGCATCCTTGTTTTGAGGTGTTTGCTTGATGTTTGTATGCATTTAGCATCAATGCCATGCTTATCTTGTTTTGCTCATATCTTCTAGGCCGTAGCTCCGAATCTAATGAACTTTATATGTAACTTGACTAGATTTTCATGTAGATCATCGTGGTGCATCTTAACTTGCTGTTTAATAACTTGAACATAAGGTTTATTCAGATCTGGACCAATTTCGAAATTTGCATATGAGGACTTACCGGAATTGTTATATGTTGTTCCCGGCCTCATTTAAACTTGTTTTGATGGGTTGCTCTTGTTTGCATCATCTCTTGCCATGAGTAGCTTCATGTAGTGTTGTCATGCATCATATTTGGTTGTGCATCATGTCTTGTTCATGTGTGGTGTGTTTACTATGTTGTGTGCTTCTTCTCGATAGTTCCCATTTCGTTGCGATCGTGAGGATTCGTTCGTCTACGCTTGGTTCGGCTTCTTCCATTTATCTTCTTCATGAACTCGTTCTTCTTCCTTGCGGGATTTCAGGCAAGATGACCGTCACCTTGGATCTCATTACTATCATTGCTATGCTAGTTGCTTCGTTCTATCGCTATGCTGCGCTACCTATTACCTGTTTATCAAGCCATCCCAAATTGCCATGAACCTCTAACTCGTTGTCACCCTTCCCAGAAAACCTTTGTTTGGCTATGTTACCGCTTTGCTCAGCCCCTCTTATAGCGTTGTTAGTTGCAGGTGAAGATGAAGTTTGTTCCTTGTTGGAACATGGAGATGTTGTTCCTTGTTGGATCATGTTTACTTGTTGGAATATCACAATATATCTTATTTAATTAATGCATCTATATACTTGGTAAAGGGTGGAAGGATCGGCCTTATGCCTGGTGTTTTGTTCCACTCTTGCCGCCCTAGTTTCCATCATATCGGTATTATGTTCCCGGATTTTGCGTCCCTAACGCGGTCGGGTGATTTATGGGACCCCTTGACAGTTCGCTTTGAATAAGACTTTTCCAAAGAAGGCCCAAAATTGGTTTTACCATTTGCCTCACCACCACCTACTTTTCCCTTGGGTGTCGCTCTCTCGTGGGTCATCTTTATTTCGCCCCCCCCCCCCCCCCCGGGCCAGTGCTTCTCTAAGTGCTGGTTCGAAACGAGCAGACTGCGGGGCCACCTTGGGGAAACTTGAGGATTGGTTTTACTCGTAGGATGTCTCATCCGGTGTTGCCCTGAGAACGAGATATGTGCAGCTCCTATCGGGATTGTCGGCGCATCGGGCGGCTTTGCTAGTCTTGTTTTATTGCTGTCGAAATGTCTTGTAGCCGGGATTCCGAGACTGATCGGGTCTTCCCGGGGAGAAGGAATATTCTTCGTTGATCGCGAGAGCTTATCATAGGCTAAGTTGGGACACCCCTGCAGGGTATAAACTTTCGAGAGCCGTGCCCACGATTATGTGGCAGATGGGAATTTGTTAATATCCGGTTGTAGTAAACTTGAAGCAAACTCTTCTAAAATACACCAACCGCAGCGTAACCGTGAGTGTCTCTTTTCGGGGTTGATCGAGAGGAGAACACGGTTTCTGGGTTATGTCTGACGTAAGTAGGAGTTCAGGATCACTTCTTGATCATTACTAGTTGACGACCGTTCCTTTGTTTCTCTTCTCACTCTCATTTGCGTTGGTTAGCCACCATATATGCTTAGTCGCTGCTGCAACCTCGCCACTTTACCCCTTCCTTTCCCATTAAGCTTTGCTAGTCTTGATACCCATGGTAATGGGATTGCTGAGTCCTCGTGGCTCACAGATTACTACACCACCAGTTGCAGGTACAGGTTGTGATGATCTTGACGCGAGAGCGATGTTTACCTGTTTTGGAGTTCTTCTTCTGCTTCTTCGATCAGGGGATAGGTTCCAGGTCGGCAGCCTGGGCTAGCAGGGTGGATGTCGTTTGAGTTTCTGTTTATGTGTCATCCGTAGTCGGATGTTGATCTCTTGTATATGATGTTGATGTATTCTTGTGGCATTTGTGCCGTATGTATGTATCCCCATCTATTATGTAATGTTGATGTAATGATATCCACCTTGCAAAAGCGTTTCAATATGCGGGTCTATCCTTGGTGGGACCATCGAGTTCCTTTTGGATAGGGTCGCATATTGGGCGTGACAAGTTGGTATCAGAGCCTCGACCGACCTTAGGAGCCCCCTTGATTGATCGTGTAGTTCGGACGTTGTCGAGTCTAGAAGAAAACTGTTTTCTGAGTCTAGTTATATCGGAGAGTAGGAATTCTTTTTACTTCTCTGCCCCTTTGTCGCTCTCGTCAGGAATCTTGACGTAGGTGTTTTGAATTACTTCTCTTCCCCTTCAAATTTTCTTTAGGATCACGCAGTTGGTTTTCCGATCGTTGTTCCTCTGCTCTTTTGTCTGGTGCATTTCTCGGCAAGTCGACTCGAGCCTCTTCATCTTTGCAAGTTCAATCCTCAGTTTCCTCCGACGTTGTTGTTTTTCCTTGTCCGAAGTTGTCCTTGTTTTTCCCACCCACCCACCCTTCTTCTTCTCGGAACCGGAGTCCGTAATCGAGTATCCATCCTACTCGTGCGAAGTATTTGCTTTCTGTCCTCCAATGATTTCAACCGGTGTTTCCTCTTGAACTCATTAAATGATTTCCCCTTCCAAGTTGCCTTTGTTTTTCCCGCCTCCTACCCTCTTATTCCCGGAGTCCGACTCTCTCTCACCATCTATCTCGACCGTGTGGAGCCTCTTCAGCCTTTCAGAATTAATTCAACCGTGAATTCTCGTCTTGTTCGTCATTCTTCATCCCTTTCTTTTTCAGGTGCACTCAGTTCAAGTTTTTCGGGTTAATCGTATTCTTTTCCTTCGAAGTGTTCTCTTTGCTCGTTCGCCTCTTGCCAGTTTATCATTCCGGAGTTCGGAAGACATATCAGGAGATTCGTCTGTGTTCTAATTAATTCGAGGTTGTCACCTCTTTCAAATATTTCAATTGTTCTGGTGCATCATCTATCTATTCAACATCCTTTTTCAACGGTGTTATCTCTTTAGTGGGCCCTAACCCACAGGTCTTTTCGCAGGATCTTACCTGACTCTTCTAATTCCCCCGAAGTTATTCTCAATTCTTTTCAAGTGTGACATAAGAATGAATTTCATCAGTCAGATGCTTTTCCAAGATCTCATTCAAAATTCTTTTCATTGTTGGCTCAACCTCTTCGCTTTTCATTCTACCGGAGTATCTCAACAATTTTGGTGGTGTTTCTCGTCGTCTTTCTCAGCTTTGAAGATCGAAGAAGAGTTTCTCTTAAACCTTGTCCGTTCTCTCGAAGTTTCGTGGTTCTAGCTTCATATTATCCTCTCAAATTATTCCGTTTGTCAGATATTGTTTCTTACCCATCCGGAGTATGTCAGGAGTTGTTTTTCCATTTCTTCTCACCGGAGACCATCATTCCAGTTATCGTTCTCTATTTATCCCGGTGCCTCGTTCAAGTGTTCTTTAATCAGCTCATGATCTCCTTGTCCTTTTGCATCTAAATTCCCTCGAGCATATTTGGTCTTCTAATTCTTCCCGGTGATTCATCCCCTTTCATCAGCACTATCATTTCAATACATTCGTTCTTTTCAATCCTACCGGTGGTTCATGAAGACTTTCTCAAGTTTTGCGCCATATTTCCCTTAATCATTTCCAAGAAGAATAAGTAATATGCAAAAATCCATTGCTTGTCATCAATTTTATTTGATGAAGGAAAAGCATACAATAAATCTTATTCTTATTCCATCCAAGTGATTAATCCCTTCCTTCGGAGTTTGTTCTTGAGGAATAAATTCTAGTTCCAAGTCTTTCCATCTTTTCTTTTCCGGAGTTCAAATCTCCTCAGCCATCTCGTCAGAACCTCCATCTAAATCACCGCAAGGCTCATCTTATTCTTGTTTCCTTCATTTTATCTCGTCATCCTTTTGTTACCGGAGTTCTTCATGGTGGTTCTTCAAGATTTAATTCATTCTTCAAGTGTTCATCAAGATTCTTTTGGTGGAGTTCAAGTATCTTTTCTTCTCACGTCTCAAAGTGCAAATAATTCTTCATTTTCTTCCGAAGTGGAGTTTTGCATTTCTTTGTTCTTCTCAGCTATCCAAATCATTTCCGTTTGTGGCCGGTTACCACCTTATGATCTTGAGATGTTACCTATAAGCCCACAACAAGCTTATTTCTTTTCGTTGTTGAATTTTCTCAACAACTCCATTCAATCTTTTCTTCTAAGGTTGCTTTCTATTTCATTCGTGACACAAGTTGTCATTTTCTTCTCCGTTCTTTTCATTCAACTCTTTTAATTCTTTCCGGAGGTTTTGTGTCATGTCTTCATCAAGTATCATTCCATCCTCTCAAGTTCAAGTTCTATTCCCCCATGTTTTAGCCGGAGTGCTGCCTAAATCCTTTCAGTCTTATCCGTTTCTTTTCTCATTCTAACCACTCCGGTGAGAACGAGTGGTTCCATAGTCTATCTGATTCCGTGAGCTTTCGATTCTCGGCATTCTCGTTGTTCCTCTCTTTTTCTCGAGTGCTCTGGATTATTTGCTTCTTCTCTTGAGTTCTTGTTTCAACTCATCCCTTTTTCCCTTCCGTCTCGGTCCTAAGATCTCGGGACGAGATCTCTTGTTAGTGGAGGAGTGTTGTAACGCCCCGGATTCGATGCGCCAGGTGTCTTTCAGTTATTCGCCGTCGTTTCCTTGTCATTTGCTTGCGTGTTGCACTTTTCCATGTCATCATCTGCATTTCATATCATGTCATCATTTGCATTTCATTTTGCATACGTGTTCGTCCCATGCATCCGAGCTTTTTCCCCGTTGTCCGTTTTGCAATCCGGCACTCCTATGTCTCCCGGCGCCCCCTTTTGCCTCTTTTCGTGTGCGGGTGTTAAACGGTCTCGGAATGGACCGAGTCTTGCCAAGCGGCCTTGGTATAGCACCGGTAGACCGCCTGTCAAGTTTCGGATCATTTGGAGGTCGTTTGGTACTCCAACGCTTAACCGGGTAACCGTAGAAGCCCTCTTTGTGTTGCAGCCCAACACCCCTTTCAAAGTGGCCCAAAACCCAGCAAACTCCCCTCCATGCTCTCGGTCGTTCGATCACGATCGTGTGGGCGAAAACCGCACCTCATTTGGACTCTCCTAGCTCCCTCTACCTATATAAACACCTCCCCCGTCCAAATCCCGGGTCTTCTTCCTCCCAAAACCCTAAAAATCGTCCCCGCTCGCGTCCGCCGCCCGCCACCGAAACCGCGCCCGCATCAAGCGTCACGCCATGTGGCGCCCACCGTCGTCGCCCGCCGCTCGGCCGGCAGCGCCCTCCGGCCCTCGCGCCACCAAGGCGCGCCTCTCCCGCCGCCCGCCTCGCGCCCGCCACAGACCCGCCGCCGCGGTCTCCGCCCAGCGCGCCCGCGCCCGCGCCCGGCCGCGCCGCCCTCCCGCGTCGCCGTGCCCCGCCCGTCGCCGCCAGCTCCGTCTCCGGCGAATCCGGGCAGCGCCGCCCCGGATCCGGTGACCACGACCCTCCGGCCGCCTCCTCCGACCCCCTCCAGCCGAGCTCCGGCCAGATCCGCCGGCCATCCTCGAGATCCGCGACGAGGTTGACTTCCCCCCCCCCCTCCGTTTTCCACTAAGTCCCGAATCTCCTAATATTTTCATGCATTTTCATCGCATCATATCTCTGCATCCGCAGCTCCGTTTCGTGCTTGTAGTATATCAAAATGTTCGCCTCGATGAGTACATAATTTCACTCCATTGCATAATGTACATTTGAGCCCATCTTGATGCCCGAAATGCTGTTAGAATAGGGCTATGTGATGTTAATTTCTGATTCTTATCAGAACATGCACTTTTGTCATTTTTGCCGTGATTGATGTGTGCATACTATGAATGTGAGTCCTACATGCGTTTTATAATATGCCATGCCATCTTTCCAGGGGTGTATGCCATGTATTTTTGTGATCTCTGTGGTGACTAGCACAAGCATGCAAACTAGGCTTCATGATGTTGCTGATTTCAGCCCCTGTTCTGCTGATATTTTTATGCCATGTTAAATTGATGCTACCGAGAGATCCATGCATATTTTGAGATACTTCAGTAAGGATGTTTTGAACATATGGTTATTCTCTATCCATCAATTCCTATTTTTGCAATTATGGAGTGCCATAGCTTGAGTTAGTCGAGCTCTACTTTTGCTATAAAATGTTTCCTGGCAGATTGTTTACATGTTATTCAATTTTGCCAAGGTTGTTGTAGTTGATCCGTGTATGCTATGATGTTGTTCTTGCCATGTATAGCTTCTATGCCATATCTTCTTACTGTGAGTTGCCTTTACATGCCATGTATTGCTCTGTGGTAAGTGGTCCAAGCTCACCAACATGCCTACTTATTGTTGTTCCTGCCTTGTATGAATCTGTCATATAACTTGCCATGTTTACATGGGTGCCATAATATTTTCCGATCCTTTTTGGCTCATGGTCAGTAAAGGACTTTTGTTCTATGCAATTAGTAGATTCATGCGATGCCTTTGTCTGCCAAGATAAGTTCCTGTAGCATGTTGTTTTATAGCTCTAAACATTGCAACCTGATGATATTTTTCTGCAAAGTCTGAAACTGTTATTATTTGCAATCTTGTCATGTCCTTTCGAGCATGTTCTAGTGATTTCTGAAGATAGCTCAGTGTTCATGTTTTGTAATACTTTACCTGTACTTCATGCCCATGCCTTTTGTTTTAATATTGTGGTACTGTAGCATGTTGTTTTGATGCTTGCAATATGCCTAGCTGCTGTTTTGGATAGATTGTTGTTATAACTTGTTTCATGTGTATGTGTTGAACCGTTGCTCCGTTTTGAGTGTGCTCTATATGAAACTTGCTTGATTTTGCATGTAGTTTCATATTATCATGTTGCATCCTTGTTTTGAGGTGTTTGCTTGATGTTTGTATGCATTTAGCATCAATGCCACGCTTATCTTGTTTTGCTCATATCTTCTAGGCCGTAGCTCCGAATCTAATGAACTTTATATGTAACTTGACTAGATTTTCGTGTAGCTCCGTTTCTGGGTTATGTCTGACGTAAGTAGGAGTTCATGATCACTTCTTGATCATTACTAGTTGACGGCCGTTCCTTTGTTTCTCTTCTCGCTCTCATTTGCGTTGGTTAGCCACCATATATGCTTAGTCGCCGCAACCTCACCACTTTACCCCTTCCTTTCCCATTAAGCTTTGCTAGTCTTGATACCCATGGTAATGGGATTGCTGAGTCCTCGTGGCTCACAGATTACTACACCACCAGTTGCAGGTACAGGTTGTGATGATCTTGACGCGAGAGCGATGTTTACCTGTTTTGGAGTTCTTCTTCCGCTTCTTGTATCGTGGGATAGGTTCCGTGTCGGCAGCTGGGCTAAAGGTGGTGGATGTCGTTTGAGTTTCTGTTTATGTGTCATCCGTAGTCGGATGTTGATCTCTTGTATATGATGTTGATGTATTCTTGTGGCATTTGTGCCGTATGTATGTATCTCCATCTATTGTGTAATGTTGATGTAATGATATCCACCTTGCAAAAGTGTTTCAATATGCGGGTCTATCCTTGGTGGGACCGTCGAGTTCCTTTTGGATAGGGTCGGATATTGGGCGTGACACTGTGCCAGCCTCCTAACAGGTTTGAGGTAAGGAACCAAATTATAAGAGAATGTTACCGCATAGACACTAGCCCCTGATGCTCTGTTTGGCGTTTGCGAAGAAAGGCCGAATAGAGGATCACATAATGACCGCAGGAGTCTAATCGAAATATGTCTATGTGCATATGCAGGCTTCATCATTGCCGCCAAGACGCATCGCTGGAGGTCGCCAAGATCAAGCGGGACCTTGAACGGTCCAAGGAAGAGCTCGGCCTTGCCAAAAGGCAGCTCGAAGAAAACAAAGGTAAGTTATACCCTGTATGTACGTTGATAAGAAAAAACAAGGGTGGTTGCTTAGATCATGGGATCGTCATGAATTTTTCTAGGGGCCACGACCGAAGTGGCGACCCTGAAGAAGGCGCTGTCCGAGGCTGACGACAAGGCGGCCAAGGAGCGCACAGAGGTGCAGCAAGAGCTCCAGGCTCTCGTCAAAAAACACGAGTCCCTGGAGCTTGACTCTAAGACGCGAGAGTCCGAGCTTGCGAAGGCCCTCGAAAGCGCACAACATGCCTAGGCGGAAGCCCAAAAGGCCGTCCAGGAAATTGAGGCGGTTAAGAAGATAGCGACGGGTAAGGCATTCAGTATGCAAAGCAAGCATGTGAAAGAAAATGTCATTTTACTTACCCGAGTTCGGAGCTCTCCTAGAGCGTTCGCAGATCTACCCCGCAGTGTGTCAAATGCCGTGGAGTTCTACCGGGCCGAGGAGGGGAGCTCGACGGAGAAGTTGTTCTAGTCTCAGTATACTGGGACCGAACACCCTATGCCCTTGAGCGACCAGCTGAAGCAACTGGTCGAGCTCCACAAGGCGGCCGAACAGGCCATGAAGGGTCTTATAGTCCGGATGTGGCCTGGCGATCCCCTGCCTGATAGCTAGTTCGGCCTGGTGAGGCGGCTTGTGAATGCCTGCCCATGGCTTGACATCATAAAGCGGTCTGTCTGCATCGAGGGTGCGCGCAGGGCATTTGCCCGAGCAAAGGTCCACTGGGCGAAGCTAGACACCGAGAAGCTGGCTGCCGGAAGGCAAGGAGCATCGCCACCCCGAAATGTATTATAACAGTGTCCTGAAGGGTCTCGCCTTGTGTCGGAGGAATGTGCTAAGGATGTAATATTCGAATGAATGTACTCATGCGATCCTCTAATATGAAATGAGTTCATTTGCGCTATGCAACGCTTTTGAATTTAAAATATTACCTTCCGTGCAGCCGTTTATAAAATCTGAGAGTTGGCCAGTCGTCGGCTTCTGCCCCCATGTAACTAGTACTGAGGTGTTCGGGATAAACCTGAGCACTCTTTATCCCAATTTTGGGTCCTTCGAGGGAGGTGTTCAGCACAACGAACCAGGCAATCGGACTATAAGGCTTTATCACTCTCACTTAGCCATAGAAGTCTACAATTTTAAATTTTGGCGAAGCCCCTAGTATTCGGAAGGTCAATTTGGGGCGCTTATATATGCCTAAGTCGGGCAAGGCCGACTCCTCAAGCGCAAAAGTCTTTAAGAACTTGAGACCTCTCGAACAGCGACCAGCTCTCGCCTTATCATGACAAATCAGTTTTCGGCTTTCTCATCGAGGTGCTCGTCCTAAGAACCGGGACATAATCGCAGTAGTTCTCCCAAAGGTTACCTTAGCCGATATTGCGAACGTAAGGTACCAAAACATGGGAGCCAGGCAAACCCAACTATTGACCCAAGACATGATTCGGAGCTGATGCATATAATGCTATAAGTTCGGGGTGCCGCACTGTCGAAAGTGTTCGGACTTCTCACGCCGTATTATGGGGTATACTGAAGCCCCTGGCGTACTGGTCGTACCAGAATGTACGGGTGCAAGTTGTCGTAAATAAACAGACAAGAAAAAAGAAGGGTAATGCAATAATAGACTAATGCTATGCATTGTTATTTAAATAATACGTCGAAGCGCACTGATACATGTTGGGAAACGTAGTAATTTCAAAAAATTTCCTACGCACACACAAGACCATGGTGATGGCATAGCAACGAGAGGGGAAAGTGTATGTCCACGTACCCTCGTAGACCGTAAGCGGAAGCGTTATAACAACTCGTTTGATGTAGTCAGACGCCTTCACGATCCGACCGATCCAAGTACCGAACGACGGCACCTCCGAGTTCTGCACACGCTCACCTCGATGACGATCCCCGGACTCGATCCAGCAAAGTGTCGGGGATGAGTTCCACAAGACGACGACGGCGTGGTGGCGATGATGATGCTCCACTGACGCAGGCTTCGCCTAAGCTCCGCGACGATATGACTTCTCCGGCGCAGGCTTCGCCTAAGCTCCGCGACGATATGACCGAAGTGGAATATGGTGGAGGGGGGCACCGCACACGGCTAAGGAACGATCCGTAGATCAACTTGTGTCATGGGGTGCCCCCCTGCCCCCGTATATAAAGGAGCAAGGGAGGGGGTGGCCGGCCTAGGAGGAGGCGCACTAAAGGGGGAGTCCTACTCCCACCGGGAGTAGGACTCCGCCTTTCCTAGTAGGAGTAGGAGAGAAGGAAGGGGAAGGGAGGAAGGGGTGCGGCCCCTCCCCCTAGTCCAATTCGGACTAGGCCTTGGGGGGGGCGCAGCCTGCCCTAGGCAGCCC
This sequence comes from Aegilops bicornis, assembly GCA_021605145.1. NCBI lineage: Eukaryota > Viridiplantae > Streptophyta > Magnoliopsida > Poales > Poaceae > Aegilops > Aegilops bicornis. The sequence goes on from CM038670.1 coordinate 58,842,688, forward strand.
CTCTCTCTTTCCTGCAGGGCCCAATAAGGCCCAATCCTTCTCCCGGCGAATTCCCGTAACTCTCCGGTACTCGAAAAATACCCGAATCATTCGAACCTTTCCGAACTCCGAATATAGTCGTCCAATATATCGATCTTTACGTCTCGACCATTTCGAGACTCCTCGTCATGTCCCCGATCTCATCTGGGACTCCGAACTCCTTCGGTACATCAAAACTCATAAACTCATAATATAACCGCCATCGAAACCTTAAGCGTGCGGACCCTACGGGTTCGAGAACTATGTAGACATGACCTAGAACTATTCTCGGTCAATAACCAATAGCGGAACCTGGATGCCCATATTGGCTCCTACATATTCTACGAAGATCTTTATCGGTCAAACCGCATAACAACATACTTTGTTCCCTTTGTCATCGGTATGTTACTTGCCCGAGATTTGATCGTCGGTATCCAATACCTAGTTCAATCTCGTTACGGCAAGTCTCTTTACTCGTTACGTAATACATCATTCCGTAACTAACTCATTAGCTACATTGCTTGCAAGGCTTATAGTGATGTGCATTACCGAGAGGGCTCAGAGATACCTCTCCGACAATCGAAGTGACAAATCCTAATCTCGAAATACGCGAACCCAACATGTACCTTTGGAGACACCTGTAGTAATTCCTTTATAATCACCCAGTTACGTTGTGACTTTTGGTAGCACCCAAAGTGTTCCTCCGGTAAACGGGAGTTGCATAATCTCATAGTTACATGAACATGTATAAGTCATGAAGAAAGCAATAGCAACATACTAAACGATCAAGTGCTAGGCTAACGGAATGGGTCATGTCAATCAGATCATTCTCCTAATGATGTGATCCCGTTAATCAAATGACAACTCATGTCTATGGTTAGGAAACATAACCATCTTTGATTAACGAGCTAGTCAAGTAGAGGCATACTAGTGACACTCTGCTTGTCTATGTATTCACACATGTATTATGTTTCCGTTAATACAATTCTAGCATGAATAATAAACATTTATCATGATATAAGGAAATAAATAATAACTTTATTATTGCCTCTAGGGCATATTTCCTTCAGTCTCCCACTTGCACTAGAGTCAATAATCTAGTTCACATCGCCATGTGATTTAACATCAATAGTTCACATCTATATGTGGTTAACACCCATAGTTCACATCGACATGTGACCAACACCCAAAGGGTTTACTAGAGTCAGTAATCTAGCTCACATCGCTATGTGATTAACACCCAAAGAGTACTAAGGTGTGATCATGTTTTGTTTGTGAGAGAAGTTTAGTCAAAGGGTCTGCCACATTCAGATCCGTATGTATTTTGCAAATTTCTATGTCTACAATGCTCCGCACGGAGCTACTCTAGCTAATTGCTCCCACTTTCAATATGTATCCAGATTGAGACTCAGAGTCATCTAGATTAGTGTTTAAAACTTGCATCGACGTAACCCTTTACGCATTTAACCTTTTCACTTCCATAATCGAGAAACACATCCTTATTCTACTAAGGATAATTTTGACCGCTGTCCATTGATCTACTCCTAGATCACTATTGCACTCCCTTGCCAAGCTTAGTGGTAGGGTATGCAATAGATCTGGTACACAGTATGACATACTTTATAGAACCTATGGCTGATGCATAGGGAATGACTTTCATTCTCTTTCTATCTTCTGCCGTGGTCGGGTTTTGAGTCTTACTCAATCTCACACCTTGTAACACTTTAATTAACTCTTTCTTTTTCTGTTCCTTTTTGAACTACTTCAAAATCTTGTAAAGGTATGTATTCATTGAAAAACTTATCAAGCGTCTTGATCTATCTCAATAGATCTTGATGCTCAATATGTAAGTAGCTTCACCGAGGTCTTTCTTTGAAAACCTCCTTTCAAACACTCCTTTATGCTTTGCGAATAATTCTACATTATTTCCGATCAACAATATGTCATTCACATATACTTTATCGTAAAGGCTGTAGTGCTCCCACTCACTTTCTTGTAAATACAGGCCTTTCCAAAAGTCTCAGCATAAAATCATATGCTTTGATCAACACATCAAAGCGTATATTCCAACTCCGAGATGCTTGCACCAGTCCATTGATGGATCATTTGGAGCTTGCACATTTTGTTAGCTCCTTTAGGATTGACAAAACCTTCTGGTTGCATCATATACAACTCTTCTTTAATAAATCCATTAAAGAATGTAGTTTTGACATCCATTTGCCAGATTTCATAAAATGTGGCAATTGCTAACATGATTCGGACAGACTTAAGCATCGCTACATTTGAGAAAATCTCATTGTAGTCAATACCTTGAACTTGTCGAAAACCTTTTTGTGACAAGTCGAGCTTTGTAGATAGTAACACTACTATCGTTGTCCGTCTTCCTCTTGAAGATCCATTTATTTAACATGGCTTGCTGATCATCGAGCAAGTCAATCAAAGTCCATACTTTTGTTCTCATACATGGATCATATCTCAGATTTTATGGCCTCAAGCCATTTCGCGGAATCTGGGCTCATCATCGCTTCCTCATAGTTCGTAGGTTCATCATGGTCTAGTAACATGACTTCCGTAACATGATTACCGTACTACTCACAGTGCGGATCTTACTCTGGAAGACCTACGAGGTTTGGTAGCAACTTGATCTGAAGTTTCATGATCATCATCATTAACTTCCTCACTAATTGGTGTAGGAATCACCGAACTGATTTACATGATGAACTACTTTCCAATAAGGGAGAAGGTATAATTACCTCATCAAGTTCTACTTTCCTCCCACTCACTTCTTTCGAGAGAAACTTCTTCTCTAGAAAGGATCCATCTTAGCAACGAAAAACTTGCCTTCGGATCTGTGATAGAAGGTGTACCCAATAGTTACCTTTGGGTATTCTATGAAGACGCACTTCTCCGATTTGGGTTTGAGCTTATCGGTGAAAACTTTTTCACATAAGCATCACAACTCCAAACTTTTAAGAAACGATGACTTAGGTTTCATTGTTAAACCATAGTTCATATGGTGTCGTCTCAACGGATTTAGATGGTGCCCTATTAAAGCGTGAATGCAGCTGTCTCTAATGCATAACCCCAAAATGATAGTGGTAAACCGATAAGAGACATCATAGATCGCACCATATCAAATAAAGTGCGGTTCTGACGTTCGGACACACCATAACATTGTGGTGTTCGGTGGCGTGAGCTGTGAAACTATTCCACATTATTTTAATTGAAGACCAAACTCGTAACTCAATTATTCGTCTTTGCGATTAGATCGCAGAAACTTTATTTTCTTGTTATGATGATTTTTCCACTTCAATCTGAAATTCTTTGAACCTTTCAACTATTTCAGACTTATGTTTCATCAAGTAGATATACCCATATCTGCTCAAATCATCTTGTGAAAGTCAGAAAATAACGATACTTGCCACGAGCATCAACACTCATTGGATCGCATACATCGGTATGTATTATTTCCAATAAGTCAAGAGCTTGTTCCATTGTTCCGAGAACGGAGTTTTAGTCATCTTGCCCCAAACCGCACGGTTCGCAAGCATCAAATGATTCATAATCAAGTGATTCCAAAAGTCCATCAGCATGGAGTTTTCTTCATGCGCTTTACACCAATATGACCTAAACGGCAGTGCCACAAATAAGTTGCACTATCATTATTAACTTTGCATCTTTTGGTTTCAATATTATGAATATGTGTATCACTGTGATCAAGATCCAATGAATCATTTTCATTGGGTGTGTAACCATATAAGGTTTTATTCATGTAAGCGAACAACAATTTATTCTCTTACTTAAATGAATAACCGTATTGCAATAAACATGATCAAATCATACTTATGCTCAACACCAAATAACACTTATTTAGGTTCCATACTAATCCCGAAAGTATAGGGAGTGTGCGATGATGATCATATCAATCTTGGAACTACTTCCAACACTCATCTTCACTTCCCCTTCAACTAGTTTCTGTTCATTACGCAACTCCTGTTTCAAGTTACTACTCTTAGCAACCGAACCCGTATCAAATACCGAGGGGTTGCTACGAACACTAGTAAAATACACATCAATAATCTGTATCTCAAATATACCTTTGTTCACTTTGCCATCCTTCTTATCCGCCAAATACTTGGGGTAGTTCCGCTTCTAGTGACCAGTTCCATTGCAGCAAAAGCACTTAGTCTCAGGCTTAGGTCCAGACATGGGTTTCTTCACTCGAGCAGCAACTTGCTTGCCGTTCTTCTATAAGTTCCCCTTCTTCCCTTTGCCCTTTTCCTTGAGACTAGTGGTCTTGTCAATCATCAACACTTGATGCTCTTTCTTGATTTCTACCTTCGTCGATTTCAACATCACGAAGAGCTCGGGAATCGTTTTCGTCATCCCTTGCATAATATAGTTCATCACGAAGTTCTAGTAACTTAGTGTTGGTGACTAGAGAATTCTGTCAATCACTATCTTATCTGGAAGATTAACTCCCACTTGATTAAAGCGATTGAAGTACCTGCATAATCTGAGAACATGCTCACTAGTTGAGCGATTCTCTTCCATCTTTTAGCTATAGAACTTGTTGGAGATTTCATATCTCTCAACTCGGTATTTGCTTGAAATATTAACTTCAATTCCTGGAACATCTCATATGGTCCATGATGTTCAAAACGTCTTTGAAGTCCCGATTCTAAGCTGTTAAGTATGGTGCACTAAACTATCAAGTAGTCATCATATTGAGCTAGCCAAACGCTCATAACGCCTACATTTGCTCCTGCAATAGGTCCGTCACCTAGCGGTGCATTAAGGACATAATTCTTCAGGCAGCAATGAGGATAAACCTCGAGATCACGGATCCAATCTGCATCATTGCTACTAACATTTTTCAATACAATTTTCTCTAGGAACACATATAAAAACATAGGGAAGCAACAACGCGAGCTATTGATCTACAACATAATTTGCAAAATACTACCAGGACTAAGTTCATGATAAATTAAAGTTCAATTAATCATATTACTTAAGAACTCCCACTTAGATAGACATCTCTCTAGTCATCTAAGTGATCACGTGATCCAAATCAACTAAACCATAACCGATCATCACGTGAGATGGAGTAGTTTTCAATGGTGAACATCTTATGTTGATCATATCTACTATATGATTTACGCTCGACCTTTCGGTCTCCGTGTTCCGAGGCCATATCTGCATATGCTAGGCTCGTCAAGTATAACCTGAGTATTATGCGCGTGCAAAACTGGCTTGCACCCGTTGTAGATGGACGTAGAGCTTATCACACTCGATCATCACGTGGTGTCTCGGCACGACGAACTTTGGCAACGGTGCATACTCAGGGAGAACACTACTTGATAATTTTAGTGAGAGATCATCTTAAAATGCTACCGTCAATCAAAGCAAAATAAGATGCATAAAGGATAAACATCACATGCAATCAATATAAGTGATATGATATGGCCATCATCATCTTGTGCTTGTGATCTCCATCTCCGAAGCACCGTCGTGATCACCATCGTCACCGGCGCGACACCTTGATCTCCATCGTAGCATCGTTGTCGTTTACGCCATCTATTGCTTCTACGACTATCGCTACCGCTTAGTGATAAAGTAAAGCAATTACAGGGCTCCAGCCAGTTGCCGATAACTTCGGTTACAAAACATGATCATCTCATACAATAAAATATAGCATCACGTCTTGACCATATCACATCACAACATGCCCTGCAAAAACAAGTTAGACGTCCTCTACTTTGTTGTTGCAAGTTTTACGTGGCTGCTACGGGCTGAGCAAGAACCGTTCTTACCTACGCATCAAAACCACAACGATAGTTTGTCAAGTTGGTGCTGTTTTAACCTTCGCAAGGACCGGGCGTATGCCACACTCGGTTCAACTAAAGTGAGAGAGACAGACACCCGCCGGTCACCTTTAAGCAACTAGTGCTCAAGCGGTGAAACCAGTCTCGCATAAGCGTCGCGTAATGTCGGTCCGGGCCGCTTCATCTCACAATACCGCTGAACCAAAGTATGACATGCTGGTAAGCAAGATGACTTATATCGCCCACAACTCACTTGTGTTCTACTCGTGCATATGACATCAACGCATAAAACCAGGCTCGGATGCCACCGCCGGAAACGTAGTAATTTCAAAAATTTCCTACGCACACGCAAGACCATGGTGATGGCATAGCAACGAGAGGGAGAGTGTATGTCCACGCATCTCGTGAGACCGTAAGCGGGCGTTATAACAACACGGTTGATGTAGTCAGACGTCTTCACGATCCGACCGATCCAAGTACTTGAACGTGACGGCACCTCCGAGTTCTGCACACGTTCAGCTCGATGACGATCCCCGGACTCGATCCAGCAAAGTGTCGGGATGAGTTCCGTCACAAGACGACGGCGTGCAGGACGATGATGATGCTTCACTGACGCAGGGCTTCGCCTAAGCTCATGACGATATGACTTCTCCGCGCGAGGCTTCGCCTAAGCTCCGCGACGATATGACCAAGTGGAATATGGTGGAGGGGGCACCGCACACGGCTAAGGAACGATCCGTAGATCAACTTGTGTCATGGGGTGCCCCCTGCCTCAGATATAAAGGAGCAAGGGAGGGGTGGCCGGCCTAGGAGGAGGCGCAAGGGGAGTCCTACTCCCACCGGGAGTAGGACTCCTCCTTTCCTAGTAGGAGTAGGAGAGAAGGAAGGGAAGGGAGGAAGGTGCGGCCTCCCCTAGTCCACCCGGACTAGGCCTTGGGGGCGCGCCTGCCCTAGGCAGCCCTCTCTCTTTCCGCAGGGCCCAATAAGGCCCAATACTTCTCCCGGCGAATTCCCGTAACTCTCCAAGATTCGAAAAATACCTGAATCATTCGAACCTTTCCGAACTCCGAATATAGTCGTCAATATATCGATCTTTACGTCTCGACCATTTCGAGACTCCTCGTCATGTCCCCGATCTCATCTGGGACTCCGAACTCCTTCGGTACATCAAAACTCATAAACTCATAATATATACTCGCATCGAAACCTTGCGTGCGGACCCTACGGGTTCGAGAACTATGTAGACATGACCTAGAACTATTCTCGGTCAATAACCAATAGCGGAACCTGGATGCCCATATTGGCTCCTACATATTCTACGAAGATCTTTATCGGTCAAACCGCATAACAACATACTTTGTTCCCTTTGTCATCGGTATGTTACTTGCCCGAGATTTGATCGTCGGTATCCAATACCTAGTTCAATCTCGTTACCGGCAAGTCTCTTTACTCGTTACGTAATGCATCATTCCGTAACTAACTCATTAGCTACATTGCTTGCAAGGCTTATAGTGATGTGCATTACCGAGAGGGCCCAGAGATACCTCTCCGACAATCGGAGTGACAAAACCTAATCTCGAAATACGCCAACCCAACATGTACCTTTGGAGACACCTGTAGTACTCCTTTATAATCAACCAGTTACTTTGTGAAGTTTGTTAGCACCAAAAGTGTTCCTCAGGTAATCGGTAGTTGCATAATCTCATAGTTACAGGAACATGTATAAGTCATGAAGAAAGCAATAGCAACATACTAAACGATCTAGTGCTAGGCTAACGGAATGGGTCATGTCAATCAGATCATTCTCCTAATGATGTGCTCCCATTAATCAAATGACAACTCATGTCTATGGTTAGGAAACATAACCATCTTTGATTAACGAGCTAGTCAAGTAGAGGCATACTAGTGACACTCTGTTTGTCTATGTATTCACACATGTATTATGTTTCCGGTTAATACAATTCTAGCATGAATAATAAACATTTATCATGATATAAGGAAATAAATAATAACTTTATTATTGCCTCTAGGGCATATTTCCTTCAATACAAGTAGTGCAATAAGCAAAAAATAGGACTATTTGACATGTCCTATGCAAGGGCAAGCTGCGTATGGGTATTAAAAACGGGTACTTCGATTGTTATTAGAGACCACCTGGGGATTCCCTTGTATCTCTTAGCTTCTTGCCTCCTTGGTTGTTCCTTCCCGTAATGTGTCCAGCAATCATACTGCCGGAAAGGGGTTCCAGAGAGTAAGGTCCTGAAAGGGAGAAAATGATAAATGTATATAGCCCCTGGGGCGGTTGAGCCGCATTGTGGGACGTGCCCGGGTCATGCCTCCGCCTATGCCCATGGTATTTTCAGTGCGTAATTATGTACGCGCGCACGGATTTCATCGCTTGACTGGGACTAGGACGGGGGCCGAATTGCTAGGCGAGCTCTGAGCGTGCCAGGCGATCGTGTTGCAGGTTACTCCGGACTCGCTTGACGGTATCCGGGGACTTTATCGCCGAATTGGCGGTTTGCCTTAAAAGGCTGCTTTGTGCCTCAGCTGCGAGGGCCGCGGTGTGTTCCTCCGTGCGGAGTAAGCGTTCTGTGTTTCCATTGACTGTTATAACCCCACGAGGTCCTGGCATTTTGAGCTTAATTAAGGTATGCATAATGCGGTTACCGCATTGAATCTGGCAAATGCGGTTCGCCCGAGCAGTGCGTGATAGCCACTGCGGAACGAGACGATATCGAAGATTAACTCCTCGCTTCGGAAGTTGTCCGGAGATCCGAAGACCACTTCCAGTGTGATTGAGCCTGTGCAATGGGCCTCTACACCTGGGATGACACCTTTAAAGGTGGTTTTAGTGGGTTTGATCCTCGAGGGGTCTATACCCATTTTGCGCACTGTATCCTGATAGAGCAGGTTCAGGCTGCTGCCGCCGTCCATAAGGACTCGGGTGAGGTGAAATCCGTCAATGATGGGGTCAAGGACCAATGCGGCAGATCCTCCATGTCGGATACTAGTGGGGTGGTCCCTGCGATCGAAGGTGATCGGACAAGAGGACCATGGGTTGAACTTTGGGGCGACTGGCTCCATCGCATAGACGTCCCTTAGTGCACGCTTCCGTTCCCTCTTGGGAATGTGGGTTGCGTATATCATGTTCACTGTTTTCACTTGTGGGGGGAACCTCTTTTGTCCACCCATGTTCGGCGGCCGGGGCTCCTCCTCGTCGTCGCTATGCAGCCCCTTGTCCTTGTTTTCGGCGTTCAATTTGTCGGCCTGCTTGAACACCCAGCATTCTCTGTTGGTGTGATTAGCTGGCTTGTTGGGGGTGCCGTGAATTTGACACGAGCGATCGAGTATGCGGTCCAAACTGGACGGGCCCGGAATACTTCTTCTGAATGGCCTTTTCCACTGACCGGATTTAGAGCCACTGAATCCGGCATTGACTGCCGTATCTTCGGCGGTATCGCCGTTATTCTTGGTGCTTGTGTCTGTTACGACGTGGTCTGCCGTTAGTATCTTTGGTATATGAAGTGCCAGGATTCCTTGATGTGTTGTTGCTGCGAGCCAGCCAGCTATCCTCGCCCGCGCAAAAGCGGGTCATGAGTGTCGTGAGGGCTGCCATAGACTTCGCTTCTCACGGCGAGGTGCCGGGCGAGCCACTCGTCACGGATGTTATGCTTAAATGCCGCTAAGGCCTCTGCATCCGGACAGTCGACAATTGTGTTTTTCTTAGTTAGGAACCGTGTCCAGAATTGCCTGGCCGATTCCCCTGGCTGCTGAGTTATATGGCTCAAGTCATCGGCATCCTGTGGTCGCACATAAGTGCCCTGGAAGTTGTCGAGGAATGCATCTTCCAAATCCTCCCAACTGCCAATTGAGTCTGCTCGCAAGCTATTCAGCCAATGCCGAGCTGGTCCTTTGAGTTTTAGTGGGAGGTACTTGATGGCATGTAGATCATCACCGCGAGCCATGTGGATGTGGAGGAGGAAATCCTCGATCCATACCGCGGGATCTGTTGTACCATCATATGATTCAATATTTTACGGGTTAAAAACCCTCTGGGAATTCGTGATCCATTACTTCATCAGTGAAGCATAGGGGGTGTGCGGCGCCTCTGTGCCGGGCTATATCACGACGCAGTTCATATGAGTCTTGTCTGCTGTATTCGGCCCGGCCGGATTTGCTTTTAGTGTATCCGGTGTGACGGTCATCGTCTCGCGTTGGTGCGTGCCCCCGTGATCCGTAGATCGATCTTGCATGTTTTGCCTTGTTTTCCAATACGTCCCGCAGGTCCCGCATGTTGCCCCGGGCCTTGGTATTTTTGTTTGAGTGGCGGCGGGGTGCAGGCTGGATTTTAGGCTGAAATGTCTTTCTGTCTCGGCCATGAGGTGGCCGATCAGCTGCATCATACGCTGGTGATGTAGGTTTCAATGCTTCCTCCTCGAGTTGAGGTAGCAACCTGCGTTTTGGTTAACTCTGGGTTGGGCGCTCGAGTTCGTATTCCTCGGCTGCCAGGACTTCGGTCCATCTATTCGCTAGCAGATCTTGATCAGCTTGAAGTTGTTGTTGCTTTTTCTTTAGGCTATTTGCTGTGGCCATAAGCCGGCGCTTGAAGCGCTCCTGCTCGACGGGATCCTCAGGCACGATAAATTCTTCGTCGCCGAGGCTCACCTCATCTTCGGAGAGAGGCATGTAATTGTCATCCTCCGTTACTCCGTCTGCTGCTTGTTCTGGAGGGCTAGCTTGTTCATCCTCCCGCTCTAAATATGGCTGGAGGGGATTGTCGTCATCTTCGGCACTATCCGGAGTGTTATTGTTTCTTGTGCCAGTATCACTACTTTTGCTATGGCGAGACTTAGAGCCCGCCCGACGTCGGTGCTTGGGTTGCTTCTTGGAGGGGTCATCCTCAGCTGTCTTATCGACATTGCCTTCTTTGGGGGTATCCACCATGTATATATCATATGATGAGGTGGTGGTCCAGCGCCCTGTGGGCAGTGGTTCCTGTTCGTCTCCTGCATTGTCGTCCATACCGTCAATGTCTTCAGATTCGAAGTCGAGCATGTCGGTTAAATCGTCGGCAGTGGCTATTAAGTGGGTGCTGGGTGGGGGCGAATTTCTTAGTCGTCCGCATCCCATTCTCGCCGGACATAGTTCGGCCAAGGTTCTCCTGACAAGGAGAGAGACCTTAATGAATTTAGCACATCGCCAAAAGGCGAGTGCTGAAAGATATCCGCGGAGGTAAACTCCATGATCAGTGCCCAATTGGATTCGATAGGCACAGACGCAGGCGGCTCGGAGCCCGTGGCCGGGGACGAGTCCAATGGTTCGGCAACACGGCTCTCATAGGAGGTGAAGTCAGTATTCAGCGCTATCGCCACTGAGTGTGCGGCCTCTGGGGCGGGGTCCATCCATCCGTCCACAGATGGCGCGATTTTTTCCGGATTGAAGGCCGGAGTAGTTGCAGGTGTGATCTCCCGAACACAGTCCGATGGCAGAGCTAAATCATGCTCGTCGTGATTGTGCGGCGCACCTGACATGGGCTCAAATCCGTCAAAGATCAAGTCTTCGCATATATCGGCAGTATAGTTCAAGTTTCCAAACCTGACCTGATGGCTAGGGGCGTAGCTATCGATCTGCTCCACATGGCCAAGCGAGTTGGCCCGCAGTACGAAGCCACCGAATACGAAGATCTGTCCGGGGAAGAAAACCTCACCCGGGATCGCATCGTTGCTGATGATCGAAGGAGCCATCAAGCCTTACGGTGACGGCACAGTGGAACTCTCAATGAAAGCACCAATGTCGGTGTCAAAACCGGTGTATCTCAGGTAGTGGGTCCCGAACTGTGCGTCCAAGGCGGATGGTAACAGGAGGCGGCGGACACGATGTTTACCCAGGTTCGGGCCCTCTCAATGGAGGTAATACCCTACTTTCTGCTTGATTGATCTTGATGATATGAGTATTACAAGAGTTGATCTACCACGAGATCGTAGAGGCTAAACCCTAGAAGCTAGCCTATGGTATGATTGTTGTTGTCCTATGGACTAAAACCTTCGGTTTATATAGACACCGGAGGGGGCTAGGGTTACACAGAGCCGGTTACAAGGGAGGAGATCTACATATCTGTATTGCCAAGCTTTCCATCCACGCCAAGGAGAGTCCCATCCGGACACGGGACAAAGTCTTCAATCCTGTATCTTCATAGTCCAACAGTCCGGCTAGAGTATATAGTCCGGCCGTCCGAGGACCCCCTAATCCAGGACTCCCTCTGTCATAATTGCTTGAATAGACAAGTTGTATTCTGCTAGTTATGTTATATTACATTTGAGTCGTAAGAAACATCTTCCAGAGAGAATTGTTCCGTTAAGGGTTCCTTTCCCTGGGTGTGCATGTATTAGTGTACATGTCCGAGTTGTGGTGGAGAAAAAAATCACCGTTTCTGTGACTTCTGGGGGTTACCAATGGAGTAATTGAAAAAACATCCTTAATTCACCGACCGAATATTCCCTTAAGAACGCTAGCTTCTGGCTTCACCCAGTCTGAGGTACACATCCGGATGACCCGGCAGTAACAATCGCAGAGGTGCTCCCTTTATGCCCTAACCGAACTAACGGGAGCGTAGGCATAAGCACAGGAGCCAGGCAACCCAGCTTGGCCAAAACTTAAGTCATATCGATGCATATAGTGGCGAAAGAAAAGTTATATATGGAAGAACTCATATGTCGAGAGCTTGATGCTCGAAAAGTAATGATAAAAAAGCTTCCGTCTAAGAAGCCCCCAGGTATAATGGACACACATATTTGAAAAATGTATGTGTCAGCGGTGTGTGGTCTAGCCGTACAAAACTTTAAAGTGAAGAGGAAAAGGTAATCAGAAAAGAGAGAAAAATAATGGAAACTACCGGGGAGAAGGAGACGAACTAGGAGTTTGGTGCTAGGTATAGAATCTTTGGAGTCTGGCTGCGTTCCAGGGGTTCGGTTCGAGGCGATTGTCTGATGCGTCACGAAGACGGTATGCTCCTCCGGTGAGAACTTCGTCAATTATGAAGGGACCCTCCCATTTGGGCTTGAGCTTGTCTTTTTTCTTCTCCGGCAGGCGTAGAACGAGTTCGCCAACATTGTAAGTCTTGGCCCGTACTTCTCTGCTTTGGTATCTTCGAGCCTGCTGTTGATAGAATGCTGAACGGGCTTTTGCGACATCGCGTTCCTCCTCCAGGGCATCTAGGTTGTCCTGCCGATCGAGCTCGGCTTCTCTCTCTTCGTACATACGCACTCGAGGTGAGTCGTGAATAATATCGCAAGGCAAGACGGCCTCTGCGCCATACACCATGAAGAAAGGTGTGTATCCGGTAGTACGGTTGGGCGTGGTCCGTAGCCCCCAGAGTACGGAGTCGAGCTCCTCTACCCAGTGCATGTCTGATTCTTTCAAGGACCGCACTAGTCTGGGTTTGATGCTGCTCATAATGAGACCATTGGCTCGTTCAACTTGACCGTTGGTTTGTGGGTGATAGACGGAGGCGTAATCGAGTTTAATACCCAGATTAGTGCACCAGGTTTTTACCTCGTCGGCTGTGAAATTGGAGCCGCTGTCGGTGATGATGCTGTGTGGGACACCATAATGGTGCACAACGCCTGATATGAAGTCAATCACCGAGCCGGACTCAGCCGTTTTGACCGGTTTAGCCTCTGTCCACTTAGTGAATTTTTCCACCATAACCAACAGATATTTTTTCTTATGGCTTCCCCCTTAAGGGGTCCGACCATATCCAGACCCCACACCGCAAATCGCCAGGTAATGGGGATGGTTTGCAAGGCAGTTGGGGGCATGTGGCTTATACATTGATAGAACAACTGTATACTGGTGCGCAACGGATCATCAGGACTGCTTCTCACAACAACCCGGCGCCGACCTTGATCCAGGACACTATTAAAAGATTGTCAATGCTTCCTACCCGGGTTGAAGAGTTAAAGAAATCTGCTGCTAGAACCGGTGCTATAAACGCCTTAATCCGGGCAAATGCATGGGTGCTGGATTTTGATCCTGTTGAAGCGGCCCAGGGCTTCCCAAGCTTGAAGGAAGACGGGACAGAATTCAGTGAAGAGGATCTCCGAGCTATAAACCGGGAAGTGGGCCCTTTGGCTTGTCAATTGGCTGAAGAGGCAAATCTGTCTCACTATCAAGCCCAATATGATGGCGAAAACAAACGAGTGGCTGCGCCAATTCCTGAAGCGGAGAACCTTATACCTCCAATCCGTAAGCATACTTACGCTCCTGACATTGAAACGTCGTTGCTGATCAATAATGAAGCTGTATTCCAAGCATTAATGGGAATCGACTGGACAACTGTTGATTTCCAGCCACTGGGTAGGGAAGCAGAAGTTGAAGCGGCGCAGGATGACCCGCAACCATCAGGCCAAGCTGGCGACCAAGCATGAACCGGAAGCCGGTTTACATTACTGCTCCTTTATGTTATGCAGAAAAACAATTATCTTATCTGGGCACCGTGTTGCCTTGTAATAGATTAGCTGCCACACTTGGTGTTGATATGCCTTCGTGCATACTTATTGCAACTTATGTTTCCGTTGAATCATCAATCTTAAACTGTTGTTCCGCAAAGAAAAGCTTAAAACGCCGGTGTGGTTGTACCACCAGGCGGGTCATAATATCTATGTATATGAAATCAAAGATAATATCTTAGATTTAAACATATGATCAAATATGGGATTATATAATACCTGCCATCGTAGGGCATGAAGTTGGCTGTGCCAATCTTGAAACGGATTTTTAAGAAACCCACTCTGCTGGAGGAGAAAACAGCTCCTGTGAATATAAGGTCCGTTTACCAAGTAAACCGTTCCGGGTTACAAAGAACACCGGTGTTACTCCAGAATAGGATGTTAACAAAAAATCAAACCGGGCAAAGCGTCTCCGGATCAAGAATAGACTGTGTTCCGTCAATTGACAGTCGAACCGGTAAATTGTCGGTTTAAAAATACAACAAGAGAAATATGCAAACAAGAGAAACGAATCTCAAGCAAAGACAGATAGAAATATTTGCAAAAAGAGGCTGTTGAGCCGATCAAGTGGCATTACCATGGTCGGACACGACCAAGCCCCCGATAGGCCTAGCTATGGGTCAAGTCAGCTAGGTCCCCAAATGATGCAGTGGCATTACGCCGATCAAGAGGTGTAGCGATGGTTCGGGTTCGACCAAAGCCCCCAAGTGATTCTGTGGCCATAGGCCGATCAAGAGGCGTGATTGGTTCAGACGTGACCAAGTCCCCAAGTGATTCTGTGGCTTCCGCCTATCAAAAGGTGTTGCATTGGTTCGGACACGACCAAGCCCCCAAGTGATATGATATAAAGCTTGTTGAAAAAGCTAACTCAAGGGGTAAACCGGAGGCCGCTTTAAGAAAAAACTCCGTGTAACCACACATGATGTAAAAATAACAGAGACCCCGCTTTAGCTAAGGCTCCGGTTTATTGTATTGATCATAATATATACATTGTTATAATATGTACATAAGTAGAGCCTATGGCTCAAGTATAGTAAGGCCGAAGATGAGCTATGTTCCACGGCTTGTTGGTCTCCTCCTCCGGCGTCGTGAGTCTTTATGCTCTCGAATATCGATCGAGATAGTATGACCCACAGTGCAGATTCTTGCTGACCACGAAAGGTCCCTCCCAAGGTGGGGATAGCTTGTGCACATCAGTCTGGTCTTGGATGAGCCGGAGCACCAAATCTCCTTATTGAAAGGTTCTGGTTCTAACTCGGCGACTGTGATAGCGACGAAGATCCTGCTGGTAAATCGCCGAACGGACAGCTGCGATGTCGCGCTCCTCATCTAACAGGTCCAAAGCATCTTGTCGTGCTACCTCGTTGTCCGCTTCAACATAAGCTGCTACACGAGGTGAATCATGACGGATATCACTGGGGAGAACCGCCTCCGCTCCGTAGACCATGAAGAACGGTGTGTATCATGTCGATCTGTTGGGCGTAGTATTGATGCTCCATAACACAGATGATAACTCCTCAACCCAACAACCCGGCGTCTGCTGCAAAGGAACCATAAGCCGGGGTTTGATGCCTCGTAAGGTCTCCTGGTTAGCCCTCTCTGCTTGGCCATTGGACTGTGGGTGAGCCACTGATGAAACGTTAAGCCGGATGTGCTCACGTTCACAGAACTCCTTCATAGCACCCTTGGACAGGTTGGTACCATTATCAGTAATGATGCTGTGTGGAAAGCCAAACCGGAAAATCACCTTTTTGATGAATTGAACCGTCGTGGCTGCATCACACTTGCTGACGGGCTCTGCCTCCACCCATTTTGTAAACTTGTCAACCGCCACCAAAAGGTGGGTCTTCTTGCCCTTGGACCTTTTGAAAGGTCCAACCATATCCAGCCCCCAAGTCGCAAACGGCCAAGTAATTGGAATCATCCTCAATTCTTGAGCCGGCACATGAGTGCGTCTTGAGAACTTCTTGCAGCCATCACATCGCCTAACCAGGTCCTCCGCATCAGCATGAGCAGTCAACCAATAGAAGCCGTGACAAAACGCTTTAGCCACCAGAGTTTTGAACCGGCGTGGTGACCACAATCCCCTTCGTGGATTTCACACAAAATTTCACAGCCTTCCTCAGGAGACACACAGCGTTGAAACGCCCCAGACACACTGCAATGATGCAACTCGCCATTGACAATAGTCATGGACTTGGATCGCCGGATTATCTGCCTGGCCAGAGTCTCATCATCTGGTAACTCGCCCCGGTTCATGTACGCAAGATAAGGAATCGTCCAATCTGGAATAACATGCAGAGCCGCCACCAACTGAGCCTCCGGATCAGGAATAGCCAAATCCTCTTTACCAGGGAGCTTGACAGACGGGTTATGCAGAACATCCAAGAAGACATTAGGTGGGACCGGTTTACGTTGAGAGCCTAGCCGGCTTAAAGCGTCCGCCGCTTCGTTCTTCCGTCTGTCCACGTGATCCACCTGATACCCTTTGAAGCGACCTGCAACAATATCCACCTCGCGACGATATGCTGCCATGAGCGGATCCTTGGAATCCCAAGTGCCAGATACTTGTTGAGCCACCAGGTCCGAGTCACCGAAGCACTTAACTCGGTTGAGATTCATCTCCTTAGCCATCCGGAGACCATGGAGTAAAGCTCCGTACTCAGCTGCATTGTTAGTACAAGGGAACATTAAGCGGAGAACGTAACAGAACTTATCACCTCGTGGGGAAGTTAACACGACTCCAGCCCCCGAGCCCTCCAATTGCCTGGACCCACCAAAATGAATAGTCCAATAGGTGTGATCCGGCTTTTCTTCAGGCTCTTGTAGTTCCGTCCAATCATTGATGAAATCTACCAGTGCTTGAGATTTAACCGCCGTCCGAGGCACGTATTTCAATCCGTGCGGCCCAAGGTCTATAAGCGCGCCAGCAATCGGCGATTGCCTCCCGGTTCTGAATTATATCTCCCAAAGGAGCAGAGCTGACCACTGTGATGGGATGTCCCTGGAAGTATTCCTTAAGCTTCCGGCTTGCCATGAAAACTCCATACACCAGCTTCTGGCAATGCGGGTACCTTTGTTTGGACTCAATAAGCACCTCGCTGATGTAGTAAACCGGACGCTGAACCGGATATTCCTTGCCCGCCTCTTTGCGCTCCACCACAATAGCTACGCTGACTACACGAGCATTAGCTGCCACATATAGTAGCAATGGTTCCTTGTCAATCGGAGCGGCAAGAACAGGCGGATTATTAGCTGCCGCTTTAAATCCTCAAACGCTTTATCGCCGAGCTCCGCATTTAATTGATCTGCTTTCTTCAAAGATTCGATATAGAGGGACCGCCTTCTCACCGAGGCGGCTTATAAACCGGCTCAACGCGGCAATCCGGCCTGCCAAGCGTTGAACGTCATTGATACACTTTGGTTTAGCCAGGGAGGTGATAGCCGTGATCTTCTCCGGATTAGCCTCAATTCCCTGTTGGATACCGTAAAACCCAATAACTTGCCTCGGTACACAAAAAACACACTTGGCCGGGTTGAGCATCATCTTGTATGTCCGCAGGTTATCAAAGGTTTCCTTCAAATCGTCAACCAGAGTCTCCTTCTCCCTTGACTTAACCACAATATCATCCACATAGGCGCCCCCCTGCCTCGTGGGCCCCCTGTTGCTCCACCGACGTACTCCTTCCTCCTATATATACATACGTACCCTCAAACGATCAGAACAGGAGCCAAAAACCTAATTCCACCACCGCAACTTCCTGTATCCATGAGATCCCATCTTGGGGCCTGTTCCGGAGCTTCGCCAGACGGGGAATCCACCACGGAGGGCTTCTATATCATCACCATAGCCTCTCCGTTGAAGTGTGAGTAGTTTACTTCAGACCTTAGGGTCCATACCTAGTAGCTAGCTGGCTTCTTCTCTCTTTTTGGATCTCAATACAATGTTCTCCCCCTCTCTCGTGGAGATCTATTCGATGTAATCTTCTTTTTACGGTGTGTTTGTTGAGACCGATGAATTGTGGGTTTATGATCCAGATTATCTATGAATAATATTTGAATCTTCTCTGAATTCTTTTATGTATGGTTGGTTATCTTTGCAAGTCTCTTCGAATTATCCGTTTGGTTTGGCCAACTAGATTGGTAGTTCTTGCAATGGGAGAAGTGTTTAGCTTTGGGTTCAATCCTGCGGTGTCCTTACCCAGTGACAGAAGGGGCAGCAAGGCACGTATTGTATTGTTTCCATCGAGGATAACAAGATGGGGTATTTATCATATTTCATGAATTTATTCCTCTACATCATGTCATCTTGCTTAAGGCGTTACTCTGTTTTTAACTTAATACTCTAGATGCATGCTGGATAGCGGTCGATGAGTGGAGTAATAGTAGTAGATGCAGGCAGGAGTTGGTCTACTTGTCTCGGACATGATGCCTATATACATGATCATACCTAGATATACTCATAACTATGCTCAATTCTGTCAATTGCTCAACAGTAATTTGTTCACCCACCATAGAATACTTATGTTCTTGAGAGAAACCACTAGTGAAACCTATGGCCCCCGGGTCTATTCTCATCATATCAATCTCCATCACTTTAATACTTGCTTTGTTTTTACTTTGCCTTTTACTTTTCACTTTGCATCTCTATACCAAAAATACCAAAAATATTATCTATCATCTCTATCAGATCTCACTCTCGTAAGTGACCATGAAGGGATTGACAACCCCTAATCGCACTGGTTGCGAGGAGCTATTGTTTTGTGCAGGTACGAGGGACTTGTGCGTGGCCTCCTACTGGATTGATACCTTGGTTCTCAAAAACTAAGGGAAATACTTACGCTACTTTGCTGCATCATCCTCTCCTCTTCGAGGAAATCCAACGCAGTGCTCAAGAGGTAGCAAGAAGAATTTTTGGCGCCCGTTGTCGGGAGGCTCACGCAAGAGCAAGTCAAGCACCATACCAAGTACCCATCACAATCCCTATCTCCCGCATTACATTATTTGCCATTTGCCTCTCGTTTTCCTCTCCCCCACTTCACCCTTGTCATTTTATTCGCCCTCTCTCTCCCAGTCTCCTCCTCTTTTTCCCGTTTGCCTTTTCCTTGCTTTCCTTTTGTTTGCTCGTGTGTTGGATTTCTTGTTTGTCGTGATGGTGAAGATACTACCAAATTGTGTGACTTCACCAATACAAATAATAATGATTTCCTTAGCACTCCGATTGCTCCTCTTGCCAATACTGAATCTTGTGAAATAAATACTGCTTTGTTGAATCTTGTTATGAAAGATCAATTCGCCGGCCTTCCTTGTGAAGATGCCGCTACTCATCTGAATAGCTTCGTTGATTTATGTGATATGCAAAAGAAAAAAGATGTCGATAATGATGTCGTTAAATTGAAGCTATTTCCTTTTTCGCTTAGAGATCATGCTAAAGCGTGGTTTTCATCTTTGCCTAAAAATAGTATTGATTCTTGGAACAAGTGCAAAGATGCTTTTATCGAGTATTTTCCTCCCGCTAAGATTATCTCTCTTAGGAACGATATTATGAATTTTAAGCAACTTGATCATGAACATGTTGCACAAGCTTGGGAGAGAATGAAATTAATGATACGTAATTGTCCTACTCATGGTTTGAACTTATGGATGATATACAAAAAATTTATGCCGGATTGAATTTTGCTTCTAGAAATCTTTTAGATTCGGCCACGGGAGGCACTTTTATGGAAATCACTCTAAGCGATGCTACTAAACTTCTAGATAACATTATGGTTAATTATTCTCAATGGCATACCGAAAGATCTACTAATAAAAAAGTGCATGCGATAGAAGAAATTAATGTTTTGAGTGGAAAGATGGATGAACTTATGAAATTATTTGCTACTAAGAGTGTTTCTTCTGATCCTCATGATATGCCTTTGTCTACTTTGATTGAGAATAATAATGAATCTATGGATGTGAATTTTGTTGGTAGGAATAATTTTGGTAACAACGCGTATAGAGGAATTTTAATCCTAGGCCTTATCCTAGTAATCCTTCTAATAATTATGGAAATTCCTACAACAAATCTTATGGAAATTTTAATAAGATGCCCTCTGAATTTGAGAGTAGTGTTAAAGAGTTTATGAATTCACAAAATAATTTTAATGCTTTGCTTAAAGTTGATGATTTGGCTAGGAACGTTGATAGAAGTTCTCTTGAGGTTGATTCTTTAAAGCTTAGATCTATTCCTCCTAAGCATGATATCAATGAGTCTCTCAAATCTATGAGAATTTCCATTGCTGAGTGCAAAGAAAGAACCGCTAGGATGCGTGCTTCCAAAGATGCCTTTATTAAAGCGTGTTCTTCCAATTCCTATGAAAATCAAGATGAAGATCTGAAAGTTATTGATGTGTCCCCTATTAAATCTTTGTTTTGCAATATGAATCTCTATGAAACTGAATATGATCTTCCTTTACCTAGAAGGCGTTCTAAGAATTCGGAGTTTTTAGATAATGATGATGAAATTGATAAAAGTGGGATTGAAAGAAATAAAAACCTAGATGTTGCTAAACCCACTATATCGGATCTCAAGGAATTCAATTATGAAAATTTCTCTTTAATTGATTGTATTTCCTTGTTGCAATCCGTGCTAAATTCTCCTCATGCTTATAGTCAAAATAAGGCCTTTGCCGAACATATTGTTGATGCCTTGATGCAATCTTATGAAGAAATACTTGAGTTGAAGGTCTCTATCCCTAGAAAGTTCTATGATGAGTGGGAACCTACTATTAAAATTAAAATTAAAAATTATGAGTTTCATGCCTTCTGTGATTTGGGTGCTAGCATCTCTACTATCCCCAAAACTTTGTGTGATTTGCTAGATTTCCGTGACTTTGATGATTGCTCTCTAAACTTGCATCTCGCGGATTCCACTATTAAAAAGCCTATGGGAAGAATTAATGATGTTCTTATTGTTGCAAATAGGAATTATGTGCCCGTAGATTTTATCGTTCTTGATATAGATTGCAATCCTTCATGTCCTATTATTCTTGGTAGACCTTTCTTAGAACGATTGGTGCAATTATTGATTTGAAGGAAGGGAATATTTGATTCCAATTTCCATTAAAGAAAGGCATGGAACACTTTCCTAGGAAGAAAATAAAAGTACCATATGAATCTATCATGAGAGCCACTTATGGATTGCCTACCAAAGATGGCAATACCTAGATCTATCCTTGCTTTTATGCCTAGCTAGGGCGTTAAGCGATAGCGCTTGTTGGGAGGCAACCCAATTTTCTTTATGTTTTTTGTTTTTGTTTCTGTTTAGGAATAAATAATCCATCTAGCCTCTGTTTAGATGTGGTTTTATGTTTTAGTTAGTGTTTGTGCCAAGCTAGACCTATTGGATCTACTTGGATGATAGTTATTTGATCTTGCTGTAATTTCCAGAAACTTTGTGCTCAGTGCCCGAATTATTAAAAATCACCAGAACGTGATAAAATACTGATTCCAATTGCTTCTGATCAATAAACAAATTTTCTAGGTCTTCTAATTTTGGTAGATTTTTAGGATTTCCAGAAGTTTGCGTTAGTTACAGATTACTACAGACTGTTCTGCTTTTGACAGATTCTGTTTTTCGTGTGTTGTTTGCTTGTTTTGATGAATCTATGGCTAGTAAAATAGTTTATAATCCATAGATAAGTTGGAATACAGTAGGTTTAACACCAATATAAATAAATAATGAGTTCATTACAGTACCTTAAAGTAGTCTTTTGTTTTCTTTCTCTAACGGAGCTCACGAGATTTCTATTGAGTTTTGTGTTGTGAAGTTTTCAAGTTTTGGGTAAATTCTTTTGATGGATTATGGAACAAGGACTGGCAAGAGCCTAAGCTTGGGGATGCCCATGGCACCCCCAAGATAATCCAAGGACAAAAAGTCGAAGCTTGGGGATGCCCCGGAAGGCATCCCTCTTTAAATCTACTTCCATCGGTAATTTACTTGGAGCTATATTTTTATTCACCACATGATATGTGTTTTGCTTGGAGCGTCTTGTATTATTTGCGTATTTGCTTGTTAGTTTACCACAATCATACTTGCTATACACACCTTTTGAGAGAGCCATACATAAATGGGAATTTGATAGAATACTCTATGTGCTTCACTTTTATCTTTTGAGCTTGATAGTTTTGCTCATAGTACTTCACTTATATCTTTAGAGCGTGATAATTTTTGATCTAGTGCTTCACTTAGATCTAGTGGTGGATTTGTTTTAAAGAAACTATTGATCTCTCATGCTTCACTTAGATTATTTTGAGAGTCGTTAATAGCATGGTAATTTGCTTAATATTAATATACTTGGTATTCAAGATATGTGAAACTTTCTTTAAGTGCGTTGAATACTAAGAAAAGTTTGATGCTTGATAATTGTTTTGAGATATGAAGATGGTGATATTAGAGTCATGCTAGTTGAGTAGTTGTGAATTTAAACAATACTTGTGTTGAAGTTTGTGATTCCCGTAGCATGCACGTATGGTGAACCGTTATGTGATGAACTCGGAGCATGATTTATTTATTGATTGTCTTCCTTATGAGTGGCGGTCGGGGAATGACGATGGTCTTTTCCTACCAATATATCCCCCTAGGAGCATGCGCGTAATACTTTGCTTTGATAACTTCTAGATTTTTGCAATAAGTATATGAGTTCTTTATGACTAATGTTGAGTTCATGGATTATACGCACTTTTTCCCATCCTTCCACCATTTCTAGCCTCTCTAATACCGCGCACTTTTCACGGTATCATACACCCACCATATATCTTCCTCAAAACAGCCACCATACCTACCTATCATGGCATTTCCATAGCCATTCTGAGATATATTGCCATGCAACTTTCCACCATTCCGTTTATTATGACACGCTCCATTATTGACATATTGCTAGCATGATCATGTAGTTGACATCGTATTTGTGGCAAAGCCACCGTTCATAATTCTTTCATACATGTCACTCTTGTTTCATTGCATATCCTGGTACATCACGGAGGCATTCATATAGAGTCATACTTTGTTCTAAGAATCGAGTTGTAATTGTTGAGTTGTAAGAAAAATAAAAGGGTGATGATCATCATTATTAGAGCATTGTCCTAGTGAGGAAAGGATGATGGAGACTATGATTCCCCCACAAGTCGAGATGAGACTCCGGACGAAAAATAAAAAAAGGAAAAAAATGAAAAAAAAGGCCAAAAAAAAGAGAAAAGGCCCAAATAAAAAATTGAGAGAAAAAGAGAAGGGACAATGCTACTATCCTTTTACCACACTTGTGCTTCAAAATAGCACCAAAATCTTCATGATAGAGAGTCTCTCATTTTGTCACTTTCATATACTAGTGGGAATTTTTTATTATAGAACTTGGCTTGTATATTCCAATGATGGGCTTCCTCAAATGCCCTAGGTCTTCGTGAGCAATCGAGTTGGATGCACACCCACTTAGTTTCTTTTGTTGAGCTTTCATATACTTATAGCTCTAGTGCATCCGTTGCATGGGAATCCCTACCCACTCACATTGATATCCATTGATGGGCATCTCCATAGCCCGTTGATACGCCTAGTTGATGTGAGACTATATTTTCCCTTTTTGTCTTCTCCACAACCACCATCCTATTCCACATATAGTGCTATATCCATGGCTCACGCTCATGTATTATGTGAAGATTGAAAAGTTTTGAAAATGTTAAAGTATGAAACAATTGCTTGGCTTGTCATCCGGGTTGTGCATGATTTAAATATTTTGTGTGGGGAAGATGGAGCATAGCCAGACTATATGATTTTGTAGGGATAACTTTCTTTGGCCATGTTATTTTGAGAAGACATAATTGCTTAGTTAGTATGCTTGAAGTATTATTATTTTATGTCAATATTAACTTTTGTCTTGAATCTTTCGGATCTGAATATTCATACCACAATTAAGAAGATTTACATTGAAATTATGCCAAAGTATCACTCCGCATCAAAAATTCTCTTCTTATCATTTACCTACTCGAGGACGAGCAGGAATTAAGCTTGGGGATGCCTGATACGTCTCCAACGTATCTATAATTTTTGATTGCCCCATGCTACTTTATCTACTGTTTTGGACTATATTGGGCTCTATTTTCCACTTTTATATTATTTTTGGGACTAACCTATTAACCGGAGGCCCAAATAGAATTGTTGTTTTTGCCTATTTCAAAGTGTTTCAAAGAAATGTAATATCAAACGGACTCCAAACGGAATGAAACCTTCGGGAACGTGATTTCCTCACCGAACGTGATCATGGAGACTTGGACCCTACTCCAAGGAACAAAAGAGGCGGTCACGAGGGTGGGGGCGCCCCCCCTAGGGCGCGCCCCCTGCCTCGTGGGCCCCTGTTACTCCACCGACGCATTCTTCCTCCTATATATACCTCACGCACCCCAAACGATCGTAACAGGAGCCAAAACCTAATTCCACCGCCGCAACTTCCTGTATCCACGAGATCCCATCTTGGGGCCTGTTAGGAGCTCACGGGAGGGGCATCCACCATGGAGGGCTTCTACATCATCACCATAGCCTCTCGGATGAAGTGTGAGTAGTTTACTTCAGACCTTCGGGTCCATAGCTAGTAGCTAGATGGCTTCTTCTCTCTTTTTGGATCTCAATACAATGTCTCCCCCTCTCCGTGGAGATCTATTCGATGTAATCTTCTTTTTGCGGTGTGTTTGTTGAGACCGATGAATTGTGGGTTTATGATCCAGATTATATATGAATAATATTTGAATCTTCTCTGAATTCTTTTATGCATGACTGGTTATCTTTGCAAGTCTCTTCGAATTATCCGTTTGGTTTGGCCAACTAGATTGGTAGTTCTTGCAATGGGAGAAGTGTTTAGCTTTGGGTTCAATCTTGCGATGTCCTTACCCAAAGGATGTATGGGAAGCAAGGCACGTATTGTATTGTTGCCATCGAGGATAACAAGATGGGGTATTTATCATATTGCATGAATTTATTCCTCTACATCATGTCATCTTGCTTAAGGCGTTACTCTGTTTTTAACTTAATACTGTAGATGCATCCTGGATAGCGGTCGATGAGTGGAGTAATAGTAGTAGATGTAGGCAGGAGTCGGTCTACTTGTCTCGGACGTGATGCCTATATACATGATCATACCTAGATATACACATAACTATGCTCAATTCTATCAATTGCTCAACAAAGTAATTTGTTCACCCAATCGTAGAATACTTATGCTCTTGAGAGATGCCACTAGTGAAACCTATGGCCCCCGGGTCTATTCTCATCATATCAATCTCCATCACTTTAATACTTGCTTTGTTTTTTACTTTGCCTTTTACTTTTCACTTTGCATCTCTATACCAAAAATACCAAAAATATTATCTATCATCTCTATCAGATCTCACTCTTGTAAGTGACCGTGAAGGAATTGACAACCCCTAATCGCGTTGGTTGCGAGGAGCTATTGTTTTGTGCAGGTACGAGGGACTTGTGCGTGGCCTCCTACTGGATTGATACCTTGGTTCTCAAAAACTGAGGGAAATACTTACGCTACTTTGCTGCATCATCCTCTCCTCTTCGGGGAAATCCAACGCAGTGCTCAAGAGGTAGCAACCGCCGGCCGATCCACCGGCCCCACCGCCTGTGTTCCTCCACCACCCCCATCCCCTCCCCCACCTGCGTCGAGTTTTCTTCGTTCGGCGAGGCCCCACAACCACCCGAGCCCCTTCGGTCGCACCGGCGAACTCCGGCGAGCTTTGAAAAATCGACTGACCCAATTTTGAAATTTAGTCTCATCGTGATTTAACTAGTATGGAATATAAAGGGGAAAACCATAAGCATTGGGAGTATAGTGTTGAGCGTGCCATGACGGATCTGAAGGTGCAAACCGGACAAAGGCAACTTCGCAACCAAGACAAGAAATCAGAGTAAAGCAGTGGCGATCTATTTTCTTGCTGCAATAAATAAGTTGTGCAGATACGAAAGAGTACCTCCTCTCGTGCGGCGCCATGTATGCATCTGCTGAGAATTTGACGGTGCCGTGGTAGCGATGGCTGTCGGTGGCGTGGAAGCAGATCTAGGAGGGTAGACGGTGGCGGCGGGGCGCGGTGGACGAGACGGTCGTAGGAGTGGCGCCGGCAAGGTGGACGACGGCGGGGATGAAGCGAGAGGACGGGATGCAAGGATCCCGGTCCGAAGCCGTGGATGAGAGAGGTCGATCTCTTGTAATGGACAGTGGCGTCGGGGTATCAGCTCCGGCATGGTGGAGGAGGACGGCGGTGGATGGGGTGGCGGATGGCGGCGGACGGAGAAGGGTGGGGTGGAGAGTGTGTTTTGGCGCCCACGGAGTACGAATGGGGAAAAGGGAGGTAGAGAGGAAGGGGGAACCATGTATTCAGAGCGCGCTTGTCTCAAATGCGAGGAAATTTACCAACTTAGCCCCCGTTTCAAATTTCTACTACATCACAGCAACATTAGTCGGTTGGGGGTAGGACGGTAATCTCGCATACACCGAATATTTGCCGACGAGAATTTGTTTTTGGCGCCCACCGTGTATGAATATGAATCGGGGAGGGAGTATGTGGCACCCCGGCTCAGAGAAAACCGGAACGCCTCGTATTCCAGCCCAGAGATCGAGATGAAGTCTTCTGGAATACGGCACTGCTTAGCATAGAACAAACCAGCCTTCTATTGTTACACGAATATGAATACAAGGTCTCCGATATTACAATGAATAACATCGGCACTGCGACACTACTCCATCCTCAGTTGCTCTATGCAAGCAGCAGAACAACACGATGCAGCGGAAGAACTCTAGCAGTAGAACAACAAAGACGGTGGTGAAATCCACTCCGCAGGGACTCTGGCTGGAACGCTTATCCTAGCTCGCAAACAAGGACTCCACGGCAAACAAGCAACCAAATCCGGCATGACCTGCAAACTGGCATGACACGCCAGGTCAGTACATTGAATGTACTTGCAAGCTCACAATAAACCAGAAGCATTCAAGATAGACAACAGCATGGCAATTATAGGTTAAGCAGGAATTAACAGGATATCATCATCTCAAAATAACATGGCATGACCAACATAAACTTGCTACATCTATCACAACAAGAACATATTAATCCAACAATACTAGCATGCAACATGATGACACTATCATGTACCACTTACTCTGCTCGGGTTACCTCGTAACCAACACATGCATCACTTACCAACCTCGAACATCACACGATCATCTCAGGATCAAATCAAGCTTGGTATAAACAATACCGTAGCGATCAGTAAATGAACACAATGAGCTTGATCTTTACCCACGATTCTCGTACAACATCACGAATATACAACAACTCGGTATCCTCGATACCATTGTGATCCTTATGGCGATCACCACCCGACCAACACTTGGTCCCAAACCGTGATCCTTACGGCGATCACAACCCGACCACTAAATGGCCCGTGATCCTTACGACGATCACAACCCGACAACTAAATGGCCCTGATCCTTACGGCGATCACAACCCGACCACTAAATGGCCCGTGATCCTTACGTCGATCACAATCAACTTATCTCACTGTTATTAAGCACATTATTTTTATTACTATTGACTCATGGTGTGACCTACTTTCGACCTGGGCCCTTATCCGCGGGCGCGACTATCGATAGATTTAATATACACTCTGCAGAGGTTAGTACACTGTACCCACACTATGGAAACCATGGCCTCACTCTCCCATTTGGGTGGACCAATGGCGTTCCGACAAAACCGATCTATTGTCATGACACTCTCCCGGCCCTTCCGACTCACACCCCACTGGGCTAGTCCTGGGTGGCCCCGTGTCTACCTCCAGACACCTCGACCACCGTCGTGGCCACGATCCACACTGGGATCCGGTACCAAAATTAACTTAACAAAGGGCTCACAAGGTTATGCTCCGCCTACGATCAGGGTAGCACGCGCCCATAACCTTCCCTAAATTGAGGTACCGACCAGAGGCACGACAATAGACCCAGTTAGGACCGTCCCATACCGGTAAGCGTGGTTGCACTGATCAGCATCGATTCAGCGGCACCATGAATCAGCCAACAGGTGTTCAAGTTCTATTTAATCCGGTTAAACTTGAACGCAAATATGCTGAGCCATGATAAAATAACATGATGCCAACTATAATACATGAACATGATATCAACATCAGCATGAGAGCATCACATAACTTTCCACCATATCAACAGTAAATCATATCCACTGAGCATCACATACCGACTAACATGACCATCTCCAACATCAACATGTACTACTAACCAGCATAAAATGAAAAGTAATACTAGCAGGTATAACATGATCATAGAGTACAAAACAACATAGCACAAAAGTGAACATGCAAATCTAAACATCACCGAAACAACGATAACCATATTTTCAACAAGCAAACATTTATTAAATGTTCAAGTTGAAAACCATGGCTACTGCATGACTATCATGCAAGTGGGTATTGTGGCTTGCATGGGGATGAAAAAGGCACCGGGGAGAAGTGCGAGAAACTCGCGGAACGAATCGCCGGAAAACGTACTCTCTCAGAGGGGGCTGAATAAGGGCAAGGGCATAATGGTCATTTTCACAGTGTCAAACCATAGTGAAAGCATGTCCAATAGAATGGTCTCGACGAAACGAAGAAGTGAGCGTTGGTTTCACCTCAAACGGAGTTACGGTTAAAAAGATATGGAAGTTTTTCTGCCAGGGACCCATCTGTAATGAAAATATTTTATAACAGGGGCCTGGATAGAAAAAAAGAAAACGTAATCGGGGAATACGTTTTTCACCTTATCCAAAGGAACAGTGGCGGGGATGACGCGTGCGGGTGCCATGGGTGGGGCCCGTCACTTATCCACGCTGGCGCTGACCGGTCCACGCCGAGAGGCTGACACGCGGGGCCCGCGGGACCCACGCGGCTGGTCAACGCCCACCTCCCGCTCCTCCTCTTTCTTCCCCGACGCGGGCGCAGAACAGAGGGAGGGGGTCGCCGGCGCCGGCACTCGCCCGGTCGACTCCGGCCACCTCCGGTGGAGCTCGGACCACCGGAGTGCTCAGGACGGCGAGGCGCACCCATCCAGGCAACACGCAGCCGCAGGGAAGGGCTCGGCTGAGCGAGAGGCCAGCCGCGGCGGAAGGGAGCTTCGGCTGGGGTTGGGCTCGCGGCAAAAGGGGGCTCCGGGGAGGGGGAGAAGACCTGGTGAGGGTCTCCGGAGTGGTGTGGAGCTACTGGGAGTGTGTAAGGGAAGGCGGAAACTGGGCCTCGGGCTAATTTAGCCGAGCCGAGGCGGCGGCCATGGCGGCGATGGCGGGCAACGAGTGCTCCTGGAGCTCGAGCAAGAGGCTGGGGAGAGCTAGTGTAGGAGGGGGAGGCTGCTGGAGTGCTCGGGCGGCCTCGGGGTGGCTATATATAGCCGGGCGAGAGGGAGCCGAGCTGGCACCACCGGTGAAGCGTGTCCGGCGCCGCGGACGCGTGCCCGCGCGCATGGGTTCCGGGGAAAATGACGGGGAGGGCACAGGGAGGAGCTCACGGGGTAGAAGGGGTCGAGGAACGCAGAGGAGAAACGGCCGAACGCCATTAAAACATGTCGGAGCACTGTGCTCCCGTGGGCGCTCGTCGGCGAGCGTCGGTGAGCTAGCTTCCGGAGGGTAGAGGGGTCCATAGGAGCGGCGACGACGAGGGCAGGCTGTTAGACATGATCACGGGCTCTAAGACGACGAGAGGAGGAGGGTCCCGAGCAAGAAACCAATCTGGACGCGGCTATTGCATGCCAAAGCGGTGGTCAGCGCGTGCACTGGTGCTCACAGTGGCACACGGCCGGCAAATCAATGTCCAGTGGATGGACCATGGTGCTCTTAGTCCAAGCAAAGAAATAAATCGGTACAGGGGCAAAGAAGAGAATTGCACTTAGCTCCAATATTAAATCAGTAAGGTGTTTGTAACTTGCTGTGGTTAAACCAGCTATGTAAATCGCTAACTAGCTTGTCTTGGAGGTTTAAACATCGAAGGACATTCATCCTGCAGGTTTTGAGGGTAAAACGATCAAGATTTATTGCAGTTGCTTCACAAATGCATACTTGGTCACGAAATGAAGATCAACAAGATGCGCTCACATGGAGTGTCCACTTGAGCTCAAATTGGGCAAGGCTTTATCATTAGGTCAAATTAAGATGACGTAAAAATCTCATGCTAAATGGACAAGCCAAAATAGCACTTGCTTCACAAACATCTTCTCTGCAGAAACTTGGAATAATTATGGTGATCGAATGGATCAATGAAATGATTCCAAATTGGGTGGAGAGATGTTTTATGGGTATAAGAATGATCTGGTAATTTATCAGGATTTTTGAAGCAATATAACATATACTTGCTTCACAACCTGAAAATATTGCCAGAAACAAAGATTTGCTCCTGTGCTCACATTGATGATTGGATGGGGCTTAAAATGGGTGGAGGGTATTAATATGACTATATTAAGGAGTGGGAAAAAGTTAAACTCATTTGGGTACTCCGAGCTAGTACTTCCTTCACAAAGCCTTCTGTTTGACAGAAACTTTGAAAATTCACTGAGGAAGATTGGCTAGGAAAATAAATTTGAACTTGTGCATGGGGAAATTATTTGTACATAAAAACATTCCCAAAAAGGTTGGGAGTCAATAGGAGAAATATAAATGACACTTCCTTCACAAAGTGCCATTCAGGGCAGAATAGGAAATGAATTATTGGGGAATTATTTTTTATCATGGAAATGAAAAGTTTTGCCATATTTGATCAAGATATGACCCAAAAAATTTATGATAATTATTTGGGAATTTTAGGAGTGAGGGAAATATAGGTTGCTTCACAACCTAGGGCAATTTGAGTTATTCCTTTAATAGAAAAGGAAAATTCCCAATAAAAAGAATATTGGGATTTGGGCTAGGATGGAAAGGACAGGGTCTAGGGAAAGATTTGGGAAGGACAAGCCACTCTGGAAACAAAGAAGAGGGCATCTTCTTCAGTCTCGAGCCCACAAAGCCACGGAAAAAGAAAACTCAGGCAAAAACCTCGGAAAAACAAAAGAAAAAGAAAGGGCCAAAAATCAGGCTGTGACAAACCTTACCCCCTTAAAGAAATCTCGTCCTCGGGATTTGGTTGCTCAGGGAACAAGCATGAATATTCTGACTTAAGGAAACCGTTTCCAACTCGAGTATCCTTTTTCCTTAATTGTTGTTCCCATTAAATTTTTATCTGACTGACCCTGGGTAGTTTTATTCACTGTATCCACCTTCTGACAGATCTTACCTTGCTTGTTCATGCTTATATAAGCTCCAGTTTCTATTTTTAGATCTGCTGACTAGCTGAGTGTGATTTAATTATCACGACTGAAATATATGTCCGTCTCACAAATCCAAAAGGGACTTCTGCTGGGCGTGCCACCGGGCACTGACAAACTTTCATGTAATGAGGATCAGATTTTTCTGATGAAAACTCAAGCTCTGACCCATTGCATTGGGTTTCTCCACTAACTGCGGGTCCTTTGGGGTTCCAAACAGTGAGTTAAAACATAACCGTTTCCTGACAGATTCTGACTCATCGCAGAAGTTTCTGAATCATTTTAACCGGTTCCACTGTCGTGAGTATCGGACCCGTACCAAATATTTGATTGTCTCTTGTCATGGCCAGCATAAAGGGTTTGGTCTGTATGATAATATCTGCAGACTTGACTGACGGTGGCTCTGACGGAAAATTTTTGTTCTCGACAGGCTATCCATGAGGATTCATATAAGTGAGGACTCAGGCTTCCAGACTGTTATTCCTCATGCCAATTACTCATGCTGTAGGCATATCCATGTGGATCAATACTGACTTAGACTGTCCGGGGTATCTGCACCATGGAGTCATGCAAAAATTTTCATACCTGCCTCACTGGTCTTGCTCCTTCATTATTGTTTTCTTGGTCTGGATACTTGGCTGAAAGAACTGGGCCATATTGCTTCTTCGTGTGACCATAGGTACTGTCGGTGCAATTTTTTTCGGCAATCGTAGCTTATCCTCATTTTTCTGACAGGTAACCCATTAAATGGCAGGTTCAACACCTCTCATTTTTTGATCGTTGGGAAATGATCATCCGAAACCCTTGCAAGAAATCGGCAAATAAATCAGTAGCCACCAGAACGGGCTTTACAACTCAGATCTGGGACGTTACTGAAATAACTCAACCACGGCTCAAGACGGCCGAAAAACAGCTCAGAGCATGAGACCGGGTCGATAAGAAGAAGGTGGCAGCTCCCTAAAATAGCCAAAAAGCAGCTATAGGGCCACTGTCACAAAAAGAAACTCAACAGTTGTACGAGACGGCCGAAAAGTAGCTCAGACTCATGACAGTCGTTGAAGAGAGAAACAAAAATAGGCATCCACCCCGGATAGCTAGAAACAGCTTAGACTCAGGCGTGGTGCCGTCATTGGAGAAAAAGGGACAAGGGCTCATCAGGATCATTTTCCAGGTTCACGGGTACTTGTATTGAGCTCATTGATGTCGTCAATCCTCATAATCCTTTGTCACACTGTGGTGTATACTGACTGATTCTTGCTTCTGACCAAAATGTTGCAGATCTGATTCTTGGGATTCACTGTCATATGCTGTCAATTCACAGCGTACTACCTTGTACCAATGTCTTACTGAGGAATATTTGCTGGCTTGTGCTCGAAACTTTCATCGGACAGCTTGCTGAAGAAGACTAGGTACCGTGCTTTAGAAGCTGACCCCCTTAAAGACTTTCCTGGGGAAGGACTCAATACCTTATGCCGGAAGCTTTTGCGGTTGCTTACTGAAGAAGGCAGAGTACCTTGCGCGAGAAATCATCCATATATCATACTGAGGAAGATAGAAGAATCTTGCCTTGGAAGCTTCGCTGATATCTTGCGAGGGAAGATTGGGTTGCTTACACCATAAGCTTTTTATTGTGATATGCAGACCGATTTCCACATATATAACCATCTGAATATTTTTGCTATTGATTTCTTGCATGAAACGGGATTTTGCAGGACTATTCTCCTTTCCGAGTATGTGCCATATTTTTGCTTGCTTCCAGGTACATCGAGTTCCAAAATCATCATCAATGAAAAATTAAACTTTATCTGAGCCATACCCTTGATAATATCCTGTCAACCTTGCACACAATTTATCTTCTTGCTGATTTAATCATTTTGTTGTGATGAGTGCACGCTAATGCAAACTTGATACTGACAGTCCATCCATGATTTCTTTTGCTTCCAGACAAGATGTTCCCAATTTCACTGCAGTCAGCTGATAATTCCATTCTGTTTAGTTGAGTTTCCAAATATATGCATTTCTTGCTGACTCTTCGGGTCCAGTGTCGGCTGACGAGCAACTTTAATAGGGGAAAAATTTGTAACACCGAAGGCCCAAAGAAAGGAACAACAGAAACGACTAAAACAAAAGCACACAAGCATTCTACTAATATAATTAATCAAGCAATCATCACATATTACTGCTAGTCACACAATAATATGCACGAGGACGAATAAATGTGTGAAAGAATTGGTGCAAACAGCGCTACACCAAGTGCTAGCTTAGCCAGGTGACAAACTGAACTAGCTCGGAGGCGAGGACGTACTCGGTAATCATGCAGTAGGACACGAACGTCGCAACCACATTATTATCAAGCGGACGGAAAAAGATCCTTACTCGTCCAAGAAATAGGATAGCGGGGAAAAATTGTGGCTGCTGACGTTGCCCTTTCTTGATAACTGAGATCATTAAGGGTTGCCAACACGAAATAAAAGAATGATCTGGGATAGACGCATGTCCATCACTGAAACGATAGACGGGACTGAAAGAAAGACATCGGTGCGGTACCTGAGCACCATTTTTGCAAATAGTGTCGGGATCTCTTGGCATCACTCTGCTGGGACAGAAATGACACCAAACACCGAAAGAAAAAGGAACCGGAGAAATGCAAAGGTTGAGCTGTAGTGGATCCGAACCGATGCCAGCTACACTCACAAGATAAACCGTTAGCGACTAAATAATAATCTATATGCATGCTATGCGACAAACAAATGCAGCAATCAAGTGCAACAAACCAACTGGGGTCTATACTACCGCTTTCTAACGTTCGCGCGGTCTAGGGCGTCCTACAGCCAGACCTGCTCTGATACCAAGCCTGTGGCACCCCGGCTCAGAGAAAACCGGAACGCCCCGTATTCCAGCCCAGAGATCGTGATGTAGTCTTCTGGAATACGGCACTGCTTAGCATAGAACAAACCAGCCTTCTAGTATTACATGAATATGAATACAAGTTCTCTGATATTACAATGAATAACATCGGCACAGCGACACTACGCCATCCTCAGTTGCTCTATGCAAGCAGCAGAACAACACGATGCAGCGGAAGAACTCTAGCAGCGGAACAACGAAGACGGTGGTGAAATCCACTCCGCAGGGACTCTGGCTGAAACGCTTATCCTAGATCGCAAACAAGGACTCCACAGCAAACAAGCAATCAAATCCGGCATGACCTGCAAACTGGCATGACACGCCAGGTCAGTACATTGAATGTACTTGCAAGCTCACAATAAACCAGAAGCATTCAAGACAGATAACAGCATGGCAATTACAGGTTAAACAGGAATTAACAGGATATCATCATCTCAAAATAACATGGCATGACCAACATAAACTTGCTACAGCTATCACAACATGAACATATTAATCCAACAATACTAGCATGCAACATGATGACACTATCATGTACCACTTACTCTGCTCGGGTTACCTCGTAACCAACACATGCATCACTTACCAACCTCGGACATCACACGATCATCTCAGGATCAAATCAAGCTTGGTATAAACAATACCGTAGCGATCAGTAAATGAACACAAGGAGCTTGATCTTTACCCACGATTCTCGTACAACATCACGAATATACAACAACTCGGTATCCTCGATACCACTGTGATCCTTACGACGATCACCACCCGACCAACACTTGGTCCCAAATCGTGATCCTTACGGCGATCACAACCCAACCAATAAATGGCCCGTGATCCTTACGGCGATCACAACCCGACCACTAAATGGCCCGTGATCCTTACGGCGATCACAACCAACTTATCTCACTATTATTAAGCACATTATTTTTATTACTGTTGACTCATGGTGTGACCTACTTTCGACCTGGGCCCTTATCCGCAGGCGCGGCTATCGATAGATTTAATATACACTCTGCAGAGGTTAGTACACTGTACCCACACTACGGAACCCATGGCCTCACTCTCCCATTCGGGTGGACCAACGGTGTTCCGACAAAACCGATCTATTGTCATGACATTCTCCCGGCCCTTCCGACTCAGACCCCACCGGGCTAGTCCTGGGTGGCCCCGTGTCTACCTCCAGACACCTCGACCACCGTCGTGGCCACGATCCACACTGGGATCCAGTACCAAAATTAACTTAACAACGGGCTCACAAGGTTATGCTCCGCCTACCTGATCAGGGTAGCACGCGCCCATAACCTTCCCTAAATTGAGGTACCGACCAGAGGAACGACAATAGACCCAGTTAGGACCGTCCCATACCGGTAAGCGTGGTTGCACTGGTCAGCATCGATTCAGCTGCACCATGACTCAGCCAACAGGTGTTCAAGTTCAATTTAATCCGGTTAAAATGATAAAATAACATGATGCCACCTATAATACATGAACATGATATCAACATCAGCATGAGAGCATCACATAACTTTCCACAATATCAACAATAAATCATATCCACTGAGCATCACATACCGACTAGCATGACTATCTCCAACATCAACATGTACTACTAACCAGCATAAACATATGAAAAGTAATACTAGCAGGTACAACATGATCATAGAGTACAAAACAACATAGCACAAAAGTGAACATGCAAATCTAAACATCACCGAAACAACGATAACCTTATTTTCAACAAGCAAACATTTATTAAATATTCAAGTTGAAAACCATGGCTACTGCATGACTATCATGCAAGTGGGTATTGTGGCTTGCTTGGGGATGAAGAAGGCACTGGGGAGAAGTGCGAGAAACTCGCGGAATGAATCGCCGGAAA
Organism: Aegilops bicornis; assembly: GCA_021605145.1. Classification (NCBI taxonomy): domain Eukaryota; kingdom Viridiplantae; phylum Streptophyta; class Magnoliopsida; order Poales; family Poaceae; genus Aegilops; species Aegilops bicornis. The sequence goes on from CM038670.1 coordinate 58,879,187, forward strand.
ACGTACTCTCTCGGAGGGGCTGAATAAGGGCAAGGTCATAAAGGTCATTTTCACAGTGTCAAACCATAGTGAAAGCATGATGAAACAAAACGGGCTCGACGAAACAGAACGGTCATTTTCACCTCAAACGGAGTTACGAATAAAAAGATATGGAAGTTTTTCTGCCAGGGACCCATCTGTAATGAAAAGATTTTCTAACAGGGGCCTGGATAGAAAAATAGAAAACGTAATCGGGGAATACGTTTTTCACATTATCCAAAGGAACAATGGCGGGGCTGACGCGTGCGGGTGCCATGGGTGGGGCCCACACTTATCCACGCCAGCGCCGACCGGTCCACGCCGAGAGGTCGACACGCTGGGCCCACAGGACCCACGCTGATCATCAACGCCCACCTCCCGCTCCTTCTCTTTCTTCCCCGACACGGGCGCAGAACAGAGGGAGGGGGTCGCCGGCGCCGGTGCTCGCCCGGTCGACTCCGGCCACCTCCGGTGGAGCTCGGACCACCGGAGTGCTCAGGATGGCGAGGCGCACCTATCCAGGCAACACGCAGCCGCAGGGAAGGGCTCGGCTGAGCGAGAGGCCGGCCGCGACGGAAGGGAGCTTCGGCTAGGGTTGGGCTCACGACAAAAGGGGGCTCCGGCGAGGGGGAGAAGACCTGGGGAGGGTCGCCGGAGTGGTGTGGAGCTACTGGGAGTGGAGAAGGGAAGGGGAAAACTCGGCCTCGGGCTAATTTAGCTGAGCCGAGGCGGCGGCCATGACGGCGATGGCGGGAAAGGATTGCTCCTGGAGCTCGGGCAAGAGGCTGGGGAGAGCTAGTGGAGGAGGGGGAGGCTGCTGGAGTGCTCGGGCGGCCTCGGGGTGGCTATATATAGCCGGGCGAGAGGGAGCCGAGCTGGCACCACCGGTGAAGCGTGTCCGGCGCCCATGGGACGCGTGCCACAGCATGGGTTCCGGGGAAAATGACGGGGAGGGCACAGGGAGGAGCTCACGGGGTAGAAGGGGTCGAGGAACGCAGAGGAGAAACGGCCGAACGCCATTAAAACATGTCAGAGCACTGTGCTCCCGTGGGCGCTCGTCGGCGAGCGTCGGTGAGCTAGCTTCCGGAGGGGGAGAGGGGTCCATTGGAGCGGCGACGACTAGGGTCAGCTGGTAGACATGATCACGGGCTCTAAGATGACGAGAGGAGGAGGGGCCCGAGCAAGAAACCAATCTGGACAAGGCTATTGCATGCCAAAGCGGTGGTCACTACGCGCACTGGTGCTCACAGTGTCACACGGCCAGCCAAACGATATCCAATGGATGGACCTTGGTGCCCTTAGTCCAACTAAAGAAATAAATCGGTACAGGGGCTAAGAAGAGAATTGCACTTAGCTCCAAAAGTAAATCAGTAAGAAGGTGTTTGTAACTTGCTGTGGTTAAACCAGCTAGGTAAATTGGTAACTAGCTTGTCTGGGAGGTTTAACCATCGAAGGACATTCATCCTGTAGGTTTTGAGGGTAAAAGGATCAAGATTTACTGCAGTTGCTTCACAAATGCATACTTGGTCCATAAATGAAGATCAGCAAGATCCACTCACATGGAGTGTCCACTTGAGCTCAAATTGGGCAAGGCTTGATCATTAGGTCATATGAAGATGATGTAAAAAGCTCATGCCAAATGGACAAGCCAAAATAGCACTTGCTTCACAAACATCTTCTCTGGACAGAAACTTGGAATAATTATGGCGATCGAATGGATCAATGAAATGATGCCACATTTGGTGGTGAGACGTTTTATGGGTATAATAATCATCTGATAATTTATCAGGATTTTTGAAGCAATATAAAATATACTTGCTTCACAACCTGAAAATATTGCCAGAAACAAAGATTTGCTCCTGTGCTCACATAGATGATTTGATGGGGCTGCAAATGGGTGGAGGGGATTAATATGAGCACATTAAGGAGTGTGCAAAAGTTCAACTCATTTGGGTAATCCTAGCTAGTACTTCCTTCACAAAGCCTTCTGTTTGACAAAAACTTTGAAAATTCACTGAGTAAGATTGGCTAGGAAAATAAATTTGAACTTGTGCATGGGGAAATTATTTGTACATAAAAACATTCCCAAAAAGGTTGGGAGTCAATAGGAGAAATATAAATGACACTTCCTTCACAAAGTGCCATTCAGGGCAGAATAGGAAATGAATTATTGGGGAATTATTTTTTATCATGGAAATGAAAAGTTTTGCCATATTTGATCAAGATATGACCCAAAAAATTTATGATAATTATTTGGGAATTTTAGGAGTGAGGGAAATATAGGTTGCTTCACAACCTAGGGCAATTTGAGTTATTCCTTTACTAGAAAAGGAATATTCCCAATAAAAAGAATATTGGGATTTGGGCTAGGATGGAAAGGACATGGTCTAGGGAAAGATTTGGGAAGGACAAGCCACTCTTGAAACAAAGAAGAGGGAATCTTCTTCAGTTTCCAGCCCACAAAGCCACGGAAAAAGAAAACTCAGGCAAAAACCTCGGAAAAACAAAAGAAAAAGAAAGGGCCAAAAATTAGGCTGTGACAGAGTCGATTTCGTCCGAGGACACACTGTGTTTTGGCGCCCACCGTGTATGAATCCGGGTGAGAGGCGGTTACGTCACGTTTGGGTGAAATTACAAACCTACCCCTATCGAAACCTATAGAAATCCAGCAGATAGGCTTTGCGTGGCAGGGATAGGCAGTAGTGATTTCCATTTCGCAGATTTTGGTTTCGGGCGGTTACTGCGACTTTCCCCACTTCGTTCAAATTTTCAAGAGTGCACGTTTACCGTGCCAACTCAATTCGAATCCCGTTTGTAATCTATTTTTTTCGGGCGAGATCCATTTTCAATTGGAATTACATTCTATATACATCATTTTTTATATATACTTTCAAAAGCACAACACCATTTATACATAAATATGGTTTACAAATGGCATGATCTCAGATTCATAAGGTTGTATCCATCAATTTGGATTTTAAAATATTTGAAACCACTTTATGTTGAAATCCAATGTATGCATTCCTCGCTAACTGTCTCCAATTAATGTGTGTTTCATGCGGGTTTTTTTTACTTTTCAAACATGTATAATGTGTTTCACACACGCAACATATAGTGTAATCTCATTTAGAAATTAATTGCATATAAACCATGCATTGTTTGTAACTGAAGAATCTATGGATCAACAATATTGATAAACTATATAACATTACACGTGTGCCCAAATTCAAATGAATATGCATGTTTGATACACCAATTTGCGTTATGATATTATCGATGTCGTGATCTCTAGTTTAAATATTTGAATCCCCTTTAATCCAGATATTCGTCTCATATAGCTATCACTCATGCTTATATAGGACTATCTCTCTGGACCTATACGCGTTCATCGTCTCTCAGGTATCTCTTGTGCTACCTGTATGTCGACAATGATCTTTTATCTTCGTAACACACTGACGGTACTCTCTCCCTCGACCTTCATCACTCTATCTCTCTCTAAGTATATCTCGCTCCCTGCTATGTGTCTCTAACTATGATTCTCCATGTAGAATCTCTTTCTCTCACACAAACACAAAACTTTGTCTCCCGGGGTCTCATGTCTCTCTACTATTCCCATGTGTGCCACTCGCACACCCCTCATACAGAGATGTCTTTCGCTCCTTAGATATGAGAACCTACTACTCTTCCTCTTCAATATCTCTTTCTCACACACAAACACAAACTCTGTCTCCCAGGGTCTCATATTTCTCCATTGTTCTCTTGTATGTCGCTCACACACGCCCTCTCTCCCTAGAGATATCTTGCGTTCCCTCGTATGTCTCTCTAGCTATCACTCTTGTTGTGAAATATCTTTCTCTCTCGCAGACACAAAACTCCGTCTCTCTGGATCTCATTTCTCTCTGATATCTGTTTGTATGTGACTCACATGCACCCTCTCTCTATCTCTCTCACACCCACACACATAACCCAACCTTCTGATCCACTCGACTCCTATCTCTAACGCACACTAGCTAGCATCTTTATCTTTCTATTATCTATTTCTCCATCAACCTTCTTTCTCGCCCTCACTCTTGATTCCTATCATGCACACTACATATGTATCTCTCTACATGCAGTCAAGTGCCCTCTCACACACATATATAACTTCACCCTTTGAACCACCCGACGATCATCTCCAACACCCAAACTAGCGGATGTCCCTCTAGCTAGCATCTCCATCTCTGTATCTATCTGTAGTTTCTCTGTCAACATTTCTTTCTCGCACGGAGTCTTGCTTCCTATCACCCACACTATATTTGTCTCTCCATACATATGCATTTATAGGTTGGTCTCTTTTGCACAATCGCTATGCGCCTCACTCCCTCTGCCGCCATAGATGCATGCTCCAGCCCACGCCACTATCTCTTAAAGACAAAAACACATGCTCAATTGTCGGGCCTTCTTCCCTGCATTCTCACATGCATGCATATTGTCATACCGATCTGTCTCTCCCATGTCGTTGATCTTATGACTTATGTCTTCTTTCTTTTATCTCGATCATGCGCGCGCGCACACACACGCATCCCACGTATACATGTATACCTCTCACACATGCACGTTCAAGGTCTCTATGTCTCCATACGTAGTTAATTACCCTCAATCCTAACGCCACATCGAATCGTTCTCCTCTTTTGTGCACATAACTTCCGCTGGATGGGTAAAACACACACTCACACTTAACAATCTCCTTCTAGCTACCCCCCGCCTCTCACTCTTCCCCTATATCCCCGAAACTAATAAGACCATCCCTTTGTTTAATTCCCGCCTACATGCACCATCGATATGTAGTAGTCTTCCTCGGTGTCTCTCGAACAAACACATTCTCTCGATGTTGACTCCTCTCACGCGCACACACCTTCTCTTCCCTTTCTACGGGCATTTTCTCTCAGACCCCATCGCTGGTGGCCTCTGCCATACACATCACCTCTCTATGATGAAGCCATGCACACTTAAATTACATCCGCCACAGAGGACCCCGCGACACACACACACACACGCACACCCCCCCACACACTAAGATTCCATCTCTCTCACTCTCTCTCACACACACACAAACACACACACGCACGCACGCACCCCCCCCCACACACACTAAGATTCCATATCTCTCTCTCTCTCACACACACACAAACTAAGACTCCATCTCTCTCTCCTCTCTCTCTCTCTCACACACACACACACCCCACACACACATGCTCTAGGCGGAGCATTTGTTCCTACCACCCTTCATCCAACCTTACCCGTATAATAAACAATCACCTTTAGTTACTTGCATAACATGGACAAATTCCACTTTACTTTAGTAGTCAGCAAACTTATCATCTGTACCCTTATAGAAAAACGAGTTGGCGGTGATGGTGTGCCTGCCATCTTGTAATACAGACCGTATGATCTATATCTGAGGATATAAAGCAAACTATGATAATTTTACAAAAGATACCCGCACCTCTTTCCACATCATTATCTCCCGCAACCTCATTGCTCAGCAATTAAAAAAGGAATACGTCTCTGGAACAATCTAGCATGCATGGTGGCCGCTGCCGCCTGCCTGCGCCGTCCATCCCCATGCCTCCGCCCATTCCGACCACCAGTCACTACCATGCTCCACTCCTCCTCGCCTTATCTCTCATCTTTCATTTTTTCGATGACATTCTCGAGACACCAGTTTTCTGATAAAATTCTTGAGATATCATTAGTTTTTACACATGGGATTACTCCTGCATGGGTCAATCACAACAGGTGTTTTGTAAAAAAATGCATATTGATGTTCCGTGCAATGCACGAGAATCTTGCTTGTAATTATATAACGCAAATCACGAGCAGGAAGTGACATTTTTTTGACACAACCATGTTAACATGGCCACGTAAATCACTAGCTAAAGTAAATACCATTATACTTATATCCCGATGCAAAAGGTTGAGTACATGTCCGAAGAGTAGAGTCGCACACATGCACTCTGCCTCTCGGAATCTCTCTCACACACACACCAGTTACGTGACGCCCACTTAAGCAGACACGTATGTTACAATTTGTGCACCCGCGGGTACACGTGATGCTGCACATTTATTTAAGCCGGAAGGCGAACCCAAACAGTAGCTTCATTCATTCCCCTCCCACCGCCTCTTCTCTGGTCGTCGTCGCCCGGTAGCCATGGGCCGGCCGAAGGTAACAACATAAGCCATACTCCCACTGGAGCGGCGCTTTAATATGGAAATTTTAGTGGTCATGCATGCATCTTTTTGTGCTAGCACTCCTATATAAGGGTTGACCGGTCGCTTCCCACGGACGTGCACGGGCGGTGGAAGAGGAAGGAGAAGGGAAGCGGGCTATGGAGTTACGTTTTTTTACCACAATTTCTTAGGAAACTGAGTGCAATAATTGAGTAGTTTTGCAAACTACCAGTACTACACCTGAAACGGTTCAAAACCTATACTCCCTTGCCAGCGTGCGCTTCCTGCGTGAAACGGTTAGCGTTGCCCTGGAGTGTCAATGCCGCATTAATGCTCGGCCAGAACGGAGGCGACCTCTCACTGGCGCCGGCTTTGAAGTGGCGCGACGGCCGAGAGAGCGCCGCTTCCCGGTGCACGCGATCGCTCAAGATCGAGATCGCCATAGGCCCTGTTTGGATCCATGGGTTAGAGTTAGTTTGAGCTAGTTGGGGCTCAAATAGCCCTAAAGTATCCAAGCATGAGGGTTTAAATTGGAGCAAGTTGCACCGAACCCACAAAAAACTATACCACCCAAGAGGTGCTAATCGAGATAGTTCTCATTGGGACCACCGAAAAACATTTTTCTCTCTCCATGAAGTGCATTTATTGTCAATCTAACCCTGTCACCCAAACACCTCTTTTGCTACAGTTAGTTCAGGGTTAGTCATGAGTTAGTCTAACCTCTAGCTAAGTTAGAGTATCAAACAGGAGCAGTGTAGGACATGCAAGTTGCTCAAAGCATACAGGCAAATTCGTACCTGAGAGGATTCTTTTCTTTTTGAAAACAGAACTTGAAAGGAATTTTTTTAGAATGCTCTTGGCATGTCGCTAACATGTGATAGTTAACGGACCTCAATAGAAGGCAGAAACGCCAGCCCACGCACTTTGATAGAGACGAGGAGGGAGAAGCGATACAGGTTGCTGGATTACTAGAGATAGGTGTCGCACGGAAGCCAAGAAATATGGTGATAGCGTGGGTTAGCCATGTACTAGTATGATGTAACTACACTGGGCTGCCGTGTTTCGTACTCTTCAAATTCCACTGTGGAGATGATTGGTTAATTTTATATCGCTGAATAATATTAAATATTATGAGTGCGTACGCCCACCACGAGGTTCCTTGCTCCTTCTCGGTCCGTAATCTATGTTCTTCCACTCTATTTTTTTTACGTGAGCTTTCTTCATCCTTTTGCCAACACGCGAGACATCTAGCATCAAGGTGCACGTGTTATGCAAGGATCGTTCCATCTATATGAAGAACACGTGGGACTGGAACTACGAGACGGACATGTACCCAGGAGTGGACGTACAAACCTGAGTAATGTAGCGCAGTAAGTGAAGTAGAAAGGCACAAATGGTATGAACATGCGTGGCATATAGGGTGTGCTTGGTTGCGTTCTTGTCTCAGCATAGTTGTTCCATCTTCATGCATGCTCAACTCAACACCCCTGTTCATGCATGCTCTCTTCATGCATGCTTCTAGTGTATTTGTGCTAAACTAGTGTGGACTCATGCAACCTCCATACACTCTACCAAACACCCAAAATTAGGTCGAGAAGGGAACTCTTGGGCAACATTTGTCTCTTACTACGTACTACCACTAAATGTTGTACGTGCAATGCACGGTGATGTTATGGAGTACGTGCCTAAGTACTCTACTACTACTATATTAGTTGAAGGCACATATTAACTTTTATATTTGTTTACGTGTATGCCCCGAGACCTTTTGTCTAAACGTGTCTTTCTCTCCAGGTCGCACTTTGTATCGTTCATACCACTAAGTACTACAACGTGTGGTCTCCAACCCAGAAGTGGAGACGCTCTACCACGCTGTTTTTTTACGCTGGGCTCTACCACGCTGTTTTTTTACGCTGGGCTCTACCACGCTGTTTTTTTACGCTGGGCTCTACCACGCTGTTCATGTCCCACTCCTTTCGCTGACGTGTGGGACATCCAGCACGTGCCGTGTTTGGCACCCTTCATCGTAAGAGTTGAAACGCTAGCATTCATCAGAAATAAAAAATAATTATAAATCAGCAGTGATACTATTTTTTTACGAACCAATCAGCAGTGATACTATACCACACGGTTTCCTTGCTCCTCTATATCGGAAAGAATACTTCCGTTCGCCAACATGTGGGACGTCGACCATCCTGGTCCACTTGCCATGCACGCAGAGCTCCAAGGGAGAGTCACCCAGGTCGTCGCGCCACAGTAACAATGACTAATGAGCCGTCAAATCACAGGCCCACTTCCCACTTCGAAGTTGCTCGGACGAAGGAACCATCATGACTTCGTTGAATCCCGCTTCTTGAAGAAAACTACTGTACCAGCAGTACTGCTAGCTACAGTAGTTACTCCAACAGAGGCCTCCTTTCGCTCATAGGATAGGAATATGAAAATCATAGGAAGTGAGATGACATGCATCTAAATTCCTATAGAGAAAGAGATGCCATTTGATGCTTAGGATAGGAATTTTTCCTTTTAGTCTAGGCTAATGTACTGGTAATTTTCTCTAAAAACTGCAGTATTAACTAGTAGTATTGGTACATGCTCGTACTCAAAGACAGACACAAACACTAGCTACTAGTACTACTACATCTCACATGCTGGCCAGACGCCGTCGTTCTCCTTCCCGGCTTTGTCGTGACACCCCACCGTGCTTGGATCCCCGCCGACCACTCCGCAGCAGCGCGTGCATCCTTTTCTTTCTTGCGGCGGCGGGCCTCTCTTTTCTTGAGTGCTTTCTGGCTTTTCCGCTCCCTCTGTGTGGCTTTGGCCGCCTCTTGCTCTACCGCCCATTCGGCCTTGGCATCTTCAAATTCCTCCCACATAGTTGTGAGGTCCCAAGCGGCGATGAACTCGGCACGGCGGGATGCCATCGCTGCCTTACCGGTTAGTGTGCGGCGCGGTGGCCTGAACGACGCTTGGTGAGAGCTCTGGGGTGGAGTGGCTGGACAACCGTATAGTGCATTGGTTTGTCAAGAGCTCAAGGACAGAAGACGAAGAAAATTTGGATCCCCCTTCAATCCTGGTCATTTATTACCGAGTAAAATGCATTGGCGGTCATCAAACTTGTCTTGATAGCTCACTTTGATCATTGTATAGGAGATCTGGTGATTATACGGTCGCTGGCTCAGCGTATAGCTCCGTATTTGTCTGGTTGACCAGTCAAACAGTCCGCAAGCGCCTCATCAGCTCGTGTTCTTTATCTATCTACGCGGGCCTACCTTTCAATGGAGAAAGAAATACCGTAAAAACCAAAATTATGCGTATGTGGGGAATCAAACCACGGACTTGTCGCTGCAACACACCCTCGTCAGCCAAATGAAAATGAAATACTTCCTATCAGACACTCACGCTCACGCTGTCAAAGCATGATAATGCATGCACGTCGCCCTCTAAATCAAAGTCCTGCTCATGGCGCAACACAAATGGCGAGCCCATCACCTGCGCGCCCCGGCGGTGCCTGACATTACTGTTTAGACGTTTGATGGAGGCCTACGCGAACGCCGAGCATGTATTCACCTGGCTCAACACCAACGGTCATACTCGGACCGCCTTGCTCATGTATATCGTCCATCACAACAACAATCTATAAAACATACTAAGCTAGAGAGGTACTATGGTAGTATGGTACGGAGTATGTACTATCGCGAGCGACCGATCTTAGGGCCACTGCACACCGAAACCCCTTCCATCGCTAGCGCGCGCTTCCCGCTTGAAACGGTCACCATCTCTTCAGAATGTCAATGCTTCATTCACCGGACTTAACTGCAGGTGCAATTGGTGTGTCACTGACATGCGGGCCAGATGCCCGTTGGGCCCAGATGTCAGTAACCCAAACACATCTGCAGTTCAGTCACTGAAGCAGCATCCGCATTCACGCCCGATGAACCTACTCCGGCACCAGTTGTCCATCCGTCTGTCGTGGCTCATTGCCATTCGCCCGCTATATTAACTTGAGCCCCAGCTCCCAGCCATAGCCAAAGACCCACACTTATTCTCCTCCGGTCCCTTCCTTCTGTCGGCACCACTTCAACCATGGCCTCCTGGCGCTCCGAAGCTCTCTTGGACGTACTGTCGCAGGAGCAGACAAGGGACATCGGCGGCTCCGCTCTGGGCGCGCTCCAAAGCCCTCTTCGACGTACTGCCGTAGGAGAAAACGAAGGAGATCGCCGGCACCCCCCCGGCCACCCTCCGCCGCCACGACCACGGCAGCGCCGCGTCTTGTGGCGCGCAGCGATGAGGAAGAGTAGTACACGGTAGTTCGCCGCCGCTCTGGTCCCGGGAAGGCCACCGCTACTCCACTCAGTCGATGCCAAGCTTGGTGGGATAAACATCGGCGGCCGATTAGCCGCTTGACAGCGACATGGAGGCGGAGATCTTCAGAACCATGTGCTTCGGAGGAGGAGGTTATCGAGGAGAATGAGGAGGAGGCAAAGGCAATGGCCGGCTTTCTCGGGTTCATGGCCGGACATGGTGGACGGGCACCGGCGATCGTTTAGATTAGGTTTACAGTAGGTTTTAGTACGGTTTGTGCGAAATATGCAATGAATTTCGTCCAGTTTGTAGGAAAAGTTTTCGACATGTAATGAATTTCATCCGGTTAATTTGAAATTTGCTTTGTTTGCACGAATTTTGTCCGGTTAGTTCATATAGTTGTCGAAAGGTATGCAGGCAGTATCGGATGGCATCCATCAGTGTCCTCAGACAGATGCCGGTGTAAATTTGTGGGCCAGCGCTGGAGATGCCCTAACTATCATGCTATAATCGCTAACAATCCTCCATTATTTGGCAGGAAACAGTTATCCCTCGATCAAAATCAGATTCGCGGTGTTTCGCACTCCTCCCGCATAATAGTGTAAACTCTTGCTTACGTAAAAATGGAGCAAGTGGACGGCACTGTAGCACGTCATATCACTCGAACTAGCCCGCCTAACGAGCGGGAAAGCACCACCCTCGTCATTCTGTTCTGGATTTCTATCGGTCGATCGCGTGAAAATGTTACGCTTCCCAAGTTCTAAAGGAATAGGCGGCACACTTACGACTCGTAGGCGTCGCAACCCCAACAGTCCGGCTCGCACGCCGCTCACTAGAGGGAACACGCGTTGTCTTGCAATTTCACAGACATGTGGGACCGTAATTGAATAAACCATCGATAGCCGAAATCTAATCGCTCGGCGGGCGTCGTCTGAGAAGAGAGAAACGGGGGAGGGAGAAGAGATCGCCCACCCGCCGCACACGGACTCCAAGAAATATATGGTGATAATGTGAGGTGGGCCATGATGGAGTCCGGACCGCTTCCGGAGCCCGCTCTCACCGCTCTAGCCCCTCAAGACGCCAGCTGCCCGCCGCATGCATGCATAGCAAGTAGTACTCCTTATGTGGAGGAGAGAGAGGCATTGACAAAGTCAAGGAGTGGGCTCTGCAAGAGCCCGTCTCTACGTGCTCCTAGGTATAAAAATAATTCTAAAAAAAGGCATAAAAACAATCGTGTCTTAAAAAAAGAAAGGTAAAAAACATTTGAGAGGAAATAGATAGAGAGAAAGTGAGAAAAAGTTGTAACCTGGGCATTACATGAGGAAGGAGGGAGTGGTGCACATGCCAAGTTCACTGGCTGCCGTGTTTCACACTCCTCCGTAATAATGGAGACAATAGCTTTCATAAAAATAAACAATGAATACTCGTTGCTCGTCCTCTATATCGTAAAGAATACTTTCATTCGCCGACATGTGGGACGTCGACCATCCTGGTCCACCGCCATGCACAAAATTATCCTGGTCTACCCGGTCATATCGCAGGCCCAACCTTTCCTAATCGTAAGTTGTTGGACGAAGGAACCATCATGACTTCGTTGAATTCCGCTTCTTCACGAAAACTTACTGTACCCGCAATACTACTACCACACGCGAAGACTGGACGGCACTGTACCATGTCATATCACTGATTTTGTGTTGCACGTTCTCTGTACTTTTGCTACGATTTTCCTACCCTATGAACCAAATGAGGCCTGATTGTATGTTGAATATTGTCTGATCGATCGCTAGGCCTACAATTTTAGGAGCTAGGGCTATTGGTCGATCGACGAGGGATAAGTATAAGCGTACCACGAGCTCATCAGCCCCAACGTTTCTCTTCGGTGAGTGTTTTGCAAGTAATATAGCTCGCACAGTAGCTAGCCTACTAACACCAAGAATCATCAAACAAACCCTGCTGATATGATAAACAGTTCAAACTTACATCTAAGCATGCCATAAATTACATCAAAAGCTGGTGAGGATACATCTGTTTCCATAACTCGGAGAGGGTTCGCATGATTCATCGCATGATTCACTATCAAACAAAAGTAGCAAGATCCGCCCACACAAGACAGTGCACTAGCTCTAAGATGGTTTGATAACACGCATCGTTCTGGTAATTAAACACTGGGCAATGCAAACTACCCTGAAGGATTAGCGCGACCAACTATTTCTTGTCATCGATCTCTCGGGCAATGACCACAGCACGGACAGCGGCATGGGAATCGATTTTTGGGGCGATGTACACAGGACTGACCGCGACATCGGAATCGATCTCTGGGGAAATGTCCATAGGATGGACAGCGGCATCGGAATCGATCTCCGGGGCGATGCCAACAGGACGGGCCACGACATCGGAATCATCAAGGACGTTCACCGGGACCTGCACAACCCTAACATATTAGCAAGCACATTGCAAATAATCAAAAATCATAACTATGGTAATAAGCCATTATTTTTTACCTTGTGCAGCTCACCGGGGGATCTCATCCCTCCGGGGGCCATCTCCTCGTCCTCGATGGGGGCCATCACCTTGCCAGGGGAATACTGCTTCTCAACGGCGACTATCTCCTCAAACTCGGTCTTGAGTCTCACATAGGTGGCAATCAGAGTTCCTGGGGTAGGCACGGTGGGGCCCTTGCTGTTCTTCCAACTTCTTTGAGGAGTTAAATCCGCCAACGCCCTCAACTCTTTGGCCAGTGCTTGTTTCTTGGAGTTCTTCGTCTCCATGGGTTGTCCCGCCAACATGGTCAACTCGTTGGTCGGTGCTCGCTTCCTGGAGATCGCTGTCTCCAGTGGGTTGTCCGCCGGAAACTCTTTGTCTAGTGCTCCAGGATCCATCAATGAACTGACAAACAAAAAGCAATTGAAAGGAAACCACAATCGCAATGAAAACGGGAAAAGAATAGGATGTGAGAATTGGTCGGTGCTTCACAAAAAGAAGATTCTTGGAATGAAAATATAGCAGCATAACTGATTCGCCCACCTTTCCTTCGTCGGTACAGAAGAAAAATGGCAGAAGTGAGTAGCCTGGAGTGAGGTTTTCTTCAAGAAAGGGAAGAAAGGGCTTGAACGAGCGTTCCAGTGAAATGACAGGTCATGGTTGCTTCATCCAGTACAACTTGGAGGCCACCTTACCACTGCTGGTAAAGGTGTGGGTTTTGTGATATGACGGGCCATGACGGCCACACCGGGGTGACAGGTGAGTCTCGACTGTAGCACCTCGCTGTGATTTGGTGGATGGCACGCGGGCCCGGATTCTTTGAAATGTCCCGCATGTAGATAGAGCGGCTAGTCATATAGGAGTGCTCAATATTGTGCACTGCAACCAAGGCGGAGAGGAAAACGAGAGAACTACATAATTAATGCATGAGTTTAATTAGGGTAGTTTTGTAAAGTATGAGATACATTCCTCCAATCACAAAATGCCTTGGTTCATGAGATTTGAGATTTGAGCCCTATAAAACGGAAGGGAGGGAGTACTGCAGACGGTGTAGTCTAGTCACTTGTTGAAATCTCTAGAAAGGCAATACTCCTTTCCGGTTTATAGGGCTATACTACTCCCTCCGTTTAGGTGTGTAAGTCATCTTACGAAAAGCAAATAGTCCCAAAACACTTAGACGCGGTGCATTAACTTCTACCTTGTTTCTTATTTCTTGACATATTAACCAATAAGAGATGAGAGGTGTGCATGCTTCTAGTGACTTGCAATGGCTAGTTCATTGCATGCAATGCTATTAATTAGCAAATAAACATTGGTGACCCCAGGAGGAAACGGTGCTAAGCGCGTGGACCTATGCAGAATGAGTATCAACCAATGGATAATGGAGTTTAATTGTTAAACAATAGCAATTTTGTCTCATGCAAGAGCCTGGCTAGTACTCCAAGGAATCGCACCACGCGAGCGTTCGCAACTGCCACGTTCGGGTTGCGCTTGGCTCTTCGCCTCTTCGAGAAGACGAACAATGATGTTACTCCTACTTCTACAGTATCAAATCCACTGCTGCATGTCCGTCCACCTCGTGCGGGAGGGATAGCGTGTAGCGAAAGCTTCTACTTACTGCCTTTGCGTCTATGACAGGTGGGCCCAACAGGTGGTTGGCCCTCCTGTCATGCAGCCAAAGGCAGGTGCAGTTAACACCGAGCTCAGTCCCGCGAGGGAGAGGGCGTTGTAGTAATCAAATTTCTCGGTCTTATGCGAGTTGGCGTGACACATCAAAGCACTGCACTCGATATAAGTCTTTTTACACATTTCAAATGGGCTACTTCGTATGTAGGAGTAGACATATTCTGCTTCGTATGTAGTCACTTGTTGCAATCTCTAAAAAGACATATATTTGGAAACGGAGGGACTACAACGCATGCATGCATGCATGCCGTGACTTTCCTTTTGATACTTGCATGTGTTGATTGGATGCACCTTGCCAAATTTTGACTATAAATTTAACTAACCAAATTTTCATGCATGTCACAAAAAATTACGGGGCTGTTTGGATTGTGACTATGTTTGTCTTATGTTGCCACATTATTTTTCCCACACTTCCCTAACCTGGGTTGCTCAAATTGTTAGACACACTTTGGCTTGCCTAAGGGAATCTTGCCACAATTTTTGTGTCTATGACATGTGGGGTTCCTTTGCTAATAAAAAAATTCTTGTCTTAGGTGTGGCTAATAAAAAAGACTTATATTTAGGAACGGAGGAAGTAGAAAATATAAATAATAATGCATGTTGGGGCAACCCACGTTTCCGCTAATTTTAGCCGTGGGCTTGTTCACAATTTTTACGAGGGGGTGGTTGTTAATTTAATGGAGGGACTTGTAGTACCAGACTTGAACGATACAAAGTGCGACCTAGCACACCGTAACACCACTTGGAAAAAGCGGGTAGCTATCTCAAAAAGAAATCAACAACTAAAAAAACCGCGACCTGGCATGTAGTAGTACACAATTTTAAATGATTGTTTTGATGGAGTGAAAAAGAAAAACTACCCCACTACGTATATATAGGCCGGAGCCTTCGCGCTTGCTTGCTAGGGTTGCTATATTCACACACTCTCATGCTCTCCAGATCTAAACAAGATAGGGGTAGTAACACTGCCTTTCTCCTTTCAAAAAACACTGGCTTTCTATCCTCACCGCTGGTTACAGATTCGGACGTATCCCCCTCGACCGGTGAAGGGGAGGAGGGGCAGCGTTTAGGCCATCGTTGACAGCGAGGGAGGAGACCCACTGCCGGCCGCACCGTTATCTCTGGCCGAGCGCCGGCGCGGGAGGTCCTCTGATCCCTTCGTCGTTGCCTGTGGGCGGATCCGGCCTCCCGCCGCCCACCTATCCACATCCCGACGACCTTCAGGTATATCTTCGTTCAAAACCGCCTTAGCTCTACTTCCCCAGCTCGCTACGTTGCTGCATGTGCATCATTTTCTACCTCTCAGCCCCTCTCGATCGGATGGTCCAACGTCACATATTTTTTTTCTTCTATTGTTAGAGGTAAAGCTACTTCATGGAGTCGAATCTTGTACTACTTGGTTCAAACAAGAAATAAAGTGGGGGTGGGGGAATTTAGTATGTACATCGGACTTGGTACAAAGAGGAAGGAAAGGGGGTGGAAGTAGTACAAACTGGTCATCCAACCGGTCTCTTGGTCGAAAAAGGAAATATAGGGGTAACGCTGTACACAGTGGTATGACCAGGACTAGATTTGCTATCCACACATAGGAGTAGGTGGCTAGAGTGAACAAAAATGGGACCAACCCAGATATGTTTCTTGGATGTTTGTTTCTCGGGGCAACAAACTATGAATCACCACTTTATGCCCCTGTTTACGTACATTGTCTTTGGACTGCTGGTGCACCTTGTCCCATGCCCTTATACCAAATATTTAGGCTCCGTTCGGAATAAAGGGGCAGAAAACATAGGTCTTGATGAAAATAGAGGAATAGGAAAGGAATGTAGGTATAAAACTATGGAACAGCGAACCGGAGGAAACTCTCAAGAGAATGTGTTCGGATGGACTACGAAATGTACAGATTTGTTTTTTTAGAGTAGCATGCTTGGCGTATGAGATGCTATTTGTTTATTCAGCTGCACAGTGACTACTCTTGTCCTCACCTCACGTACCACACATAGGTTGATTTTTTTATGTCGGCAACACAAAGACAGCAACCTGTCTAACGCATGGCAGCGGCGCTGCCTCGGCTTCCGCCCAAAAAAAGAGTAGCGCGTGGATATTTCTAATCCTATGGAATCAGTACTACCAGACCAGCTTTCCTATGAAACACTATTCACCTTTCCCGTGTTCCGAACGGTTGGAAGGGAAATAATACCGTAGGAATTGTGTTCCTACGAAAATCTTGCACCAAACCTGTGAACCAAACGCAGCCTTAGTTGTTCTTAATCTAACGTCCCTGGTAAAAATGAAGCCATGCCACTGTTATAAGCCATGACAAGTTTAGCCAAATGTTTTTGCCTGTAATTGTTTGAGACTCTGAGTGTTTCCTCTGTGCCTTTTTGTGCAAACAGGGATATCCAATTCACCTGGTTGCTGTTGTGACTTTTTGGTGCACTGCACAAAACTCTTCTTAAAATAAGTGACTTTTGTGCTGTTTAACTGGAATGTCAGAATGGAACAGTTGGTTCATTTTGGTGGAACTGCACAAAGGGAGATCTGTGTTCCAATCCTCATCATCCATATTGGCGCCATAACCTTCCTTTAGGTAAGAATGATATTTAATGCATGTGTTCATCTCTATGTTCCGATCGCCATGAGAAAATAATGCTGTTTTTACTAGTACACTTGTACACCCTCACCGACAAAACCAATTCTGAATTAGAAGGCCAATCATGTACTTGGTTTCACCAACTGGTCAGAGAAAGAGAAAGCGAGCATGAAGAGGAAGAAGAAGAAGAATAAATAGTGCCAAAGGCGATCTTCTTTGAAGCTGTGAGGCCTCGGTCGAGGCCATTCAAAGGGCTCGACAGCGACTACCTTACATGTGAGACGATCCTCCAGGGAGCCCTTCTGCTTCTGCTGTCTCACTTAATTAATTAGGAGTACTTAAGTACCACTAATTTATTACTGCCTAATTTTCCTGTTGGAGTTAAACAAATCTTTAGTAGGACCCTATGCTGAATCATGTACGTGTGTATGTTTGTCTATTGAGGTGAATCATGTGGTGGAGCAGGGAGGGAATATTATTAGTGTCATGACATAATAGTGCTATTGTTTTGCATGTCAATTTATTGCCATTGGTTCAATGAGGCAATGTTTTGCGTATTGTCCATCATGAATTTGATGCTACTGTTTGAGTAATATGCTAATGTCTTCCTATCCATTCTCAGTAAGCTAATGAAGGTTTCACCTTGTTCCTACTTGTGCAAACAGGGATCATGTAGTGCCAATCATATATTTTAGTGGAACTACACAAGATAATACAATGAACTGTATCCCAACCAGTGCTTTAACTCTGCTGGAAGTTCTTGATAATCTTTCGATATAATCTCAAAGACTTTGGTAAACAAGAGTGATTTCAACCATACATTTGAAGTGCACAAAAATATATACTATTATGTGATTCCAGTGAGTGCTTTATCATCTCTTATAGCACTACATGAATAAGCTTTTTTTCTCAGGTTGGTACGGGCCTAAGGCCTTCATCCATATTATTTTGTTGTCATCTCTATTTGTATCGTACATCATGTCATGAGAAACTCCTTTATCTTTGCACGTTAAAGTTTTGCAACCTATGATAAATGGCAATGCTTTGAGTGTGAGTTGAGCTAATTGGCACTGATTAAATAAACTAATAGCTCTCTTTAAGCAAGACTACTATGTTGCTAACTTTACCCATTAAGATAATGAGGGTGCTTCTATTTGTTAGTGTATGTTTCATCAACTAGTCCCACTATTACAGTAATCTCACTCTCTCAATATATGTGCCAACAGGATGCTCGATTTTGGTGGAACTGCACAAAAACTTTGGGTGCTTCATTGCCTCGACAGCTTTCGTCCTTTCCCCGTCGACCGCTAATCTCCGCTTTCTTTCTTCCTTTGCTGTCAGTCGCTTGGCTTATCTCGGCTTCTAGTCAAAGGAAATAGTAATTGATATGCTACCTCACACAGGTTGGTACTGGTTTTTATCCTGATTATTGTGCCTGTCATATGTATTGGTAATTTGGTATTGTGCTACTGTTTGCCGATTTCATAAAGGAGTAATTTGGAGCCTGAACTTGCAGGCAAATCATTACATCGGGTGATTTCAGTAGAACTACACAAAATGATCAGATGGACAGGTACTTATGCTGCTGCTATGTACTCCAAAGTTCACTCAGACAAGCATCGATGTTGAAAAGAAGTGCCTATATTCATTCGAGTATCAACCGGTGTCAACCAATTGTCAAACTCCAAGTATTAGGAGAGTGAACGAAAAAAATATTGCTTGGTGAATAGCCCGAAAACGCAGATCCGATCTTTGGTCCCAACTTGTGCCTTTTGGTTATCGGCACATATGGTAGCGAACTATATGGCATGGAGTCTAAAGATTCCAGACAAGTTGGTTGACACGTATATTCATCTGTCACTTAATTAGTCTGCACGCCAAGGATGCTCCATTTCAGTTGAACTGCACAAAAAATTTGGGTGGTTCATTTTCTCAACCGCCTCCTTTCTCGTCTGCAATGTAGAATTTTGGCGAGATACAGAAACAAGATGAGCCAGTAAACTAGTTGGATGACAGTAGTGGCCAAGTTGCTCAAACCTCCCTCGGCACGAGGCTACTATTTCAGGATAAACCTACAAGCAAAGTTCAGATTGTCTGTGCTGCCTCTTATGTACTCGAAAGTTTACTCGTACAAGAACTAATTTTAGCAAGAAGTACCTCCGATTGAACACCATTCACCAGTCTGTACCCTAGGTAACTAAAGTTCGTCCATGGGTCATATTGGCTGTGATCTCAATCATTTGGATGCATAAAAATACTGAACATGTGTATATCTGAATCCTTTTGTGAATTATGTATGAAAATTGTCGTGTGATCTATCAATCATTTGGATGCATAGATATGCTGAGCTTGTGTATATATGAATCTTTTGAGTTGTTGATAGTGAATGTTGGCTATGAATATGAACGTGTCCCGTGAACCTGAGTTTGATATGAATGTTTACCTTTTCTATTGTATTTGTGTGTGAACTTGTTAGTATGCCTACTGTGGGGTATAAAACACAGGTCTCTTATAAAAGTAATGTTGTGTCCAATTTATGTTTTCCCTTATAACCACATTATATATTTTTTTATTATTACTATTATCGTATATTTTATAGAGACTTATATATATATTATAAAAACATCCCACGTGTTATTAACTTATAAAAGTAAATGTTTAACGGAAGTTGGCAAGGAAAATCCTGGTTGTTTTTGACTCACATGCAAGGAAAATCCTGGTGATTATGCGTACAAAAGCTTGCGAAGATTTTAAGGACCAATTTAATAATAACGCTCATTTTCATTTTGAGCAATAACTCGCTAATTTGTTAATTATATATATATATATATATATATATATATATATATATATATATATATATATATATATATATATAAAACGTGCCTCTCCGGTTTATTCTTTGATATTAATTGCTCCTTCTAACATAACATTATATATATAACGAGCCCACCTAATACGTGTATTTCAAGGAAGTGCAAATGGGCTGGGATTTCTTAGAAAATATAAATGGGCCTGATTGATTTAAAATTATTTGTTCACCCAGCCCAGCAAATGGACTGTACATTCTAGAAAACATGGGTTAAATATATGCCACATTTTTGCAGGCTGACATGTGGGCCAATACGTCGAAGCCTACGCAGGGCGTTGTCAACTTGGTCAATTGTGTCATCCACAGCCATTGGATTTATATCCAACGACCGACATGCACCTTCAATCTCTCGTCTTCTTCCTCCAGCGTCGCCAGGACCGCCTGGTCCGGCCTCCCGCGGCTAGCGGCTCTGCTTAGCACGCATCGCTGCGAAGCGCTACCCCACCGCCGGCCAGGCTATCCCTCCACCCCTCGACACCTCCTGTTATTCTCCACAGACTACAGCCCCACGCTGAAACAGAACCAATTATAACCCTTCTCCTCCTCTCAATCTGTGACTCCACTGTCGCGTTTTGCCATCTTCGAGTCGTTCCCGCCCGGGGCCTCGCCGTCGTCCACCGCCTTGCTGCGTTCGGTGCGGCATGGTCAACAAACGAGAGTCATCGGAAGAGGACTAAACGTGGAGAGCCTGACGGCTAGGACCCACGAGGTCCATGGTCGCACGCAAGGAAAGTTCCTCCTTATTAAGCTAAAAAAATGTTTCCTCCACCTGACAGCTGGGACCCACCGGCTGTATCTTCGCACGGAAGGAAGTGCCTCCTTGTTTTGCAAAAAAATTATTCATCCCGTTGACAGCTGGGACCCGTACGATTTGGTGACTGACTTGTGGGCCTACTAAGCGGACGTGTACGCACGGCTTTGTCAACTTAATCAACAAATGATTCTAGCAGCTGGACCGTTGGATGTTAATCCAACAGCCGTGCTCCTTCTTCAACCTCTGTTCTTGCTCCTGTCTCCCATGGGCGGCACCGCGGCTGTGCTGCCGCGCACCCGAACCAGTCAAGTTTCCCACTCCTCTCCATCTGCGACTCCACTGCCCCGTCTTCCCCATCTCTGGGTCGTTCCAGTCTGGGTGCGCTCGGCATGGTGTGGTCAACGTGGTCAACAACAGAGAGTCATCGGAAGATGACTCTACGTGAGAGGCTGACAGTGGGGAAGCACCACGCCCATGGATGCATGCATGCAATGGAACGCGGCGAGGTCAACATGGTCAAGGAACGACTTCCATCGGAAGTATACTGTACGTGGAGAGTCTCAGCTGGGTCCACGGCCGCAGCAAGTAAGTGCCTCCTTATTATGCGTAAAATAATGATTCCTCCAACTGACATCAGGGACCCACTGGACGGGCCACCGTATTTTGTGAAAAAAACGTTTGCCCCTGACTGCTGGGACCCACCTGATGGCCCACCGTATTTTGTGAAAAAAACGTTCCCCCCGCTGTCATCTCGGACCCACCGGAAGTGCCTCCTTATTACGCACAAAAAAATGAATACTCCCCCGGCTAGCTGGGACCCACCTTGGTGGGAAGCTGACTTGTGGGCCTACTAAGTTGACGGGGGTGAAGGGCTTTGTCAACTTAGTCAATATGAACGATTCTAGCTCCAGTGACCGTACGATGTCCATCCAACGGCCGTAGTGCTTCTTCAACCTCTGGTCTTGCTGCTCCAGCCGACCAAAGCAGCGCCGATCATGCCGCATGCTCCTGCCTCCCGTGGCGGGCTGTGCTGCCGCGGAGGCCTCACTGCCCCCTACTATTCCCACCGCTGGCCAGGCCCTGCGGCGACAGGAGCCTCACACCGCAGCCGAACCAGTGAACCCTCGTACTCCTCTCTGCGCGGGCTTCCACTGCCGCATCTTCCCCGGCTCCGCATCGTCCCCTTCCTATGCCTCGCCGTCGTCCACCGCCGTGGTGCTCTCCACGCGGCGTGGTCAAAATGGTCAATGAACGACTTTCATCGGAAGAGTACTGTACGTGGAGAGGCTGACAGCTGGGTCCATGGCCACAGCCCATTTTTTTGTGATTTGCCAAGTAAGTCGCTTTGTCAGGCCTGTTGGGCTGCAAATCTTTCAAGATGAGGAGAGCTTTCATTCGGCTGACCGAGAAAATGGCCCATCAGTAATGAGAAATGGGTTGTACATTTTTAAAACACATCAAACCGGCAATTAGTTTCAAATATCTTTTTTTTTCACTTCAAGATTTTAAATTACATTAATTTTTATGCGTGGAGAATTTGTTGGATTTTATACTGATATACATTTATTTTTAAAATCAGTTTGAATGTGAGTCGAAATTTCGGGACTAAAAACAGTTCAGACCACACTAAAATATGCAAAATTTTGTATAATTTTTTAACCGTGGCCACAATATGGGCTGTAATGCTAACAAAAAGAATATGGGCTCCAAAAAAACATTAATAATTAGCAAATGGGCTGTAAATTATTAGAAATAATGGCAGGTGGGCTGTATGCTGTTTTCCACAGATTTGAGGCTTTCCTAAAAAAAGGTTGACGCACAAGCAGTGACTGTTGGATGGCCATCCAACGGCCGTCGTGCTTCTTCAATCTCTGCTCTTCCTGCTCCAGCCGCTCAAACAAGCGCCGGCGGGACTGCCTGCTCCCTCCTCCCCGCGGCCGGCTCTGCTGCCGCGCAGGCCTCACCGCCCCACCGTACTCCCATCGCTGGCCTAGCCATCCCTCTACTCACCCACACCTGCTGTTATTCTCCGGCGACGGTAGATGAACCAGTAAACCCTCGTATAGTCGTACACCCCTCCGCGTGGGAAACAACTGCCGAGTCTTCCCTGCCTCCGTGTTGTTCCCTTCCTAGGGATCGCCGTCGTCCACCGCCCTGGTGCTCTCGGCGCGGCCTAGTCAACGCGGTCAACGACCGACATGCATCTGAAGTGGACTGTACATGGAGAGGCCGACAGCTGGGTCCACGGCCGCACGCAAGGAAATACCTCCTTATTACGCGCAAAATAATGATTCCTGCAACTGACATCAGGGACCCACCGAAAGGGCCTCTGTATTTTGCAAAAAAACGTTACTGCCGCTGACAGCTCGGACCCACCAGCTATATCTTCGCACGCAAGGAAGTGCCTCCTTATTACGCACAAAAAAATGAATACTCCACCTGTTAGCTGGGACCCAGTATAGTGGCAGGCTGACTTGTGGGCCTACTAAGTTGACGGGGACGGAGGGCTTTGTCAACTTAGATAATATGCACTATTCTAGCTCCAGTGATCGTACGATGTCCATCCAATGGCCGTAGTGCTTCTTCAACCTCTGGTCTTCTTGCTCCAGCCGCCCAAACCAGCGCCGGTCGTGCCTCGTGCTCCTGCCTCCCATGGCCGGCTGTGATGCGGCGGAGGCCTCACCGCCCCCTACTACTCCCACCGCTGGCCAGGCCATCCCTCTACTCACCCACACCCCCTGTTATTCTGCGAGGATGGCAGCCTCACACCGCAGCGAACCAGTGAACCCTCGTACTCCTCTACGCGTGGACATCCACTGCCGCATCTTCCCCGGCTCCGCGTCGTCCCCTTCCTAGGCCTCGCCGTCGTCCACCACCCTGGTGCTCTCGGTGCGGCGTGGTCAACGTGGTCAAGGAACGGCTTCCATCGGACGTGGACAGTACGTGGAGAGGCTGATAGCTGGGTCCATGGCCGCAGCAAGGAAGTGCCTCCTTATTACGTGCAAAATAATTATTCCTCCACCTGACAGCAGGGACCCACGGGACGGGCCACCGTATTTCGTGAAAAAAACGTTTCCCACCTGACTGCTGGGACCCACCAGCTACCCCTTCGCACGCAAGGAAGTGCGTCCGGGCAAAAAAAATAAAACAAAATGATTCGCCCCCTGACTGCTGGGACCCACCAGCTACATCTTCGCACACAAGGAAGTGCTTGACAGTCGGGACCCACCTGGTCGAAGCGTACGTAGCGTTGTCATTCTGTGACGATATGCGTACATACTTGGTCGATGTAGAGGCGCGCACGTGTCGTAGTAGAGGCGCGCACGTGTCATAGTAGAGGCGCGCACGTAGCATGTACACGTACGTACAATGGCCAGGGTGCAAGAAAGAAAATACGGCCACGTATGTGTACATCCGGGCGGGGTCTTGAACGCCTACTCGCGCATACGTACGGCCAGGGCTCGTGTATATGGCTGGGTCAGAACAGAGAAACAATGTCGTCGTCGTGTTCATGGGGAGGCAACGGAATGCGTCGTGTTCATGGGGTGGCAACGGAATGCGTCGTGTTCATGGGGAGGCAACGGAATGCGTCATGTTCATCGGGAGGCAACGGAACGCGTGGGAGCCAACCAGCTGGGTCGGAACGGAATGCGTGGTCGTGTTCATCGGGAGGGCTTGGACGAAACAGGCGATGGAAACGAGGCCTGGCGTACCATAGAACGGAGGAAACGGCCTTGTGTTCGACCGGCCACGTTCGAAACGGGATCCTGTTCATCGGGAGGGGTCTGGCGTACCGCAAAACGGACGAAACGGACCTCCTACGATCGAAACGGGGGTCCTGTTGATCGGGAGGGGTGTGGCGTACGCCAGCAGACGGATTTAAACGGACCTCCTACGGTCAAAACGGGGTCCTGTTGATCTGGAGGGTGTGGCATACCGCAAAAGCAGACGAAAGCAGGGGTCCTGTTCATCGGGAGGGTGTGGCGTACCACAAACAGGACTCCCGGGATACTGTTCATCTCCACCGTCGACCTCCTCTAGCCTCCACGGGCTACCGTAGACCTCCTCCAGCCTCCACGGGCTCCTGTTCATCCAGCCTCCACCACGCCGCTTACTCCACCGGCCATCGTTCAACCACCCCTCCACCGCTTCATCGCTCATCCAGCCCTCCACACCACGGGGTCCAGTTCAACCACCCCTCCACGGGCACCCCTCCACCGTCTACTGTTCATCCAGCCCTCCACCACACCACGGGGTCCTGTTAATCCAGAGGCAACACCACCGCTCACTGTTCATCCAACCCCCCCCCCCCCACAACGCTCACTGTTCATCCAAGAGGCAGCATCAATCGGCTTCAGTTAGCAGCAGTAGCGAAGGAATCGCTCGATCGGGTTCAGTTAACAGCCATCGATCGACCGCTCGGGTTCAGTAACGCGTAACTGCAGTGCAATTGCTTGGGTTCGATTAGAGCCCAACGCCTCGCTTCGGGTTCGATTAGAGCCAACGCCTCACACACATGCGCGTGCGTGTCACGAGAAAGCAGCGCATCACTCGGCCCCCGACCTCCCACCGTAACTGGGAACTCCCCAAAATTTTCCTCGCCCTCGCTTCTACCATGGTTTTTTCCGTCATGGACAGTCCAAAGAATGTCATGCAGCTGCGTCTCCGGCCCGCCCAGGACGAAAAGCCCATTTTCTGTCATGAATTTTTGTCATAGAAGTAGGAGCCCACCACATCTATGATGATACTGGGTTTTGTCACCATTATCGTCATAGAAGTGTCATACATATGACAGAAAAAAATTTCGTTCGGCCCAAAATGTCACGGATGTGTCTTTTTTTTTGTAGTGCGAGCTGCCCTAGTTTCCCAGGCGCTTTCCATCGCGCAGTATTTTTGTACGATAGTTGCTAAGTCAGTGAACTTTAGTATTCGGCGGTGATTGATGGCGTTGAGGATTCCTTCGTCTGCGCAATTTTTGCAGAATCCTGATATTGCGTCTTCGTCATGGCAGTCTTTTACCTTGTCCTTGACAAGGAGGAATCTGGCCCAGAAGTGGTGGACCTTTTCCTGAGACTGCCGTTTTACGCTCATGAGAGCCTCTATGTCCGAGTGGGTGGCTGGAATTAAATCCGAACCCCGACCAAACCGATTGTCCAGAGTCTGATGATCATCCGGACTGGACAGTACGGGCTCCGGGATATCTTCTGATTGTTTGGAACCGCTGTCCAATTCTATGCTCGGAGGGATAGATGCATCCTTTCGCAGGTAACTATCCGGCTCTTCATGAACGGCGATCCGAACATAGTCCATCTTCAATATAGAAGAAGACTCGCCGTCCTGCGCCATGACTACCGCGATCTGACGGGTGACCAGTGGAGTTTTGGTTTCTCCCTGATCGGTTTTAGGCCCGATCTGATCGTAATCGATGGCGATTCCCAAAGTGGCGATGCGATCTAGGAGCTCGTTTAAGGACGAAAGCTCAACCGGATCCATCTGCTTGGAGTGCTCGGAGTTGATGCGAAGGGGATTTTCGATGGCCCGAGAGGTCACCGTCGGCTCTGCGGCCGAACAGGCGATCATAGTAAAGTTGCCCAGCCGGAGGGTCTGGCTCGGGGCCAGAACTACCCCTGCGGTAATGTTGTCTTTAATGACAAGGCGAGCCATCAAACCTTTCGTCGACGACATAGTGGAACTCTCAATGAAAGCACCAATGTCAGTGTCAAAACCGGTGGATCTCGGGTAGGGGGTCCCGAACTGTGCGTCTAGGACCGATGGTAACATGACACGGGGGACACGATGTTTACCCAGGTTCGGGCCCTCTCTATGGAGGTAATACCCTACTTCTTGCTTGATTGATCTTGATGAATATGAGTATTACAAGAGTTGATCTACCACGAGATCGTAATGGCTAAACAGTAAAATCCTAGCCTATGTGTATATGGTAATGAATGTATCCTTTTCGGACTAACCCCTCTGGATTATATAGACATCGGGGGGATCTACGGTTTACATGGAGTCGGTTACATAAGAAGGAATCTTCATATTTGGTCATCAAGCTTGCCCTCCAGGCCAAGTAGAGTCCAATCTGGACACGGTGCAGTCTTCGGCCTTCATGTCTTCGTCGCCCATCATTCCGGCCCATGGATAATAGGCTGGACGCCCGAGGACCCCTTAGTCCAGGACTCCCTCAGGGGGGTGACGTCGAAGGAGTAAAGCCTCGGGGCGCCACCACTCGTACCGCTTCACGCGCGTACTGAGTGGCTGACTAGCGGGCCCCGCTAGTCAGGGGAGGTGGAGGGGGAGAAGGAAACAGAGAGTGGCGCGGCTTCGCCGGAGCTCACGCCGGTGGCTAGGGCTCCTTGGCCAAAATGAGAGGGAGGGATCGAGAGAGGAGACAGAGGCGCACCTGCCCGTACCCGTAGAGTAGCTAGGGGTGGTCGGACGGCGTCAGAATCGTCCTCTCTAGCGGAGACAGGAAGTGGAGCTCGCCGGAGACGAAGACGATGGCGAGCAGAGGCAACTCCAGGGACTCCAACTGGGCAGAACGGCACCACCGCAGTGTGGTGGAGGCTCTGGAAGGGTCGCCAGGCCTGAGAGGGGCTGGAGGTACCGCGACGACCCGAGGGGATCGCCAGTGAGCTCGAGGTCGGGGACAGCGGCCCGCGGCCTGCCCGGCCGAGCTACGGCTATCTACAAGGTTGTGGAGTGTGTGGGAGTGGAGGATGCTGCTCGAGGAGGCTGGGGAGCGCTCCATTTATAGGCGAGCGTCGAGGGGTGGATCGGGCTCCGCCGGTGACACCTGGACACGGTGCCCGGCGACGAGCGGCATCAGTGAGAGAGGGAGAAGGCGACGCAGCTCACGCGGGGACTATGGGCGAACGGGGACGAGCACAGGATCGAGAGGAAGGCGACAAGCATAGTGCAGAGCGCACTGTTGCGTTGGCCGGATAGCGCCCGTGCTCGCTACGGCGAGCTCCGGCGTCGGTGAGTGCCAGGGGAGAGTTAAGGGGGTTTGGACGAAGATGGTGGCGAGGTTTGGCACGCTTTGGCAGTCAGGGAAGCGAGCACGTGCGAAACAGAGCGCTCGGCGGCTCTCAGAGCGCGTCGACACGCAGGCTGGCATCGTGTACACGCGTTGTCACCGCATGAACTTTGCCCCCAGGCTGACTGTCGGGGAGGCTGATCGGACCCACGGACACCTATGGGGCCGGCGGACCAGGCCCCTTGTGGTTCGGAGGGGGGCGGAGATCGCACGAAGAGCGGATCGAGGCGAGGCACACGAGCAGCTTTACCCAGCTTCGGAGCTCTCCGAAGAGATAAAACTCCTACTGCTGCTTGTCTGATTGTATTGCGTTCTTGCTAGGGAGTGATGAGAGCTACAAAACCTAAGCGTGAGTGTCTCTGGCCTCGAATGAGTCGAATCGGCGAACCCTTTCTACGTTATGCATGGGCCTCCTTTTATATGCTCAAGGGGTCTCCGACGGTGGCAACGTAGATGAGGGTACAAATGTAAAACAGTAGTTGGTACACCTACTTGTACAAAGGTATGCAATATACCTAACTCTGACGGCAAGGGACAAAAGCATTAAATGCCCGTCCCTGTCGCCTAAACAGTGCAACAGGGACCGTCAGGTGCGCCTCCGTTTGCCACGATGGTGGGCTTGTCAGTGCCGCTTATCGCTGCTCTCCGCTGGCTGCACAGCCTCTCGACACGCGCGCATGGAATGGTCCCATGGCAACACGTTGATGGATGAGCTGGAGCGGAGATGAAGAGAGGTGGCTTGCCGCGGCAAGTACCTTGCCGCGGCTGAATCCTTGTCGCGTCCGGAGGCTTGTCGCGCTCCGAGCCTTCCCGGCAAGCTCCTCTTGCCGGGGTCTTGTCTTCTGCGTGCCTTGAGTGGCCTCCCCGGCAAGCTCCTCTTGCCGGGGCCTTGTCTTAGTCAAATACCTTGTTCTTGAATGGCTCCAAAGGAACCACGGAGGATCTTGGCAGTGACCAGGCAAGCCTTGCCGCTGGGTCTTTACTGCCGTCTGCGAAGTTCGGGATACTAGGGTATCCCTACTCTAGTACACCGACACTGACCTACGTCCAAAGTGCATGTCTGGCTTGTTGTTCGTGGTAGTTTTGAAGATTTCCACGCTTTGGTTTGGATCCAGGCGTAGTAGAAAAGATTTCACAAGCCAAGTAAGTTTCTAATCAGTAACTTTGAGAGGTTACTGAGTTCAAACGGCTGGGAGTTAGGAGTTGGGTTTTGGAGGCTAGCAATCATTTACTAAGGTGATGATGCACAAGAAAAATTAGCCTCATTGGAGCAAGTAAAATGGTAGTTGTTGTAGAAGCCACCATTTCTGTCCAGAACAGAAAATAATTTTTGTAGCAAAAATATTCCAAAAAGTGGTGCAATATTTTTGCTCAGGAAGGTGCCCTAGGGTTCAAAGAATATTTGAAAATTTTCTCAGCCATTTGTGGGCAAGAAAAATTGGGGTTGCTTTGGAGCACATTTTGCTAGCTTGGGTTTTGGAGAGGGAAAAGGATATTTTTCATTTAAGAAAATTTTTCCAAATATTATTTTGAGGTGAACCAGAGAGGGAATGATGATTAGAGAGTGAAATGAGGCACTTGGGTGAAAGCCAAGGGGTACCCAAGTGTTTAAGTCCATATGAAAAGATTTAAAAACTCCAAATTTCAAAACCAATCAAAATGAAAATCAGACAAATAAAGGAGGGCAAAAACCAGGCTGTCAAAAACCTCCCCCACTTAGAATGAATCTCGTCCTAGAGATTCGGTTGCTTGGGAAAACCATTCGGGATATTGTGCCCTTAGAAATTCTTCTCGTTCCCAAGTTGATTCTGAATCAGTGTGATGCTCCCACTGGACTTTGTAGAACTTCCTCACTTTACTGTGAGTGACCATTACCATCTGATCCAAAATTTTAACCGGTCTCTCTTCATATGTTAAATCCATTGCCAACTCTATCTCGGCCATAGCAGCCCTTTTCTCAGGCGGCGATATGCATCGCCTCAACTGTGAAACATGAAACACGTTGTGCACGTCTGACAATTCTTGGGGTAGTTCCAACTGATTTGCAACAGTACCCACTCGGGACATCACTGGAAATGGACCAATAAATCTGGGTGCCAACTTTCCACGAGTCTGGAATCTCTTGACTCCTTTCATAGGGGTGACTCGGAGGTATACATGTTCTCCGGGTTCAAAACCCATCTGTCGGTGCTTTGTGCTACCTCTTGAGCACAGCGTTGGTTTTCCCTTGAAGAGGAAAGGGTGATGCAGCAAAGTAGCATAAGTATTTCCCTTAGTTTTTGAGAACCAAGGTATCAATCCAGTAGGAGGCTACGCGCGAGTCCCTCATACCTACACAAAGCAAATAACTCCTCGCAACCAACGCGATAAGGGTTTGTCAATCCCTTCACGGTCACTTACGAGTGTAAGATCTGATAGATATGATAGGATATTATTTTTTGGTATTTTTGTGATAAAGATGCAAAGTAAAATAGAAGCAAAGTAAAAAAGCAAAGGAAATAACAAAGTGTTGGAAGATTAATATGTTGAAGATAGACCCGGGGGCCATAGGTTTCACTAGTTTCTTCTCTCAAGAGCATAAGTATTTTACGGTGGGTGAACGAATTATTGTTGAGCAATTGATAGAATTGAGCATAGTTATGAGAATATCTAGGTATGATCATGTATATAGGCATCACGTCCGAGACAAGTAGACCGACTCCTGCCTGCATCTACTACTATTACTCCACTCACCGACCGCTATCCAGCATGCATCTAGAGTATTAAGTTCATGAAAACAGAGTAACACCTTAAGAAAGATGACATGATGTAGAGGGATAAATTCATGCAATATGATAAAAACCCATCTTGTTATCCTCGATGGCAACAATACAATACGTGCCTTGCTGCCCCTCATCACTTGGAAAGGACACCGCAAGATTGAACCCAAAGCTAAGCACTTCTGCCATTGCAAGAAAGATCAATCTAGAAGGCCAAACCAAACTGATAATTCGAAGAGACTTGCAAAGATAACAAATCGTACATAAAAGAATTCAGAGAAGATTCAAATATTGTTCATAGATAATCTTGATCATAAACCCACAATTCATCGGTCTCAAGAAACACACCGCAAAAAGAAGATTACATCAAATAGATCTCCACGAGAGAGGGGGAGAACATTGTATTGAGATCCAAAAAGAGAGAAGAAGCCATCTAGCTACTAACTATGGACCCGAAGGTCTGAGGTAAACTACTCACACTTCATCGGAGAGACTATGGTGTTGATGTAGAAACCCTCCGTGATGGATGCCCCCCCATGAAGTTCTAACAGGCCCCAAGATGGGATCTCGTGGGTACAGAAGGTTGCAGCAGTGCAATTAGGTTTTTGGTTCCGTATCTGATCGTTTGGGGGTACATAGGTATATATAGGAGGAAGAAGTACGTCGGTGGAGCAACGTGGGGCCCACGAGGGTGGACGGCCTGCCCTGGGGTAGGCGCGCCCCCTACCTCGTGGCCTCCTGGAAGCTTCTCTTACGTAGGGTCCATGTCTCCTGGATCATGTTCGTTCCAAAAATCACGCTCCCGAAGGTTTAATTCCGTTTGGACTCCGTTTGATATTCTTTTTCTACGAAACTCTGAATTAGGCAAAAAAACAATAATTCTGGGCTGGGCCTCCGGTTAATAGGTTAGTCCCAAAAATAATATAAAAGTGAATAATAAAGCCGAATATTGTCCAAAACAGTAGATAATATAGCATGGAGCAATCAAAAATTATAGATACGTTGGAGACGTATCACTTTGCATCATAATAACTCTTCTGTCGAGATTTGGCCAATTGCAATCTATCTCTGATTTCCCTAACTTGTTTCTCAGCTTCCATCATGATATCTATTCCGAAAATGCGGCTATCTCCAGTTTGAGACCAATTTAAAGGAGTGCGGCACTTACGGCCATACAAAGCCTCGTACAGTGACATATTTAGACTGGTCTGGAAGCTGTTGTTATAAATTACTCGGCATACGGCAGACATTCTTCCCATTTTGATCCTTGGGCAAAAGCACATGCTCACATTATATCTTCGAGTATTTGGTTTACCCGCTCTGTCTGTCCATCGGTCTGAGGATGATAAGCGGTACTGTATTTCAGCGCTGTCCCCAAGGCTTGATGGACACGTGACCAAAAAGCCTAGGTAAAAAGTGAACCTCGGTCGGAAGTGATGGTTCGAGGTACTCCATGCAGACTGACTATCCTAGATACATACAACTGTGCGAGTTGATCCGCTCGATATGTGGTTCTGATCGGGATAAAGTGAGAAACCTTGGTTAAGGTGTACACTATGACCCAGATTGCATCATTGCCTCGCTGAGTCTTGGGCAGTCCTGTGATGAAATCCATGCAGACATCATCCCATTTCGAATATGAGACTGGCAGTGGTTGGAGAAGTCCGGCTGGCTTCTGATGCTCTGCCTTTACCTTGTTGCATATGTCGCAACATGCCACAAAATATGCAATGTCTTTCTTCATTCCATCCCACCAAAATATTTGTTGGAGGTCTCAATACATTTTCGTACCTCCCGGGTAAATGGAATACGAAGATTCGTGTGCTTCAGAAAGGATTTTTCTGCTTTAAATATGCTTGATTGGGTACACAAATCCTTCCCCAGAAACGGAGGGTACCCAATTGATCCTTCGAGAAATCTGAAGTCTGTCCTGCTACCATATTCTTGGCACGTTTCTGCAGAACGGTGTCAGCTGGCTGGGCCTTGCGGATCTCTTCCTCAAGTGTGGGGGCAGCTTCCAAAATATTAGCAAGGCCAGCATCAACTATGACCAGGTTGAGCTGAGCAATCTCCTCTTGAAGTTCAGGAGGCAAGGATTCCAATATGATATTCAGGCTGACAGGCTTTCGACTGAGTGCATCGGCGACCACGTTGGCCTTACCCGGGTGGTAATTTATTCCAAGATCATAATCCTTGACTAACTCAAGCCATCTGCGTTGACAGAGATTTAAATCTGGCTGAGTAAATATATACTTAAGACTTTTGTGATATGTAAAAATTTGGCATCTCTTCCCGATGAGATAGTGTCTCCAAATTTTTAGAGCATGAACCACCGTGGCCAATTCCAGATCATGAGTAGGGTAATTTCCCTCGTGCGGTCGTAGTTGTCGTGATGCATAGGATACTACTTTGCCGTCTTGCATAAGTACGCATCCCAGACCTTGTCTGGAGGCGTCACAGTACGCATCAAAACTGCGGTAGATATCTGGAAGAGTTAACACATGTGCGGTTGTCAGCCGTATCTTTAACTCATTGAAACTTTTCTCGCAGTCCTCAGTCTCAAACTTCTTATCCTTTTTAGCAGCTCCGTCATGGGTTTAGCAATTTTGGAAAACCCTTCAATGAAACGACGGTAATAACCGGCTAATCCAAGAAAACTCCGGATCTGTGATACGGTTGTGGGTGGCAACCAATCGAGCACATCCTTTACTTTCCTCAGGTCCACGGCTATACCTTTGGCAGATAGTACATGTCCAAGAAATCCAACTTGCTTGAGCCAAAACTCACACTTACTGAATTTGGCGTACAACTGATGGTCGCGGAGTCGTTGTAGCACTGCTTGGAGGTGTTCTTTGTGATCTTCCTCACTTCTTGAGTAGATAAGTATGTCATCGATCAAGACTACCATGAACTTATCAAGGAAGTCGATGAATACTCTGTTCATCATATGCATGAAGAAAGCTGGGGCATTGGTGAGACCAAATGAAATAACTGTATATTCATAAAGACCGTACCAAGTAGTGAATGCGGTCTTAGGAATATCTTCCTTTTTAATCTTGAGTTGATGATATCCTGTCCTTAGATCAATCTTGGAGTATACTTTGGCCACACTGAGCTGATCAAACAAGTCATCAATCCTTGGCATTGGATATTTGTTTTTGATGGTGACATCGTTCAGCTGATGGTAATCCACACACATGCGGAGGCTGCCATCCTTTTTGTCCACGAAGATAGCAGGTGATCCCCATGGTGAAGAGCTGGGATGGATATATCCTTTCTGGAGCATTTCATCAAGCTGTTTCTTTAGCTCCACTAATTCTGATGAGGGCATCCGGTAATACTTCTTGTATAACGGTGCGGTTCCTGGCACAAAATCTATTGCAAACTCAAGCTCGCGATTTGGTGGCATGCCTGGCAACTCTTCTGGAAATACATCAGGAAACTCACTGACCACAGGAATTATTCCAATTCAGCCACAGTGGTGAAGGCCATTTCTTTCTTGGGCATGCTTCTGTGAGCATAGAATTTGGTAGTCTGCCCCTTCGGACTGGTCAAAGTAACCTCTCGGGTCGCACAATTTATGCATACTTGATATTGAGTCAGCCAATTCATACCCAAGATAACATCCAACTTATCAGACTCAATGATTATCAAAGAAGTTGGAAAACAGACTCCATTGATATTGATTTCCAGATTATGGCAGACCAGATTGCTCATGATTAATGATCCCGGGGTTTATACCAGCATATTCTTGCCCAAAAGCGAACAAGGAAATTTGTTTTGGGCAACAAAACTCCAAGAAATAAAAGAGTGGGAAGCCCCAGAGTCAAAGAGTGGGAAACTCCAACAAAATTACTCAGGTATGTTATTAACAAAGAACATACCAATGACGACTTCGGGGTTCTCTTGGGCTTCATTGGCGGAGAAGTGACGAATGTGCCCAATGATGTTTTGCTGGGTCGGGCATGACTCCATAAAGTTGACTTGTGGCCTGAATAGAGCATTTGCCTTGCTGTTCTTGGGACACTGTCTGGCATAATGTCCGGTTTGCCCACAATTGAAGCAAACATTGATGCGCTGGCGCTCCTTGTGCACTGGGTTGGGCGCGACATTCTTGACTTGGGTGGTGGTCTTGTTAACATTCTGTTGCCAATTGGGCTTGTATTCCACTTGAGTCTGCTGCCAGGTACGAGCCTTTGCATGGGTTGCCCATCCTTCTTCGGCTCAAACTTGCGCCTATGATCGTTATTGATAGGCCTGTTGTCTGATACGAGCTTGTGCTCCCTTTCAGCAATGAAAGCTTTGTTCACTAAAGTTTGGAAATTTGGGAAATCAAACATGCTGGGAGTACACCGGAGTTGCGGGTCTAATCCACCAAGAAATCTGTCAATCTTTCTTTCTTTGGTGGCCACATCATGAAGGGAGTAATGGGCCAGATGATTGAATTTTTGCAAATATTCACCCACAGACTGATTTCCTTGGAGGAGCGAGAGGAATTCGCGCTGCTTAGTCTTCATAATTCCAGTAGGGATATGATATTTCCAGAACTGATCCTTGAATTTTGTCTAGGTAATTTCTTCATCAGCGGGCCAAATGGCTTTTGCATTTTCCCACCATATGGCAGCAGCACCTTCAAGATAATGAGTTGCAAACGGAAATTTATCATCTTCTTCCATACGAGCAATCTCAAGCTTTCTCTCAATGGTTCGCAACCAATCGTCTGCATCCAAGGGATCAAGGACCTGACTGAAACTGGGAGGCTTGGTCCTCTGAAAATCTGACAGCTTGGAATGGTGACCATACTGATTTCCATTCTGACCAACCATAGCTTGCACACTTCTTAATATTTCAATCAGATCATTATTCTATCTTTCCTCAAACATTCACATAATTTGTTCGGTGGAGGGAGGATTTGGCGGTGGAGGCGGTGGTGGAACGTATGGCTCGGGGGAGTGTCCTGCCTGTCGTGCGAAATGACAAACAGGGGTACCCTCACGAATGTTGCTAGTGCTGCCTCCCCGCGGCATCCTATTATGATTTTTTCCGAGGCAATGTAACCGAGATGAGAAACATTCAAAATAAATTAGGGAAAAGCCAGCAACAAAAGCCCATGAAAAAATGAAATGACAAAGAAAACACGGCGAATAAAATAGAGTTCCAACATAATTATACATGGACTGATACATGAAAGATAACCAACATGCCAGGTTCAACTACTCTCATACAGGAAACAAAACATCATGACTCATACTACTATTGGAAATATGCCCTAGAGGCAAAAATAAAAAGGTTATTATTATATTTCCTTGTTCATGATAATTGTCTATTGTTCATGCTATAATTGTGTTATCCGGAAATCGTAATACATGTGTGAATACATAGACCACAACATGTCCCTAGTGAGCCTCTAGTTTACTAGCTCGTTGATCAATAGATGGTTACGGTTTCCTAACCATGGACATAGGATGTCATTGATAACGGGATCACATCATTAGGATAATGATGTGATGGACAAGAACCAATCCTAAGCATAGCACAAGATCGTAGTTAAATGCGCTAAAGCTTTTCTAATGTCAAGTATCCTTTCCTTAGACCATGAGATTGTGCAACTCCCGGATACCGTAAGGGTACTTTGGGTGTGCCAAACGTCACAACGTGAATCGGGTGGCTATAAAGGTACACTCACGGGTATCCCGAAAGTATCTGTTGGGTTGGCACGAATCGAGACTGGGATTTGTCACTCCGTATGACGGAGAGGTATCTCTAGGCCCACTCGGTAGGAAATCATCATAATGAGCTCAATGTGATCAAGGAGTTGTTCACGGGATGATGTGTTACAGGAACGAGTAAAGAGACTTGCCGTAACGAGATTGAACAAGGTATCGGTATACCGACGATCGAATCTCGGGCAAGTATCGTACCCATAGACAAAGGGAATTGCATACGGGATTGATTGAATCCTCGACATCGGGGTTCATCCGATTAGATTATCGTGGAGCATGTGGGAGCCAACATGGGTAACCAGATCCCGCTGTTGGTTATTGACCAAAGAGTTGTCTCGGTCATGTCTACGTGTCTCCCGAACCCGTAGGGTCTACACACTTAAGGTTCGGTGACGCTAGAGTTGTACAGATAATAGTATGCGTTTAACCGAAAGTTGTTCGGAGTCCCGAATGAGATCCCGAACGTCACGAGGAGTTCCAGAATGGTCCAGAGGTAAAGATTTATATATAGGAAGTCCAGTTTCGGCCACCGGGAGAGTTTCGGGGGTGGCCGGTATTGTACCGGGACCACCGGAAGGGTCCCGGGGGTCCACCAGGTGGGGCAACCTATCCCGGAGGGCCCCATGGGCTGAAGTGGCGTGGGAACCAGCCCCTGATGGGCTGGTGCGCCCCACCCAAGGGCCCAAGGCGCCTAGGGTTGGAAACCCTAGGGGGCCATTGCCCCCCGAGGAGGCATGCGCCCCCTGGTTGGAAACCCTAAAGGGGCCATTGCCCCGAGGCCCGCCCAGATGGGATTCTGGGCATGCGCCCCGCTCGCCCCTATATATAGTGGAGGGGAGGGAGCGCAGCCGCACCCTAAGCCCTGGCGCCTCCCTCTCCCTCCCGTGACACCTCTTCCTCCTCCAGTAGCGCTTGGCGAAGCCCTGCTGGAATCCAGCTGCTTCCACCACCACGCCGTCCTGCTACTGGATCTCCATCAACTTCTCCGCTCCGTACGTGTGTTGAACACGGAGGTGCCGTCCGTTCGGAGCTAGGATCATCGATGATTTGGATCACGACGAGTACGACTCCATCAACCCCGTTCTCTTGAACGCTTCCGCTCGCGATCTACAAGGATATGTAGATGCACTCCTCTCTCTCTCTCGTTGCTAGATGACTCCATAGATTGATCTTGGTGATGCATAGAAAATTTTATATTTCTGCTACGATCCCCAACAAAGGGCATCATGAGCTAGGTCTATGCGTAGTTTCTATGCACGAGTAGAACACAAGTTGTTGTGGGCGCCGATTTTGTCAATTTACTTGCCGTTACTAGTCTTATCTTGATCCGCGGCATCGTGGGATGAAGCGGCCCGGACCGACCTTACACGTACACTTACGTGAGACAGGTTCCACCGACTGACATGCACTAGTTGCATAGGGTGGCTAGCGGGTGTCTGTCTCTCCTACTTTAGTCGGATCGGATTCGATGAAAAGGGTCCTTATGAAGGGTAAATAGAAATTGGCATATCACGTTGTGGTTTTGGCATAGGTAAGAAACGTTCTTGCTAAGAAACCTATAGCAGCCACGTAAAAGTTTGCAACAACAATTAGAGGACGTCTAACTTGTTTTAGCAGCATATGCCGTGTGATGTGATATGGCCAAAAAGATGTGATGAATGATATATGTGATGTATGAGATTGATCATGTTCTTGTTATAGGAATCACGACTTGCATGTCGATGAGTATGACAACCGGCAGGAGCCATAGGAGTTGTCTTAATTTATTTATGACCCGCGTGTCAACATAAACGTCATGTAATTACTTTACTTTATTGCTAAACCGTTAGCCATAGTAGTAGAAGTAATAGTTGACGAGACAACTTCATGATGATGGAGATCATGGTGTCAAGCCGGTGATGATGATGATCATGGCACCCCGAAGATGGAGATCAAAAGGAGCAAAATGATATTGGCCATATCATGTCACTATTTGATTGCATGTGATGTTTATCATGTTTTTACATCTTATTTGCTTAGAACGACGGTAGCATAAATAAGATGATCCCTCATTAAAATATCAATAATTGTGTTCCCCCTAACTGTGCACCGTTGCTAAGGTCCGTTGTTCCGAAGCACCACGTGATGATCGGGTGTGATAGGTTCTAACGTTCGCATACAACGGGTGTAAGCCAGACTTACACATGCAATACACTTAGGTTGACTTGACGAGCCTCGCATGTACATACATGGCCTTGGAACACGGAAGACCGAAAGGTCGAACATGAGTCGTATAGAAGATACGATCAACATGAAGATGTTCATCGATGATGACTAGTCCGTCTCACGTGATGATCGGACACGGCCTAGTTGACTCGGATCATGTATCACTTAGATGACTAGAGGGATGTCTATCTGAGTGGGAGTTCATGAAATAATTTGATTAGATGAACTTAATTATCATGAACATAGTCTAAAACTTTGCAATATGTCTTGTAGATCAAATGGCCCATGCTAATGTTGCCCTCAACTTCAACGCGTTTCTAGAGAAAACCAAGCTGAAGACGATGGCAGCAACTACAAGGACTGGGTCCGTAACCTAAGGATTATCCTCATAGCTGCCAAGAAAGCATATGTCCTTGATGCACCGCTAGGTGAAGCACCTGTTTTCCCATCAACTCAAGACGTTATGAACGCCTGACAGTCGCGTAGTGATGATTACTCCCTGGTTCAAGGTCGGCATGCTTTACAGCTTAGAACCGGGCTCCAAAAGCGTTTTGAGCAGCACAGAGCATATGAGATGTTCAAGAGCTGAAAATGGTTTTCCAAGCTCATGCCGGGTCGAGAGATATGAAGTCTCCGACAAGTTCTACAGTTGTAAGATGGAGGAGAATAGTTCTGTCAGCGAGCACATACTCAAAATGTCTGGGTTGCACAACCGCTTATCTCAGCTGGGAGTTAATCTCCCGGATGATGCGGTCGTTGACAGAATCCTTCAGTCGCTCCCACCTAGCTACAAGAGATTTGTGATGAACTTCAATATGCAGGGGATGGAAATAACCATTCCTGAGGTATATTCAATGCTGAAATCAGCGGAGGTGGAGATCAAAAAGGAACACCAAGTGTTGATGGTGAATAAAACCACTAAGTTCAAGAAAGGCAAGGGTAAGAAGAACTTCAAGAAGGACGGCAAGGGAGTTGACGCGCCCGGTAAGCCAGTTGCCGGGAAGAAGCTAAAGCATGGACCCAAGCCTGAGACTGAGTGCTTTTATTGCAAGGGAAACTGTCACTGGAAGGGGAACTGCCCCAAGTACTTAGCGGATAAGAAGGCCGGCAATACCAAAGGTATATGTGATATACATGTTATTGATGTGTACCTAACCAGCGCTTGTAGTAGCTCCTGGGTATTTGATACCGGTGCGGTTGCTCATATTTGTAACTCAAAACAGGAGCTGCGGAATAAGCGGAGACTGGCGAAGGACGAGGTGACGATGCGCGTCGGGAATGGTTCCAAGGTCGATGTGATCGCCGTCGGCACACTACCTCTACATTTACCTACGGGATTAGTTTTAAACCTCAATAATTGTTATTTAGTACCAGCTTTGAGCATGAACATTGTATCTGGATCTCGTTTAATGCGAGATGGCTACTCATTTAAATCTGAGAATAATGGTTGTTCTATTTATATGAGAGACATGTTTTATGGTCATGCCCCGCTGGTCAATGGTTTATTCTTATTGAATCTCAAATGTGATGTTACACATATTCATAGTGTGAATGCCAAAAGATGTAAGGTAGATAATGATAGTCCCACGTACTTGTGGCACTGCCGCCTTGGTCAGATTGGTGTCAAACGCATGAAGAAACTCAATGCAGATGGACTTTTGGAGTCTCTTGATTATGAATCATTTGATACGTGCGAACCATGCCTCATGGGCAAAATGACCAAGACTCCGTTCTCCGGAACAATGGAGCGAGCAACCAACTTATTGAAAATCATACGTACTGATGTGTGCGGTCCAATGAGCGTTGAGGCTCGCGGTGGTTATCGTTATGTTCTCACCCTCACTGATGCCTTAAGTAGATATGGGTATGTCTACTTAATGAAACACAAGTCTAAGACCTTTGAAAAGTTCAAGGAATTTCAGAGTGAGGTTGAGAATCAACGTGACAGGAGAATGAAGGACCTTGGAGAAGCTGCTTACATATTAGGCACCAAGATCTATAGAGATAGATCGAGACGCCTCATTGGTCTTTCACAGAGCACATACCTTGACAAGATATTGAAGAAGTGCAATATGGATCAGTCCAAGAAGGGGTTCTTGCCTGTATTACAAGGTGTGAGATTGAGCACGGCTCAATGCCCGACCACGGTAGAAGATAGAGAAAAGATGAGTGTCATCCCCTATGCCTCGGCCATAGGGTCTATTATGTATGACATGCTGTGTACCAGACCTGATGTAAACCTTGCCGTTAGTTTGGTGGTACCAAAGTAATACCGGCATGGAACACTGGACAACGTTCAATAATATCCTGAAGTACCTGAAAAGGACTAAGGATATGTTTCTCATTTATGGAGGTGACGAAGAGCTCGTTGTAAAGGGTTACGTTGATGCTAGCTTCGACACAGATCTGGATGACTCCAAGTCACAAACCAGATACGTGTATATTTTGAATGGTGGGGCAGTCAGGTGGTGTAGTTGCAAGCAAAGCGTCGTGGCGGGATCTACATGTGAAGCAGAGTACGTGGCAGCCTCGGAGGTAGCACATGAAGCAATCTGAATGAAGGAGTTCATTACCGACCTAGGAGTTATTCCCAATGCATCAGGCCTGATGACTCTCTTCTGTGACAACACTGGACCTATTGCCCTTGCCAAGGAGCCCAGGTTTCACAAGAAGACCAGGCTTATCAAGCGTCGCTTCAACTCCATTCGTGAAAATGTTCAAGATGGAGACATGGAGATTTGTAAAGTGCATACGGACCTGAATGTCACAGATCCGTTGACTAAACATATTCCACGTGCAAAGCATGATCAACACCAGAACTCTATGGGTGTTTGATTCATCACAATGTAACTAGGTTATTGACTCTAGTGCAAGTGGGAGACTGTTGGAAATATGCCCTAGAGGCAATAATACAAAGGTTATTATTATATTTCCTTGTTCATGAAAATTGTCTATTGTTCATGCTATAATTGTGTTATCCGGAAATCGTAATCCATGTGTGAATACAAAGACCACAACATGTCCCTAGTGAGCCTCTAGTTGACTAGCTCGTTGATCAATAGATGGTTACGGTTTCCTAACCATGGAAATAGGATGTCATTGATAACGGGATCACATCATTAGGATAATGATGTGATGGACAAGATCCAATCCTTAGCATAGCACAATCGTGTAGTTCGTCTGCTAAAGCTTTTCTAATGTCAAGTATCCTTTCCTTATACCATGAGATTGTGCAACTCCCGGATACCGTAAGGGTACTTTGGGTGTGCCAAACGTCACAACGTAACTGGGTGGCTATAAAGGTACACTACGGGTATCCCCGAAAGTATCTGTTGGGTTGGCACGAATCGAGACTGGGATTTATCACTCCGTATGACGGAGAGGTATCTCTAGGCCCACTCGGTAGGACATCATCATAATGAGCTCAATGTGATCAAGGAGTTGTTCAAAGGATGACGTGTTACGATAACGAGTAAAGAGACTTGCCGTAACGAGATTGAACAAGGTATCGGTATACCGACGACCGAATCTCGGGCAAGTATCGTACCGATAGACAAAGGGAATTGTATACGGGATTGATTGAATCCTCGACATCGTGGTTCACCCGATTAGATTATTGTGGAGAATGTGGGAGCCAACATGGGTATCCAAATCCCGCTGTTGGTTATTGACCGGAGAGTTGTCTCGGTCATGTCTACGTGTCTCCCGAACCCGTAGGGTCTACACACTTAAGGTTCGGTGATGCTAGAGTTGTAGAGATATTAGTATGCGGTTAACCGAAAGTTGTTTGGAGTCCCGGATGAGATCCGGATGTCACAAGGAGTTCCGGAATGGTCCGGAGGTAAAGATTTATATATAGGAAGTCCAGTTTCGGCCACCGGGAGAGTTTCGGGGGTCACCGGTATTGTACCGGGACCACCGGAAGGGTCCAGGGGGTCCACCGGGTGGGGCCACCTATCCTGGAGGGCCCCATGGGCTGAAGTGGCGTGGGAACCAGCGCCTGGTGGGCTGGTGCGCCCCACCCAAGGGCCCAAGGCGGCTAGGGTTGGAAACCCTAGGGGGCCGTTGCCCCCTGTGGGGGCATGCGCCCCCCTGGTTGGAAACCCTAAGGGGGCCGTTGCCCCCCGAGGGGCCGCCGGACCGCCCCCCCCCCCACTAGATGGGATCTCCAAGGGGGCATGCACCCCCTAGCCCCTATATATAGTGGAGGGGAGGGAGGGCAGCCGCACCCTAAGCCCTGGCGCCTCCCTCTCCCTCCCGTGACACCTCTTCCTCCTCCAGTAGCGCTTGGCGAAGCACTGCTAGAATCCCGCCGCTTCCACCACCACGTCGTCGTGCTGCTGGATCTCCATCAACTTCTCCTCCCCCTTGCTGGATCAAGAAGGAGGAGACGTCTCTGCTCGGTACGTGTGTTGAACACGGAGGTGCCGTCTGTTTGGCGCTAGGATCATCGGTGATTTGGATCACGACGAGTACGACTCCATCAACCCCGTTCTCTTGAACGCTTCCGCTCGCGATCTACAAGGGTATGTAGATGCATTCCTCTCTCTCTCTCTCTTGTTGCTAGATGACTCCATAGTTTGATCTTGGTGATGCGTAGAAAATTTTAAATTTCTGCTATGATCCCCAACAACAACTACATCCATACATCATCCCGACGATTGCAGATACTCAGAGGCTCTACTGCCCTGCTGGTCCTGCGGGGTCCTCTCCGGAATCGGACTCGGATCCTGAACTGACGAGGTTAACTGAGACCTCCGGATTAAAGGTAACATGATGACGCTGCCAAGAGGGCTCTCCCTCAGGGGTAGTTGTAGGGTGAAGCATCGGGGCTACATGACTAGTGAGAAGTGTAACCCACTCAGTAGAGGCATTGAGAGGGTTCACCGTTGAGGCGCCCGCGCTACTCGGGGGAGTAACCGGTGAAACAGGGGAACTAGAACTGGCTGGAATATAAGGAGTAAATCCCAGGGAGGATGGAGTAGTGGCAGATCTAGTAGAGACTAATGTAGTGGCTAAAGCAGTACGAGCGTGAGTGAGCTCTCGAGCCAGCTCGTGGATCATAAGATAGCTAGCGGTGATATAACGAGCAAGATGGCGAGCAACACTATCACACTCCGGATAAATGATAGGGAAACGGACACGACCATTATCGTGCAGAGAAGGATAGTAGCAGAAACCTGGGTGGTTCCACATCCGAACCTCATTATAACGAAGCTTGACAAGGACCTCGAATGCAGCAAATTGGACAGCCTGAGAAGCGGTAGAAGCGTAACCGCTCCGAGAGGTACGAGTGTAAGTGCTGGAATCGGAACTGGTGCGCAGAGTAACC
The DNA here is from genome assembly GCA_021605145.1 of Aegilops bicornis. Taxonomy (NCBI): domain Eukaryota; kingdom Viridiplantae; phylum Streptophyta; class Magnoliopsida; order Poales; family Poaceae; genus Aegilops; species Aegilops bicornis. Next base: position 58,923,161 of record CM038670.1, read on the forward strand.
ACTGCGTGATACTCATACACTGAGTCTGCTAGACGCTCCCGGTACACACGATAGACTGGGTCGTCACCGAGGGGGTACAGCCGACGCCACACGTTACGAAGGAGATGCGGTGACGTGAATGACATCAGCTGCAACTGGCACGGATACGGCACCGGAGCCATCTACACTCACAACCATTAGCAGGTTAACATAAAAATAAAACATGTGCATGCAATGCAACAACCAGCTATAAATGCTACCGACACTCAACTTAGACTTGTATCTAACATTCAGTTAACACGTCAAAGTCTAACGTGGCCTACAATCGGTAGCTCGATACCAAGCGTTGCTAGGCACCCCGGCTCAGAGCGACCGGTTTACCATGCATTGCCAGCCCAGAGACCATGTCTTCTGGCAACACACAACATCTTGGTACAGAAAACAACCACTTTATTGATGCTAGCGGCTCAAAGTTTATATTACAACAGGTAACGAGGACAAGCGGCACACCCGGTGCGGCTGAACAATATGTAAGTTATTTAGTGAACATAAAGGGACCTCGATCATAACAACTACGCGGCAGCGGAACAACGTCATAGCGGAACTCCATAGCATAGGGACACCGATGTGGACACGATCTAGACTCGAATAGCACTCCTTTCCAACGGAACTTTCCTGAAATCTGGCATGACACGCCAGGTCAATACATTGAATGTACTTGCCAGCTCACAACAAGCATAAACATAATGACAAACAATATCATGATAATTAACCAATTATTAGTAATGCAACATTGTAACCAACATGCTGTGATCACACTCTTATGAGAACAGTCCCTCGGACTAGCTTACCAACGGTGATCGCTTCTGGATCACAAACGTACCAACCACATGATCTTAGCTATGGATACCTCGTGATCATTCCTGCGATCACAGCCCCGACCAATATTTGGTCTCAAACAGTGATCCTTCCGGCGATCACAACCACGACCAACACTTGGTCTCAACTAACAGGATGACCTTCCTGCCATCCTCAACAGTGCAAAGTTCATGACTTAGTGTGCAAGATTAATTAAATGTTGACCCATGGTGTGACCTACTTTCGAGGTGTCCGTAACCGTGGACTCGGCTATCGATAGATTAATACACCTTGCAGAGGTAGCGCATTGTAGCCACACCACGGAACCCATGGCCTCGTACTCCCATTCGGGTGGACCAACGGCATTCCGACGAAACCCCTCCATTGCCATGACACTCTCTCCGCCACTCCGACCCACTCCCAATTGGGCTAGTCCTGGGTGGGCCCGTGTCTACCAAAGACACAACGACCACCGTCGTGGCCAAAACATAAACGTCCCTCACGGGGACCGGTACCAAAAATCTCAACAACAGGCACACAAGGTTATGTCTGCTTATCGGGCCAGGGTACCGCACGCCCATGACCTTCGGAGGCACCGACCAGAGGCATGACAACGGACCAAATAAAGGCCTTCCCATAAAGGCAAATGTGGTTGCACTGGGAAAACTCGATTCGGTGGCACCATGACCCGGTCAACGAAATATTCAAGTTGTGTTATTATCAGGTTCAACTTAAATTGAAAATAACCGGTGTCATAGCAATGCCATGAAATGCAACACTAACATATGCATCACATATTAACGGAAATGACTGAGTCAACTAACTCCACACTAACCATAAACATCAACAACTCCTCATACTTTTCTGGTTAGGATCAACCTTCACTTTAACAGAATCTATTCTAACAAATTTATCATTTTTCTCATACAAGAAAAGTAACTCCAATTAATTACTTATATCCATAACCATATTATTTCTATCATAACAAAAAGTTAATCTTAGTTTCTTTAACAACTTAGTTAGCTTTAAACTTTCTATAAATCAAGCATATTAACTTAAACAAGCAACAAACAGAATATAAATAATATAATAGTGATTTAAATGCATGGATTAAATCATTCATTCAAGTAGAAAAATCACAAATATTAAGTGGCATCATGAAAATGTTGTTGTGGCTTGCCTTAGTAGATGAGGTTCACAAGCCTTCTGGTGATCCTCAAGACAAGCTTCACTCTCTGAAATAATTTTAAACACAAGAAGAAAATATCAAGAACCCTTCTGAAATTCACCAGAAAACCTAGACAGCATAGAAAAATCTCATTTTTGGTGAGCTCCTAGATTTCTTTGCAAAGAACACAATGAAAAAAGAATCAATTCATTTGGACTTATGGTTGAAGATTTATAGCTGTTTGAATCTCTCTGGATAAAATGAAATTTGAATTTAAATAAAAACAGACTCGGGGGGTGATGTCGAAGGCGTAAAGCCTCGGGGCGCCACCACTCGTACCGCTTCACGCGCGTACTGAGTGGCTGACTAGCGGGCCCCGCTAGTCAGGTGAGGTGGGGGGAGAAGGAAACAGAGAGTGGCGTGGCTTCGCCGGAGCTCACGCCGGCGGCGGGGGCTCCTTGGCCAAAATGAGAGGGAGGGATCGAGAGAGGAGAAGGAGGCGCACCTGCCCGTACCCATAGAGTAGCTAGGGGTGGTCGGACGGCGTCGGAATCGTCCTCTCTAGCGGAGACAGGAAGCAGAGCTCGCCGGAGAAGATTACGACGGTGAGCAGAGGCGACTCCAGGGGCTCCAACTAGGCGGAACGGCACCACCGCAGTGTGGCAGAGGCTCTGGAAGGGTCGCCCAGGCCTGGGACGGGCTGGAGCTACCGCGACGACCCGAGGGGATCGCCGGCGAGAGCTCGGGGACAGCGGCCTGCGGCCTGCCCGGCCGGGCTACGGCTATCTACAAGGTTGTGGAGTGTGTGGGAGTGGAGGATGGTGCTCGAGGAGGCTGGGGAGCGCTCCATTTATAGGCGAGCGTTGAGGGGTGGATCGGGCTCCGCCAGTGACACCTGCACATGGCGCCCGGCCACGAGCGGCGTCAGTGAGAGAGAGAGAAGGCGACGCAGCTCACGCGGGGACTGTGGGCGAACGGGGACGAGCACAGGATCGAGAGGAAGGCGACGAGCACAGTGCAGAGCGCACTGTTGCGTTGGCCGGACCGCGCCCGTGCTCGCTGCGGCGAGCTCCGGCGTCGGCGAGTGCCAGGGGAGAGTTAAGGGGGTTTGGACGAAGATGGTGGCGAGGTTTGGCACGCTTTGGCAGTCGGGGAAGCGAGCACGCGCGAAACAGAGCGCTCGGCGGCACTCAGAGCGCGTCGACACGCAGGCTGGCATCATGTACACGCGTGGTCACCGCGTGAACTTTGCCCCCAGGCCGACCTACGTCCAAAGTTCATGTCTGGCTTGTTGTTCGTGGTAGTTTTGAAGATTACCACGCTTTGGTTTGGATCCAGACGCAGTAGAAAAGATTTCACAAGCCAAGTAAGTTTCTGATCAGTAACTTTGAGAGGTTACTGAGGTCAAACGGCTGGGAGTTAGGAGCTGGGTTTTGGAGGCTAGCAATCATCTACTAAGGTGATGACGCACAAGAAAAATCAGCCTCATTGGAGCAAGTAAAATGGTAGTTGCTATAGAAACCACCATTTCTATGCAGAACAGAAAATAATTTTTGTAGCAAAAATATTCCAAAAAGTGGTGCATTATTTTGCTCAGGAAGGTGCCCTAGGGTTCAACGAATATTTGTGAATTTTCTCAGATTTTTGTGGGCAAGAAAAATTGGGGTTGCTTTGGAGCACATTGAGCTAGCTAGGGTTTTGGAGAGGGAAAAAGATATTTTTCATTTAAGAAAAATATTCCAAATATTATTTTGAGGTGAACCAGAGAGGGAATGATGATTAGAGAGTGAAATGAGGCACTTGGGTGAAAGCCAAGGGGTACCCAAGTGTTTAAGTCCATATGAAAAGATTTAAAAACTCCAAATTTCAAAACCAATCCAAATGAAAATCAGACAAATAAAGGAGGGCAAAAACCAGGCTGTCACACCAGTGAACATGGCGTTGTTGCGCTGCGGGAGTGGCGAAGCTGTTCATACTCGTCGTATGCGTACTCTGGCATCTGCTGAATCGGAAGAGAAGAAAGCACTGGCGCGTTGACCACATCGAACGGCTACACCGAGTGGATCGAACATCTACCAACCCGACTGTTCGTGGATATCAGCTGAATAACGCCTAGTAGTGGCCATTATTCTGACAAGGAAATTGCCAGAAAATTTTGGATCTATTCATCATGTCATGGTAGTACAAAGAACACAGAAATAACAGAAAATCACATGCATGTCTGTAGACCACGTACCTAGCGACTACTATAACCACTTAAGTGAGACCAAGGCATTACCGTTGTCATCGCCCCTTCCTCACCGGAGTTAGCCCAAACTTGTTGTAGAGACAGCTAGGAAGTCGTGCTGCTAAGACCCCATAGAATCAATGCACAAATAAAGGCAACCATCATCAACAGATGGGATCCAACTTCTAGGCACACGAACAAAGGCTAAGAAAGACAAGATCCAAGTAGTTCCATTGAAGGCCAGCACCTATCAAATCCTGTGAGATCCATCGAAGACACACCTTCACACGTCCTCCAACAACGTTAGGTGCATTATCGGAACATGTGCGAGACAGGGAGAACCATATTCCATCATAAGGAAGCCGCCACCACCACCTCGTCTTCCTAAACGAGACACAAACTCCAAACGAAATTACAAAAACACCTCAAAACAAAGTAAGGTCACTCACGCCGGCAAGGGCAGGGGTCCACCGTGCCTTCATGGCTCTAAAGCTAGCGAAGATGAGGCGGACTGGCGGTATCACCTAATTCCACATCACCTTTGCTTCGAGGAGTCGTACCGCCATGGAGCATCGCCGGGTCTCGCTTGCCGTGATGGAGCATCTCCGGTGCTACGATGGCCACCGGAGCATCAGCGGTGCTGCGTTGGAGCACCGTCGGGCCGCTGGAACCCTCGCGGGTGCTGCAATGGAGCATCACGCGGGCAGCCGGAGCATATCATCAGGCAGCAGGAGCATCACCGATGTTACGATGGCCACCGGAGCATCACCAGTGCTACAATGGCCACCGAAGCATCACCGGTGCTGCGATGGAGCATCGTCGGGCCTCCGGAACACTCACGGGTGCTGCAGTGGAGCATCGCACGGGCCGCTGGAGCATCGCCGGTGTTACAATGGAGCATCACCGGTGCTGTGATGGAGCATCATCGGGCCTTCGAAGCATCACCGGTGCTGCAATGGAGCATCGTCGGGCGCCGAAACCTCGCTGGTGCTGCAATGGATCTTTGCCGGGCCGCCGGAGCATCACCGGTGCTATGTTGGAGCATTGCCGGGCCGCTGGAGCATCGTTGGTGCTTCAATGGAGTATCTCTGATGCTTCAAGCTGGTATGGTCACAGCAGCATCATTGCTGCAACCCAGCGTTGCGGCAGTGGTCATGCATGGCGAGCTGGTTGGCCTTTTGTTGTGAGATGACCGGTGAAGCGGGTGCTGCAACCTGAGCTGGGGCTGTTGCATGTCGATCAACTGCGGTGCTCGTCGTGCGGGAAGCGACGACGCTGTGCACGTACCCAATGGCTGGCTGTGCACGTACCCGATGGCTGGCTGGAGTGGCTGCAGAAGAGATGTGTGCGTTTTTGAGATGGAAGCGTTGGTGTGATCAAGCGGCTCAAATCAACGCAAATCAACGGCTGCCCAGGCGGCTGACCGGCTGACAGCCTTAGCCCAATTTGGACAAATTCTAAGCTTTGTTTTCTTATTAATAACTACTAGTACATGGGTAACCGGTCGGTGTTTCAATCCGAACAAACAACTACTCATGCATGTAGTACGTACTTTTTGTTCGTTTGGGAATGTTGTAGCACGTACGCACTTTATCTCTTCGCGCGTGCATCATTGGAGTCTTCTTATAAATCCTACTACTACGTACCAGACCAACCAACCTCCAAATAACTAACAACCCTCTAGAAAATCAAGAGACCAGGCGTCGAAACTAGGGCACGTGTACGATGGCCGACGGCGGCGACCAGGAGCTTGAGCAACTGGCGGCGATCGCGACGGCGGAGCCCCAGGAGTGTAGCAGGTGGGCAATCATCTGTCTTTTGGGATGCGCGGGCGTCATGCTCTTCGCCCTAACCTTCTACGTCATGGACGACTTCGAGAGCTCGACTGCGCTTTTCCTCGTCCTCCTCCTCGCGTTTCTGTTCGTCCTCGTGAGAGGCTCATGTATCGCTGAATGCATTATTTTTGTGTCCGAACAGTACACCGGTGGCAATGCAGTTGGAGTAATGAACGTAGATAGGTTGTTGTCGTGGTAGCCAGTAGCAACTGGTTGTCTTGTGTAATACTGTACTCCCCCGGTTCTTTTAAGTCTACATATAAATCTTGTCCAAAGTCAAAGTATCCCAATATAGCAAGTCATATTTGTAGTGCATGATGTACAATTCACGCACATAGTGACTTTTCAAATTTTGTTTGCACACACTACAACAATTCACCATCATTGATTGCTTTCCATAAAAATAATAAACTACTGATATGCCTCTTTGGGTCTTTTTTATTGGTGTAGATGCATTGCAACTTATGGACTTCTCCCTTTGTTAGTTTCTCGGGTTAAAAATACTATCTTCTTATTTTGAATGATTGTTACACTCATTATTCGTGTACCTTCCCCTTCGTGCCAAATCCGGTACATGTGCTACATTCCAACATTTCTTTGTGTTTACACTAACTCAGTTTGTACTCGAGGAGGGCGCCCCCTACTCGTTTTCGCAGTAGCCGCTGTCTTCGTCGGATTCAGCGCCTTGGAGGGTGTCTCCCCCCGCTCCCCTTCCGCGATGCCATAAGCAGCTCAGACGAGAGCCAACCCTAGCCGACCTGCAGGGAGAGAAAGCACAGTCGCTTCTTCCACCTCCGTCGGAGTTCACCGCCACCCCCGACAAAACCCTAACCCTAGCAATCCGCCCACCAATCGCCGACGTGGTCACCTCTCGGACGCTCGTAGGGTATCCATGGTGGACCTGCATGCCATGTGTAGCATTTGGAGGGTTGCCTACTGTTGGGGAACGTAGTAATTTCAAAAAAATTCCTACACACACGCAAGATCATGGTGATGCATAGCAACGAGAGGGGAGATTGTGTCCACGTACCCTCGTAGACCGAAAGTGGAAGCGTTATGACAACGCGGTTGATGTAGCCGTACGTCTTCACGATCGACCGATCCTCGATTGAACGTCACGGTACCTCCGTGTTCAGCACACGCTCAGCTCGGTGGCGTCCTGCGAACTCACGATCCAAAGTAGAGCTCGAGGAGAGTTTCACAAGACGACCGATGGCGTGATGACGATGTTGATGAAGTTACTGACGCAAGGGGGGAAGGCCGGCCGGCCCTGTAGGGCGTGCCAGGAGGAGGAGTCCTCCTCCTAGTAGGAGTAGGACTCCCCCTTTCCCAGTCCTACTAGGAGGGGAAAGGAAGGGGGAGAAGGAGAAGGAAAGGGGAGCGCCGCCCCCCCCCCCCCTTCCTAGTCCAATTCGGACCAGCGGGGGAAGGGGGCGCGCGGCCTGCCCTTGTCGGTCCCTCTCTCTCTCTCTCTCTCCACTAGGGCCCAACAAGGCCCATTAACCCCCGGGGGGTTCCGGTAACCCCTCCGGCACTCCGGTAAAAACCCGATTTCACCCGGAACTCTTCCGATGTCCAAATATATGCTTCCAATATATCAATCTTTATATCTCGACTATTTTGAGACTCCTCGTCATGTCCATGATCACATCCGGGACACCGAACTACCTTCAGTACATCAAAACACATAAACTCATAATACCGATCGTCACTGAACTTTAAGCATGTGGACCCTACGGGTTCGAGAACTATGTAGACATGACTGAGACACGTCTCCGATCAATAACCAATAGCAGAACCTGGATGCTCATATTGGTTCCTACATATTCTACGAAGATCTTTATCGGTCAAACCGCATAACAACATACGTTGTTCCCTTTGTCAAAGGTATGTTACTTGCCCGAGATTCGATCGGCGGTAACTCAATACCTAGCTCAATCTCGTTACCGACAAGTCTCTTTACTCGTTCTGTAATGTATAATCCTGCAACTAACTCATTAGTCACATTGCCTGCAAGGCTTATAGTGATGTGCATTACCGAGAGGGCCCAGAGATACCTCTCCGACAATCGGAGTGACAAATCCTAATCTCAATCTATGCCAACTTAACAAGTACCATCGGAGACACCTGTAGAGCACCTTTATAATCACCCAGTTACGTTGTGACGTTTGGTAGCACACAAAGTGTTCCTCCGATAATCGGGAGTTGCATAATCTCATAGTCATAGGAACATGTATAAGTCATGAAGAAAACAATAGCAGTAAACTAAAATGGTCAAGTGCTAAGCTAACGGAACGGGTCAAGTCAATCACATCATTCTCCTAATGATGTGATCCCGTTTATCAAATGACAACTCATGTCTATGGTTAGGAAACATAACTATCTTTGATCAACGAGCTAGTAGAGTAGAGGCATACTAGTGGCACTGTTTGTCTATGTATTCACACATGTATTAGGTTTCCGGTTAATACAATTCTAGCATGAATAGTAAACATTTATCATGAAATAAGGAAATAAATAATAACTTTATTATTGCCTCTAGGGCATATTTTCTTCAGTCTCCCACTTGCACTAGAGTCAATAATCTAGATAACAAAGTAATGATTCTAACACCCATGGAGCCTTCGTGCTGATCATGTTTTGCTCGTGAGAGAGGCTTAGTCAACGGGTCTGCAACATTCAGATCCGTATGTATCTTGCAAATCTCTATGTCTCCCACCTGGACTTGATCGCGGATGGAATTGAAGCGTCTCTTGATGTGTTTGGTTCTCTTGTGAAATCTGGATTCCTTTGCCAAGGCAATTGCACCAGTATTGTCACAAAAGATTTTCATTGGACCCGATGCACTAGGTATGACACCTCGATCGGATATGAACTCCTTCATCCAGACTCCTTCATTTGCTGCTTCCGAAGCAGCTATGTACTCCGCTTCACACGTAGATCCCGCCACGACGCTTTGTTTATAACTCCTCCAACTGACAGCTCCACCGTTTAATATAAACACGTATCCGGTTTGCGATTTAGAATCGTCCGGATCAGTGTCAAAGCTTGCATCGACGTCACCATTCAGGATGAGCTCTTTGTCACCTCCATAAACGAGAAACATATCCTTGGTCCTTTTCAGGTATTTCAGGATGTTCTTGACCGCTGTCCAGTGATCACTAGTAGAAAAATGGCCTTTTGTCCCGGTTCTAGAGGGCGTTGAGTCCCGGTTCTGGAACCGGGACTAAAGGGTCGTTACTAAAGGTCCCCCCCTTTAGTCCCGGTTCTTATACCAACCGGGACTAAAGGCCCTCCACGTGGCTGCTGCCTGGAGGTTCACCTTTAGTCCCGGTTGGTAACACCAACCGGTACTAAAGGATTTTTTTTGAAAAAAAAATTAAATTTTTTTGAAATATTTTCCCGATTTTCAATTTTTTGATTATTTTAACCTCTAGTCTCTAATCACCCCTCATCACTTCTCAATTTAATCACTAATCACCCCTCATCACTTCTCAATTTAATCACTAATCACCCCTCATCATTCCAAATCATCTAACTTCCCGAACGGTCACCCATCCTCCCACTCCCCCAGCCTAAGCACGCTTAACTTCCGGGTTCTATTCTCCCTCGTTTCCAAGTCTAGACTTGTTGTTTTCCTGACAATAGTAAGATGTCAATCCTATTAACCCTCAGGAGTTTAGCTTGAGCATGAAGTCACACATTTCACAGTTTGAGTTTGAAACTATTGCTCTAAAAAACAATAATTATTTAGTAACACTAATATTTCTTGAATAAGTAGTTTGGCCATTGTTTGACCACAGTTTGACCACAGTTTGACCAGATTTGACCAAAATTCAAAAAAACTGATATAATTATTTAGTAACACTAATATTCTTGAATAATTATTTAGTAACAGTAATACGTCTTGAATAAGTAGTTTGACCATAGTTTGACCAGATTTAACGAAAATTAAAAAAACTGAAATTTTAGCATAACTTTTTTTCCTTTTGGAATTTGAGGATTCTAAAAATTTGCAAACAGGCCGTAGGCCGTCAAAATCGGTTGCGGATTTTCGTGCTAAACATTTTGATATATTATATGTTTTTTTCTGACATCGTATGCAAAAGTTATAGCCATTTTACATTTTCCCTACACTTTTTGCAAAACATGTCCAAATTTAAGTTTTTAAATTTTCCTAACTAATAGATGTGGTAAAATAACTACATCTCGAAGGATTTTAACTTTTGTAGTTTTTATCATTTTCTTTTGCTTTTTACAAAACTGAAAAGGCGATACACCGGGGGGGGGGGGGGTAGGCTTTGAAAATTGCACCATTTGTACCGGGTTGGGGCACGCACCGGTACGAAAGGGCTCAACCCCATTATTAGTACGGTTCGCGTTATTTAACCGGTACTAATGGGCTTCACACCCTTTAGTACCGGTTTGTGGCACCAACTGGGACTCAAGGTCCCATTTGAACCGGGAGTAATGCTTGTACGGTGCCCTCGCCGCTCGAACCGGGACTAATGCTCACATTATTCTCGGTTCGTAATGCAACCAGTATTAATGCTCTTTTCTGGCTGAACCAAAGCCCCTTTTTCTACTAGTGGATCCACTCCTGGATTACTTTGGTACCTCCCTGCTAAACTAATAGCAAGGCACACATCAGGTCTGGTACACAGCATTGCATCCATGATAGAGCCTATGGCTGAAGCATAGGGAACACTTTTCATTTTCTCTCTAACTTCTGCAGTGGTCGGGCATTGAGTCTTACTCAAGTTCACACCTTGTAACATAGGTTAGAACCCTTTCTTTGCCTGATCCATTTTGAACTTCTTCAAAACTTTGTCAAGGTATGTGCTTTGTGAAAGTCCAATTAAGTGTCTTTATATATCTCTATAGATCTTCATGCCCAATATGTAAGCAGCTTCACCGAGGTCTTTCATTGAAAAACTCTTATTCAAGTATCCTTTTATGCTATCCAGAAATTCTATATCATTTCCAATCAACAATATGTCATACACATATAATATTAGAAACGCTACAGAGCTCCCACTCACTTTCTTGTAAATACAGGCTTCTTCAAAAGTCTGTATAAAACCATATGCTTTGATCACACTATCAAAACGTTTATTCCAACTCCGAGAGGCTTGCACCAGTCCATAAATGGATCGCTAGAGCTTGCACACTTTGTTAGCACCCTTTGGATCGAAAAAACCTTCAGGTTGCATCATATACAACTCTTCTTCCAGAAATCCATTCAGGAATGCAGTCTTCACATCCATTTGCCAAAATTCATAATCATAAAATGTGGCAATTGCTAACATGATTCGGACGGACTTAAGCATCGCTACGGGTGCGAAGGTCTCATCGTAGTCAACTCCTTGAACTTGTCGAAAACCTTTCGCAACAAGTCGAGCTTTGTAGACAAGAACGCATCACAACGCCAGTCTTCTTCTTGAAGATCCATTTTTTTCTCGATGGCTTGCCGATCATCGGGCAAGTCAACCAAAGTCCACACTTTGTTCTCATACATGGATCCCATCTCAGATTTCATGGCCTCTAGCCATTTTTCGGAATCTGGGCTCATCATCACTTCCTCATAGTTCGTAGGTTCGTCATGGTCAAGTAACATGACCTCCAGAACAGGATTACCGTACTACTCTCGTGCGGATCTTAATCTGGTTGATCTATGATGTTCGGTAGTATAACTTGATCTGAAGTTTCATTATCATCATCATTAACTTCCTCACTAATTGGTGTAGGTGTCACAGGAACCAGTTTCTGTGATGGACTACTTTCCAATAAGGGAGCAGGTATAGTTACCTCCAAGTTCTACTTTCCTCCCACTCACTTCTTTTGAGAGAAACTCCCTCTCTAGAAAGGATCCATTCTTAGCAACAAATGTTTTGCCTTTGGATCTGTGATAGAAGGTGTACCCAACAGTCTCCTTTGGGTATCCTATGAAGACACATTTCTCCGATTTGGGTTCGAGCTTATCAGGTTGAATGTTTTTCACATAAGCATCGCAACAGCAAACTTTAAGAAATGACAACTTTGCCAAACCATAGTTCATAAGGCGTCGTCTCAACGGCTTTAGATGGTGCCCTATTTACCGTGAATGCAGCTATCTCTAAAGCATAACCCCAAAACAATAGCGGTAAATCGGTAAGAGACATCATAGATCGCACCATATCTAGTAAAGTACGATTATGACGTTCGGACAGACTATTACGTTGTGGTGTTCCGGGTGGCGTGAGTTGCGAAACTATTCCGCATTGTTTCAAACGAAGACCAAACTCGTAACTCAAATATTCTCGTCCACGATCAGATCGTAGAAATTTTATTTTCTTGTTATGATGATTTTCCACTTCACTCTGAAATTCTTTGAACTTTTCAAATGTCTCAGACTTATGTTTCATTAAGTAGATATACCCATATCTGCTCAAATCATCTGTGAAGGTGAGATAATAATGATACCCGCCGCGAGCCTCAATATTCATTGGACCACATACATCAGTATGTATGACTTCAACAAATCGGTTGCTCGCTCCATTGTTCTGGAGAACGGCGTTTTAGTCATCATGCCCATGAAGCATGGTTCGCAAGTACCAAGTGATTCATAATCAAGTGATTCCAAAAGTCCATCAGTATGGAGTTTCTTCATGCGCTTTACACCAACATGACCCAAACGCCAGTGCCACAAATAAGTTGCACTATCATTATCAACTCTGCATCTTTTGGTTTCAACATTATGAATATGTGTATCACTACTATCGAGATTTAATAAAAATAGACCACTCTCAAGGGTGCATGACCATAAAAGATATTACTCATATAAATAGAACAACCATTAATCTCTGATTTAAATGAATAACCGTGTCGCATCAAACAAGATCCAGATATAATGTTCATGCTCAACACTGGCACCAAATAATTCTTATTTAGGTCTAAAACTAATCCCGAAGGTAGATGTAGAGGTAGCGTGCCGACGGTGATCACATCGACTTTGGAACCATTTCCCACGCGCATTGTCACCTCGCCCTTAGCCAATCTTCGCTTAATCTGTAGTCCCTGTTTCGAGTTGCAAATATTAGCAACAGAACCAGTTTCAAATACCCAGGTGCTACTGCGAGCTTTAGTAAGGTACAGATCAATAACATGTATATCACATATACCTTTGTTCACCTTGCCATCCTTCTTATCCGCCAAATACTTGGGGCAGTTCCGCTTCCAGTGACTAGTCCCTTTGCAGTAGAAACACTCAGTCTCAGGCTTAGGTCCAGACTTGCATTTCTTCTCCTGAACAACAACGTGTTTGCCGTTCTTCTTGAAGTTCCCCTTCTTCTTCCCTTTGCCCTTTTTCTTGAAACCGGTGGTCTTGTTAACCATCAACACTTGATGCTCCTTCTTGATTTCTACCTCCGTAGCTTTTAGCATTGCGAAGAGCTCGGGAATTGTCTTATCCATCCCTTGCATGTTATAGTTCATCATGAAGCTCTTGTAGCTTGGTGGCAGTGATTGAAGAATTCTGTCAATAACACTATCATCCGGAAGATTAAATCCCATTTGAATCAAGTGATTGCAGTACCCAGACATTCTGAGTATATGCTCACTGACAGAACTATTCTCCTCCATCTTGCAGTTGCAGAACTTATTGGAGACTTCATATCTCTCAATCCGGGTATTTGCTTGAAATATTAACTTCAACTCCTGGAACATCTCATATGCTCCATGACGTTCAAAACGTCGTTGAAGTCCCGGTTCTAAGCAGTAAACCATGGCACACTGAACTATTGAGTAGTCATCAACAGGCGACTGCCAGGCATTCACAATGTTTGCCGGCGCGGGTGGTACACCTAGCGGTGCTTCTAGGACATAATTCTTCTGTGCAGCAATGAGGATAATCCTCAAGTTATGGACCCAGTCCGTGTAATTTCTACCATCATCTTTCAACTTTGCTTTCTCAAGGAATGCATTAAAATTCAACGGAAGGCCATCTATCTACAACAACATAGACATGCAAAATACTATCAGGTACTAAGTTCATGATAAATTAAAGTTCAGTTAATCAAATTATTAAAGAACTCGCACTTAAATAAACATCCCTCTAATCATCTAAGTGATCACGTGATCCATATCAACTAAACCATGTCCGATCATCACGTGAGATGGAGTAGTTTTCAATGGTGAACATCACTATGTTGATCATATCTACTATATGATTCACGCTCGACCTTTCGGTCTCAGTGTTCCGAGGCCATATCTTCATATGCTAGGCTCGTCAAGTTTAACCCGAGTATTTCTCCGTCTGCAAAACTGGCTTGCACCCGTTGTATGTGAATGTAGAGCTTATCACAACCGATCATCACGTGGTGTCTCGGCACGACGAACTTTGGCAACGGTGCATACTCAGGGAGAACACTTATACCTTGAAATTTAGTGAGAGATCATCTTACAATGCTACCGTCAATCAAGCAGAATAAGATGCATAAAGGATAAACATCACATGCAATCAATATAAGTGATATGATATGGCCATCATCATCTTGTGCCTTTGATCTCCATCTCCAAAGCACCGTCATGATCACCATCGTCACCGGCGCGACACCTTGATCTCCATCATAGCATCGTTATCGTCTTGCCAACTATTGCTTCTACGACTATCGCTGCCACTTAGTGAAAAAGTAAAGCAATTAAAGGGCGATTGCATTGCATACAATAAAGTACAACCATATGGCTCCTGCCAGTTGCCGATAACTCTATTACAAAACATGATCATCTCATACAATAAAATATAGCATCATGCCATGACCATATCACATAACAACATGCCCTGCAAAAACAAGTTAGACGTCCTCTAGTTTGTTGTTGCAAGTTTTACGTGGCTGCTACGGGCTGAGCAAGAACCGTTCTTACCTACGCATCAAAACCACAACGATATTTCGTCAAGTTAGTGTTGTTTTAACCTTCAACAAGAACCGGGCGTAGCCACACTCGGTTCAACTAAAGTTGGAGAAACTGACACCCGCCAGCCACCTGTGTGCGAAGCACGTCGGTAGAACCAGTCCCACGTAAGCGTACGCGTAATGTCGGTCCGGGCCGCTTCATCCAACAATACCGCCGAACCAAAGTATGACATGCTGGTAAGCAGTATGACTTGTATCGCCCACAACTCACTTGTATTCTACTCGTGCATATAACATCTACGCATAAACCTGGCTCGGATGCCACTGTTGGGGAACGTAGTAATTTCAAAAAAATCCTACGCACACGCAAGATCATGGTGATGCATAGAAACGAGAGGGGAGAGTGTGTCCACGTACCCTCGTAGATCGAATCGAAAGCGTTATGACAACGGTTCAAGTAGTCGTACATCTTCACGATCGACCAATCCTCAGTACCGAACATACGGTACCTCCGTGTTCAGCACACGTTCAGCTCGGTGACGTCCCGCGAACTCACGATCCAGTAGAGCTCGAGGGAGAGTTTCGTCAGCATGACGGCGTGATGACGATGTTGATGAAGTTACCGACGCAGGGCTTCGCCAAAGCACCGCTACGATATGACCGAGGTGGATTATGGTGGAGGGGGGCACCGCACACGGCTAAGAGAGATCAATGATCAACTTGTGTGTTCTAGGGTGCCCCTTGCCCCCGTATATAAAGGAGCAAGGGGGGAAGGCGGGCCGGCCCTGTAGGGCGCGCAAGGAGGAGGAGTCCTCCTCCTAGTAGGAGTAGGACTCCCCCTTTCCTACTCTTACTAGGAGGGGGAAAGGAAGGGGGAGAATGAGAAGGAAAGGGGGGCACCGCCCCCCCCCCCCCCCTTCCTAGTCCAATTCGGACCAGAGGGGGAGGGGGCGCGCGGCCTGCCCTAGCCGACCCCTCTCTCTCTCCACTAGGGCCCAACAAGGCCCATTAACCCCCATGGGGTTCCGGTAACCCCTCCGGCACTCCAGTAAAAACCCGATTTCACCCAAAACTCTTAGGATGTCCAAATATAGGCTTCCAATATACCAATCTTTATGTCTCGACTATATCGAGACTCCTCGTCATGTCCGTGATCACATCCAGGACTCTGAACTACCTTCGGTAAATCAAAACACATAAACTCATAATACCAATCGCCACAGAACTTTAAGCGTGCGGACCCTACGGGTTCGAGAACTATGTAGACATGACCGAGACACGTCTCCGATCAATAACCAATAGCGGAACCTGGATGCTCATATTGGTTCCTACATATTCTACCAAGATCTTTATCGGTCAAACAACATAACAACATACATTGTTCCCTTTGTCAACTGTATGTTACTTGCCCGAGATTCGATCGTTGGTATCTCAATACCTAGCTCAATCTCGTTACCGGCAAGTCTCTTTACTCGTTCCGTAATGTATCATCCCGCAACTAACTCATTAGTCACATTGCTTGCAAGGATTATAGTTATGTGCATTACCGAGAGAGCCCTGCGATACCTCTCCGACAATCGGAGTGACAAATCCTAATCTCGTTCTATGCCAACTCAACAAGTACCATCGGAGACACCTGTAGAGCACCTTTATAATCACCCACATGCCAGTGATGTTTGGTAGCACACAAAGTGTTCCTCCGGTAACTGGGAGTTGCATAATCTCATAGTCATAGGAACATGTATAAGTCATGAAGAAAGCAACAGAAGTAAACTAAAACGATCAACTACTAAGCTAACGGAATGGGTCAAGTCAATCACATCATTCTCCTAATGATGTGATCCCGTTTATCAAATGACAACACATGTCTAGCGTTAGGAAACATAACCATCTTTGATCAACGAGCTAGTCAAGTAGAGGCATACTAGTGACACTCTGTTTGTCTATGTATTGCGTACTTACATGCAGTAGATAATAGGCATGGTTAATTCAGGCTATATAAATAACTCGGTGTTGGGATCGGACCTAAAGCACAAATATTATGGATATAAATAGTTATATTAAAAATTAACTTTTGTTTTCAGTAACCACATGGATAAAGAATTTTATGGAAGACTCATCACTGACTATGTTCTAATTGCCTATGAATGTGTTCATAAAATCATGAATACTAGGGCAGGGCAGGCAGGAGGGATGGCACCCGCAGGGTCTGGGTATGGGTGGAGCCACCCCATACCCTTACCCGTCACCTCTAATCTTACCCATCACCCTTACCCATACCCGTCAATGGGTACAATTTTTTCCCATAACCGTTACTAACAGGGTGATGGGTACCCGCGGGTAAAATTATCCATGTTTGCAAAGCGTCAGTTTGAACAACTCATAGTCATAAGTAATAACATATAATTATAATCTATAAACCACAACATATTATAAAAACAACACATCATAAACAACAACATATTTAATAAACAACATCACTTTCTCGTAAACAATAACACATCAAAACATCATCACATAGTCATACATTTTGAGTTCACAAATTCATGAAAAGTGTAGAGATAATTTTGAGTTCATATAGATTTTATATGGGTACATGGGTAAATGGGTATGGGTTATATGATCCCACACCCGTACCCACTGTACCTAGGTTTAACATTTCCTATTTATATACACATGGGTATTTTTTTGTCTCATACCCTCACCCTAATAGGGTTTTTACACGCAGGGGTACGTGGATAATGGGTACCCATTGCCATCCCTTGGCAGGACTTTGTGCAGTCAAGTTGGATATGCATAAGCCTACGGCCAAATGGAGTGGATCTTCTTGAGAAGTATGATGGAGAAACTTGGATTTCATAGCCTTTGGATTCATATAATCATGGCATGTATTTCATCTATGAGATACAAAGTAAGATTTAATTCCCATGGAACTGGCATGTTTATCATTTCTAGGGGAATTCGGCAGGGAGACCCCCTCTCTCCATCTCTCTTCATATTTGTTCCTAATCTGTGCAGAAGGTCTGTCTAGTATGTTGCAGTATGAAGAAGAAGTTGGTGGCATGAATGGGATTAGGGTGTGCAGAAATGCACCATCAGTTTCACACCTTTTATTTGCTGATGATTCTCTAATTGTCATGAGAGCAGATGTGTTGAATGCAACTTCCTTACAGCAAGTACTGGACACCTATTGTGTAGGCTTAGGAAAATTGGTGAGTCTAGCAAAATCAAGCATATTTTCAGTCCCAATGCCAGTGTGGTGTCAAAAACAGAAATCAGTCAAATCCTTCATATTGACATATATAGAGGCCTTACCAGATAAATATCTTGGGCTGCCAGCTATGGTTGGGGCAGATAATGTTGGGAAACGTTGCATGGAAAACAAAAAAATTATACGCACATGCAAGATCTATCCATGGAGATGCATAGCGACGAGAGGGGAGAGTGTGTCTACGTACCCTCATAGACCGTAAGCGGAAGCGTTTATTAACGCGATTGATGTAGTTGAACTTCTCTGCGATCCAACCGATCAAGTACCAAAGGTGGCAGCCTTGGGTGCGCCCCAAGGTGGCCATCCAGCCCCCTTGGGCACCTGCCCTTTGGCGCCACCCTTCCTTGTTTGGCGCCAGAGAGAAGGCAGGAGGAGGTGGCGCCCCCCCTCCCCCCTTTCCTTTCTCCCGTGAGGAGGGAAGGCAGGAGGGGCTAGCCCCCTCCTTTCCTTTCTCAAGGGTCGGCGGCTAGGGAGAGGGCGTGCTAGCCCCCTTGTAGGCTGGTGTGTGTGCCTCCCCTTGGCCCATTAGGCCCATAAACCTCCCGGGGCCTCCCGGAACCCCTTCCGGTGATCCGATGACTACCCGATACGCTCCGAAACCTTTCCGGTGTCCGAATAATATCGTCCTATATATCAATCTTTACCTCCGGACTATTCCGAAGCTCCACGTCATACCCGTGATCTCATCCGGGACTCTGAACAACATTCGGTCACCAAATCACATAACTCATATAACACTATATTGTCAACGAACGTTAAGCGTGCGGACCCTACGGGTTCGAGAACAATGTAGACATGACCGAGACACCTCTCTGGTAATTAACCAATAGCGAAATCTGGAATCGCATATTGGTTCCTACATATTCTACGAAGATCTTTATCGGTCGAACCATTATGACAATATATGTAATTCCCTTTGTCTATCGGTATGTTACTTGCCCGAGATTCGATCGTCAGTATCTTTATACCTTGTTCAATCTCGTTACCAGCAAGTCTCGTTACTTGTTCTGTAATAAATCATCTCGTAACGAACTCTTTAGTCATTTTTCTTGCAAGCTTCTTGGTGATGGGTATTACCGAGAGGGCCCAGAGATACCTCTCTGATACACGGAGTGACAAATCCTAATCTCGATCCATTCCAACTCAACAGATACCTTCGGAGATACCTATAGAGCATCTTTATAGGGGAGTTTGATAGCTCACAACTCACCCAGTTATGTTGTGACGTTTGATAGCACAAAAGGTATTCCTCTGGTATCCGGGAGTTTCGTGATCTCATAGTCGAAGGAATATGTATTTGACATTACGAAAGCAATAGCAATAAACTGAACGATCATATGCTAAGCCAACAGATGGGTCTTGACCATCACATCATTCTCCTAATGATGTGATCCCCTTATCAAATGGCAACTCATGCCTATGGTTAGGAAACATTAACCATCTTTGATCAACGAGCTACTCTAGTAGAGGCTCACTAGGGACACATATTTGTTTACGTATCCACACATGTATTTAAGTTTCCGGTCAATAAAATTCTAGCATGAATAATGAAACTTTATCATGATTAAGGAAATATAATAATAACCATTTTATTATTTCCTCTAGGGAGTATTTCCATCAGATTAGAGTGATTGTTACACTTTGTTGAAAGAATTTAGGTGAGATTATTAGGGTGGATGGTGAAACAATTGTCCACCGGGGGCAAAGAAATATTGATAAAAGTTGTCGCACAAGCTATTCTAGTTTTTGCAATGTCAGTGTTTAGTATTCTTAAGGGGATATGCAAGGAAATTACAGATATTATTGCATAGTTTTGGTGGGGTGACGATGAAGATCATAAGAGGGTGCACTGGTTGGCATGGTGGAAATTTCGTATTGCTAAGAGTGAAGGAGGTATGGGGTTTGGTGACCTATACTCGTTCAACCTAGCTATGCCCAAAAAACAGTGTTGGAGACTTGTTACTGAGTAGCAAGAGTATTAAAGGCCAAGTACTATCCTAATTGGAATATATTAAGTGCTACACCAAAGAACGGGTCTTCATTCACATGTTAAAGTATCCTAAAAGGATTGCAAACCTTCAAAAAGGGTACATTTGGAGAGTCGGTACAGGAGAAGAAGTGAACATTTGGAAGGACCCTTGAATTCCTTCTAGCTCGGACGTGAAAGTAATCACGCCAAGGAACCAAATAGTTCTCTCAAGGGTTTGTGAACTTATAGATCCGGTGTCCGGTACTTGGGATGAGGACCTTGTGAGAGATATATTCTATGCAGTGGATGCTCGAAGAATACTACAAATTCCTATTCACCATCAAGGATTCGATGATTTCATAGCATGGCAACCAAACCGTTCAGGTTTCTTCTCGGTTCGAACAACTTACCACTTGCAATGGTTGCACACTTTCAGTGCACATGCAAATAGGATGGAGTGGCCAAGTGGTTCTGCACCTTTGGCAGTATGGAATGCGCTATGGAAACTATCGGTGCCACGTAAAGTTCAGGTATTCGGATGGAGGGTTTTGCGTGGGATCATTCCATTAAAGGCTATCCCGACAAACAGACATGTCGGCTCAGATGGAGCGTGCCCAATCTGTTATCAGGGGGCAGAGAACATCAGGCACTTATTGTTTTAGTGCATGCACGCGAAGGATCTTTGGCGTCGGCTGGGCATGTGGGAGCTTATTGAACAATCGGGTTCAATTATATTTGAGCATATCCTGTCGCTACATGATCATCAACAACCTTTACACTCGAATGTTAATTTCAACCAAGCCTTGGTTGTAGGGGCATGGTATCTATGGTGGATTAGAAGACAAATTACGCAAAATGAAGCAGTCCCACCTTCTTGGAGATGTCCAATATCAATTCTTTCAATTATTCAGAATTTCCAATCACCATCTACAGGGCATTGGAGTTGTCTCAAACAAAATGGTGAAAACCAGATCCAGGATTCACAAAATTAAATGTTGATGCAGCTTTATTTGCAGATGAAGGAATGGAGGCAACATTGGCTGTTCTTTGAGATGCAAGGGGAAACTTCATCGCCTACCAATGCAAATTTATTTCTTTCACAGCTGATGCAATCACTATTGAAGCTCTGGCAATGAGAGATGGTCGTTTATTTGCTAATTCTCTTGGCTTTGATCGGATAGAGGCGGAGTCCGACTCTCTCCAAGTTATTAACTTCTGCACTAGTCATACACGATGGTGGGATGAAGCAGCGGCAGTGTTTGCGGGGTGTGTGGATATAGTCTCTTCAATTGGAAATGTTACCTTTAAGCATTGTTTACGTTCTTGTATCAAGCAGCTCATGTGGTAGCGAATTTTAGTTCCTGTAATAAGTACTCTCTTAATTGACGAGCCTCCAGACTGTTTGGTTAAGGAGCTCATGGATGATGTAAACATTATTTCTATTCAATAAAGCTAGCCATAACGGCCTTTTCTCAACAAAAAAATTATGCATGTTTTTCTGGGTTATTTTATCAAAGATTCGTCTTCCTCGACACCAACTTCGGACAAGGTGAGGTTTTCTAGATGTTTACATGTGAGCCAAAAAAAGATAAAAGCAGCAAAATTTGCATATTTATCTATCAGTCTACCACATCCTGATTCCCGTGCTTTCTATGTTGTGTTTTTTAATGGAAGAACATGCAAACTTTTTTCTCCGGTTGCAACACACGGATATGTTTGCTAGTAATATTAAAAAAGCGCAGAAGAGTCTTGCTATTTTCCTAAAAAAATAGTATTACGCCATGGGCTAGCTAGTGTGAATTGGTCTCGGATTGGATTCAATTCAGTATATATTCACCTAAGGTGTATACAAATTTTCCCCGCAAAAAAGAAAAGGTGTAGACAAAATCAAAATGGTTTTTCTGAACTACACTGCATCGATCGTAGTACTTCCCGCCGTCCGCCGTACTTCTCTCCGCTGGTAGACCAACCCGAACAGACAAGCAGCATCTCAACAAAAAGGAAACCGAACAACCTACAGGTACATGTATAATACTAGTATATACGTACACCTTCCCTTTAAATGTTGTACGTGGTATGCACTTTATCTCTTCGCGCGTTATAGTTGTGGGTGTACAAAAAGAGGGGTACACTCTTTGTACCCCCATGGCTGTGCACAGGCAGTCTGAGCCACGGGCGCTGCCGCACCAAGCACGGCGAGGAAGGTGAAACCAAGGTAAGACCGAAGCCGAAGAGGAGCGGAACAACGCCAAAACCAAGACCATAAAGAGAAAGGGGGGAAGCGGACTCCCTCGGCAAGGTCCTTGCCGGGGAGCGGTTCTAGCAGGCCCGACAAGACCCTTGTCGGGGCAGCTCACCCCACGCCTACGGAGCGAGTCACCCTTGAGTCCACTACCCCCATGAGGCAAGGATTTGGGAGACATCCCCGTGGTGGCATGCAGATCTTTGTGAAGACATTCAAGATCAGACACACACTTGAGAAGATGATGATCCTTGGCGGGATCCCAGCCAAGAAGAACCATAAGGCCCCCGGCAAGAGCCTTGCCGGGGTTGTCAGCAAGCGCCGCGGCAAGACCCTTGCCGGGGCCCCGGCAAGGCCCTTGCCGAGGACACCCATGGGGCCACCATCAGGCCCGCACCAGTCGCACCTTCACCGCCGTTCGCATGCAGCTGCAAACCCAACCAGTTGGGCAGGCACCTGCGTGGCGGCATGCAGATCTTCGTGGAGACCCACCACTGCGCCACCTCAGCTGTGTGCATGCCTACATGGCACCACGAGCACCGCTGGCCAGGGCGCGTGTCAACACCAGAGGGAGCGGCGACGGACGGGACGGGACTCTCCCCCGACCCCGATAAAGTAAGGACACCTAAGCAGGGCGCATTAAATGCGCCTTGTCATGTAATGCGAGGGATAAACTCGCATTACTGTACCCTTTCCACCTCCTGTGTGCCACTGTGGCAGCCCCTTTCCTATAAAAGGAGGCCCGAGGCGACCAGGAGAGGGATTCGGCTTTTTGGAGCTCCTCACGCCCCATAGCTAGCTCAAGAACACAGATATACAATCCACCAAAGAAGGAGTAGGGTTTTACGCATCCTCGCGGCCCAAACCTGGATAAACGAATCGTGTGCTACCTGTTTGATCCGCTCTTCTCACGACCCCCGCGCCCCGCAACCGCAGTAGGGATTCTTGTGATCCCATAGGTGTCGTTTCGCTTCCGTTTCTCACCCACGAAGCAACGGACAAGTTGAGAGGGCAAATGCTGAAGTGTTGCGAGGCTTAAGGACCAAGACCTTTGACAGGCTGCACAAGAGCGGAAGGCGCTGGATTGATGAGTTGCCGGCGGTTCTTTGGTCAATCAGGACGACACCAAATCGAGCCACCGGCCAGACACCCTTCGCCCTGGTATACGGGGCGGAAGCAGTTATCCCCACTGAACTCATACACGGGTCACCTCGAGTGCTCGCTTATGATGAGCTTGAGCAAGAGCAACTGCGGCAAGACGACGCACTGCTCCTTGAGGAAGATCGTCTTCGGGCGGCTGTGAGAGCAGCACGCTACAAAGAAGCCTTGCGCCGCTACCATAGCCGCAAGGTTCATGCCCGGAGCCTTGAGGAAGGCGACCTTGTTCTTCGGCGCGTTCAATCGGCCAAGAATTCCAACAAGTTGACGCCGAAGTGGGAAGGCCCTTATCGGGTAATACGAGTCACCAGGCCCGGCGCAGTCCGCCTGGAGACCGAAGATGCCGTTCCGGTGAGTAATTCCTGGAACATTGAGCATCTTCGCAAGTTTTACCCGTAAGGCGCGGCTTGCCGGGCCCCCCGGCAAGCCACCTTTTGTACAAGCATTGCCGATGATGCATGTAACCCTTTGTACAAAGCCAGGCGCAGACCCTGAGCATAAATAAATGAAGCGCTGGCGCCCTAAGTTATAGCATGCATGCTAGGTCGAGTCTCGTCCTTGGTTAGGGTTGATAGTGCTTGGCGGCGACTTACCCCTAGCTTAGAGGTCGAGTGTGCGTCCCTTTGCCGTTCTTTCGTCTTTGTTGGTTCACAGGACTCACACATATCCTTGCCGGACCACTTAAGGATGAAAAGGAAGAGGAGGACGGACCAGCATCTAGACCCCGGCAAGCCAATATTACCGGGGGCTGCAAGAGCAAAGGTTCACCCACGGCAAACCAAAGTTGCCGGGGGCTGCAACTTCAGATAAGTTTTTCATCCCTTGTCATGCATCCCCTTATGGACTGAGGTATGTGAAACCTCGTTTCTTCCTAAATCTATCGTGCTCCCCTAAAACTCTAGGCCCCGGGGCTCGTTCCTGGGGCCAGGTTTGGTTGTAGTCGCGGCAGCAAAAGGATGGAACAAGGGGCTTAAACCCACTTCATCCTACCTCCGCCGAACGCGTGGGAAAGGTTGAGCAAAGTGGGAAGACAGCAAGGCCTGTTGCCGGGTAAGGAAATGTTTATCTTAAAGATATCAAGGACTCGCTCCTTGTCGTGGGTTCTACCCACAAACAAACGACCCGGCAAACATCCCTTTTTCATTAAAAACATTCCATTCAGGTACATTCCATAGGGAATGAAAAACATGAATAATGGGATTACAAGTCCTAAATTCAGCTAAGGCCCGAAGGCTTACAAGTTGAAAAAAGATAAGATGCCCGTAACCCCTTTCTTGTCCCTCTCCTCAGGAGGTAGGTCAAGGAGGCGAAAAAGGCAAAAGGAGCGCCTAGGCAAGCTACGGGTGGCAGAGGACACCAAGAGATCATCTCGGTGGCCGTCCAAAGGCTGGATGGTGATGGCGACGCCGGGAGTAGAGTTCGAAGACGAGGCGGCAGGATCGTCAAGACGCTGGAACGCGAGCTGCGTCGATGTGCCGATTCGACTTGACGGCCTTGCCGCCCGCCCTCTTCCTCTTCCGCAGCCTCCCAACGCCAGCCGCCCAAGGAGACGACCCCGAGAAGTTCAAGGAGCTGGCGACACGGATGATGGGGATGCTGGTGCCGCACAGAGCGACGCCCGACACCTAGTCGAACCCGTCATCCTGCCGCCCGCTAACCTCGTCGTCGCTGCCGCTGTCCTCCTCGCCGCTCCCGCTCGAGGAGGGGTCTTTGCTATCAGAAGAGCTCTTCACGCAGCACCTTGCCCGAGTCCCAAAGCACCCGAAGACCTTGACGGAGAGGAGGCCGCCCTCCATCAGCTTGAAATGGAGAGTGAGCCCCGCCGTCAAGTGGTGGATATGGGCGAACGTCTTCCACCCTCGACCAAGATACATCACGTGAGGGGCTGGGAAGTCGACGCGGACTCGCGTACCGCTGATCCCAGAGCCCCTCATGTGCAGCCGCAGTGACTCAGGTGGGTCCAGCTCCATCTCGCTCGCAAATGGGGTTGGGAGACGAAGGCGTCGGCGAGGCGGCCGGCGCAGCCTCACGAAGAACTCACAAGGGTCATCCCCAACATGGCCCTCCATGGGAGGAGGAGCTGCTGGCGGAGGCGAGACCGACGCGCCGCCCCGTCCTCCTCTTCCACGGGCGCCTCGGCCTCGCCCACGGCCTCGCCCCCTTCCCCTCCCCCTCGCAGCTGGCTCCGCCACCGTAGGAGCAAGGGAAGGAGGGATGCGCTGTCGAGCGGTGACCCTCGCTGCCACCGTTGAAGGACCAGAATTCCCTCTCTCCATGGCGAATGGGAGGAGGGGAGCAGAAGCTGAAGAAAGAAGGAGATGAAGGAATGTGGGATGCCATCCCTCCCATCCCGCTCTTTATAAAGGAACGGGGTGGGGCTCGGCCGCCCCGCTCAGCCAATCAAGACACGGAAGGCGCAGGGGACTGGGACCGGCCCGCTGCTCCAGCCCGCCGCGCCCCGGTTTTCCGCCTCCACCGTTCGCCACCCCAAGCGCATGGGGGCCGCGCGGCGGGCGTGCTGGACCGAAGCGATGGGTGAGGCGACCCCTCCCCGCCCCGTGATCGTGGGGAGTGGACGCCTTGAAGACCCCGCTTCGGCCCCATTCAGTAAAGAGGCCGCGCCTCCACGCCTCCCTCCGTTTCAGGGGAGGACGCGCACTACCTCTTTATTACGACGTGACGCATGCGAGCAGAGCTCAGCCCCGCGCATGCCGCCCATGTCACGCCCACGCCTCCCCACGCCAAGCCACGCGCAGAAAGCATGGGAGCGCAGCGCGTGAAGGAAACTTACCGCGGTAAAAACCGCCCCGCCTGCCCGCGCACCATTTTTGGGCCTGGCCCAATAACGTGTCGCGCTTATGTGTGGCCCAGGGGCTCCAGTCGGTGTACAAAAAGAGTGGTACACTCTTTGTACCCCCATGGCTGCGCACGGGCAGTCTGAGCCACGGGCGCTGCCGCACCAAGCACGGCGAGGAAGGTGAAACCAAGATAAGACCGAAGCCGAAGAGGAGCGGAACGACGCCAAGACCAAGACCACAAAGAGCAAGGGGGGAAGCGGACTCCCCCGGCAAGGTCCTTGCCGGGGAGCGGTTCTAGCAGGCCCGGCAAGACCCTTGCCGGGGCAGCTCACCCCACGCCTACGGAGCGAGTCACCCTTGAGTCCACTACCCCCATGGGGCAAGGATTTGGGAGACATCCCCGTGGTGGCATGCAGTTCTTTGTGAAGACATTCAAGATCAGATACACACTTGAGAAGATGATGATCCTTGGCGGGATCCCAGCCAAGAAGAACCACAAGTCCCCGGCAAGAGCCTTGCCGGGGATGACAGCAAGCGCCGCGGCAAGACCCTTGCCGGGGCCCCGGCAAGGCCCTTGCCGAGGACACCCGTGGGGCCACCATCAGGCCAGCAACAGTCGCACCTGCACCGCCGTTCGCATGCAGCTGCCAACCCAACCAGTTGGGCAGGCACCTGCGTGGCGGCATGCAGATCTTCGTGGAGACCCACCACTGCGCCACCTCAGCTGCGTGCCTGCCTACATGGCACCACGAGCACCGCTGGCCAGGGCACGTGTCGACACCAGAGGGAGCGGCGACGGACGGGACGGGACTCTCCCCCGACCACGATAAAGTAAGGACACCTAAGTAGGGCGCATTAAATGTGCCTTGTCATGTAATACGAGGGATAAACTCGCATTACTGTACCCTTTCCACCTCCTGTCTGCCACTATGGCAGCCCCTTTCCTATAAAAGGAGGCCCGAGGCGACCAGGAGAAGGATTCAACTTTTTGGAGCTCCTCACGCCCCATAGCTAGCTCAAGAACACAGATATACAATCCACCAAAGCAGGAGTAGGGTTTTACGCATCCTCGCGGCCCGAACCTGGATAAACGAATCGTGTGCTACCTGTTTAATCCGCTCTTCTCACGACCCCCGCGCCCCGCAACCACAGTAGGGATTCTTGTGATCCCATAGGTGTCGTTTCCCACCGACAATAGTACAGGCAATCGTTGGTACCAGACCGAACAACACCAAAATAACCAACCCTGGAAAATTAAGAAACCAGGTACTGAAGCTTAGGGCTCGCGTACGATGGCCAACTACGGCGAGCAGGAGCAACTGCTGGCGACCGCGAAGGCGGAGCCCCGGGAGTGTAGCAGGTGGGCGATGATCTGCCTCCTGGGATGCGGGGGCGTGACGCTTGTCGGCTTAACCATCTACCTGATGCACGACTTCGAGAGCGGCCATGCGCCTTTTGCCGTGCTCCTCCTCTCGCTTCTGTTCTGCACCGTGGGATTCTTACTTTGCGCTCTTTGCATTGTTCTTGTGTGTGAACAGTTCACCGGCGGCAATCCAGATTGAGACACGGGTGTAGATAGATTGTTGTCGCACTAGCTACCAATAGATTATCTTGTAAAATTACTTATCTGCACATGCATGCATGCGTCAATCAATGGAGATACTCCACTAAATTTTGCACCCGGCCGGTTGATGGATCTGTTCCGCCGGCCGCATTGCGTCTTCACTACTAGGGAAAACCTAGCAGTAGCGCTGGTTTTGTGCTTACTAATAGCGCGGGCAGGCGCGCTACTAATAAGGCGCTACAGCTATTGCTTAGCAGTAGCGCGTGCGGACGCGTGCCCGCACTCGCTACTGCTAGGACAAATAGCTGCAGCGTTTGTTCAATCCCACGCTACTGCTAATGTAACTACTGGCAGCGTGTTTTCTCTCCATCGCTACTAGTATTTTTTTATTTTTTTATTTTTAGTGTATTTATGCGCCATCGTACAAATATTGGTACAATACCAGTTATGAGGTTTACATCATTATGTCCATAACAGTGTGTCAATGAAGGTGGATTAGGTTCAAGTGGAGGCAATATGTGGTGCATGTCAAAAGTATACTACTAATCCAAACTTGATCTAGTTTGGACTAGTAGTACTTTCGATGTGCCCCCCATGTTGCCTCCACTTGAATCTAATCCGCAAGCACAACCTATTTAATCATCATTATAGTCATTACCACCAATAGTATTTATTTAATCACCACTAACACTAGCTAATAATAATCATCATAGTCATTACCACCAACACTAGCTATTTTATCATCATAGTAATAGTGTAGCACATCATCATCCTCAAACTCATTTCTAGCTAGCTAATCACTCCTGCTGCTCACTCTTAGGTAAAATAACATAAAACATGTGTAGCTCTCCTCCTTGATCAAGTTGGAGCATGCAGATGAACATGTCTCCTAATCGTGGGTAGCGCATCTGTTTGTTGCCCCCTAGTACTTCTCTGCGCTCCCCCATCACATATTTGGTCCAGTCTTGCACTATTAAGCATCCGTCGCTGATCTTGAATGCACTAAAGTAATCTGTAGGATATCTTGGCCGTAAGCTAATAATACTCATGGTACCTTTAGTCTCGATCCTATAAGGCACAACATTCATCGGGAGTCCCTGTTGAAGAACATCGTATGGTAACATACTTAGCAATGAAGTTTAGCTTCAAAAATAATGTATGGAAAAGATGCACTGAGGACAAATAGTAAAAATCTTACTGTCGGTGTCAAAACCGGCGGATCTCGGGTAGGGGGTCCTGAACTGTGCGTCTAGGCGGATGGTAACAGGAGACAAGGGACACGATGTTTTTACCCAGGTTCGGGCCCTCTCGATGGAGGTAAAACCCTACTCCTGCTTCATTAATATTGATGATATGGGTAGTACAAGAGTTGATCTACCACGATATCGTAGAGGCTAAACCCTAGAAGCTAGCCTATGGTATGATTGTTGTTCGTCCCTACGGACTAAAACCCTCCGGTTTATATAGACACCAAGAGGGTTAGGGTTACATGTTGTCGGTTACAATGGTAGGAGATCTACATATCCAGACGCCAAGCTTGCCTTCCACGCCAAGGAAAGTCCCATCCGACACGGGACGAAGTCTTCAATCTTGTATCTTCATAGTCCGTGAGTCCGCCACGGATGATAGTTCGACTATCTGGACACCCCTAATCCAGACTCCTCAAGAGCCCTCGAACCAGGCTTCAATGACGACGAGTCCGGGCGCGCATATTGTCTTCGGCATTGCAAGGCGGGTTCCTCCTCCGAATTCTTCATAGAAGATTTTGAACACAAGGATAGTGTCCGGCTCTGCAAAACAAGTTCCACATACCACCGTAGAGAGAATAATCTTTACACAGATCTGCTGACGTATTCCGCGGCGTGACATCACACCACGGACAGGCCTTTATTCGAATCGTTTTTACTGTCCCACCTCAGCGCGTTTAGCGAGGAAGTTTCCTTGGCACGTCTTATCAAAGCGGAGATCGTGCCCCCTTATTCCGGGATTCTCATCAATACGGGCATGGGTAACCCAGTCGTGCCCGTTGGCACACCTCCTCTATCGAAGGCGAGTCCCGAACAGTCACGGGGAGGGCTCTTGGTATTCAACCTCTTTATAACGAGACCAAGGCCCGCTCCTTTCTTTCAATCTCAATCAAATCCGCCCCTCACCTCGAGTTCCAACAACCAAAGCTCCAGATTCAAGTGCTTCGGACCTTCGACGATGTCCGGTTCCGACCTGCCCGGCCGGTGGATGACTTCCTCCATCACGGAAGAAGACGTGCTAAAGCTGAGAGACGCCAGGTATCTAACCGGCGAAATTTCGCATAGGCTGCCTGCCCAAGGACTGGTTATTCCCACTCCCGAGCCTGGTGAGAGTGTGGTGTTCGTGTCCCACTTCCTTCGGGGTTTAGGCTTCCCGACGGACCCCTTCGTGAGGGGGCTCATGTTTTATTATGGGCTGGAATTCCATGACTTGGATCCGGAGTCCATCCTCCACATCTCATCGATCATTGTCGATGGAAGCCTTCCTCCGCATTAACCCTCACTTCGGATTGTGGATCAAGACCTTCAAAGTGGAGCCAAGATGATCAAGGGCAGCAGGCAGAGTGCGGAGGGGCTGTTATAAGCAAGAATGCTGACGCTCCATGGCCCGAGGGCTCTTTTCAAGAGGAGCTCAGTCTATGGCAACAAGAGTGGTTTTATATCACCGCTCCCAGGGGCACCAAATGGGTGGCGCCACCTGCCTTCCGCTCAGGTCCTCCACTGCGGCTAGCATCGTGGGTCAATAAAGGGCTTGACTGGGGGCCGTCCAAGGACGTACCTCTGTTGCAGGGCCGTATTCGAGACCTCCTAGAGAGAGAGATCAATCTGGTCGTAGTAGCGCAGGTCATGCTGATTCGGCGCCTCCTGCCCTGCAAACGTCGCCCCCTCCGCCTGTGGGAGTTTAATCCGGAGGGACCACGAGCTCTCCAACATTTTATGGGCGCGACGCCCGTGGAGATGTATAAGCTGTTCTTCGGATCACAAGAGATGTGTCCGGACTTGACCGAGGACACAGGTCTAAGCTGCAATCGCCCGGATACTCAAGTAAGTAGTCATGTACCCGGACACGCTATCCGTACATTTATCATAAACTTGCCTTTAAAAGAGTTGTCCCTTGAACAGGAGTGGATAGCGAAAGCAAAGCTGATAAGGTGTCTGGCCCCCCTCCCTGAGACCACGCCGGATTCCGTGTTAACCAGGATGCTGGAGGCCGCGCCTTTGGAGGAGTGCAAAGGGGGGAACAGGGAAGTTACTGCCTCCGCGAAGGAGGCTATCAAGAAAGGAGGGATCGAGAATCCCTCTATTCAGGGGGAGAAGAGGACCGCCTCTGAAGATCCGGAGACCAAAGCCACAAAGCGAGGGAAGAAATTTTCGGCAGAGGGTCCTGCGCCGGGAGGTGTTTCGGCCGCATTATTTCCCCAAGGAGATCAACCCTCCAGCGAGACGTAAGTAGAGAGGGGAGTTTTAAAACAAGAGATGTCCCCGTTTTATTTCTGAAGATAACCGAAATTTTACCTTGTGGTTCGGATCTCAGCCCTTCTCAGCAGAGCTCATCTTCGGGTGATCTTCGTCCGGAGATGATGGAGAGCGAAACGCCTCCACCTGCCGTACCGTCATGCGAGGCGGGCAAGCCTAAGGTGTCGTCGCGGGGCTAGAAGTCCGTCGTATGTCCCCTCAAAGCCCTCTGCGTCCGGCCTTCGAAAAAGGCCATCGGATGAGTCCGGCACCAACTGGTGTACGGTCGGAGGAGTTGAAGGATCTGCTCGGGCGAGCGTCTATCTCAGAAGATCACCGTGCATTAATGGGTACGGTGATTGAAAGAATTTCATCCGCTGAGAGCGGATTGCATGAGGCCGTCAAAAGTTTACTGACGGGGTTTGATGTACGCAAAATAATGTACCTTCTGACAGTTTTGCATATAGAATGCGCCCTGTATAGATAGTAGCCCCTGAGACTCGGTACGTTATCAAAAGTGACAGCGCGCCGAGGATCATAATCTCAGTTATAATATGTCGCCTTTCCTATGTAGGTATCGGAGCGTCCGGTGGCCAGCCGGACTGATGAATTTGCCGAAATGAAGCGGCAACTTGACGTGGCGGATGCGGACATCGCGCTTGTCAATAAGCGGCTTGACGAGTCACAAGGTATGCAACTTCTCCGCGGACACCTGGTAAGGGAGCTTGACGCCCATGCCTTACAACATGTATGCTTAATGCAGATGGTGCCGCTGCTATGGAGAACCTTCGGGTGGAGCTCGCCCGAGCCAAGGAGCAAGCCAGGAAAAGTGATGCGGCTGCCTTAAAGGCGGCCGAAGAGCTAAAAGACGAACAGGCTGCTCACTGCCGAAGCAAGAAGGAAATGGCCGAGATGGCCGTGAAGTTGAAGAATGCTACCGACTGCTGCGAGTTTCTTGAAAAAGAAGGTCGAGCGGAGCAAGAGGACCTGAAAAAGTCCACCACCGAGGCCAAGGATGCTCGCTCCGCGATGAGAGCTATAAAGGAGGAGCTACATCAAGCGGGGGATATCGCGGCTGGAAAGCCCTTTCTGCTGCGTAGGAAGTTCACGGATCCGAAATATGCTCAGTTGGACCGGCTGTGGGGTGCGGAGGATGCTTATCTGGACTTAGCGGCGAGTGCCGCGGACGCGGTCGAGCACTTCCGAGGTCAAAAGGATCACGGAATGGAAGAGCTGTTTTGGTCGCAGTTCCGTAATCCAGAGCGTCCACTTCCATTAACCGATCGGTTAGCCGAATGGGCTGAGCTGAATAGGTTGTCCGGACTTGCCATGAAGGTTGTCGTGACTCATTTGTGGCCGAGAAGGCCCGAGCCGAGGAGTTATTTTGGCTTGGTGCAGCACTTCCTTGGTGCGGTGCCGCATATCGATGCAATGAAGCGGTCGGCATGCATGAGGGTGCGCGGATGGCTCTTGCCCGTGTCAAGACATATTGGGCGGAGATGAAGGCCATCGACGTTGCATCCCAAGATTCGGACGGAAGCCGATTGCTTGTCGAGCGCTATTTTGAGAAAGTCATGCAGGGCGCTCGTTTAATAGAGATACAGTGCTCGAAGGATATTATGTTCGAATGACATGTATGATTTGTGAAACAATGTTTCAATAGAATATAAGAGCTTTTTATATTTGTGCATTCAAGTAGTAAGATACCTCATGTGCGGCCGTTAATGTATATGTGTATATAACCTGAAAGATGGCAGTCTTCGGCTTCAGCCCCCATGCACATAATGCGGGGGTGTTTGCAAAAAGGCGCATTTTCACACTTAATCCAATGTCTTGGTCCTATAAAGGAGGTTATAGCGTAGCAAACTAGGCAACCGGACTATAATGCTTTATCACTTTCACTTAGCCATAGGAGTTCGATGGTGGGGCTACTATACAGCCCCTAGGGGCACCACGCTCTCCCGAATTCGGGGCGCATATGTGCCTGACCAGGAAACGGTCCTTCGTTAATGTGGAGGAATTCTAAGCATTCCGGTGGGTCATCGAGTGGTTGACCAGTCTCACGCTATATCATGACAGTCAGTTTTCGGCTTTCTCTACTGAGGTGCTCACCTGGCCGAACCGGGGCACAATCGCAGTAGTTCTCCTGGTGCCGCGTTAGTCGATAGAACGGAATGTAAGGCAGCAAAACACAGGAGCTGGGCAAACCCAACATTTGACCAAAGACATGATTCGGAGCTGATGCATATAAGGCCTAACTCGAGACGCCGAACACTCCCTAAGGTATTCGGTCTTTATGAAAACGGGCCGAACAACGCCCTTGTTAACAAGCCCCTGGTGTCCAGGTACGCGCAAAATTCTGACGCGGCCGATGCCAAAACGCCAGCCTCCTCCTCGGTTACATCAAGAAACCAGGGGATGTGTATCAACAAGAGACAGTAAAAAAGGTTTACGCAGGGTCTTAATCTGAAAAGAATCCTTGCAACGGGTCCCTACTGCACGCTCAAGGCTTGTGTCTCCGTTGTGCCGTATCCTGGACGGGTGTAGCACGGTGTTCATCTGTAAAAGAGAGGAACTTAGTTGAAAAAAGAACGTCCGAAAAATGTACTTTATATTAAATAAACATAGTACGATTCAAAAAATGAACAAAATTGAGCTTTATGGTCTCTTGTGGTACATGCGTGGAGCCCCTTGTACAGGGGTATGCGGCTAGTAAGCTCCTGTATGTTTACGCCGGACTCGTCTAACCGTGTCCGAGGTATGGACGACCTGTTTGAGTGCTTTGATTAGCGAAGCCGGATTAATGTGTGGCTGTCAAGGCAGTCTCACATTCTTCCGTGCTCGAGGAACGCTCAATATTTCCTTTTAGTGAGATGATGCCACGTGGACCGGGCATTTTAAGTGTAAGAGATGCATAATGCGGTATTGCGTTGAAGCGGGGGAAAGCTTCACGTCCCAGTAGTGCTTGATAGCTACTTTTAAATGGGGCGATGTGGAAGGTTAACTTTTCGCGACGGAAGTTGTCGGATGAGCCGAACACAACTTCTAGCTGTAGGGAGCCCGTACAATGGGCATATGGGCCTGGCATTACCCCTTGAAAGGAAGTGCTGCTATGGCGAATTTCGGCTGGGTCTATCCCCATTCTGCGGATTGTGTCGTCATATAGCAGGTTTAGATCACTGCCGCCGTCCATTAGGACTTGTGTAAATTGGAGTCCATCGATTATAGGATCTAATATCAAGGCAGTCCATCCTGCGTTCCGGATACTTCTGGAGTAATCCTAATGGTCGAAGGTGATTGGTTTTGACAACCAGTGTCGGGACTCCGCTGGGATAGACCGTGCGGCGCGTATTTCAATGGGTGCCGCTCTGTTTTTCCCTTTTGTCACTTGAAGTGAGTTTACTGTTTTGACCTCTTGTGGGAAATTCTTTTGTTTTCCGGTGCTCTGCTTGTGGGGTTCGTCATCGTCCTCACTTGGTGTGTCAAGCCCCTTGTGTTCGGCGTTGAGTCTGCCGGACTGCTTGAAGACCCAACAATCTGTGGGTATGGTTTGCGTGCTTCCGGAGTACTGTGGATTTGGCATATCTTGTCCAAGATTTTATTTAAGTTGGATAGCTCGTTCCTGTTATCCTTAAGGGGCAGTTTTTTATTATTCTGCTGAGAGCTTTTGAATCCGGCGTTGACTGTCGTGCTCTTCGGGTTGTTTCCCTTCGTCCGGCGCTGGTGCTTGCTGCGTCGTGGTTTCCCATTTCCATGCCTGACTTCGGATGTACTTGGGTCGCTGGTACTGCATCTTGCCAGCCAGCTATCCTCTCCCGCGCAAAAGCGGGTCATGAGGCCTGTTAATGCGGCCATTGTTCTCGGCTTTTCCTGGCCAAGGTCTCTGGCGAGCCATTCGTCTCGGACGTTGTGTTTGAAAGCTGCTAAGGCTTCGGCGTCCGGACAGTCGACTATTTGGTTCTTTTTGGTGAGGAACCTGTTCCAGAATTTGCGGGCTGACTCTCCGGGCTGTTGAGTTATGTGACTTAAATCGTCTGCATCCGGAGGGCGGACATAAGTCCCCTGAAAATTTGCCCGAAACGCATCCTCGAGCTGTTCCCAACTTCCAATCGTATTTTCGGGGAGGCTTTTGAGCCAATGCCGGGCTGGCCCTTTGAGCTTGAGGGGTAAGTATTTTATGGCGTGGAGGTCATCTCCTCTAGCCATGTGTATGTGGAGGATATAATCCTCAATCCGCACTCTGTGGTCTGTTGTTCCATCGTATGCCTCTATGTTTACGGGTTTGAATCCCGCTGGAAATTCATAATCCAGCACCTCATCGGTGAAACATAGGGGGTGTGCGGCACCCCTTTTTATGGGTGTGCCATGATGTTCGAATACTCGACGTGTTGCATTGCTTTCTATAGCTTGTTTTCTTGGCCCATAGATAGACCTGACTGGGCCATCCTTTTGGTGCGAATCCTTATGCGGATCGCGTGCCGGCTTGTGTGCGGTGCCGCTTGCCGCTCTATGTTTGCCATGTGGTCGTCTATCCGACCGGGCGGCCTCTTTGTTCTTTGATTGTGGGGGCTCTATGGCCTCCTCATCGAATTCGGGCAGTAGTTTGCGCTTCGGGTAGCTCTTTGTTTGGCGACTGTCGCCGTATTTGTCTGCGGTGTTGAGTACTTTGCTCCATCTGATTCTGAGTGCATCTTCCGCTGTTTTGAGCTTCCGCTTCTTCTTTTTCAGGCCACGTGCAGTGGCGACGAGCCTTTTGTGGAGGTTCTTCTGCTCCAACAATTTGTCCGGTGTGAGATCGTCCGGACTGTTATCTTCCCCTGGGACGGATTGTTTATCCAAGTTATCCTGTTCGGATGGTTGCTCGATGGAATGTTCGTCGTCCACCGATTCGCCCTGCTCTATGGCTGGGTCTGTATGGATGCTGTCTTTGTCGAGGCGGGACTTTGAGCAGCGCTTACGTCGCCGTTTTGGCTGCTTTTCGAGGGAATTATCCTTCGTAGCGTCCCGTTGTTCCTCGTCGTCGCTTCCTTTAGGTGTATCCACCATATATACATCGTGAGATGAGGTGGCTGTCCGGTACCCTATAGGTGCCGGTTCATAATTATCTCCTGCATCGTCGTCCATACCGTCGATGTCTTCGGAGTCGAAATCGAGCACGTCGTTTAAATTTTCGACAATGGCTACGAAGTGGGTGGTGGGTGGGCGTCGAATTTCTTCGTGGTCCGCATCCCAACCTTGCTGACTATAGTCCGGCCAGGGCTCTCCTAATAAAGAGAGAGATTTTAGTGAATCCAGGATGTCGCCAAAGGGTGAGTGCTGAAAGATGTCCGCGGCAGTGAATTCCATGACCGGCGCCCAATCGGATTTGATTGGCAGGGGCGCGGAAGGTTCGGAGTCCGGATAGGAGTCCGGCACTTTGGAGTCACGAGCTTCGCAAAGGACAGGGATGGTGGTCGGCTCAATCGCCTTAGGGATCGCAGCCCCCGAGGCGGTGTCCAGCCACTCGTCCTCGATCAGCGAAGTCGGCTCCGAGCTAAGGGTCGGAGCGGACACTGGTGCGGCCTCCAGGGCACTGTTCGGTGGCAGAGCTAGATCGTGCCCATCGAAGCATTGCGGCGCGCTTGGCTATGGCTTGAATCCGTCGAAGATCAAGTCTCCGCGGACGTCGGCCGTGTAGTTCAAACTCCCAAATCTTACCTGAGGGCCAGGGGCGTGGCTTTCGATCTGCTCCAGATGGCCTAGCGAATTGGCCCGCAGTGCAAAGCTGCCGAATATGAAGATCTATCTGGGGAGAAAAGTCTCACCCTGGACCGCGTCGTTATTGATGGGTGAAGGAGCCATCGGGCCTAAAGGTGACGACACAGAGGAGCTCTCAATGAAAGCACCAATGTCGGTGTCAAAACCGGCGGATCTCGGGTAGGGGGTCCTGAACTGTGCGTCTAGGCGGATGGTAACATGAGACAAGGGACACGATGTTTTTACCCAGGTTCGGGCCCTCTCGATGGAGGTAAAACCCTACTCCTGCTTGATAAATATTGATGATATGGGTAGAATAAGAGTAGATCTACCACGAGATCAGAGAGGCTAAACCCTAGAAGCTAGCCTAAGGTATGATTGTTGTTCGTCCTACAGACTAAAACCCTCCGGTTTATATAGACATCGAAGAGGGTTAGGGTTACACAGAGTCGGTTACAATGGTAGGAGATCTACATATCCGTATCGCCAAGCTTGCCTTCCACGCCAAGGAAAGTCCCATCCGGACACGGGACGAAGTCTTCAATCTTGTATCTTCATAGTCCAAGAGTCCGGCCACAGATGATAGTTCGGTTATCCGGACACCCCCTAATCCAGGACTCCCTCACTTACCATCCTTCCTAAATAGATGTGACCGTAGTTCATTACGAACACTATTGGTCGCACGTTTTCAGTACTAACATTTCTAAATGCAGGAAGAAAATTTGTCTTGACAGTATCAAGATCCGCAAGCCATGAAACATAATGACTTAGCTCCTCGCAGTTGAGTTCAGCCCCGGGACAGTAGTAGGTCCTGTCTACCAAGCGCTGGACATGTTTGCTTGCACCGAAATAAGCTGACAATACAAATTAGTTGTCAACTATTTTTGAATAAACAATATCAAAGACATAAATATGGTTGAGAAACTTACATAATGGTATAACTGGAGGCGTTTGCACATCGACCCAGATGTCGGTATTACCTCCAATATCATCTTCCGGACGAATATCAAAGGTGATAACCATATCAGGCTCAAATGCATAAGTCTTGCATAGTGCTCGCCATGTTTTGCATCCAAAATAGGTGTAGTCGTCTGAATTGTATAATTTTATGTGGAAAATATAACCATGCTCAGTCTTCAAGTAAACTTTCTTTACCTCCATAGTATGACTGAAACCTATCTTATCCAATACAAAAACTCTTGCATGGCAGGGGATACGCTAGTAGAATAATAAAAAATATAAGTTGAAGCAAATGAAGCAGATGTCATGCTTAATTACGAAAAAAGTCTTGTCGTTGTGACTTACTATATCCACTTCGAAGTTCTCGTCCAGCTTGATGCTGAAGCGCCTATCATCATCTAGGAAGATTCCACAAAGTCAGCGCTCGTCTTCGCACTACTTGCAAATACCAAAATCCTTTTCGTCGTCAGACATTTCCTACGTTCATAGTTAAAACATTACTTGAAAATCGATCGAAGACAACTACCAGGATACTCAACACACAAATCTGAGGCACTCGATATTTCCTAAATATTCTGGCACAAGTCATGCCAAAATTCACGGAAAAATCCGGCATGACCTTTGCTAAAATAGGACATATCGAGCGCGTGAAATTTGCCGGAACGGAAATGAATCAACACTCCGGTAAAACATAGGCCACTCGGAGGTGTAACCTGCAAACATGACCGGCCACTTGGATATTGAGCAACACAAGATATACATTTCAAAATATCTTATAGGACTCAATTTAGCATGCATTCAATAAGAAAAATTAAATCATCTCATGCGTCCGTACATCGTCGAATATTATCACTAATACATCCCGAATAGTGTCATACATATAACATCACTAATAAAACTAAAAGCCTAGCACACGACGGGTATCGGCGCGGGCGGTGGACACCCACAGAGAAGGAACCATCACGGGATCATAGCTCCAGTGAGATCCCTGGAGAACCTGCCAGGTATTGGAGAACCTGCCAGGTATTGGAGAACATGTGCTCCAACGCAAACAAGTAGCGACGGACGTGCGCGTCCTCCTCACTGACACGGTGACGCACCACCTCCGCGGAGTCCTCGAGCCTCTGGACCGTCACTGGCCCACGCGACCGCCACCAAAGAAGGTTCGGTCAACGACAGGCTGGCTCCTCACCAACCTGCGCCCCCCGGTAGGTAGCGCCTCCAGTACCACCCGGCGGAGCCAGGTCCGGACATGGCCCATCTCGTCAAGCAGGTGTAGTCCTCCGCCCGACTCGGCAGCGAGGATCTTGAGATAGGCATCATCCACGTCGATGCGGGAAAAAATGCTTTAACTAAAAAAATAGCACAAAGTTCTTACTAACTAGTTCTATTAATTCAACTAGTTCTTACTAAAAATAAACTTATTATAAATAAAAATAAACTAGTACCTAATTAGTACCTAGTTCTTACTAACTAATTAGTACCTAGGAACTACTGCCCTAATTACCATCTAATTTGAAGAACCTAGGGGTGGAAAGTGGTAGCGGCTATTCCAATTATCCAACTATAAAGTGAAATAAGTGGTCAAATTTTACTCGTTTTATGATTCATCTTAGAAATTTGATTCGTTTCCACCCTTACATGTATGCATCTGGCGCAGGGACACATGCGTGTTTATATAGCACAATAGGATACATCATCGGCAGGTTGTTGTAGACTTGACCCATCCTCCAAGCCATATGTAACTGCATCTAGTGCCCCTTAGTGATTTTGGTGTCTTGAAGACTTATAGGTTAAGGGACTAATGCGTTTGTGAGTGTACACAGGTCTATAAGCCTATGAGGAGTTTCATATTTACAGAGAAAGTCTGACCCCTAAAAATGAAGTTCTTCGACTGAAGACTTTGATATTCTGAAGACTTTCTGAAGACTTTGAAAGTGAAGAAATTTGTGTGACCTTGAAGACTTGGTATTCATTTGAGGAACATGAAGCGTGAAGACTTTTGTTTTCGTAGTTTCGTTTTCTCTTTCTTGAGTCATAGGAAACACCGTCTTTGTTAAAGGGGGTCGAGGAAATACTAAGGAAAAATTTCCATGTGATGCTCAACTCAAAATCCTACACCTACCAATCCCTTCGAGTGAAGCCTTTGGAAATCTCATACAGTTCAGTCAATTTCTTCAAAGGATGTGAGACGAAGTTCTTTTGGTCGCCGAGAATTTGTCCTGACCGAGGAGTTAGGAATTCGCCAAAGGTCGGATTGCCTACACAGTGAGGAACATGATAGCCCCGAGGAATTTGAGAGTCAAATTTCCGGCGATTCTTTGTGCTCTTGGCCAGCTGTCCCGAAATATCTTATCCACCTCACGGTCATTATCATTGAAGGGCATATATGTCTTATCATGTCGGGCTGCTCCCTAGGCTATAAATAGCCGCCCCCTTCAACCACTAGCTGGTTGGCTGCTCTGAGAGAAACTGACACCTGTCAATTGAGATCATCTCATCCTCCGAGGACTTTGAGCGAAAATCATCGAGTGAGGAAAACCCAAAAACCGAACCCCTACAAACCCAAAGTGATTGAGCATCACTGAAGAAATTGATCCTGAGTGGATCCGACGCTTGTTACCTTTGAAGATCTGTGCTTCTTCCGCACGGTTAGGCGTCATGGTCTAGAAGCATCCAAGAGGAATTTGTGGATCACCGAGTGACCGAGTCTGTGAAGGTTTGGAAGTCGCCTGAAGACTTACCACGAGTGATTGGACGAGGTCTGTGTGACCTTAGTTCAAGGAGAATACGGTGAGTACTTGGTGTCCTGAGCTGCGTGCTCATCGACTGGGTGTCCGGGACTGTGTGTCCTCGAGTTTAAATACTCAGCCGCTCCAACCAGATGTACAACTGAGACAGCAGTTGGAACTGGTCTACCAAACCATTGTCTTCACCAACCTATCTGGTTCTATCTCCTCAACCCATTCATTTCCTCATTACTGTGTTGAGTGTTTGTTCATATCTGTGTTTGAAGACTTTGACTGAAGACTTTCTCAATTTCCTCAGTTCAATTTCTTCAGTCTGTTTGTCTTCATCTTGTGTTATCCTGTGACTACGCTTTCTGTACTCTGTGATTGTCTTCATTTCATCATGATGACCATGCCTGTATTCTGCTATGCTTACTTCTGAGTACTTATTCCGCTGCAAGTAGTTCTTCGCTAAGGAATTTCCTCACCGGAAAATTCCTCAGTGAAGAATTCATAAAAACCGCCTATTCACCCCCGCCCCCTCTAGTCGATATAACGCACTTTCAATTGGTATCAGAGCAAGGTACTCCCTTGTTCTGTGTGATTTTGGTTTAACCACCTGGAGTTTTAGTTATGTCGACCGCAGGTATGATCAAGGTCTCGGTTGGGTGTCCTACCTTTGATGGAACGGACTACCCCTACTGGAAGAACAAGATGCGAATGCATCTTGAGGCAATTGACAACGATCTCTGGTATGTTGTGGAAAATGGTGTTCCCTCTGTCTCACCCTCACTGAACGCTACGGATGTGAAGAGACTCAAGCAACTCAATTCTTAAGCGAAAAATATCATATGTGGCCATCTGAGCAAAGGACAGTATGGAAGAGTGAGTGCTTTGGAAACTGCTAAGCTTATCTGGGATAGGCTTTCCAAAGTAAATGAAGGAGTCTCAACTCAGCGTGACTCCCGAGTTGATGTTCTTTGGAATCTCTTCAACCGCTTCAAAAGACTCGACAATGAAAATGTTCAACAAACCTTCGATCGCCTCACTGACATCTCAAATGAGCTTCAAGCACTTGGTGCCACTGACATCACAGACCATGAGGTGGTGAAGAAACTGTTGAGATCACTTGATTCCTCATTTGATACTCTGGCACTGATGATACAAGAACATGCTGACTACAAGTCTCTTGATCCCGCTGATATCCTCGAAAGGCTAAACACTCACGAGTTCCAGCTTGCTGAAAAGAGAGATCTCTATGGTTCGAGCTATGGGAAACCACGTGCCCTGAAGGCCAAGGTTGTGTCTGAATCTGAATGTGAGGATTCTGGTAGTAGCCTTGGTGATCCTGAAGAATTGAGCCGGGAGCTAGCACTGCTCGTGAAGAAATTCCAGAAGTTCTCAAGACGTGGGCGCTTTGGAAAATCCTCAAGAAGCAGTGATTCCTCATCCAGTGACTATAAGAGAAGGCTATGCCACAAATGCAAGAAACCTGGTCACGATATTCAAGATTGTCCTCAGTGGGAAAAGGAATTAAAGAAGAAGAAATACAAGGATTACAGTTCTGATGATGCTAAGAAGAAGAAGAAATCGTCAAAATCTTCATCATCAAAATCCTTGAAGTCTTCATCTCACAAGAGGAGCAGCTCCAAGAAGGCTCGGGCATTCATTGGCAAGGAAATGGACTCTGAAGCTGAATCTGAGGAACATGAGGAAGAGGAGGCATCTGAGGAATCTGAATCTGGTTTGGCGAGTCTGGCTTTCGCTACTGCATTCGTCAGCAAGTCCATCTTCAACACTGAAGAAAACTGACCTCACCAACAAGCCTGACGAAGATAATGATGACTACGCTCCCACCTATTGCTTCATGGCAAAAGGTGCAAAGGTACTCAAATACACCTCCTCTGAATCTAATGAAAATGAATCTGATGAAGATCTCAAGCCCAGCTACTCTAAACTTGCTAAGATTGTCAGAAGCAAATGTAAGGCTTTGGAAAAGGTCCAAAACATGCTAGACAAAAGTGATGATATGTTGGGTGAAGAAATGGATCGCACTGAAGCCCTGACTGAAAATCTTCAAAGACTTCAGTCTAGGTTTGATAGCCTTCAAGGTCGTCATAACACTCTCTTATCTGATCATGAGAAACTTTCTTATGAATTTCTTCAAAGAAAGCAAGATCTTCAGAAGCTAAGAGTGAGTTATGAAGATCTTCAGAAGGAGCGCGATTCATTGCTAGCTCAACAAATCAGCGCTTCTCAGGATGAATTTGTTCCTCCATGCTTAACGTGCATTGAACGTGAATCTGCTAATTCTTCACCTGAATGTTCAAATGCTTCAACAGTTACAAATTCTTCACCTACCTCTGCTATCAATAATTCCTCATCTGAGGACATTGCTAGTATCACTGACGATGCAGGGCTGAAGGAATTGTACATGACATGCATGTACAAAAGCCTCAAAGGGCATCAGACTCTTTGTGATGTGCTTAAAAAGTAGATCCTCAACAGAAACCCTAGGAAAGAGGGTATTGCCTTTGAGAGGAAACTCAATGCTGATGGAACAAATTGGAAGCCTGAGCAGTACCCCGAAACCTCATGGGTTGCTGCAAAGGGCCCTCCAGTTGATCCATCTAACTTATCTGGCTTTACATGTGAATCTCCTCATTCTTCTGATGAGTCATTTGACTCCAACTATAAACTGTTCAAAAATCAGAATGGTGAAGTATTTGCTAGATATGTTGGCACTAACTGCAGGAACGGTCCTCCTATGAAGAAAATCTGGGTTCCCAAGAAATGCCTTGAAAGTCTTCAGGTGAATGTCCTCATGA
This sequence comes from Aegilops bicornis, assembly GCA_021605145.1. Taxonomy (NCBI): domain Eukaryota; kingdom Viridiplantae; phylum Streptophyta; class Magnoliopsida; order Poales; family Poaceae; genus Aegilops; species Aegilops bicornis. The sequence goes on from CM038670.1 coordinate 58,966,856, forward strand.
CACCACCTGTGAAGAATAGGAACCCCAGATCAAACTCTTCATATGGACAAATTCTTCATATGGATCCAAGTCCTCATACGGACCAAATTCCACACGTGGATCAAATTCCTAAAAAGGATCAAAGTCCTCATATGATTATCATCGTGCTAACAACTCTGTTTCGCAGGGTAGAGCTAAAGGCTATGAATATGTGCATTATTTTCAAACCATTATGTTCATAAGTCCTCTAAGAATTTCTCTGCTTATTCATATGCTTACCCTAACCCCTCTTATGTGAAACGAAATGGTTTGGCCTCTATGCCACCATTCTATTATGGTGCTCGCAGAGTGATGAACTCTTTGCCACCCCTTCAGATGTGGGTGGTGAAGAAAAAGAACTAATCTCTTCTGAGGTCAGGTCTCGGGCGTGCTTTAAACGTCTGAAGAATTTGCTGGGGACCTGACAAACTTGCCTGAAAGGACGCAGGCGAATCATGAAGAAATGAACTTTCATTTCACACGTCCTCCTACTGCTATATCTATTTTACTGCTTGATGAAATTCATCTGATGAACTTGATATCATATTCTTCACTGATGAAGTATATGAGATCGTAAGTTGCACTAATTCATCTGCAGGATGATCAACCCAAAGCCACTGAGTGGGTCCTCGATAGTGGATGTACAAATCACATGACTGGTGACAAGAATCTATTGATGGATGCTCCCTTATCACCATCACATCTGAAGCATATCATCTTTGCTGACAAAGGCAAAAGTCAGGTATTGGGTCTTGGTAAGGTTGCGATCTCTAAGGACATACACATGGACAAAGTCATGCTTGTTGAGTCCTTAGGATACAACCTCATGTCAGTCTCAATGCATTGTGATCTTGATATGGTTGTTGTCTTTGGCAAGTATCGCTGTGTTGTGATTATGGAAGTTGACCATTCCAAAGTCTTCGAAGGCTTTAGGAGAGGAGACTTGTATATTGTTGATTTCTCTCTGAGGACCACAACCAGCCATGTGCCTACTTGCAAAAGCTTCAGAAGGCTGGCTATGGCATCGATGACTTGGTCACGCAGGCATGAGGAATTTGCACACGCTTGCAAAGAAGAAGCATGTCATTGGCATTGAGAATGTCAAATTCCTCAAGGATCACTTGTGTGGAGCCTGTGAAGCTGGAAAAATGACCAAGGCCAAGCATCCAGCGAAGACTATCACGACCACTACTCGTCCATTCGATTTGCTTCACATGGACCTCTTTGGACTTAATCATTACTCAGCAGTCACTAATGATGCATCTCTATATGGCTTTGTTATTGTTGATGATTACTCTCGATACACATGGGTACACATTGTTAGTTACAAACATGAAGTGCAGGAAGTCTTCAAACGATTTTCCTTGAGGGCTTCAACCAACTTTGGTGTGAAGATCAAGCACATCAGGAGTGACAATGGAACTGAGTTCAAGAATTCTGGTCTTGATGACTATCTTGATGAACTTGGTATTACTCATGAGTTATCTGCTCCCTATACTCCTCGGCAAAATGGCGTCGTGGAGCGCAAGAACATAACTCTTGTTGAGATGGCTCGCACTATGCTTGATGAGTACAAAACGCCTCGTCGTTTTTGGATTGATGCAATTGATACTGCGTGCCATATCATCAACAGAGTATATCTTCACAAATTCTTCAAGAAGACTGCCTATGAACTCCTCACTGACAAGAAACCCAATGTGAGTTATTTCAAAATCTTCGGTGCTAAATGTTGGATTAGAGATCCTCATCACAATGCTAAATTTGCACCGAAAGCACATGAAGGTTTTATGCTTGGTTACGAAAAGGACTCGCACACCTACAGAGTCTTCAACACCGCTCTTCACAAGGTTGTTGAAACTGTAGATGTGTGGTTCGATGAAACTAATGGCTCGCAAAGAGAGCACCTACCTCCTATGATAGATGAACCAGCACCTGAGGATTCTATCAAGTTCAAGGCGACTGAGGATGTCATTCCTACTGAAGAATCTGCTGAAGAATTCATTCCAGGTCACGAAGAACGTCGAGCTGATGCACCTGAAGATAATGCTGAAGAAAATGGTGCTGAAGAAAATGCTGATCAAATTCCTCGACGACAATCAGCTCATCCTCGCGTTGCAAAAGAAGTGCAAGTTGAAAAGATCATCAATGACATTGAAGCACCAGGTCCTCTCACACGCTCAAAAGCTTCACATTTATCTAACTTTTGTGGGCACTATGCTTTTGTCTCTATCACAGAGCCCACTAAGGTACATGAAGTATTTCTGGAGCCGGAGTGGATTCAGGCCATGCAAGAAGAATTACATCAGTTCGAGCTCAACAATGTCTGGGAACTGGTCAAACGTCAAGATCCTCGCAAGCATAATATCATTGGCACAAAGTGGATCTACCGCAACAAGCAAGATGAAAATGGCCTTGTGGTGAGAAATAAGGCACGACTTGTAGCTCAAGGCTACACATAGGTTGAAGGAATTGATTTTGATGAAACTTTTGCACCTGTTGCTACACTTGAGGCTATTCGCATATTACTTGCTTATGCTAACCATCATGATATCATTTTATATCAAATGGATGTGAAAAGTGCATTCCTCAATCGTAAGCTTGAGGAAGAGGTATATGTTGCTCAACCCCCAGGTTTTGAAGATCCAAAGAATCCCGACAAAGTCTTCAGACTCAACAAGGCCCTCTATGGCCTCAAGAAAGCCCCTCGGGCGTGGTATGATACCTTGAAGGAATTCTTCATGAAGAATGGCTTCACACCCGGTTCACTCGACCCCACTCTCTTTACTAAATCTTATGATGGTGAACTATTTGTGTGCCAAATATACGTTGATGATATTATCTTTGGCTGTATTGACCAACGTTATAGTGATGAATTTGCCTATATGATGAGTGAAGAATATCAAATGTCTATGATGGGAGAGTTGAAATTCTTCTTAGGTCTTCAAATTCGTCAACAGCGCAATGGCATATTCATATCTCAGGAGAAATACCTCAAAGATGTTCTGAGGAAATTCGGCATGCTTTTGATCTCATTGGATATTCTGACTCAGACTATGCTGGTGATCGTGTGGACCGCAAGTCAACATATGGCACTTGTCATTTCCTCGGGCGATCTTTGGTCTGTTGGTCCTCGAAGAAACAGAACTGCGTATCCTTTGTCTCTGCGGAAGCTGAGTACATTGCTGCTGGCTCTTGTTGTGCTCAACTGCTGTGGATGAAGCAAACTCTCAAGGACTACGGCGTCAACGTGAAGAATGTGCCTCTCTACTGTGATAATGAGAGTGCCATCAAGATTGCTCACAACCCAGTTCAACACTCGAAGACAAAGCACATTCAGATTCGTCATCATTTTCTTCGTGATCATGTGTTGAAGGGCGACATCTCCATCGAGCACGTGAAGACTGAAGAACAACTAGCTGATATCTTCACTAAGCCCTTGGATGAGAAGAGATTCAGCAAGTTGCGGTGTGAGCTAAATATCTTAGAATCTTGAATGTTCTTTGAAAAGGACACACATCCCGACACTTATGCAAAATTGATGACTTAGATGTGCAACACATGAAGAAAGCGTTTTCTTCAATCAATGAAGAATGACACTCTAAGTATGAAGAAATTAATGAAGAATTTGATTCTCGTAACCCTACGACAATTGTAATGCGGTGTCTGAAATCATCATTCTTATACGGTGGGTCACGCCACCACCAAAGTTGAAAATCTTCAATTTGAGTTTTTCCTCAGTTTTGAAATTCTTCAGTTTTTCAAATTCTTCAACTTTGCAAAATCTTCACTGTTTCCGTCGTTTTTCTTCAATGGCTATATATATATATATATATATATATATATATATATATATATATATATATATATATATATATATGGGTTTATGTCATCTACAGCATTCACTTATGGTTATTTCCTCAAGTTGCATTTTCTGCTAAGTGAATGTGATCGGACCCTTCCCCTTCTATGCTATACTCAACCCAATCTATTCACAAATTCTTCATGTGCGTTCTATTTGAAACTCGTTCAAAATCTTCACTGTGTCCTTGTCAGCTGAACAAATTGCGAACGGAACTTTAAAACCAATCTTATCCAAATTTACGGTTTTGCCGCTCAAACCGTTCCGCATCCCACGATAGATTTATCTATTCACCCACGATCTAACGCAATCTCCACTTTTCAGTACGTGGGTGACAGATGTCAAGCGAATAAGAAGGGTCAGGGGCACGTTCGTCCCAAAATCTTCGGGCGAACAGTTTTTCACCTTGGCTATAAATACCCCCGCTCCCCTTCCTCACTTATTTTACTCTGCTCGACCGTCCTCACTCCCGCTCGAGCTTCTCAAACCCTAGTGCCGCCGCTACTCCATCACCGGTGAGGAAGAGCTTCACTGCCTCGACCTCGTCGCCGTCGTACTCGCGCCGGTTCCGGAAATCCTCACTCCGCCGCCGCCGTAGTTGTCTTCCTCCGCCGAGTTAGGGCAAGGAAGATCTAACCTGACGAACTTCACATCTGTTCTTCTCAGTTCGTCGTGTTCTTCACTTCGGGTAATTAAAAGTTACTTTTATTACTCGCTTTGATTCTCAAGCTTTCCTAAAAATCTTCAAAGGTGTTTATTCTTCAAATCTTCACACATATGAACACCTCGCACGTCATATGCTCTTGATTCGTTTCTCTAAGCAATGATTTTTCTTCAAGATTCCTCAATTGTGTGGATCCTTGATCTATACAACTCTGGAACCTAAGACAAAGAACGCTTAGTGAAATTCTTCAAGGCTCATCTGGTCAAATTCCTCAAACATGTCTTTTTGAAAAATCTTCTGAGAACGCATATGACCTCTCCAAATTCCTCGCAACTATACTCTGTTCACAGGTACTCATGTCCGCTGCTGAATCACTAGGTTCTCATCAACTTAACTCATTTGCAGCGTTCCTCGAAGAAAAGTTGCATACTTCTTCAGAGAATTCGATTGTTCAAATTCCTCAACTGAAGAATATGGCAGACGGAAAGAAGCCTCAGAAAGGAGGAAAGAAGCCTGAGGTCATGACTGCTTTCGAGATACCTGAGGACATTTATGCTGATTACTGCACACCTGATGAAGCCAAGTTTGGCAAGGAAAACAAAAATCAGCGCAAGGTGCGCATTCAGAGGATTGAACGGAGATGGGCAAGGGAATGGAGGGAATACAGGTATGTTACTCCAAAGTACATGAGGAAATTCGCCCTTAATCCTCCATGTCCAAGAGCTCCATTGGCACCTGGCCAAGTAGCTGACCCCACCAGCATCAAGCGTGGTGAGGATTTTCCTGAAGAATGGGCCAAGCGCCAAGCCAAATTGGCAAGACAAGCCAAGGAGGCTGTGAGGAAATTCAATGAGGATTCTGCTACTGTGACAGCCACTGAGGCAGCTGTTAAGCCAAGAAAATCAATGACAAAGAAGCCCGCACACAAGCCAAGTGCTTCACCAGCCGCGCCCTCACGGCCAATTTCCTCAGCAATGCACTCACGGCAAATTCCTCATACTACTCCTGCTCCACCAAAGTCCTCAGCAGCTCCCTCAAAGTCCTCAGCACCTGTGCATCTAGCCACGTGTCAAAGGACTGCAGGCTTCTCCATTGCCTCTGGTGTCTCAGCAAGTTCCTCAGCTGCACCAAATTCTTCATCAGGCCCCACACTGCTGAAGACCAAAGCAACAACTGGATGAGGTCCTCGGCCAAGTCCGAAGAAGAAACAGGTTGCATTCCATGCCATCTGATGATGAAGCTTCTGATGATGAACTTGCAGAAATCATCAGAGACAGACAAGTAAAGGCCGCTAGCGCCAAAGGCACATCTGTTCCACTGCTTTTGGATCCGACGAAAATCCTCGATTACATTGACCTCTGGCACAAGGATCCAGACACTCCTATGCCTGACTTTCATCTGACTCCTGGACAAAGTCATATGCTGACCCATTTCATCAGTGAAGAGAAATGGAAGTTTGAAAAGGCAAGACAAATCAAGAAAGCTCAATTCAGGAAGGAGAAGTTCCTGAAGAAAAATGTTGTCAGAATGACCCCTGAGGAACTTCTCAAGGTCCAAACTGAAATCCAAGCCCTCAGCAAAAAATTTGATGCTTATTATGCTGATTGGCAAGGAGCCAAAGTCATATTCATCAACCTGACGAAGAAATTCACAAATGTTGCAGCTCCAACGCAACAAGAAATTCCTCAGGCTGGAGCCTCTGCTCAGCCTGCTAAAGAACATGCCAGCACCGCTGATGACTTTTAGCCTGGTGATGACAATGCTAGTTCCAGGGCTGATGACTCCATTCCAGCCGCTGAAGAAATTGCCAGGGCATCCACTAGTGGTGCTCCTGAAGAAACTGAAGAAGTCAGGGCAACTGCATCAGTTGCGCCTGAGGAAATTCAACCAGATTCCTCAGCTCCTCCCGCGCCTACACCAACTTCAATCCTTCCATCTGCATCAGATGTGAAGAAGACCAAGGCTGCAGAGCAAGCTGCAGTGAAGAAAAGGAAGGCATCAGCTGCGTCGAATTCTTCGGCTGCGAAGAAAATGAAGCCAATGACCAGCTCATTTGAAAATCCTATTGATGTTGTTCCAATTTCCTCCATGCCATCAAAGGACCTTGTTCCTTTTGGTGAAGAATATGAGATCCCAAGCGGATCTGATGAAGAAAATCATTCTTCTGCTTCGTCAGAGCAGATTGATGAAGAAATTGAAGTGGATTCAATCCCTTCAACGCCAATCATTTCCTCGCATATGCCTCAGTTCACAGCTGAAGAGGCTGGTGTTGAGGAAATTGAAGATGAAGACGTGGATATTGGATGCACCACGCCAGTGGTGAATGACGACTTTTGGGACAGTCAGCATCTAAATTCACCACTCTTTACCCCAATCCAACAAATTCCTCAGTCGCCTGCACCAACAGTTCAACTGGGCTCTGCAGAAACTCATCCCACTCCCTCTGTGCATGAAGAAATTCCAGTTGCTAGTGCTGAAGAACCTGTTGCCGCTGATCCTCAGTCTGCACATGAAGAGGAACCATAAATTCCTCAGCCTGAAGAACCTGAGCTCGCGATCCCTGAGGTGGTGATGCAACTCACTGACACCCCACTGCCAAAGCCAAAGGATCCGTTCTCACGGAAGCAAAAGTTCAAGGCTGAAGACTTCTTTGGCGAGCATGTTTTCTTCACTGATTACAATCCTTATGACTTTGCTCACATAAGGAAGAGGCGTTTGTGGACTGCAAGCCAAGCCAACTTTTATTCCTCTGTGCTTTTCAACAAGGACAAAATCTTCGATCATGCACATATTCCTCATGTGGACATGGAATCTCTGCCAGGCTTTGAGCCAGTCCTCAGTGTTCTTCACGATGCAGGACTACTGAATTTCAGCACTGACATCTATGATTGAAATGAAGAACTCATTCTTCAATTCTATGCGACGCTGCACATCACAGGAGATTCTGAAGATGTGAACTCATGGGTGTTGGACTGGATGTCTGAAAATACTCACTACAAGGCACCAGCAACAGAATTGCTTCGTGTCCTTCCTCTCAGTCCTCCCCTTGACGGTGCATGTTGCATCTACAGTGAACCTGAACTGACAAATCACTGTATGCAAGTGCTAATGAAGCCATTGAAGCCAGGGCAGGCCCCACGAACCAAATTCCTCGTCAAGGAATTATTGTATGTGCCTCGGACTGTCTATCGCATTCTGATGAAGACAATGAGTCCTATCAAAGGCCACGACTCAAATGATGAAGAAGTCGTTGGCATCATGAAGAATATGCTTTTCAACATCATTCATGGCGTTCCGTCAACTTCCATGATTTCTTCATGAGGACTCGCGAACATTGCTATGTCACCATTTGAGCTGAAGCCTTATGCGCCTTGGATTATGAGATTCATCAGGGCAAGGTCTTCACTCAATTACAAAGCTGATACTCTGAACCACTGCAGCTACTTGCCTCCCATTGAAGTCCTCAAACGGACAGTTTCCTCAGCTGATGACAAAGGCAAGGCCGCTGCTGTGATAGATGAAGGCATTCGTCCATTGGATGGTCAATTTCGTAACGCAGCATCCTACTCCACCAATGACGACTCTGCCACACATGACTCTGCCGCCAATACCTCAGCCAAGCAAAATCCTCAACCTACAAAGACCTGTGGTGATGACTGATCGTGACTTACTCCTCAGTCTTCATCAGAAGGTTGATCGCAATCACAAATGGGTCAAGCGTTAGTTTGGTTCAATTCTTCGCAACATGACCTCAACACACAATGCAGTGAAGAAAAACCAATACTACCTTCATGAGATCTTGAACCGCACCTGGGCTGTTCTTACTCATGTCTATAGCGCAGAAGAACTGGAGATGATGGGTCTCAAGGAAGAATTTGACTGGTCTGCACCTCCGCCGAAGAAATTCAAGAGGGTCAAGGTTCCTCCATTGGTGGCCAGCTCTTATTCTTCATCGCGCGACACTGATGAAAATGAAGACTTGGACGACACTGCGGTAGGCCCTACTACCACCGACCCCGACAACGCTGGCGCTCCTCCATCAACTTGATATTCTTCAGGGGCATTAGTCCTCAGTTTTGATCCTTTTGGTCATTCGATGAAAAAGGGGGAGAAATTTGAGTTAGTCTTCAAGCAGGTCTATTATATGGGCGTTTTTTTGCTAAGTTACAACTCTCGTTCTTCTGAAACTTTTATTGGATCGAGTTGTAATCTTAAACCCGATGGTGCTCTGATACTTTGATGTGTTCCTCTGCATGCTTATTCCTCGCTATGTCAATACACGCATGCTGAATTACATCAGTCACCATATTTCAGCATGCATTTCAAATTCTTCATATTATATGTCAAATGCGTGTATGAATTAATAGATATAGGGGGAGATCTCCATGATTCAACTCTTCAAATGTGCATTGCCTCAAAAGCAAATTCCTCACTATGCACATCTTCAGGGGGAGTTCTTCTATATCTTGCAATCAAATTCCTCAATATCAGTATTTACACTTCATATATTTATCCCGTTGAAAACTTAACCTATGTTGTCATCAATCACCAAAAGGGGGAGATTGTAAGTGCATCTAGTGCCCTTAGTGATTTTGGTGTATTGAAGACTTATAGGTTAAGGGACTAATGCGTTTGTGAGTATACACGGGTCTATAAGTCTATGAGGAGTTTGATATTCTGAGAGAAAGTCGACCCTAAAAATGAAGTTCTTCGACTAAAGACTTTGATATTCGAAGACTTTCAAGACTTTGAAAGTGAAGAACTTGGTGTGACCTTGAAGACTTGGTATTCATTTGAGGAACATGAAGCGTGAAGACTTTTGTTTTCGTAGTTTCATTTTCTCTTTCTTGAGTCATAGTAAACACCGTACTGTTTAAGGGGGTCGAGGAAATACTAAGGAAAAATTTCCATGTGATGCTCAACTTAAAATCCTACACCTACCAATCCCTTCGAGTGAAGCCTTTGGAAATCTCATACAGTTCAGTCAATTTCTTGATGTGAGACGAAGTTCTTCTAGTCATTGAGAATTTGTTCTGGCCCGAGGAGTTAGGAATTCGCCAGTGCGGATTGCCTACACAGTGAGGAACATGATAGCCCTGAGGAATTTGAGAGTCAAATTTCCGTCCGTTGCTGTGCTGCGCGCCAGCTGTCCCGAAATATCTTATCCACCTAACGGTCATATCATTGAAGGGCATTTATGTCTTATCATGTCGGGCTGCTCCCTAGGCTATAAATAGCCGCCCCCTTCAACCACTAGCTGGTTGGCTGCTCCAAGAGAAACTGACACTTGTCAATTGAGAGCATCCCATCCTCCGAGGACTTTGAGCGAAAATCATCGAGTGAGGAAAACCCAAAAACCAAACCCCTACAAACCCAAAGTGATTGAGCATCACTGAAGAAATTGATCCTAGTGGATCCGACGCTTGTTACCTTTGAAGACTGTGCTTCTTCCAGACGGCTAGGCGTCATGGTCTAGAGCATCCAAGAGGAATTGTGGATCGCCGAGTGACCGAGTCTGTGAAGGTTTGGAAGTCGCGTGAAGACTTACCACGAGTGATTGGACGAGGTCTGTGACCTTAGTTCAAGGAGAATCTGGTGAGTACTTGGTGTCCTGAGCTGTGTGCTCAGCGACTGGGTGTCCGGGACTGTGTGTCCTCGAGTTTAAATACTCAGCCGCTCCAACCAGATGTACAACTAAGACAGCAGTTGGAATTGGTCTACCAAACCATTGTCTTCACCAACCTATCTGGTTCTATCTCCTCAACTCATTCATTTCCTCATTACTGTGTTGAGTGTTTGTTCATATTTGTGTTTGAAGACTTTGACTGAAGACTTTCTCAATTTCCTCAGTTCAATTTCTTCAGTCTGTTTGTCTTCATCTTGTGTTATCCCATGACTACGCTTTCTGTACTATGTGATTGTCTTCATTTCATCATGATGACCATGCCTATATTCTGCTATGCTTACTTCTGAGTACTTATTCCGCTGCAAGTAGTTCTTCGCTAAGGAATTTCCTCACCGGCAAATTCCTCAGTGAAGAATTCATAAAAACGCCTATTCACCCCCCCCCCCCTCTAGTCGATATAACGCACTTTCACTATAAAAGAGATAGGATCGAATCTAGCTAACAACCTGCCCGGTTTACATGATACTCACGCATACAACACGCATACAATAACATGACACACATGTCACGTCTATACAACACAAGCCTATCATTTAACATCCTCCCTCAATCTCAACACATCAAGGTTTAGATTGTTCTTGAAGGCTTGAAGTTGTCGAACTTGTAGTGGTTTGGTAAAACCATCTGCCACTTGATCTCCAGTTGGAATGAACTTTATCTCTAATTTCTTTTGTGCAACTCTTTCTCGGACAGAATGAAAATCAATCTCTATGTGTTTTGTTCTTGCATGAAACACATGGTTTGCAGAAAGATATGTTGCTCCAAGATTATCACACCATAAGCGTGACACATGTGATCTAGAGACACCCAATTCATCAAGAAGTGTTTCTACCCACATTACCTCTGTGGTAGCATTTGCTAGTGACTTATATTCTGCCTCAGTGCTGGATCTTGAGACAGTTGCTTGTTTCTTTGCTTGCCATGACACAAGGTTTGAGCCCAGAAACACTGCAAAGCCCCTTGTGGACTTTCTATAATCTGGACACCCTGCCCAATATGCATCAGAGAAAGCACTTACTGTAGTTGACGGAGACTCACATATACTTAACCCAACTCCAGTGCTTCCTTGAATGTATCTCAATATTCTTTTCACAGTTGTCCAATGCAAAGAGCTTAGTGCATGCAAGAACTGACAAACTTTATTGTTAATGTAAGATACTGAAGTGCCTCAACTATACTTCGATACTTTGTCCCCTCTTCTTGACAAATCAATTTTCCCTCATTCAAGGACAATTTTTCTGTGGTTGGCATAGGTGTGCTAGAAGGCTTACAATACTTCATTCCTACACGACTTAAAATATTAGAAGCATATTTCTCTTGAGTGAGAAGAATGCCATCTTGCATCTTCTTCACTTCAATACCTAAGAAATAGTGTAGATCTCCCAAATCTTTTAAGGCAAATTCACTTCTTAAGTTTCTTAACAAGGCCAACGTGGCATCTTGTGAGGAGCTTGCTACAATTATGTCATCCACATAAATCAGCATATATATGATCACCTTTCCCTTTTTGAACAAGAACAGTGAAGTATCTCCCTTTGACGGACAGAACCCAAGCTGTTGCAACTTAAGGCTTAGTCTTGAATACCATGCCCTAGGTGCCTGTTTCAAACCATACAAGGCTTTATCCAACCTGCACAAATAATTAGGTTTGGATTTATCTTCAAAGCCTGGTGGTTGCCGCATGTAAACCTCTTCCTCGAGAATGCCATGTAGAAACGCATTATGAACATCCAATTGGCGAAGATTCCATCCCCTGGAAACAACAACAGACAGAACAAGTCTGATAGTAGCAGCCTTCACTACAGGACTGAAGGTGTCCTCATAATCAATACCGTAGCGTTGTTTGAAACCCTTAGCTACTAATCTAGCTTTATACCTATCTATTGTTCCATGAGCCTTCTTTTTAATTTTATACACCCACTTACAATCTATAATATTCCTCCCTGGCTTTGGTGGAACTAAATGCCAAGTTTGATTTTTCATTAAAGCATCATACTCTATACTCATAGCATTCTTCCAATTTTTATCATGCAATGCTTCTAGCACATTTTGTGGCTCACTAGAGGAAGCAAAGTTTGCAAACCTAAAGTTTTTGTCATACCTTACCGTGCCATCCTTGGGCACTAATGGTTTGAGAATACCTCGCTGTGAACGGGTAACACGCGTGGGTATTGGTGCAGCCACAGAAGATCCAGGAGCAGCCGCAGAGGATCCCGCTCCTCGTATTGAAGCAGCCAAATCAGCCTCGGCCAGCGTGAGCATCCCTCGTACTAACGCAGGTGAATCAGCCTCGGGATCAGCGATATCCCTGGAACTGTCGGTTGGTGATGGCGACGCGTGAGCACGGGCCCGCGGCGAGCTGTCAGGCGGCTCTCGACACGTCATGCATGACGACAAGGGCGAGTTGCCCCCACCCGACCGCACCGGCGCGCCGGATTCCATGGCGCGCGCTGACGGGCTGGATCCCCCACGCGTGTCTGACGACGTCAGAGAATCGCTCCCGGGATCCGCGTCGGGCCCGTCTGCGCCATCTGCACCCGATCTCTCGGGATCGGTGCTGTCAGGCGCATCTTCCTCGTGTCCGGTGCCTGTACAGCTCCGTCTCCGCATAAAATCATGGCTTGGAACAGCAATTTTTGCACCGTTTTCATTAGTAGCATTAGTATGGCTATTAAGCAAGTGATCATCAGCATATGTTTCAACCCCATGATCAGTAGGATTTAGCAGTTCGGGAGATAGCAAAAGGATTTCGGCCCGAAGACGAGCCCCTGCATTCGGATGTAAGGCAGCAAAGGGAAAAACGGTCTCATCAAAAACCACATCCCTAGAAATATAAACTCGCCCGGTGGAAATATCTAGACACTTAAACCCTTTATGAAGATTGTTGTACCCTAAGAAAGCGCACTGCTTGGAACGGAACTGAAGTTTGTGTGTGTTATAGGGTCGTAGGTTGGGCTAGCAGGCACATCCAAAGATACGGAGGGCCGAGTAATTAGGTTTTTCATGAGACAATTTTTCAAGGGGTGTTTCAAAGTTGATGACTTTGCTTGGAAGCCTGTTAATAAGATATGTGGCCGCAATGAAGGCCTCAGCCCAGAACTTTAGAGGCATAGATGCTTGAGCTAGGAGGGAGAGTCCAACTTCGACTATGTGTCGATGTTTTGGCTCAGCTGATCTGTTTTGCTGGTGAGCATGAGGACAGGAGACATGATGGGATATACCAATCCGAGTGAAAAAGGAATTTAACTTAACATATTCTCCCCCCCCCCCCAGTCAGTCTGAAGGGCTAGAATTTTGCGACCAAATTGTCTCTCAACAAGATTCTGAAAGTCATGAAATTTCTGAAAAACTTCAGACTTATGTTTGATTAGGTAGATCCATGTGAACTTACTAAAGTCATCTATGAAGCTCACATAGTATTTTTTTTTTCTACCTACAGATTCGACAGCAGGTCCCCATACATCAGAGAAAATGAGTTCCAGAGGAAACTTCGATTCACTTATTGATTTTGGATAAGGCAGCTGATGGCTTTTGCCTTTTTGACAAGAATCACAAATAAAATCGTTGTTCAACAGCTTAACACACGGGAGCTTATTCTGACTAATTATTTTGCTAACGATGGTAGATGAAGGATGTCCTAGGCGCCGGTGCCACCTATTCGAGGAGGGAGTGACACTGAGCGCTTGCTTCTTGGCGCCTTGTCCGTGTGTTTGACAGGTATAGACCTCTTCTACCCCTGCCTTTGAGAAGCACCCTCTTCGTTCCCCGATCCTTTACAAAAAAAGAATAGGGATGAATTTCAACAAAGGAGTCGTTGTCAACAGCGAGACAACTAGCAGATATTAGACTTTTGTTTGCTTCGGGTACGTGGAGGATGTTGTTTAGGTGTAGATCACGATCTTGAGTGTGAATAGCTGAATGACCAACATGTTTAATAACCATACCTGTACCACTTGCGGTGTGAATCTGTTCATTTCCGGTGTAGCGGTCGCGTACGGTCAGCTTCTCCAAGTCTCCCGTGATGTGGTCGGTGGCACCACTGTCCAAGTACCAGTTGGTGTCCACCCGTCTTCTTGATCTGACAAGGTTGGCCGACTTCTCCTCCACACCTTGGTAGGATTCGTCATAGCGTTTCCAGCACTTCCAGGCTGGGTGGCCCATCTTGCCACAGATCTGGCATTGGACCCTGGGAGCGGAGGCATGATTGTTGTTGAAGTTGCCTCCATTGTTGTTGTTGCCGCCGCCGTGCCCTCCTGGTCTGGAGTAGCCGCGCCTGCCGCGGTCACCACCGTTGCCGCCTTGTCTGCGGCCGCGGTCACCACCACCGCTGCCAGGTTTGCGGCCTCGGGTAGCAGCATTGGCGGAGGACTAGGACCCTCCACCCCGAAGACTCAGCCTCGTCTTGAAGCTGAGCAGCTACGAGAACAGCTTGGCGACGGTGACCGGCTCCACCCGTGAGCACATGGCGGACACCACCGGATCGAAGTCTTCTTCGAGTCCAGCCAAGATATGAGAGACAATGTCGTCCTCATCCACCTTCTTCCCTGCGGCCATCAGCTCGTCGCAGAGAGACCTGACCTTTCCCACGTAGTCGGTGACGGAGGAGTTGCCCTTCTGCAGATTGGCGAGGGCAATCCGAACATTGGTGGTCTGGGAACGGGTGCGGAATGCAAGCATCCCTTCAACCGTGTTCCAGAGTTCTGCTGAAGTGTGGCACGATGCAACCTGGATGGCGATCTCACGGGGAAGAGTCGTCAGCAAATAGGAGAAGACTTGTTGATCTTGTGCATAACAGGTTTGGAACTCAGGGTTCGACCACTTCGTCGTGGTCTTGCCATCTGACGAAGCTACGTCGATCTGCATGGGTGGTGGTGGTTGCTCGACGTCGAGGTACTTTGCCATCTGCGCGCCCCGGATTGCAGAGAGCACAGTTGCCCGCCATAGCGCCTGATTGCCCTTCATAAGCTTCTCGGTGGCTGCGTGAGCGAAGGGCGAGGATGGGAAGGAACTTGAAGATGTTGCCATGGATGAGCTCGAGGATGGCTCTGGTTACCATGTAAGAATTGAGGCGTGGAAGCGTATGCATCTGACGCATTGACGCATGCGTGTTTATATAGCACAATAGGATACATCATTGGCAGGTTGTTGTAGACTTGACCCATCCTCCAAGCTATACAAGAGATAGGATCTAATCTAGCTAACAACCTGCCCGGTTTACATGATACTCACGCATACAACACGCATACAATAACGTGACACACATGTCACGTCTATACAACACAAGCCTATCATTTAACAACATGAACCCTAACTCATTTAAGCCGTATCCGCATCCGATTCGTTTCCACCCTTACATGAACCCTAACTAATTTGATGCAACTAAAATATAAAGAAACCCTAGGCAGAGGTAGAGGAGAGGGAGGAGCAGGCGTGCTCACCTCGGGTGCCTGCGACGAGGGAGGGGCAGGCGGCGTCGAGGTCGGGGTCGGGGCTCGGGCGTGCGGCGGATGGCGGCGTCGAGGTCGTGGTCGGGGGCGGCGTCCGGGGCGGTGTTGAGGTCGGGGGCGGGGGCGGCGTTGAATCTGGGGTCGGGGGCAGCGTAGGGGGTGTGCGGAGGCCTTGGCGGCCGGACAGGCGACAAGCGGCGAGTGGAGAGTTGGATTTGGGGAAGTGGCTGTGGGAAGGACGAACCCGTGGTTAAGTCAGAAGTAGCGATGGCAGCGTTCCGAAAGCGTTGCGGCTAAGTTAGCTTCTGGCCGCGTTCGGGATACACGCTGCTGCTACTCCTTTCTCTTTTTCCCCTTTTTCATTTAGTTTTCTTCACGTTTTATTTTTTTCCTTTCACCTTATTCTATTTCTTTCATTTTCAATTACCTTTCTATTTTCTTTCCATTTAATTTTATATCCTTTAGCAGTAGCGAGTTTAGATTAAAACACGCTGCTATAAAGAAAGTAGCAGAAGCACAGTTCATTATAGGTCGCTACTACTATGTGTAGCCTATCGGCTAAGCCGTGGGAATTTTAGTAGTAACGTGTTTAGAACAAGGCGCGCTACTGCTAGAACTTTATCTGCAGCGCGGTTTGCACAGGCGCGCTACTGCTACTTAGCACCAGCGTGCTTTTTTGACCCTCGCTACTGCTAAAGTTCTGTGTATAAGGTTTTCCCTAGTAGTGCTTGCGTTTGTTTTACCGGGAAACCAATCATCGACATGCTCTACTTATGGAAATTTGTCGGAATCGGGGCTCCGGCCCAAGAGGTTTGAACACTAAGGTGCGTTTGCTGCTACCGTTCTGTTGTACTCCATAGCCTCTCAACCTCACGGCGACGCTCAGGCGCGCACGAACTAGAGAAGAAGAACAGTAGAAACGGCAGTTACCCAGGTTCGAGCCATCTTATGGTGTAAGAGCAATTCCAACGGGCCGACCCAAACGGACGACGCATTTGTCTGCTTTTTGTCTGTTTCCGCCCGGCGTCCGCCCTGTTTTGCATTTAGGTCGGCAGTGTGCCCAATGCGCCGACCCATTTCATGTCCGCATACAATTTTTAGAAAAGGCCCGCAGCCATAGATCATGCCAGCGGCTGACACCATGCCGGCACTAAGCCAGCGCCGGCATACATTGTCGGCTTCAAAAAATAACACGACGCAGTTCATGCTGGCGCACTCGCCAGCGGCCGGCACACATGTCAGCACACAAAAAAGGATGGGACTTGAGTCCGACCACGCCATCGCGGCCCCGTGGTCATGACAGTATACAAAAAGGAAGGCACTCGCGGTCACGAGATCACTCGTCGGTGAACTTGAGCATGTCGGCCTACATCTTCTCGAACCACGGCCTCTTCCTTGGTGACACGCTGTTGAGATCCACCTTCATGATCTCCACCCCGGTCATCATGCTCGCGAGAGACACTTCTTTGGCCTTGGTCTTGCCGTTGGCGGCCTCGATCTCTAGCATCTTGATTTGCTTCTCCGCGTCCATCTCAAGCCTCCTCCTTTGGATCTCCATGAACGCGTTCATTTGCTCTTCCTTGAAACACCGGCGCTCCTCCTCCCTTGAGCCCTTCTTGTTCATCATGCCGCGCGCGTTTCCTCGCGCCTCCGGACGACGAGCCACCGACCACCGGTGTGGCGTTGAGGTCGATGGGCGCAGGAGCGGGCGTGGAAGGCGCCACGACGCTCACGTCGGGCGAGCACTCCCTGAAGAGGCGGGAGGCCTGTAGATACACGTGGAATCCGGGCATCGGGGTGCAAGCCAATGCGCGGGGCGAGTCGGGCAGCACCATCCGAGGGAACGCCGATGAGCCGGTGCTTGTCGCGGCGACGGCAGCGTTGACGAGACCGTGTTGGCTAGGGTTTAACCCTAGCATATAGAGCGCCTCCCTCGTTGCCGCCGCGACGCTGGCGTTGGTGACCTCCTGCTGCGCGGCAGCGGCGATGGCAGCAGCCGCGACGGCTTCATCCCTCGCGTCCGTGGCATGCCTCCGGTACTTTCTCTTGGCCGACTCTCTTGCCCGTTGTTCGGGCGTCAGCGCCTTCTTTGGCTTGGGCGCGCCGGCGGTCTTGCGCGGGGCACGAGGCTTGACTTTGCAGGCAGGAGGGTTTTGGGGGAAATGGGGGGAATTGTGGTGGCTGCCACCGACCGGCGGGCCCGGGAAGAGGAGCAGGCGCGCGCGCGTCCAGCTCATGTCCGCGCCGACGCAAATCCGGCTCAAAAATGGGCCGGGAATGGGTCGCCATGCGGACGCCAAGCGGACGCGCGGACGTTTGGATCGGCACGTTGGGCCGCCTTTTGTTTCCGCGCCGACCCAAACGGACGCCAGCGGAGGAAATATGTCGCCCCATTGGAGTTGCTCTAAGACCCTACTCCTGCTTGGTGGTTGAATTGCTCTCGTGAGGAGGGATGTGAGTACAAGAGTTGGGGGGCGGGGGGGGGGGGGGGAGGGGGGATCGATCTGACCTCTTCTCTACAGTGGCACCCTGCCCCCTTTTATACTTGCCTTAGTCCTCTTCCCGCCAAAAACACTTGGCGCGAAGGGTTGCCATAACGGCCAGTTTGAAGGGAGACAGGAGCGCAGTCTATCCTGACAAAAGGGGACTTCGCCTGCAAAGCCGCCGCCCATGACGCGCCGATGGGCTCGGTGATGACCTCCGCCCTGGCGCTCGCCGTCTTGGTCCTCCTGCACTGAATCGGCAACCTTTGGGAATTGCTTTGAAAACACGTGGATGGCCTTGCTCCCTTAACACGAAAGAGGAAAGTCTCCACATCCACGCCTGCCTGGCATGACCTCTGGCATCGCTCATCGCCGCGCGCGTCACCCACGTGAAGGCACAGGGCCGCGCAACTCTGTCGAACTGTGCTTGACTGGTACGCCTCCACGAGGGGCCTCGGGAAGCCGCCTCACAAGGCGGGGGGCTTACGAGGGTCTTGCTCGCGAAGTCCAGTGATGGGCCGCCCGATCGGCCCTAGAAGTGTGTTGCGCGCTGGGCCCCAGGCAGACGGGCCTGGGCCCCTCAGTCCCACGGGCCCGACAAAAATCGCATTAGTTAGAGTTGGCGTTGCTACAATGGCCGCCGGTGATGCAATTCGATGGGGTGACGATGTTCCGTAAGCAGGAGCCGCACCCTTGTTGGCATCGGGTTGTTGCTGCAAGTCCACTGCGATAGAGCGAGGGCAGTACGACGAACTGATGTGAGAGAACAATCGCCACTCTGGCGAACAGGGCGAGTGGCAACGGTGTGCGTACCCATGGCGCTCATGCTGTGGCATTTGCTGAATTGGAAGAAAAGAAAGCAATAGTGCATTGACCCCGTTGAACGTTACACCGAGTGGATCGAACGGCTACCAACCTGACTGATTTCTGGTGATATCAATCAGATGACGCCTAGCAATAGCCCAAAAAACCTTATTTCATCTTAACGGAGCCGCCACTACTTTGTCGGCAGCAAGATACAATTCCTAAATGAAACTAGTAGAATGCCCGTGCGTTGCCACGGGCATTTAAAATAATTTGTTAAAGTTACATATAAACATAATGCATGTTAAAATTCGTATGTATAAAAATAAAGAGTAATAATTGGGTAATAATTGAAATCCCTGTTACTTGTACTATGATAGAAACGGTAATGTGCAAAGAATCTTAGGTGAGTCTATGTCATCAATCAGTGCCTATCTTAGTCGACATTTTCAAATCATCATTCGAATCCATCAGATTAAAATCCATTAGTTTTATCTCCCTTCCACAAATGTGAAACATATAAATTATAAACAAGGCCTGGCAGCGACAAAGCTTGGGTCCTCCTGTTGCACCGTCTACGCCGGCACCGCCAGTGGTCGTGAAGGAGGAGGAAAAGGAGGAAGTCGCGCAAGTGGCCACCCTTGAGGAAGCCAGCCGACGCCAGATCGAGGAGTCCAAATGCTTGGAGGAGTCATATTGACCTCACATGGCGCAGGCGATGGCCGACAGTGTTGCCGACGTTGGGGCCAATGCACTGCCGACGCCTCTTGTGCAAAGCATGGAGGCCACCGCCTCCACCCCCTCCTCGGGCCGAGGGCCAAACGTACATGTGGACGACGTCTAGTGTGCCCGTGTATGTGGCTGCTCCGCCTGTTTGGCTGGGCGTGCCGGAGGAGGTGCTGCGCCAACACCTCCTGGAATGGGAGTCGCGGGCAATTGAGGCGGAGCGCGAGCGCATGATGCAGGTGGAGGCCAATTAGAGCTTGACGCGGAGGCCGAGCGCCGCGAGCTCGAGGAGGAGGCGACCCAGAGGGTGGCGACGACACAGACACCGACGGCTCAGGTGTCCCAACAGGTGGAGGCTCTGGATGGGTACCAGGAAGCCTTTCTGTGGCGCAGGCGCCGGAGTATGTCGACCTCACCAACGAGGACGATAACGCCTAGATGCATCCTAGATCCGCTGCCCGCCGTCCTTTTTTGTTTTATTTTAAGTTATTATTATGTAAGTGGACTTTCGGAACATTTAAATTATTAAGTTTATCTATTTTAAATTTTATTTTGGATTTTAACTTTCTTTTGGTCGCAAATTTGGAGATGCGCCGACCACGTTGGATGCAGAAACCACATTCAGGCTATTAACTGGTCTGTTTTCGCAACTCAAATGGACAAAATCCGGACAAAACAGACCTCCGTTATTAGTCGAGCGGTGGAGTTGGCCCAAGTCTCAGCAGTTTAGCCTTGAATCGTCGTTGTCCCTTGGATATGGAATGGACGTTGGATGTATAGGCGCATGTTACACAAGGCAAGTTAACTGAGCTACTTC
Organism: Aegilops bicornis; assembly: GCA_021605145.1. Taxonomy (NCBI): domain Eukaryota; kingdom Viridiplantae; phylum Streptophyta; class Magnoliopsida; order Poales; family Poaceae; genus Aegilops; species Aegilops bicornis. The sequence continues at coordinate 58,987,360 of CM038670.1, forward strand.
TCTCGTTGGATGTCCACCGCAGCTACTGCTCTCGTTTTCTCCCCTCACAGCTGCTCCTCTCTCCCTCAAGCTCTCAGCCACTCCTCTCCATGGCGCCTCCCCTTCCCTCGACGTCGTCCGGCCCCTCCTCTTCCCGCCACGGCGTTGACCGACCCCTCCTCTCCCCACCTCGGTAGCGAGCCCACGCGCCCGCCGGTATGGCATCTTGTGTAGCCAGATCCGGCCGGTCGGTGCAGAAGGGTTCGCCTCTCTCCGTTCGTGCCGGATACGCAGCTGGCCCGTCCGGATGTGGGCGGGACAACCTCGGGCACAGCTTTGCCGCGCGACGAGGAAGAGAAACGCCGCCCTCGTCGTCGGCCCCGGTCTTCTACCCCAGCTGAGCACCGGAGCATAGTCGCGCTGCCGCGCGATCGATCTGCATGACGAGGCCATTCCAGGCCGATTCGGTCTGCGAAGGTGTGCATACCGTTGCGCGGAGGGCGACCACACCGGCGACACGACCTTCTGCTCGCCGTACCGCTGCACAGCATGCCTATGGTAGAATCAAAGGTAATCTAACTTTCAACCAAGGCTGTACATGTGACCCATATCAACACAACGATTAGTATTCATTCTTTAGTAATTTTGGCACTTCTAAAGTGACGATCGTAGATATTGAAATCAGTGAAGATCTTGTCATGCTGTCAGTTGATGACCAGTGTGGTATGGAGCTAGATGAGACTGACCTGGCTGTCTGGCTTTTGGAGGCTGCAACGGAAGAGTTCATTCAGAAAAAAAATACAGGCTTTAAAGATGTTTGTGAGTTTTTAGTTCCAAGATATCAAGAGGAAGACAAGTCTTCTAGAATTGTCAAATCCCTGTCATTTTCAAGATTGAGTTCATCAAATTCAGGTTTGTTTTGAGAAGTTTTCTAGAATTGTCAAATCCCTGTCATTTGCATGTACTCAAGTGAAAAGAGAATCTCAAGGGAGTGAACCTGCTATTGTTAAATCTAGTGATGTGATTAAAGATGACATTGCTGCTGAACCTAGTGACACCGAAATAGCTGATGTGTCTAACGGTAATTAGTCTCTGAATTTTGACAGTGCAGACTACTTCTTTTCATACATATGCAGTTTTATCTCGCCTCATAATTTGAGTTTATTTATTTTACTGATGCTATTTGTAAAATTGTAATTGCGCTTACGGATAATGCCCCTTGATTTTGCTTTCTGCCTAGACTAATTCTGTCTACAACCTCTTGCATGTAATTTTCCCCGATGGTTATCTAAAATGGTTTTTGTCCCTTTATTTGTAAATAACCAAACAACTTTCTTCTACTTATAAAGAGTGCTGGAGCTCATGGCCTTGCCTAAGAAAAACCATCTATAATTGCTAAGTTTAGAGTAATAGGTGAACTACTTTGTCTCGGGTATACAATGCAAACTTCTAGACCATAAGCTAGATACGCAATGAATTTTTCTTACTATTACCATGTTTTTTCAATTTATCAAGCTCCAGCTCAAATATCCGATAGTATTTGGTCTGTAGTTAGTGTACTATGTAGTTGGATATTTGAGTAGTATTGTCAACAGTAATAACTTTTAGTACATGTTTGCATTACTTCCAAGAGTAACAGCAGGTACTTAAGACACCTTTAGGAGATCTACTCATCTCTAATCATGCTACTCAAGGATAGGAACAGTAGGCTTCTCTATATATTTTTTCAATGTCCTTTATTGGTGGTTCTATGATGTAGTCCAGATGAAACCAATTGCATGCATTGAGAAATAGAGTATAGCTAGATAAAGGTAAAACAGAACTTGACGTTGTTTTCCACTGAGCTGAAGAATAAAATAGACCACATATCTGGGAAGTAGATTGAGATAGGACAGCTTATTCAGGGGCTCGAGCTTGTATAGTACACGGTGCAGTATTACTGATAAATGTAGTAGAAATGATTTCCTCTAATAGCATTTTTACCAAGGCCGCCAGTATTTTCACTGCATTTCAAAAATACAAACTAACAAATTTGACAATGGTAGCAAAAATAATTATTTCATGAGCTGCTTCCTATTTTAGCCAATATGAAAACATAAGCGACAGTTTTTTTTTAGAGTACGCAAAATGCGTACCTTAGCTTTATAGAAGGCAGGGGTTTGAGTACAAGAAAATGACAGTCCGTTGCGCACAACCCTGTAACAACAACAACAACAACCTATCCTAAACTGAGCAGCAAGGCCGTGTCTCAATCAATGCTGCCGCCTCCAAGAAGAACATCTTCATCTTGACTTTCCTCGTTGACGCGCCATCCTAAAGGAGGTGGATGGCGGAATTTGGTTCGTCCCGAGAAAGGCATCGTCTTGGACACGCTAGCCATGGTGTGCATAGCGCCCCTGCAGAACAATCTTGATAGCAGCGAGCGTCGGAGGAAAGCAACTTAGGACCTCCAAGCCGTGTCTCCAAACACGATACTCTCAACAGAGGGACAACATCAAGGACGCCGCTATCGCGCCGGTCCAACTCCAAACCTAGGCTTTCACCTGGAGACATCAACCAAACCGGAATGAAGCGAGTACGGTGTCAACACACCTCAGCGACGCCTCCAAGGAGGGGAACAACACCCACGGTCGCCGGCTCTGACCGAAGACGGGCAAAGACTTTCGTCTGTGTCGCACACCATCCTCCTCGCCCATCGAAATGGGACCACTGTCCACGTTGTTCACACCGCCGCGGCCGCTCCCCCCTCCGAGCTCCGGATCCCAATGTTCAAGAAAGCGGTAAGCGTAAGCGGAGCGAAAGGCCACAGCTTAGAGCAATGGACGCTTAAGCACAGCTTAACCGGGATTATGCGCTTTTTTAAATTGGCCAGAATTTGGCTGTTTTCAATAATATGCAGAAGAAAATAGGTAACATGGCACATACTGAAAATCTGAAATATCATATAATATTGAAGTTCAGTGGTTCACACACCATAGCAAATAGGCAAATAACACATAAGGATAAGGTTCAGTGGTTCACACAGCAAGCAAAAATGCATAATATTGTCTTAGAATGAGCATATAAGATATATGGCAGCAGCCAAGCAGCAGCTCAGCAGCCCAAGCAGCAGCTGCAGCAGCAGCCAGGAGGAGCTGAACTGGTAGTAGTGGATGTCCAGGAGGAGGAGGAGGAGCAGGAGGAGGAGCTGCCGGCGTCCAGATCCAGTAGCTGCTGAGGAGGAGGAAGAACGCCAGAGGAGCCGTCGCTGGATGCAGAGCAGAAGCAGCCGCCACAACGCTCTCTTCTTTCCCCTCCTGGAAACCCCAGTAACCCTAGCCGAACATGCCTCTTTTGGGCCAGGCCTTATATACCCCCCCCCCTTCCCCTCCCGCCCGTGGGCCATTTCAACTCCCGTCTGACCTTTGGGCCCGCCTTCTTCGCTTTTCTACCGCTTAAGCGCGCAGCGAACACTCAGCCAGCGCTTAGCGCTTAACCGATCGCTTAATCACGCTTTTTTCGCTCAAACGCTAAAAATTGCGCCTAGGCCAAAAGCGAAGTGTTTAGCTACCGCTCAGCGCTTAAGCGATGCTTAAAAACGCTTTCTTGAACACTGCCGGATCCTCCGCCAGCCAGCATGCTGCTTCACCAGGACCCTCCTCTCGCTGCCCGCCGCCTCTCAGACTTGCGTCGCCGCCTTTGATGAAGCCTCCTGCTGAAGTCAGCGCCACCGGGCGCGGTCTCCTCCCGGCCGCCTTTGGCGGCCAGGGCCGGCGGTGTCAACGGCAGCGGCCAGGTGGATCTGGGGTAGGGTTCGCTAGCTAGGGTTCCCCGAAGTGCACAGCGTGCGCGACAGGAGGGGTAGCAACATGATGGGAAAGAGGCAACTGCCACAGGGACCTATTTATCATTTTCTTTGTTTTGCCAAGGTCTTCTCTGTAAAGGGAGACATCTATATTTGTTTCTAAATGATATGCTTTAATCACATGCCTTCTTCTCTTCTTTAGGAAAATCAGAGGTCCATCAGTTTATGTATATAGTGGGTGATATTTTTGGTAACTTAACTTGAGCAACCTAATTTTGAAACATAATTTGAGAGACATAAATACAAACGATGTTAAGATCAAGGGCTTACCTGTGAGTTCAGAACCAGCAATCAGTTGATTGTTAATAGTCAATATGTATGATTATTTTTCTAAATGTTTTTCTTTTCCTTCCTTGTGAAGGTATGCGATGATCGGCATTCTGAGCTAATCCCCTGCTTGGATAGGAATTTGATTATCAGATAAGGTTGAAGATGGATTTAAAACTGATGGAGCATCATGAGCATCATTGCCCTACTTATGAGACGCTTTAATTGCCTGATTCCACCGCCACAAGGCTATAAGGTCAGCAGACTATCCTTTCTTTCATTTTTTCGCCATCTCCTCATCTTAATTTGATTATGTCTCTGAGCTACAAAGTTGCTGGAGTTGGGTCCTACACACACCATATGAACATATATCTTCAAGCTGAAGCACTTAATTTAGTGATTATACATTATGTGGTCAAGATGTCTTCTGCATGTAGATTTAGATTTGATCTGGCCACAAGAAAATGATTAGAATTTTGTGCATACGACATCAACTGAGCAGTTAAAATATGTGGACACTTTACAATCAAGTGAACATTAGCATATGAAACAACTCTGCTCCTTCGCTTCAATGGTTATATAATTGCCTAAGTACACGAGGTAGTGCTTGATGGTATGGCACAAATTAAAAATATACTCCCTCTGTAAACAACTTTAAGACGCTTAGTGATCTAAATTGTCTTATAAAACCTCTTATATTAGTTTACAGAGGTAGTACTAATTATATGCATTAAACCCTACCTGGAGAGTAGTTGAAGCAGGAAAAGTATGAATCATCATGTGAGAAGGATGTCTAGCGGGATGTAGTTGGGTTGGCTGGTTCAACAATAATGTTCAAACATATTCTCTACATAATTGTTAAACAGTAATGAAGTATGCGAAATCAATTTAATGTATGTAACAATTACTTTATATGTATTCATTGTTCATCCTAGCACTTAAACATTAAACCACCTTACTAGACATCATAAGGGAATGTTGATTTTCATCTTGGAGCTTGAACGTACCCTCCTTTATTTTCTTCCGATAATCAGCTCACCTCTGGGCGTTTACCTGCTCCCTTTTTTTTTCGTAAGTCAAGATAGCTCCAGTTGTCTGGTGCTCGTATGCTGGGTTAGACACTGAACATTCACGAGCACGAGCATTAAGCCCTACTTGGTTTCCCACATCGATATGGGAAGATTCTACAGCTAATGCGACAACAGAAAAGCCATAAGCTTTGTGGTAATACCATTTGCACAAGTTAGTTCATAAGCACAAGTTAGTTCATATGAAAGACGGATCGGGTAATACCATTTGAACTTTGTGGTACAGTTGTGGCATAAACCAGTGTGAGATTACTGGGAGCCGGCAACGAAGCATCATTATGCATGCATGAGGTTCCCTGGTTGTCTGCATCATGTAAAAATAACAAATCTTGGACAGAACAAGGCAGTTTAATGCTAAACCAATTTAATGCAAACCAGAATAACCACAAAGCATGATTATGTATGAAGGAGATTGGACCAAACGAGGCACTTTATTCCTTAAGATTCATACATTTGACAATGATGTGAAAAACCAAACATACTTACCTGAAAGCAGATGTGAAGGTTGATGACAATTTGTGTGTCGGGGTAGATTTGCCTGTTTTTGTTTGTCCAAGTAGCATCCATTCTGAGGGAGTACTATGCATTCCTACATGTAGCACGCTTGATCCATCTGATATGTTGTTGCCCCCCTCCAAGTCTGCAAGGTATGATTGATCACATACAAAGTCTATGATACAGATAAAAAAGTAGGTTGACGATATTTACAGAGACTTATACCTGGACTCATTGGGTAACTCTTGTCAACACTATCAGCTACGGGTATAATCTCTGTGTTGTATTCGTCAACATTTGTCCCATCCATATGGCCTGCAACACATTATGTATACACAATGCCATTGTGAGAAGGGCATGATGTTTGTGGAACATATACCTGTAGGTATATCTGAGGCTGTTGTATGTTCAGTTGCCTTGCCTTTTGAATTCCCCATACATACCTATCAATTGCAGCTCCATGAGACCAAAAGATCGTTGCTTGATATATGAAACAAAATAAAGTTGTACCCTAATGGATTGATACATGCTCTTTGTTGCAAATTAAAGTCCCCAACAGACTTTATGCTATTAACAAAAGAGTGTATTACCTCCTGATACAGTTTTGGTACTCTCATCTCCAGGTAGACTTATCAGATTGAGCATGGATCAAGTGGACAAATGGTAGACCCAATAGCCAGCAGGTCTCACAACACAGTTCTACCCTAATGACTGATTTGCTTTCTGAAGAGGTGTTCATGGCTGCTCACTGCTGGAGATCTGTGTTGTGTAGCACATCAGCGCCCAGCCAGTTTCAGCTGTTCCAGATGTACCGTGGTTAATGGCTGATGGCTCACATAATGAAGGCAGCAAGAAACCTGTGCCTGCGTGAAAATACCTAGCGCTGATTTGCCTATGGTTAATGGCTGTATGAACATGCAAATCTCCCTGGGGTTTGGCGCAGACCTCCACGTCTGGAACGAAGGCGGCGGCGGCGGCCCCCTCTTGGACCTCGGCGACGGTGATTGCGGACCTCGGCGGACAACGGCAACCTGGAGGTCCGCAATGAAGGCGGGGGTGACTCCTCTAGGACCTCGGCGGCGGCGAAGGGATCCGCTACGGAAGCTATTTTTGGGCATGAAGGTGTGAGATGGAAAGGATCATATTGTATGGAAGTGTTTTTTTTTTGTGCAAGGGAGGTGTAAGATGGAAAGAACGAAAAGATTGATTGGCGTTGCATATCTATTTGCGATTGCGATGCGATTTGATTCCTGTTGTGTATGGAAAGTATTATTTGGAAAGGATAATATTGTTCGGCGGCGGAGATCGATCTGCTCTGGGCGCGAGGGTTTTTTTGGCAAAGGTTTTTTGGCAGAGATGGGATGATGATGAAAAAAACAGTGATGGGGGATGACGAAAATAAACCAGCGAAAATAAACCGTGCGGACTATTCACCAACTGCTCCATCAGGAGTAGAGATTGCGAAAACACCTCAAAACAAAGTAAGGTCCCTCACGCCGGCAAGGGCCGGGTCCATCGCGCCTTCATGGCTTTAAGGCTATCAGAGATGAGGCATCTAAACTTGGCTATGGACATGCCCTAATAATCACCTAATGCCACATCAGCCCGTAACACAGTACGGTATCATCGTAAGATTCCTCCCTAGCTCTAGCAAAGCTCGTGATAACATCGGTTCACAAAAAAAAAGCTCGTGATTACATACTGGCTAGCTTGTTTGAATTGGTTTGGATTGGATTCAGTACTGAGTTGATTTCCATATTTGCATAAATTTTGGACAAATTATAAGCTTTTGTTTTTTTAAACTACATCGATCGTAGACTCATAGGTAACCGGCCCGTGGATCAATCCGAACAAACAAGTACTCCTACATGTCGTACGTACTTTTTGTTTGTTGGGAATGTTGTAGTAAGGCGACTCGTGAGGTGACGCGACCCGGGTCGCCACTCATCGGAGGGTGGGCGGACGGTTCTGGTCGCTAGCTAGTGACTCCGGAGAGGATGAAGACGAGGATGGGGAGTCGGCCGGCGCCTGCTCGCCGGCGGTGGCCTCTCCAACGCCCTCGGATACGATCTGCGAGGCGTTCAAGGTAGGATACTCAGAGGACGACGTTGCACTGATGGTTGACTTGGTGATCCCGCAGGACGATCCGACGCGGATTGGTTTGTCAAGGAAGGAGAACGTGGAGATAGCCCGGCGAGTGGTTCACCGAAGGACGTCGGCGACGGCTACCAGGCCGTGGCGCGGACCACTGCCGAAGGTACGTCTACCTGCCTTAACACTTGGTGATTTCTTCGGACCCGATTGGACTGCGGTTAATCATCGCCGGAAGAAACGACGGCCGCCGGCGGAGAAGCCGCTGGTGTCCGGCGAGATCTTGATCGGCAAGGAAAGGCGATGTCGCTTGAATTTGATCCTGGGCCAATGTGGGCCGGTTTCAGATGCCGCAGTAGTGGGCCTCCAAGGCTCTGGGTATGAGGCCCAGAGGGAGGTGCAGACCGGCGGCCTGGTTGAGGTTTCTGTCGATACGGTGCGTGAATTGGGTTGCGATCAGGAAATAGCTCTCGCATGTACGTATGCGCCTAGGGTTCCTCTCGCTAGTGTTTTCCGCCGGCCGGGATTTCCTTCGCTCGGGACCGGTCGGGCGGCAAGGGTTTGTGGCGGCGCCGGTGCAAGAATGGCGGGGCGAGGCAACCCGCCGCCGGCCAAGCAAGGGCCTTCACCTCCTGTGATTCCGCCGGCGAGAGCAGCTCAAGCGCCTGGTCGTGCGACCAAGGCCCCTGGTCGGGCTGCTGCACGACAGCACGAAGCGCCGCGGGAGGCCAGACCACCGCCAGCTGCTGCGGCTCAGGCCGCCGGGCAGGGCCGGAATGGCGTGCATGGCCGGGACGGCTTCGGCAGCGGGCAGGGCCAGGATGGCGCGCACGGCCGGGAGAACTTCGGCGGAGGTGGACGGGATTATGGTGGAGACGGTCACAGATATAATCGTTATGGACAGTGGGGAGACGATGGATATGACGTGTACGGCGAGGGCCAACACCGGGGCTCGTCATGGGGAGGTGGCCGCGGTTCTGCATGGTACAATGGCGGAGGAACGGGTCGTGGTTTTCAAGGACCTCCCGGCAACTTCGTCGAGAGAGTGGCCGGCCCTAACAACCGGTATAACCGGGGGAGTCACCGTGGATTCCGTGGTGGGAGAGGAGGGGGACGGTGCCCGCCTCCACCGTGGCCACCACCACCGCCTGCTACTACGGTTGCGTCCCGAGGTGGCTGTGGAGACAGTCCGGGCTTTGGCCACGGTCAGCATTCCGGTGACGAGCACTGGGGATGGTAAGGTCGGTGACAGAGGTTCTGACAAGGTTTCAGACAAGCAGGATGGTGAAAAACTATCGAAGTGGGCCATTAAGAAGAAGAAGCTACCATGCTATAGATGTGGTGAGCCGGGACATTTTGTGGCAGAGTGTACCACAGAGTTATGTGACTGTTAAATTATGATCTAAATTATAGTATCGTATTGGACTAGACGTAGTACATACGGTGTGGGCCTTTGCGTTGGTACCGACGCGTACGAGTACAACTTGTTTACTTGTCCTACAAGGACTCCTATGTGTTGCCCCTCATATATACCCCATGTAGTCGCATCTAAGACGGTTTGTCGTCTCGTGCTTGTAATACTCCTCCTCATAGTGATTACGCCTTCGTGCGTCCGTGGTTTTCTCCCGCAAGGGTTTCCACGTTAAATTCTTGTGTCTCTTTGTCTCGTTTATTTCTCGTTATTATCTAACAGGTGGTATACAGAGCTAAGGTTCATATACGAGATTTGAGATCGAGAGATTAGGATTACACGCGCGCCGCGCGCGTCTCGACGATCTGTCGAATCCGACTGGAGATTGATTTCTGCTACTGCAGCCGCACGTAGCCGAGTCTGATCCGAGTTCTGCTACTGCTCCCGAGGATAAAGCAAGGCGACAGAAGCAGCCGCAGCTGTGTACGCAACCAGCATCCGCGTGTGCATCAAGTCCGAGGTCTCGAAGCAAGCGATCCACGCATTGGCCAAGTCGCCGTGTTCGCGTTGCTGCATATCCACGTACAGGCGAAAGTACTACTTTTTTCCCCTCATCACGTGAAGCTTCAAGTCTAATCGTGAAGGCTACAGGAGGGGTACAGTACTAGTTGTTTGATCTAGTACTACTTCCCGTAGATTGCTACGTCCACATCCAGCGACTACCAGGTGCTATTTCTTCTGGTTCTTTGTCCGCATATTAATTCTGTCAAGAATTTTTCTATCGGCTTGTACTACTTTGTGCATAGATTTATCTACTCATGGCTTTCATGAAGTATGATCTTCCGCTGCTGGACCGTGACACAAGGTTTACCCTATGGCAAGTCAAGATGCGGGCGTTGTTGGCACAGTCCGACTATGATGAAGCACTGGATAGTTTTGGGAAGAACAGAATTCAGGACTAGAATGATGATGAGAAAAGAATTTGATTGTAAGGCTTTTTCACAAATTCAACTCCATTTGCATAATAATATTTTGCAGGAAGTTTTGAGCGAAAAAACTGCCGCCGCTCTATGGTTAAAGCTGGAAGGGATTTGCATGACTAAAGATCTCACCAGCAAGATGCATCTGAAGCAAAAATTATTCCTGCACAGGTTACCCGAGGGAGGTAATGTTTTGAATCAAATTTCAGAATTTAAAGAGATCATATCCGATCTAGCTGCAATGGAGGTTAAGTATGAAGAGGAAGATACTGCTCTAATGTTAATTTGTTCACTGCCAAGTTCTTATACCAATTTTAGAGACACCATATTATACAGTCGTGATACTCTCACGCTTAATGAAGTTTATGAAGCTTTGAACTCCAAGGAGAAGATGAAATTAATGGTGCCTCATGATGGTTCAAGTTCATCCCAAGCCGAGGGATTATCTGTCCGTGGCAGGACAAAGGAGAAGAACTCCAATAATGGAAACAGAGGCAAAAGTAAGAACGGCCACAGGGGCCGGTTGCAATCCAGAGACAAGAAGTATTGCAGGTATTGCAAGAGAGTCGGTCATGACATCTCTGAGTGTTTCAAGTTGCAGAACAAGGAAAAGAGGAAAGGTAACAAACAAGGTGAAAATTCTGCTAACGTTGCTCGTGATGATAGTTCCGATGATGCTCTTGTCGTTATTGCTGGATGTGCTGAGACCAATGATGAGTGGGTACTTGATACTGCATGTACTTTTCATATGTGTCCACATAGAGATTGGTTTAATACTTTTGATTCCACTACTTCTACTGGTTCCGTTTTGGGTTTTGATAATTCACCATGCGAGATTGAAGGCATAGGTTCTATTCGAATCAAGATGTTTGATGGCATAATCAGAACTTTGACTGATGTTCGGTATATTCCGAAGATGAAGAGAAATCTTATTTCTATGAGTGCCCTTGATGCAAAGGGATACAAGTATTCAGGTGGAGATAGTGTTTTGAAGGTCACCAAAGGTTCCCTTGTTGTGATGAAAGGTGACTTAAGTTCGACCAATGGTCTTTATTACCTTCAAGGTTCTACTGTTTCAGGTAACGCTACTCCAGTTGTTTCAAAGAATTCTGATTGTGATGCTGCTAACCTTTGGCATATGCGTCTTGGACATATGAGTGAACTTGGTTTAGCAGAGTTAAATAAAAGAGGTCTTCTTGATGGATATGAACCTGGTAAATTGAAATTTTGTGAGCACTGTATCTTCGGCAAACACAAGAGGGTGAAGTTCAACACTTCAACTCATACAACTGAAGGTATTCTTGATTATGTGCATTCTGATTTATGGGGACCATCTACTTGAAGTCACTAGGTGGTGCTAGTTACATGCTGACTATTATTGATGATTATTTGAGAAAAGTTTGGCCTTATTTCTTGAAGCATAAATATGAAGCATTCTCAGCATTTAAGGAGTGGAAGATTATGATTGAGAGGCAAACTGAAAGGAAGGTAAAGATACTTCGCACTGATAATGGTATGGAATTCTGTTCTAAGCAATTTAAGAATTGTTGCAAGTCTGAAGGCATTGTCAGACACTACACCGTTCCTTATACTCCTCAACAAAATGGTGTTGCTGAGCGTATGAACAGAACCATTATTTCTAGAGCCCGTTGCATGTTGTCCAATGCAGGTTTGCATAAGCGTTTTTGGGCTGAGGCCGCTTCCACTGCTTGTTATCTCATTAATTGTTCACCATCTATTGCTCTTAATAAGAAAACTCCAATTGAGGTATGGTCTGGTTCACCTGCTGATTATTCACAGTTGAGAGTTTTTGGTTGCACTTCTTATGCTCATGTTGATAATGGAAAGTTGGAGCCTAGGGCTGTTAAGTGCATCTTTCTTGGTTATAAGTCTGGTGTTAAAGGTTTTAAATTGTGGAATCCTGAAACCCAGAAGGTTGTTATTAGCAGAAATGTTATCTATAATGAATCTGCTATGTTACATGATGTTTCATCTACTAATGTTCCCGTTGAGAGTGAACAGCAGCCTATTGTTCAGGAGCCTACTGTTCAGGTGGAGCATGTTATTGATTCAGGTGATACTTCTGGTAATGAAATTGTTGATGCACATGATGAACCCGTCGTTAATGATGATAATGTCACTCCTACTCCAAATCAGCATATTGTTCCACCCAGTTGGAATCTCGCAGCGTGTGAGAGTTAGGCAGGGTATTAATAAACTGACGAGTTAATTGAAGAGTGCAATATTGTTTCTTTTGCTTTATCTGTTGCAGAAGAAATTGAAGGTAATTCTGAGCCTTCTTCATATTCCGAGGCTATTATTTATGGTGATAGTAATAAGTGGATGACCGCTATTCATGATGAGATGGAATCACTTGAAAAGAATGACACTTGGGATTTAGTAAAATTACCTAGAGAGAAGAAACCTATTCGTTGCAAGTGGGTTTTCAATAGGAAAGAAGGTGTTTCTCCTAATGATGAGACAAGATATAAAGCAAGGTTAGTTGCTAAAGGTTATAGCCAGATTCCAGGTATTGACTATAACGAAGTCTTTTCTCCTGTTGTGAAGCATAGCTCTATTCGCACTTTACTCAGTATTGTTGCCATGCATGATCTTGAGCTTGAACAATTGGATGTTAAAAATGCATTCTTACATGGAGAATTAGAAGAGGATATTTATATAGAACAACCTGAAGGTTTTGTTGTTCCTGGAAAAGAAAAGCTTGTCTGCAAGTTAAAGAAATCTCTTTATGGATTGAAGCAATCCCCTAGACAGTGGTACAAGAGATTTGACACCTTTATGCTCTCTCAAGGTTTCAAAAGGTCTAATTATGATAGTTGTGTTTATTTGAAAACTGTCAATGGTTCAACTATTTATTTGCTCCTTTATGTTGATGATATGCTTATTGCTGCAAAGAGTATGTCAGAGGTTAATGAACTAAAGAGGCAATTGAGTAACGAATTTGAGATGAAGGATTTGGGTGCAGCAAAGAAAATACTTGGCATGGAAATATCCGGAGATAGACCGTCTGGAAAAGTGTATCTCAGTCAGAAGGGATATATTGATAAAGTTCTTCGTCGTTTTAATATGCATAATGCCAAGCCGGTGAGTACTCCGTTAGCTGCACACTTCAAATTGTCATCAGCTTTATGTCCTAAGTCAGATGCCGATATTGAGTACATGTCTAGAGTTCCCTATTCAAGTGCAGTTGGTTCACTTATGTATGCCATGGTTTGTTCTCGTCGGATTTATCATATGCATTGAGTGTTGTCGGTAGATACATGGCTAATCCTGGAAAGGAACATTGGAAAGCGATTCGTGGATTTTCGGATACTGCGAGGTACTTCTAATGCTCATTTACAGTTTGGGAAAACTAGAGATGGACTTGTTGGTTTTGTTGATTCTGATTTTCTTTGGTGATTTGGATAAGAGAAGATCACTCACAGGTTATGTTTTCACCATTGGTGGTTGTGCTGTGAGTTGGAGAGCAACTTTGCGATCTATTGTGGCTTGTTCCACTCTGATGCAGTATATGGCTATTTACGAGGCATGCAAAGAAGCTATCTGGTTGAGAGGTTTATACAATGAGCTTTGTGGAGATTCATCTTGCCCTACCGTATTTAGTGACAGTCAAAGTGCCATATATCTTACAAAGAATCCAATGTATCATGAGAGGACAAAGCACATTGATGTCGATTTCACTATATTCGAGATGTTGTTCTTTGAAGGCAATTTGAAGGTATGCAAGATAAGTACTCATGATAATCCTGCTGATATGATGACAAAGCCAGTTCCAACCAATAAGTTTGAGCTTTGCTCGGGCTTAGTTGGTATTTCTCACTAGTCCTATGGACTTTGACGCACAAGGTGTTTATGCTGATTTGGATGGAGTTATTCACTTTCTTCGACTACTGAAGGGAATTTGGATCAAGGTGGAGATAGTTAAATTATGATCTAAATTCTAGTACCGTATTGGACTAGACGTAGTACATACGGTGTGGGCCTTTCTAACGTTGGTACCGACCAGCGTCTGAAGTACAACTCGTTTACTTGTCCTACAAGGACTCCTATGTGTTGCCCCTCATATATACCCCATGTAGTCGCACCTAAGACGGTCTGTCATCTCGTGCTTGTAATACTCCTCCTCATAGTGATTGCGCCTTCGTGCGTCCGTGGTTTTCTCCCGCAAGGGTTTCCATGTTAAATCCATGTGTCTCTTTGTCTCGTTTATTTCTCGTTATTATCTAACAGTGACTATTGTTGTAGATCGCAGCATGTGTCCGGTGAGTGCCCGCTTATTTCTGGCCCCAAGCCGGTGGTTAACATTTATGGGGTTTGCTGTCAGGAGCTGATGTTTTTTGAGTCACCTGATGTGGCACCTATGACGCATATGATGGACAACTCTTTCCCCGCATTGTCAAAGTTACTAATGGGGTTTTGACAGAGGCAAAGATTGTGCGACAGTTGAGGGAAATACTACCAGGCAACTACCAGTGGGACCTTGTCAAGTTGGAGAACCAGACTTACAAGGTTGACTTTCCTACTAAGGAGGACCAGTTACATATCCTTAAGTTTGGCATGTGCAGAGTACAGAGTACAAATATTATCATGGCTTTTGATGAGTGGAAGGAGAAGGAGCCCGAGGGTACACGTTTAGAGAAGGTCTGGGTACGTTTCTATGGTGCACCACGCAAATATATTAATCACTTCTTGGTTGCTTGGAGCTTGGGTTCGCTAATTGGTAAGACGGAACATGTTGACATGCCTTTCACTCGTGCTCACGGAGCTGCGAGGTTACTTGTCAGTGTGGTCAGTCTGGAGTTCGTGCCGGATGTAGTCAGGTGCACGCATGCCGGGGTCACATATGTGCTCGAGCTTGAGAATGAGGATACACCGATACCTCAGGAGGGAGATGAGCATCAGGATATGGATACAACTGAGGGTGATGGAGCCCCCGGGAATCAGGACAAGGGGCCTGAGAGCACTCCACGGGAATCGGCAAAGGGGCCGACATCGCAGTCGGATAAGGCGGATACCGCCAAGGAGGCGTCATCTTCCACGACACCGATGAACACACTTCGATTTGGTTCTTTTGGATTGCGGTTTGCATCTAGTCGGTTATGGAGTAACCGGGTTGAGGCGAACGATCCAGAGGAGCTCGAGTTACCGCCAGTGATACTCCCTGTTGTTGGTTCGCCTGAGTCTCAGTGGGTTGATTCCGGGCCGCAGGACACGCGCCGAGCAGTGGCTTACCGATGGTGTGTAGGGGTGCCGGCGGGTAGGTGTCCTGCATCCCCAGCCCAACCGCGGCGGTCCCCAACCCCACCGCGGCGGTCCCCAGCCCCACCGTGGCGGTCCATCCGGGAGGCGCGCGGGCTGGAGGCCCGCTATGCTCTCTCACCGCGGGGCAGCCCCAGGCAGCACGGTCAGGAGCGCGGGCAGGAGGCCCGCAACTCTCCCTCTTCGACGTCGTCCCCACGCCGCGCTGACGGTTTGGGGGGGGGGATTGGGACTGTTGAGCAGGCGGCTCTGCGGTCTCCTTCTCCCTCCATTGCGGCTGGTGTTACACGCTCAATTGCGCCCTACCCTTCTTCACCGGCAACTAGGGAAGGGCATCGGAGTGGGGAGCACACGCCTCGGGAGAGGACGATGGAGGAGCTTGTCGCTTTCGGTGGGATTACAGATCCGGTCACAGCTGGCAGGTGTGTCAACAACCGGATCCAGGGACAGCCAGATGCTGATGACCTGCAGTTAGCGCGCGCCAAGAGGGCGGCCATGCTTCGAGATGTCGAGGCAACTACAGGTATGTATTTTGATAAGAGTTGTTCAATTATGCATTTCACCAAGCATGAAATTATTGATAAGGCGAATGACTTATGAATAACTTTGGGTTCAAATGAAACGAGGTAGCAAAATCAGTAAATGATCTTTTAGATTTAGAAGCAGAGCGAGCTTCTGAAATAATTCTAAACCTCGCATCAGTTAAACCTGTGAATGACAAAGACATGAACAATTTAGGAATTGTGGCCCTTGAAAACATTTCCAATAGTCTCTTGCCTAGTGCGGCAGATGAAGATGAGGAGGGGTCGAGACTACGGACACTGTAGAGCCTCTAATGATGGAGGGCACTGTCTCGTGTTCTGCCGATCATACGTTCCCGAAGGGTGATGGGGAGAAGCCCAAGTGACCCTGGAAACGAAATATCTATCGTACTTCGAGGGTCCGTAGAAGTGCTAGGGTTAAGCTTAAGAAAAAAAAATCCATGATGACTTATTAAAGGAATTTTTTGGAATAGCGGAGATCTAGCTGACTTGGCTAAACGAAGGTTCTTGGCTGAGAACAACGATAGAGCAACAATTAGATTTTATTGCGCTTTTGGAAACACGATGAGACAACTTTGCCCCACAGTTCCTTGGAACGCTATCCGGAGGAATTGATTTTGATTGGCAAATCTTACCTCCTAGAGGAAGATCTGGTGGTATGTTACTAGGGGTTCGGTGTGAAACACTTGAGGTGCTTAACGTGGTTCGGGGAGATTTTGCGGTCAAGTTTTGGTGAGATCAAAATTGGATGGTTCACGATGGTCTCTCGTGGCTGTATATGGGGCTGCACAACCGGAACTCAAACCCGATTTTTTAGCCGACTTGGTGCGGATCTGTGGAGATGAAACTCTGCCAATCCTAGTCAATGGGGACTTTAATATAATTAGGAGGAGAGATGAAAATAATAATGATAATTTTGATGGACGTTGGTCTATGATGTTTAACATGATTATCGAGAGTCTTAATTTGAGATAAATTGAGTTCACCGTAGACAATTTACATGGGCCATTTCGTTGCCCACTCCGACTTAAGAGAAGTTGGATAGGGTTCTAGCTAGTGTGGAATGGGGACAAAATTACCCATTGGTGTCGGTTCATGCGATGCAGAGAGCAATCTCAGATCACACACCACTTCTTATAGACTCGGGAGAGGTTATACATGTTGCGAACAAGAATGCTTTCTCTTTCGAACTAGGTTGGTTCGAGAAAGAAAACTTTTTGGAGATCATTGCACGCAAATGGGCAAAGCCTGTTAGTGGAAGCACTAGTATTGAGAGATGGCAAAATAAAATAAGACATCTAAGACAGTTTTTGCGAGGTTGGGCCAGAAACAAGAGTGGGATTTATAAACAAGAAAAAGAGCGACTCACTCAATTAATTGAAGCGCTAGATTTGAAAGCTGAAAGTAATCTCCTTATGGTTAATGAGCAAAGCTCCAAGTCTGAAACTGAGCAAGACTTACGAGCTCTTCTTAGAGAAGAGGAGCTCAAGTGGGCATTGCATGCTAAAGTGCTTAAGGTTGTCCAAGGGGATGACAATACACAATTCTTCTATATGATTGCGAATGGTAAACATATGAAGAAGAAAATCATACAACTTGAATAGGACGAGGGGACAATTTTGGGGCATGAGAATCTGAAAGCTTATATCTCTAATTACTATAAACAACTTTTTGGGCATCCGGAAGCAAGCACGGTGACCCTGGATGAGTCTGTTATTGGAGATATCCCTCAGCTCCAGGTAGAGGAGAATGATATTCTATCTGCACCGTTCATTGAGAAGGAGGTTCTGGATGCAATCTCACAAATGAAATCAAATAAAGCACCGGGACGAGATGGGTATCCAGTTGAATTCTATAAGAAATGTTGGCATATTATTAATGATGATCTTATGCCTATGTTTCATGATTTCTTTAACGGTCATCTTGAGTTGTTCCATCTTAACTTTGGCATGATTACGTTGTTGCCAAAGAAAGCAAAGGCAGTTCAGATCGAACAATTCAGGCCCATATGTCTTCTTAATGTGAGCTTCAAAATTTTCACAAAGGTGGGTACCAATCGATTGACACAGATTGCTCATTCAGTGGTACAACCAAGCCAGGCAGCGTTCATGCTAGGGCGACACATACTAGAAGGGGTGGTCGTTTTGCATGAAACGCTTCATGAAATTCATTTGAAGAAGTTAGATGGGGTTATCTTCAAAGTGGATTTTGAGAAGGCATATGATAAATTTAAATGGCCTTTCCTTCAGCAGGCAATGCGCATGAAAGGATTTAGTGAGGCCTGGCGGAACCAAGTGGGTTCTCAAGTCCAGAAAGGTAGTGTCGGCATTAAGGTTAACGACGATATCGGTCATTACTTTCAGACACACAAGGGTTTGAGACAAGGAGATTCCATGTCTCCTCTCTTGTTTAATACAGTGGCCCATATGTTAGCCACTCTTATTGGCAGAGCCAAACAGCATGGCCAAGTGGAGGGGTTAGTTCCTCATCTGGTCGATGGAGGATTATCCATCCTACAGTATGCTGACGATACTATCTTATTCATGGAACATGACATTGCTAGAGCGCGCAATATGAAACTTATATTATGTCTCTTCGAACAATTGTCTGGTTTAAAGGTAAACTTTCACAAGAGTGAGTTGTTCTGCTTTGGGAAGGCCAAAGACGAGCAAGACACTTATAGACAATTATTCGGGTGTGAATTGGGTTCTTTACCACTTAGTTATCTGGGAATACCGATTCACCACCGTAAGTTGTCTAATAAATAATGGAAGTGTATCGAAGATCAAATTGAAAAAAATCTTAGTTGTTGGAAGGGCAAGCTTATGTCTTATGGAGGTCGGCTAGTGTTGATTAATTCGGTACTGACTAGTATGTCGATGTTCCCTCGTCGTTCTTGAAATTCGAAAGAAGTGCAGGCGACTTGATTTCTTTAGATCTCGGTTCTTCTAGCAGTCAGATGAGGCCAAGAGGAAATACCGTCTTGTGCGATGGGATATCCTTTGCCTACCAAAAGACCAGGGGGTCTCGGTATTGAGAATTTAGAAATCAAGAATAAATGCCTTATGAGCAAATGGCTCTGCAGGCTAGAGACAGAGCCGGAGGTCATGTGGGCACATATTTTGCGCAATAAGTATTTACAGTCTAAAGCACTTGCCAAGGTTACCATGAGACTAACTGATTCGCTATTCTGGAAAGGGCTTATGAGAACGAAGAACTTGTTTTTTCGTAGGGTCAAATTCTTGGTTGGCAATGAGATGTCCACAAGATTTTGGGAGGATACGTGGTTAGGAGAGACACCCCTGGTCGTACAATATCCCACCTTTATAACATTGCGCAACATAAGGAAGATTACATAGGCACAGTTTTCCAAACGATTCCCTTGAATATTCAGCTCAGACGCGTGTTAGTTGGTGAGCGTTGGAATGCCTGGATGCACTTGGTTCGGAGATTGATAGATGTTCAACTCTCTGACTAGCCGGACTCGACGCAATGGAAACTAGCTAAAAACGGGGTTTTTACGGTGAAATCTTTCTATATGGATTTGATTAATTCTGGCCCAATCTCAAGATCGTTGCATATGTGGAAGATTAAAGTTCCCTTGCGTATTAAATTTTTTATGTGGTTTGTCCACAAGCAAGTTATACTCATCAAGGACAACTTAATCAAGAGGCGATGGGTAGGTAGTTCACGTTGTTGTTTTTGTGATCATGATGAAACAATACAACATTTATTCCTTGAATGCCCACTCGCCAAATTGCTTTGGAGAACGATTCATATAGCCTTCAACATTCATCCTCCAGTTGACATTGAGTCGTTGTTTGGAACGTGGTTAACTGGGATTGAACATACTACTGCGGCTCGTATTCGGATTGGAATATGTGCGCTTATGTGGGTTATATGGGACTGTAGGAATGATTTGATTTTTAACAGACAACACATTTTAACTTTCTTGCAGGTCATCTTCAGAGCTACCGCATGGATCCGTACGTGGTCCTTACTCACTCCTATGGACTCCAGTGAGCCTTCGGTTACTGGGTGCAACCAGTGGGAGATGGTAGCACAGGCTATATTCAACCGGTTCGGAGGGCGGTCGCATAACAGGATAGGAGTCTAGGAAGCTTATCCTTAATATTGCCATACCGGTGGTGATTGTCAGCATGTATTTCTCTTTTATTTCATTTGCTTTGCTCCGCTTACGAGCTGTAATACTTTTATGACTTTGTAATACTTCATAGATTTTTTAATAAGATGGCTGCGTGCAGTCATCGTTGGAGTCTTTTTATAAACCGTACTAGTACTACGTACCAGGCTAACTAACTTCCCTCCAAATAACCAACAACCATCTAGTCTAGGAAAGAAAAATCAAGAGACCAGGCGTCGAAACTAGGGCACTTGTACGATGGCCGACGTCGGCGAGCAGGAGCAGGAGCAGCTTGGGGTCGTGGTGGCGACGGCGGAGCCCCAGGAGTGTAGCAGGTGGGCGATCATCTGTCTTTTGGGATGCGCAGGCGTCACGCTCTTCGGTGTAACCATCTACATGATGGACGACTTCAAGAACTCGCCTGCGCCTTTCCTCGTCCTCCCCCTCGGGTTTCTGTTCATCCTCATGGGAGGCTCATGTATCGCTGAACTCCTTATTCTTGTGTGTGGACAATACAGCGGCGGCAATCCAGCTGGAGTAATGAACGTAGATAGATTGTTGTCGTGGTAGCTGTTAGTTATCTTGTGTAATAAATACTGTAGTAATTATTTGATTGTACATGCATGCGTTGTGGCGCGATGTTGCAACCTGGATGGGGCACGACGATGTTGCGGTGCAACACTCATCGGCGGACACCGGTGTGAGCGAGTGTTGCGCAACATTGCAAGTTGGCGTTGCTGAAACTGCTGCCGGTGATGCAATGTGGGGCGGCGACGTTGTTGCATAAGCAGGAGCTGCACCCTGTCGGCCTCGGGCTGTTGCTGCATGTTCCACTACGACAGAGCGAGGACAATACAATAGGCTAATGTGAGCGAAAATTCGCACTCCAGTGAACATGGCAGTGTTGCGCTCCGTGAGCGGCAACGCTGTTCATACTCATGGTATGCGTACTGTGGCTTATGGTGAATCGGAAGAGAAGAAAGCACTGGTGCCTGGACCCCATCGAACGGCTACACCGAGTGGATCGAACAGCTACCAACCTGATTGATTTTCATGGATATCAGTCGGATGACACCTAACGGTGGCCATTATTCTTACGAGGAAATTGCAAGAATACTTTAGATCTATTCATCATATCATGGCAGTCAAAGAACACGGAAATAATAAAAAAGAAATATGCATGTCTGTAAACCACCTAGCGACTACTACAACCACTAAAGCGAGACGAAGGTGTGCCGTCGTTATATCCCCTTTCTCATCAGAGTCAGGCCAAACTTGTTGTAGAGACAGTCAAGAAGTCACGCTGCAAAAACCCAACAGGATCAGCGCAGAAAAAACACAACCATCGTTGACAAAGAGAAATATTGATCGATAGGATCCAACCTCTAGGCATACCAACAAAGACGAACAAAGAACCCAAGTAGATATTCTGAAGACCAGAAACTTTCAAATCCCGTGAGATCCATCGGATACACGCCTCCACACGCCCTCCAACGATGCTAGGCACATCATCTGAATAGGTGCGTGGCAGGGAGAACCATATTCCATCTTAAGAAAGCCACCGCCACCTTGTCTTCCTAAGCAAGACACAAATGCTAAACAAAGTGACAAAAACACAACAAAGTAAGATCCCTCACACCAGCAAGGGCCCAAGTCCACCACGTCTCCATGGCTCTAAAGCCATCGAGGATGAGGCGGACCAGCGGCTGCACCTATGCTTGACTGTGGACATGCCCTAATCACCTAATTCCTCATCGGCCCATACCGCAGTACGGTATCGTCGTAAGATTCCTCCCTAGCTCTAGAAAAGCTCGTGATTACATCCTTTGTAGAAAAAAAATGCGATTACATATTGGCTAGCTTGTTTGAATTCATCTTACATTGGATTAAGGATGTGGCTAGGTCTCAGTCGACTGAGATTTTATTAAGTCTCGGCCAAGTGACATAACATGAATGAGAGAAAAGGAAAAAACTGATTTCTTTTTTTGCACGAAACTCTATGTAAGATCTCATGGATATAGTAGCGACTGAGACTTAACAAAGTTTCGGTTGACTGAGACTTAGCAAAACTGTTAGATTAAGTTTTGGAGTTGATTTCCATATTTGCATAAAATTTTGAAAAATTCTATGTTTTTTTAACTACATCGATCGTAGACTTGTAGGTAACCGGTCGGTGGATCAATCCGAACAAACAAGGACTCCTACATATTGTACGTACTTTTTGTTTGTTTGGTACGTACGCACTTTATCTCTTCGCGCGTTCCGTCGGTAATGCTACACCTACGTACAAGCAGCTATGTGTTTTACGTAATTTTTTGCAACATGGCCAATTTTGGTTGGAGATGGGGAAAGGCGGGGGCCCACCAGCGTGAAAATCTATAGATGTAGGATTATTGCGCGTTCCAGTATAGGCATCGTTGGAGTCTTCTTATAAACCGTACTAGTACTACGTACCACACCAACTAACCTCCCTCCAAATAGCCAACAACCCTCTAGTCTAGAAAAATAATTCAAGAGACCAGGCGTCGAAACTAGGACACTTGTACGATGGCCGACGGCGGCGAGCAGGAGCAGGAGCAGCTTGGGGTCTTCGTGGCGACGGCGGAGCCCCAGGAGTGTAGCAGGTGGGCGATCATCTGCCTATTGGGATGCGCGGGCGTCATGCTCTTCGGCTTAGCCATCTACATGCTGGAGGACTTCGAGAGCGGGCCTGCGCCTTTCCTCGTGCTCCTCCTCGCGCTCCTGTTGATGCCCATGGGAGGCTTATGTATCGCTGAATTCCTTATTCTTGTGTGTGAACAGTTCAGCGGCGGCAATCCAGCTGGAATAATGAACGTAGATAGATTGTTGTCGTGGTAGCCAGTAGCAGTTGGTTCATATTAATTGTAGATGCATGCGTTGATCAATGGATGCAGTGCTAAATGTTCCACCCGGTAGATTGATCTGTCCCAAAATCTATTATTGATGGGGCCGTCATCATACATTCGGGGCTCCCAAAGAAAGCATACTCACTGAAATTGCAGTATTAGTATACTTTACGTACATGTGTTATTTCGTACTCCCTCCTCTCTTTTTTTGCGAAATAAATTCTTGCATTACTCAGAATCACATATTACAATCTCGTCCAATCAAGTTCTAGGGCCTCCTCCGGACCAGAACAAAGCCAAACTATATTCCGGCGTTACAACCTATTAAAATTAGATAAGGCATAACTAACAGTATTACAATTCCGACGAGTATGAGCAATGCAAGAATCCTTTGTCCCAGACTACTACTAATCTCTCTAATAATAAAAGCATACTAAGATTTATTTGTAGCACCTCCTTTAATCATCATGACAGCCTCCAAACAGTCTGATTCTAGATCAATTGATAGAATACTCCATTGTAGTGCCAGAGATAATTCCTCCTTAATTGCCAAGAGTTCAGCTTCCAATATATCATTGCATGAGATTAGGTGTCTACAGGAGCTAAATATAATTGTCCCCTCGTGGTCTCTAAGGACCATGCCTACTCCTGTATTACCTTCGAGCACCGATATTACGTTCAGATCACTAAAGTCTAAATGCTTTTATATTTCTTTAGAGAGGGAGTACTACAATATTTTATAGAATATATCATATGAACTACATCTCCCCAAATATTTCACCCATCGAGCAATGAACATATGGCAATTTTGTTAATTAAAAGGAGAACCGATGCACATGTTCAGTATACTCATTAACTACTAACTAATTTTGATAAAAAAATAGCCTAAAACAAATCTGCTTTAGCTTGGGCGGACCCAATGCGCTGCTTTCTGCTTGCTTGGCGGTGTTGGCACCTTGTTAGCCCTGGTTAGAGTAATTCCCAGAACTCTTTCAAAAAAAAATCTTCCGTAAAAGTTGTTTTATGGAATGACCGAATAATTTAGGTTCAGTTGTGACAACTACTTTTATCAGTTTTCATAAGCTTCTTCTCCTATAATCCTTTGCATAGGGGAAAACTTTCAATCTATTCATCATCAATCAATGATAGTACAACGAATACCAGAAATAATAAAAACTAAATCTAGATCCGAAGACCACTTAGTGACGACTGCAAGCACTGAAGCGAGCCGAAGACGCGCCGCCATCATTACCCCTCCCACCCTGGAGTCGGGCAAACTTGTTGTAGTAGACAGGCGGGAAGTCGTCGTGCTAAGGCTCTATAGGAACAGCGCACCAAAACAGCAACTGCCGCCGTTGAAGAAAACTTTAGATCGGAAGGATCGAACCTATAGACACATGAACAAAGACCGGATCCTCATGGATCCAGCGAAGACAAACACCGGCCAAATCCTGTGAGATCCGCCGGAGGCAACCTCCACACGCTCTCCGGTGACGCTAGAAGCACCACCGGGACGGAGGCTTGGCAAGGAGAATCTTATTCGATCTCCAGAGAGCCAGCACCACCTCATCTCTCTGAGCAGGACACAAACCCTAAAAGAAACTCGAAAAATCACAAGAAACGAAGCCCTCCCACCGGCAAGGGCCGAGATCCACCACGCCTCAATGATCCTAAGGCCACATGAGATGAAGCAGACATGGGCTAGCGCCAGCGGGAGGCAGGAGGAACCCTACACTAGTAGAAAAACAACTTTTAATACCGGTTCGTAAGGACCTTTAGTACCGGTTCAGGAACCGGCACTAAAGAGTGGGGACTAAAGGTCCCCCCCCCCTTTAGTCCCGGTTCAACACGAACCGGGACCAAAGGCCCACCACGTGGCACGAGGCGCGGTGGTGCAGGGGACCTTTAGTCCCGGTTGGTAAGGATTTTTTATTTTTATTTTGAAATAAAGCAAAAACATCCCGCCCTCTTGGGCCACGGCTGCATCTGACTGAAACCCAATCTCTAGTTGGGCGGGATGCAGGCCCGTGATGCCCAAGAGGGCCCACAGGCGAAGACTTGCAATAGGCCCACAAAGGCACCTTAGAGAGGAGCTTGACACGGTAGCAGCGGGGCTTATAAACCGGTGAGCTCCTCTCAACTAGCGAGGTGGGACTAAACATTGTGCATCGCGGGTGGCGGTGCACCACCTTTAGTACCGGTTGGTGGCTCCAACCGTACTAAAGACCCCTTTAGTACCGGTTGGAGCCACCAACCCGTGCTAAAGGCCACCACCTCTTTAGTACCGGTTCGTGGCACGAACGGTACTAAAATTCTCCTGAACGGTACTAATGAGCGCCGCCCGCCTGGCTGTTGGAACCGGCACTAATGGTCGCATTAGTGCCGGCTCAATTACAAACCGGGACTAATGAGTTTCACATTAGACCCTTTTTCTAGCGGTTGGGTACAAGCGTTCTTTTCCTGGCAAGTTGAACATACTATGAAATTAATTGACCACTGAAGCAGCACAAAGTTGTGGCGGGGCAACTCCACCTTGTTGCTACAAAGTGTACAACACTAGAGTTGAAGGAACTACTTTAACGTGATGTGCTAGATATCACTCTAGAGGCGGAGATAGGGCCAATATGGCAGCAGGAGTTCAATCCAAAACTCCTAGAGCACAAGATCTAGTCCAACACCTTAGATAATAACAACAAGTTCTATTATAGGTAGTGGGTACAAAGTCTGGGGACAGACTAGAGGTGATGACCTCTATCTATAGGGCTTTGAGAAGCCTTCACATCTCACTTCTACTTATAGCTGGAACAATCTAGAAAACATATTACTTAATATTCACCATTCTACTCATAGCTACCCATAACTAGAAGACTCTAGAAAATTGCAGCTAGGGTAAAGAAAAGAAAGGAAATACCACACTAGAGTAGAAATACCTAGAAATAGCCAAACATATTTGACATATGATTATATTTTTATTTTTATTATCTATTGTTCCTCATCATTCTCCTTTGGTTGTTTGGTACTTGGCCTCTCTTTTTGGGTGGGCACTTTTTGGCCTTTTTAATATATTTTTATTTTTCGTCAGGTTTCTCATCCCGACATGTGGGGGAATCATAGTCTCCGTCATCCTTTCCTTATTGGGACAATGCTCTAATATGATGGTCATCACACTTATGTTTATTTACAACTCAATATTACAATTCGGTAACTAGAATAATATGACTCTATATGAATGCCTCTGGCAGTATACCAGGATGTGCAATGATGCTAGTGTAATGTGTATGATAATGATGAATGGTGGCTGAGCCACAAATACTATGTCAGTTATATGATCATGCAAAACAATATGACAATGAAGGTGTATGCCATAATAATGGAACGGTGGAAGTTGCATGGCAATATATCTTGAAATGGCTATGAAAATGTCATGATAGGTAGGTATGGTGGCTGTTTTGAGGAAGATATAAGGAGCCTTATGTATGATAGAGTGTATCATATCACGGGGTTTGGATGCACCGGCGAAGTTTGGACCAACTCTCGAGGTGAGAAAGGGCAATGCATGGAACCGAAGAGGTTAAATTGCGGAAAGGTGAGAGTGTGTATAATCCATGGACTCACATTTATCATAAAGAACTCACATACTTATTGTGAAAGTTTATTAGCCCTCGAAGCAAAGTACTACTACGCATGCCCCTAGGGGGATCAATTGGTAGGAAAAGACCATCGCCTGTCCCTGACCGCCACTCATAAGGAAGACAATCAATAATAAATTATGCTCCAACTGCTTAGCATAACTAGAGACTATACATGCATGCTTAGGGAATCACAAACCTTAACACCAATATTCTTACTAAACCACAATCATTCACTAGTATATTGCAGGGAATCAAACATATCATATCAGTGATTTGAGTGTTTTTTGTAGGATTTTATGACTAACCATGCGAATGACCAATTCCTGTTGACTCTCTAAACAGATATAAGTGAAGCACAAAAGTTTAGTTCTTTCTTCAAAAGACCATGCTCTAATAAATATAAGTGAAGCAAAAGAGCATTCTACAAATAACGGTTTTCTATATGTAGAGAAACAGGCATCCAAACTTCAAATGATATAAGTGAGGCATGATGACTGATACGTCCATTTTGCATCATGCTTTTATATCGATATTTATTGCATTATGGGCTGTTATTACACGTTATGTCACAATACTTATGCCTATTCTCTCTTATTTTACAAGGTTTACATAAGGAGGAGAATGCCGTGGAATTCTCAATTTGGAAAAGGAGCAAATATTAGAGACCTATTCTGCACAACTCCAAAAGTCTTGAAACTCCACGAAAGTCATTTTTTGGAAATAATAAAAAATATTGAGCGGAAAAAGTACATCAGAGGGGGACCCACCTGGCCACGAGGGTGGGGCGCCCCCCTTGCCTCGTGGGCCCCCTGCTGGCTCTCTGGTGGCCATCTTCTGCTATATGAGGTCTTCCGTCGAGAAAAAAAATCATAAGCAACCTTTCGGGACGAGACTCCGCCGCCACGAGGCGGAACCTTGGCGGAACCAATCTAGGGCTCCGGCAGAGCTCTTCTACCGGGGACACTTCCCTCCCGGAGTGGGAAATCATCGCCATCGTAATCACCAACGCTCCTCTCATCGGGAGAGGGCAATCTCCATCACATCTTCACCAGCACCATCTCCTCTCAAAACCCTAGTTCATCTCTTGTATCCAATTCTTGTCTCCAAGTCCGGGATTGGTACTAGTAGGTTGCTAGTAGTGTTGATTACTCCTTGTAGTTGATGCTAGTTGGTTTATTTGGTGGAAGATCATATGTTCAGATCCTTTATGCATATTAATACCCCTCGATTATGAACATGAATATGCTTTGTGAGTAGTTACGTTTGTTCCACGAGGACATGGGAGAAGTCTTGCTATTAGTAGTCATGTGAATTTGGTATTCGTTCGATATTTTGATGAGATGTATGTTGTCTAGCCTCTAGTGGTGTTATGTGAACGTCGACTACATAACACTTCACCATTATTTGGGCCTAG
Source organism: Aegilops bicornis (assembly GCA_021605145.1). Lineage (NCBI taxonomy): Eukaryota > Viridiplantae > Streptophyta > Magnoliopsida > Poales > Poaceae > Aegilops > Aegilops bicornis. The sequence continues at coordinate 59,015,394 of CM038670.1, forward strand.
AGGAAGGCATTGGGAAGTAATAAGTAGATGATGGGTTACTAGAGTGACAAAAGCTTAAACCCTAGTTTATGTCGTTTAGCCGTAAGGGCTGATTTGGATCCATATGTTTCATACTATGGTTAGGTTTACCTTAATACTTTTGTTGTAGTTGTGGATGCTTGCAATAGAGGTTAATCATAAGTGGGATGCTTGTTCAAGTAAGAACAGCACCCAAGCACCGATCCACCCACATATCAAATTATCAAAGTACCGAACGTGAATGATATGAGCGTGATGAAAAGTAACAGACGATAATTCCCATGTGTCCTCGGGAGCGCTTTTCTCCATATAAGAGTTTGTCCAGGCTTGTCCTTTTCTACAAAAAGGATTGGGCCACCTTGCTGCACTTTATTTACTTTTGTTACTTGTTGCTTGTTACAAATTATCCTATCACAAAACTATTAGTTACCACTTATTTCAGTACTTGCAGAGAATACCTTGCTGAAAACCACTTATCACTTTGATGACCCACAAGTATAGGGGATCTATCGTAGTCCTTTCGATAAGTAAGAGTGTCGAACCCACCCACAAGTATAGGGGATCTATCGTAGTCCTTTCGGTAAGTAAGAGTGTCGAACCCAACGAGGAGCAGAAGGAAATGACAAGTAGTTTTCAGTAAGCTAATGTCTGCAAGTGCTGAAATTGTAAGTAGAAGAGTAGTTTGATTGCAAGATAATTTGTAACGAGGAAGTAACGATAATAGTAACAAGTATGCAACAAGGTAGCCCAATCCTTTTGAGGCAAAGGACAGGCCAAAACGGTCTCTTATGATAAGAAATGCGTTCTTGAGGGTGCACGGGAATTTCATCTAGTCACTTTCATCATGTTGGTTTGATTTGTGTTCGCTACTTTGATAATTTGATATGTGGGTGGACCAGTGCTTAGGTGCTATTCTTACTTGAACAAACCTCCTACTTATGATTAACCCTCCTGCAAGCATCCGCAACTACGAGAAAGCTATTAAGAATAAATTCTAACCATGGCATTAAACTCTAGGATCCAATCGGTCCCTTGCGGAATAGTGCATAAACTGGGGTTTAAGTTTCCGTCACTCTCGCAACCCACCATCTATTTACTACTCCACAATGCATTCCCTTAGGCCCAAATAAGGTGAAGTCTCATGTAGTCGACGTTCACATGACACCACTAAGGGAATCACAATATACATACCATCAAAATATCAAACACATTATCAAATTCACATGATTACTTGCAACATGATTTATCCCGTGACCTCAAGAACGAATTTAACTACTCACAAAAAATAAACATGCTCATGATCAGAGGGGTATTAATATGCATAATGGATCTGAACATATAATATTCCACCAAATAAACCATATAGTAATCAACTACAAGATGTAATCAACACTACTAGTCACCTCCAAGCAACAATCTATAGTTCCGGTAACAAGATTGAATACAAGAGATGAACTAGAGTTTGAGATGAGATGGTGCTGGTGAAGATGTTGATGGAGATTGCCCTCCCCAAGATGGGAGAGTTGTTGGTGATGATGATGACGATGACTTCCCCCTCCTGGAGGGAAGTTCCCCCGGCAGAATCGCACCGCCGGAGGGCAAAAGTGCTCCAACCCAAGTTCTGCCTCGAGACAGCGGCGCTCCGTCCCAAAAGTCTTCCCTTATTTTTTCTAGGTTAAAATGACTTATATACCAGAAGATGGGCACCGGAGGTGGGCCGAGGAGGCCACAACCCAGCAGGGCGCACCAGGGGGGCCTGGCGTGCCCAGGTGGGTTGTGCCCACCTGGTGGGCCCCCTCTGGTGTTTATTGGCTCCAGTATTTCTTAAATATTCCATAAAAAATCCTCGTGGAGTTTCAGCTCATTTGGAGTTGTGCATAACAGGTGGCCTGACGTAGCTTTTTCAGGTCCAGATTTCTAGCTGCCAGAATTCTCCCTCTTGGTGTGTACCTTGCAAATTATGACAGAAAAAGGCATTAGAATTACTCCAGAAAGTATTATTATGGATAAAAACATTGTAAATAACTGTAAGAAAACATGATGCAAAATGGACGTATCAACTCCCCCAAGCTTATACCTCGCTTGTCCTCAAGTGAAAACCGAAATCGAAAAACGTGACCACATGGTTTGAGAGAGAGGTGTCGATAAAAACAAAATACGGACATAGAACCATCATGTTGATTATTATAACAGCAACAAATTTAGACATAAAACTTTTATCATACACTTCTCATGAATAAGTAATAGTTCATCACGCAATCGAAGTATAAAGCAAAAACTCTATTAGAAACCAACAAACTATGTTCTCAGTCAACTTTGCAACTATAATTCATCATCTTTTCAGGAAGGGTCACGTGTTGGAGCCTTTTAAGCAAGTCAACATACTCAACCATCATATAGTCTTCTATAATTGCTAACACTCACCTCATACCCATGAGCAAAACGTTTCAACCGGACACATAGAAAGATAGGGGCTTATAGTTTCGCCTCCCAACATATTTCACCCCAAGGGTGATGTCAACAATAATAACTCATGCTATCTATATTCAACTGGACATATGTGCCTAGATCTTTCCTCACCACGTGATGCTTGCCAAAAGAGAAAATAAAAAGGAATAGAAGGAAAATTTTGTCTCTTTGCATAAAAGTAAATACATAAAAGTAAAAGATAGGCCCTTCGCAGAGGGAAGCAGAGGTTGCCATGTGCTTATTTGTTTGCATGCTCAATCCCTTAGTGCAAGAGAACGTTACATTACATTGCCCCTTAAGATGACAACCTTTATTATGCAGTCTGTTGCTTTTATTCTTTGTCATCCAAGTTCGTGCAACGCTCAATTTTCTCTTACACTAAAAGATCTCACATATTTAGAAGAAATTTTTATTGCCCTTTTGCACGGATGACAACTTACTTGAGGGATCTTGTTCAATCCCTAGGTAGGTATGGTGGACACTTGAAAAATATTTAGGTTTAAGGGTTTTTGGATGCACAAGTACTATGTCTACTTAGTGCGGAAGTTTTGGGTAGCAAAGATAGGGGCAAGCACCACATGTTAAAGGATCTATGACAGTATGACTTCTATGTGAATATAAAAAAACATAAACCATTACGTTGTCTTCCTTGTCCAATGTCAACAATTTTGGCATATAATATTTTGATTAGGGCTCACAATCACAAAAGCTTTCTAGGATAGTATATTTATATGTGAATCTTCCCTTCCCTTATTAATTCTTTCATGAGTTGCATCACTGACCAATGCTATGTTTGTCAATCTCTGATGAAATTTTCTTACTTATACTTTTCCTTATGTGGTGATATCACCTACCATAGGATTAGTATATGATCTTATTGATTTATTTCCTTTCTTTTGTTTGTTTATTTCTCCTTTTCTTTTCTTTATTTGCAACATGGAAGTAAAGAAAGTAAAAACTCGTACTAACTTTATTATATAACTTGAACATGATAACAATGATGGATCACTAAGCAAACTTTCAAAGAAGAAAAGATCAAACTAAACTTTATTTATATAAGCAAAAGATTGAACTAAGATAAGTAAAAGCAAAAAGATAGTGGGATGATACGATACCGGGGCACCTCAACCAAGCTTGGCGGAAGCCTTTGGGAGTGCTCATACCCGATACTCAATTCTCCTTTGGTGGTGAAGAAGGTGATAGTGCTGATGAACAAGAGATCTTGTCCTTGGAGGAACCTGAAGAGGCCATGGTAGATGGGATCTGACATAAAACATCAAGAAACGAGAACAGAGGATTTTCTCCGTGATACGGTGGTTAACAGGTTCGGGAAGTATATATACATTTTTATCTTGAAGGACAAGTAAACAGAAGAAAAAGGAGTACGGAAGGGGTCCCAAGTGGGCACAACCCACTTGGGCGCGCCGGTGAAAGGATCGAGAAGAGGTGTCTAGAGGGGGTGAATAGACACTTGGTAAGAAAAGCTGCAGCTTTTAATTTCTTTAAGTTAAAGTGGAGTTTTAGCACAAGTTTAAACATTCACAATACATATCAAGCAAGCATGACAAGAGTATATGTGCAGCGGAAAGTAAATCATGCAAGTTGCAAGAATGTAAAGGGATGGGACTTGAGTGTGCAAACGCAATTGGAGTCACGGAGATTTTTATCCGTGGTTCCGATAGGTGGTGCTATCGTACATCCACGTTGATGGAGACTTCAATCCATGGAAGGTAACAGTTGCGCGAGTCCACGGAGGGCTCCACCCACGAAGGGTCCATGAAGAAGCAACCTTGTCTATCCCACCATGGCCATCGCCCACGAATCACTTGCCCACTAGGGTAGATCTTCACGAAGTAGGCGATCTCCTTGCCCGTACAAACTCCTTGGTTCAACTCCACAATCTTGACGGAGGCTCCCAAGTGACACCTAACCAATCTAGGAGACACCACTCTCCAAATGGTAATAGATGGTGTGTTGATGATGAACTCCTTGCTCTTGTGCTTCAAATGATAGTCTCCCCAACACTCAGCTCTCTCTCATAGGATTGGATTTGGTGGAAAGAGGGTTTGAGTGGAAAGCAACTTGGGGAAGGCTAGAGATCAAGATTTATGTGGTTGGAATGGAATATCTTGACCTCAACACAAGTGTAGGTGGTTCTCTCTCAGAAAATATATGTTGGAAGTGTAGGCATGTTCTGATGGCTCTCCTCACGAATGAAGAGTGGGTGGAGGGGTATATATAGCCTCCACACAAAATCTAACCATTACACACAAATCACAAAAGTCGGTGGGACCGAATCAGAAAACTCGGTCAGACCGACTTAGTTCAAAATGTGAACGTTAGGATTTTTAGTGGGACCAACATGATCAACTCGGTAGGACCGATGTGCTAGGGTTAGGGTAAAGCCTCATCTCGGTTGGACCGATTAGACAAACTGGGTGGGACCGATTTGGGTAATGAGCAAAACAGAGAGTTGGCCAAGCAAACTTGGTGAGACCAATTGCATATTTCGGTGAGACCGAAATTACTGCAATAGGCAATAGAGAGTTGGCAAGCCCATCTCAGTGAGACCGAATTGACTAGGGTTTCTGGCAGTGTTTATGTCAACTGAACTCGGTGGCGCCGGATAGGAAATTTCGGTGGGGCCGAGTTTGACTTTTGGTTTGGGACATATGTGAATGTGAGAAAGTGGTTGAGGGCTTTGGAGCATATCACTAAGCACTTTGAGGAAGCAAGCCATTAAGCAACACCTCATCCCCTTTTAATATTATTGGCTTTCCTATGGACTCAATGTGATCTTGGATCACTAAAATAGAAAATGTAGAGTCCTGAGCTTTGAGCTTGAGCCAACCATTTGTCCTTATCATCTTGAAGGGGTTCCACATCCTCTAGTCCACGCCACTCCAATGTTGAACTTATCTGAACCATACTAGATGAAAACATTAGTCCAACAAGAGACATGTTGACACTAATTACCAAAATCACCCAGGGAGCACTTGTGCTTTCAGCCAGGCATGCCTGGCGCGCCCTGGTGTCTTATGCCCACCAGGGGACCCTTCCTGGGAGTTTCTTTATTCCCAAAATTCTAAATTATTCCAAAACTGACAAAATATATTTTTGCAGATTTTTCGGAGTCTGTTTACTTACCGTACTACGTACCTCCTTATTTTGACGATTTTGGAGTGTTCCGGAAGGACTCTTTTTATGTGTTCTTCCGGTGTCAAAGTTTGGATAATATTACTTTCAACTTAATAGGCGTACCTGAGATATAATGCTTTATTCGTTGCCCGTTGACAACCTTCGGGTTAGTGCCTTCAAAATTATTTATTTTGATGGCAACAGACCGGTAAACCTCCTCGATGACATATGGGCCTTCCCATTTCGAGAGGAGTTTCCCTGCAAAAAATCTAAAATGAGAGTTCTACAAAAGAACATATTCTCCGACTTTAAACTCACGCTTTTGGATTCTTTTGTCATGCCATCTTTTAACTTTTTCTTTGAATAACTTTGCATTTTCATAAGCTTGGGTTCTCCATTCATCTAATGAGCTAATATCAAATAAACTATTTTCACCAGCAAGTTTAAAATCATAGTTGAGTTCTTTAACTGCCCAGTATGCTTTATGTTCTAACTCAAGAGGCAAATGACAAGCTTTTCCATAAACCATTTTATAAGGAGACATACCCATAGGATTTTTATAAGTTGTTCTATAAGCCCAGAGTGCATCATCTAATTTCTTAGACCAATTCTTCCTGGACCTATTAACAGTCTTTTGCAAAATTAACTTTATTTCTCTATTGCTAAGCTCAACTTGACCACTAGAATGAGGATGATAAGGTGATGCAATTCTATGGTTAACATCATACTTAGCAAGCATCTTACGAAAAGCACCACGAGTAAAGTGTGAACCACCATCAGTCATTAAATTTCTAGGGACTCCAAACCTTGGGGAAATAACTTCCTTGAGAATTTTAATAGAGGTGTTGTGATTAGCACTACTAGTTGGAACAGCTTCTACCCATTTAGTAACATAATCAATAGCAACCAAAATGTGTGTATACCCATTAGAAGAAGGAAAAGGTCCCATGTAATCAAATCCCCAAGTATCAAATGGTTCCACAGCAAGAGAATAGTTCATAGGCATTTCCTAACGCTTACCAATATTACCTATTCTTTGGCATTCATCGCAAGATGAGACATACTTACGAGCATCCTTGAAGAGAGTAGGCCAATAAATCCAGATTGCAATACCTTATGAGGAGTTATGTCTCCAGCATGATGCCCTCCATAAGGTGTAACATCACAAAATTCTAAATTTTGGAATGTTATATTAAATAAATAGTTTTGATTGATTGTTTGATTGCTTGTGTGATTTGTTGTGTGAAATTAAGTGGAACTTGAAACTTTTTGAAAGTTAAATGAGACAGAATAAAATGACTTTCCCAAAACTTTTACCTTGCATTTACGATTTCCATGAATTCAAATTCATTTCATCACAAAACCCTGGAGTGAAGATGATATGACTTCTTCCATTTAAATAAACGAAAAGGGTTTTTGAAAAGGTTTGAATTCCATTCAAAAATATTTCAAATTCAGAAACTTTATGCAACTCAATGAGTTTCATGAGAGAAGATAAACTGACTTTTTCAAATGCTAAGAAAAGAGAGTTGGAAGTTTCAAAGAATCAAATTGAAAGTCCTTTTGTAGTTATTTTGAAACCCACTTTCAATTTGGAGTTATTTGGTTTTTATTCAAATTATTTTTCTCCAAAAATAAAATATATGGAAAATAGGTAAAACGATTCCCTACAGTAGAAAAGTGGAGAAAATGAGTTTGAAATCATTTTGTTATTTTAAAATATTTTTGTTTGGTTTTTAAATGAACTAGTAGCACGGTTTTCTTTATTAAATTTTTGGTGGAATTTATTTGCCTCTCAAAATATATTCATCGTTTAGGAAATCTTTTTCTGAAAATTTTGATATATGATATGCCTATGTAAAATTTCATTTTTATTTTCGTTATTCAGTTTTTCCTTTTCTGTTTCTAATTAATAAAAAACTGCGCGTGCACCTGGAACTAACTGTCGCCCACGTGCGCAGCATAGTGGCATCGGGCGCCTCATCTTTTTTTTCTCTCCTACATGGGCCAGGCCCGGCCAGGCATTTTTTCTCCTTCCCAGTTTTTTATTTTTTTACCACTTTGGCCGAAATTAAAAAAACGCAGCGGTGGTGCGTGCACGTTGCCGGCCAAACCTTTTGGCCCATGGCGCACCTCTTCTCTCTTTTCTATATTTCGTATACGTTTAGGCCCACATTGCCTAGCCTTTGACCCCTAAGCCTCTATTCCACCTATAAATATAGACCCATAGAGCCCCCAAAAATCATCCGACTCGGGTTAAATCAATATTTTGGTTTGACTAGATTCCTAAAAATAAATATTATTTCTTCTATCCGGCGGGAATTCTGAAAGTCGTATCCTCTTTGAAGTTGACCCTTTCTGTGTTCTGAAGGTATTCTCTTTGTTTTTTTAAATAGTCCCCTAGCTTATTATTTCTAGACTACTACGGTAGAATAATTAGATTATCAATTAGTCTCTGTATTTATACATTAGGCATAGAATTCTTTTAGCAATAAATAGTTTTCTTCCGTAAAACACCTTGGCCTTGATTTTTTCTTATTGCTCGTTTATCCAAATCCAACGAAACCAACTCCAAATCCTTTGTTATGATCCCCTCTGTCCAGATTACCAACTTAAAGATATTTTTGAAAAGTTTAAAAATTGGTTTCAAACATATTTGAATTTGATTTTTTTTGTTCATAACTTAAGTTTTATAACTCCGATTTAATTGATTCTTTTTGCAAATCGAAGCTCTTGATCTAAACTTTCTGTTAAGAACTAATCCACATAATTTTAATAATGTTGAAAATTGTTTTCTGTTTGCAAGAGTTATTTGCCTATTTTTGAAGTTTTCCAAGATCTTTTCTTTGAATTTTATGCTTGAGTGCTTATGTATGTAATTATTTGCTCATGATAGATTGAACGGAGTGTTATGAGTAGAACTATCAGGAATTATGAGTGCGAAGGATCTTCATCAACAGTACAAGGCAAGTTCACACTTTTTCATATTTTTCATACCTAGTTTTTATGCATTAGTTTTACCCTCAAAGATTTGCATGAGTAACTGGGGCATTGTTGTGTAGTTGAAGAGGTAGGAACCTATTACCTTTGATCACCCCGGAAATATACGTTATGCTTATATTGCGTAGCCATGCTCATAGATGGGGATTGGTATGTGAGATTCATGAAAGTTGAGAGAGATATAATAACTAAGGGAAACTTAAGGTGGCTACTTTAATACACATCTGGGTGGATTGGTTGGGGCACCCTGGAGCACCCAGTGGTTTGCCCGGGCACCTGGAGAACCCAGTGCTTGCCCAAGGCGATCCCGAAGTACCCGTGCACTACAAAAAAATACACTTCCGTGATGATACGTGTTTGTCACAGTAGGTCGCGTTTTTTGTCATGCATGTACATCCATGACAAATTTATGACAGAATCAAGATAGTCATACCTGTCTTTGTCATAGAAGTGTTCCATGACATTACGAAAATTATCATCACGAAGTGTCCACTTCCATGACGATAAATCGCGCGTCACGCGAAGTGCTTTTCGTCAAGGGTGACCGACACGTGGCATCCACCGTAACGGAACACCGTTAAGCTATCGGGTCGGGTTTGGATCCGATAACCCGTTAATGACCCGCCAATGGGGATTTTCCATGTGTAAAATCATCATTGGCTGGAGGAAACACGTGTCGGCTCACCGCTGGGACAGATGTCATCCACTCATTGGACAGAAGGCGCCAACGATACGTCGACACATGGCACGGCCCAACAAGTTTAATTGGGCCCGCCCAATTAAAGGCCCACAAGTTTTGCGGACCAAAATGGGCCGGCCCAACTAAAGGCCAACAAGATTTTGCAGACCATAATGGGCCGGCCTAGCTAAAGGCCCACGAGATTTTGCGGGCCATAATGGTCCGGCCCAGGTAAAGGCCCACAAGATTTTGCGGGCCATAATGGGCCGGCCCAGCTAAAGGCCCACAAGATTTTTGTGTGCTATAATGGGCGGCCGGTAAAGGCCCACAAGATTCTTGCGGATCATAATGGGCCGCCCACTAATATGGCCCACGAGATTTCGCCGACATTAATGGGCGGCCAATTGTAGGGCCCACAAGATTTTGAGGACCCTAGTAGGCCGCCCATTAACTGGCTGCCATGTTTTGGGCCAAATGCCGCCCATATCGATCCGTCCATTAATGGCTGCCACATTCCGGGCCTAAAAGTGGCCCATATGAGATCCGCCCATTATAAGCCTACCACGTTACGGGCCAAATTACGGCCCAGATCAGGTCCGACCTTTAAGAGGCTTTGGGCTCAATTATGGCCCATATCAAATTCGCCCAAGAATCGACACTATGCTTTTGGGCCCACTTGCTAAAGGCCCACTTAGTAATTCGCCCGATATTAGTTTTGGCCTGTTAAGGGCCCGTTTAACATTTCGCCCTATATTAATTTCGGCTTAAAAGCCCGTCATATAGTTAGCCTAACTACGGCCCGATTGCATCCGCCTGCTCATGACCGATATCCGATTGGGCCAAAGAAGGACCGAGACAATTTTGGCCTGTTAAAAGCCCGTGATTTGATTCGCACAATCATGGGTCGGGTTCATTTCGAGGATCTTGCCGGCCCGTGAGCTGTTCGCACGCTTCGTGCCCAACCTACATCGTGATTGCATGACGGCCCGATTATGTACCATAATTTTACGGTTTGGCGGTTTCTTTGCGAAGACAGGATATATATACAATAAAATAATTGCAGCATCGTGAATAAGAAAAACCTAGACTATACAATAAAGAAATTACGACATATTACATCCACTGGGCATCAAAGTTCGCCACTATGATAATAAAGCACAAGCGGACAATGATTACATACACTTTGGGCATCAAAAATCGCCACCGATTGCAAATAAACACGCCGACAAAATAATATACAAAACCGACACTTCAATAGAGTTCAAGAAAGGTTAGCCCTCATTGGGAGCTGCAGCGCAAGCAGCCGAGTAAGATGATGAGATCGCTTGTTCAACACTTATATCTTCCTCACTCTGAAAGATAAACAAGCGAGACGGATGACAGGTTTTGCACGTAAAAGTATCAAGGTCTTGACAATTCATCACATTTCTTCTTGTGAATAAAGTGACACAGTTTAAAATTGCATTAACACAATATGGTATTGTTCAGGTCAAGACATGGCAGGAGATGACATTGTGAAGGAGTTGGCAGCTTCACGGCAACACTGGATTACGGATCAAGAACTCATAAGTATCAATGGTTAGTGTCTTTGTCAATTTATACCATTTCAAATTGGCAAATAAAGAGACGGTTTGAATAATAGTAGAATGATATGACATTGTTCATAGTTAAGACATTGCAGAATATGACATTGTCTTTGTAGTGGGTAGGTTCACCACACCACCGGATTACGGATGAAGAACGAAGCATACATGCAGTGCAAAAGAAGATCACTTGCTCTGTATAGTTTAATTTACATGGTATGAAGAAGGAACTTGGTTGTACAACTAAAAACTTAAATTGAGGAAGGACGAACTTTTGTTTATGAACTACATAATAAACTTTAAATAAGCAATTTGATGCAAACACCAAAAATAAACAGCTGTTGTAGTCATGCCTAACCAAATATATACAACAAAGTTTGAAGGCTTCAGATGGACAAACTTACATTATTTGTGAAAACGGGCTCTATAAAGGCCTTGTCCATGCTCATGGGGGGGGGGCAATTCAAGAAGTTTACCACAGAATCTTCTTCAAAAGCATTGCCTTTATTCTACATTTTGTTAGTAGTAAATATAGATGTGATAATATACGAAAAAATGGAGAATATTTAAGATAAGATCAAGAGTTATGCTACATAACCAAGTAGCTATAAATGTAAGTGCAGCGATACAGGCAAAAGGTACAGCCAAGAGCAATGCACAGCTAAACTTCTTCAGTTCCAACCTTATGCTAAGAGTAAGTATAGATCTGATGTGTAGAAAATGGAGGGCAAAGGAAAATAAGCTGCGGAGTGATGGTACATGAACAACTACCTGTCATTATAAGTACACTGATAAAGGACAGCATGTACTTACAAGAACAATGCAGAGCTAAAAACATTGGCATTGGATATATTCTACACTAATGTAACCATTCATACAGATCAGATAATTTGGAGCGAACAATTGATAAGCAAGCTATCATGCATACTGCTGTCACATAATGAACCAGGTATGTATGCAAGTACAGTGAGACAGGACAACCGGTACTAACAAGAGCAAAGCAGCGGGCAGCATATTTGCGATATCCTGTCGTTCTTTTCAAACCGGAATTCTTCTTCGAGCAGATTTCCTGTAAAAAAGATCCGTAAGGCACATGCAAAAAAGTAGAAGTTCAAATTGTCATGTGATTTCATAGACAATACCTCATCCTGGGAACGAGACCAGTGCATAACAAGGTTTTTCCATTCAATGTCTTCTAAATTTAGCATAGGAGACTTCACCGAAAATTCGTTTATAGACTTGCCACCAAAGTGTGATTTCCTCAGGTAACACCGATACTGCTGCAATGCTTCCTTGAAAAGCACAAGCAAGCTTTGCTCGTCATGACTATCTAGATTGACCCTCGCCTAGTTACAACAATGTAATGTAAATCATTGATGCGTTCAATCAGCGTAAAACAGGAAAATAATAACCATGAATAATAGCACTTACACGTAAGTTGGACAGGAAGATGTGAAAATGGTGTTTGTCTTCACAATAATCTTCCCATGATGGGAATATATGCACGTAGTCCCTAACAACATTCAAAGCATTGTCTTCTAAACTAGGAATAAATGGAATGGGGTTCCAATCTGCGGGAATTGGCCGTCTCTGTAGTTGGGATAGGTCTTCGGCCGGTGGACTTGCTGTACTTTTTGCTGGAGTGGGACTTTTCTGTGGTAAAGCTGGTGCTATGGCAAATGAAATCGGTATACCTTTTGCTGGAGTGCAGGTCTTGTGTGGTGGGGCTAGTGGTGTGGCCAGTGAAGTATGGGTACAGTCTGCTGGAGTCGGTCCTACGTTTTGTGTCACTGGTTGTACAGCCAATATAAGTGGGCTGCTTTGCTGATTTCTCCGGCACCACCACGTTTTCAAGGACTTTGCTGGTGCTCCTTCAGGTTCGCAATCACCCTCTTCCTTTTGATGTCCGATGCACACGAACAGCATTTGAGTGGAAAAACATGGTATGATGACAGATGGAATATGTATTGATAATGGATGGGCATGGCATCTCGACATATATGATGAGTAAACTAAGCAGATGGTGGTGCAACAAAGTAGAAGAAATGCAAGACAACATATGCAAGATACCCGCAATCAATAAAACATTGCCAAATTAGAATAGGCACCTTGATGGGTGAACAGGACAGGTCATCTGCCTTTGACTCCTCGAGGTTAGAATAGTCATTAGGATCATATTCTGAACAAGAGTCAACAGGTGGGGAGCGTATGAGTTTCATTGCATCCAGAATGGCACTCAATGCCTTGGTGCCAATTTTGTAAGTCATTGCAGTGTTTATCTTCAAGAGAGGACTGCTGCTAGAGCGACACAAAGCAGCTACACAGATCATAATGTAGGTATCACGGGAAAACCCTAAGCATCAGAGTAAAATCAGCAAAGTGGAACTTGCTGGAATATATGTGCTAGTATTGCCGGTACGGCTAGAAAGGCTTCGGATACCAGCTCTCTTCAAGTGAAGGTGTGGTACTGTTAATATTAGTGTAACTCTCAAAGGCGACACAGCTCCGCGCATTTCCTTGCTATTCTTATAGGATTCAAGTGGGCAGGCCACTACAAATCCTATTCCTATGTTTACAAGATCCTCTCTGAATCAAAGAGGCTCAAAGTGTCCATCACAACCGACCGTATAGACCTCTACACTGAAAATGTCCCTGCTCATCTTCAGTACAAGGAACATACTGTACTACTAGCATACTCCCTCTATTCCAAAATATAAGTCTTGGTAGAGATTTCCACTATGGATCACATACAGATGTATCCAGATACATTTTAGAGTGTAGATTCACTCATTTTGCTCCATATGTAGTCCATGGTGGAATCTATACAAAGACTTGAATTTAGGAACGGAGAGAGTACATATTAAAGAAGAACGGAAGAGGTACATGGTAAAGAAGAGCAAGCAGATTTTGGATAATAAAATGTTGGTTGCGCAGTTCCCACACAAGATAAACCAAAGTGCATTAAGAATGCAACTCCCAGCTGTCTCTCGACCATTTCAGGCGGTTGGATGAAGATCCTAGGTCGCCTAACCCTTCTTCTTCCTCGTCTCTTAATTCTTCCCATACAGAACACCCTTGCAGACGGCCCGGCCGGACCACCGGCCCCCGCCGCCTGTGTTCCTCCGCCACCCCCACCCCCCACCCGCGTTGAGTTTTCTTCGTTCGGAGAGGCCCCACAACCACCCGAGCCCCTTGGATCGTACCAGCGAACTTCGGCGAGCTCTGAAAAATCGACTGACCCAATTTTGAAATTTAGTCTACTGTGATTTAACTAGTGTGGAATATAAAAGGGGAAAACCATAAGCATTGGGAGTATAGTGTTGAGCGTGCCATGGCGGATCTGAAGGTGCAAACCGGACAAAGGCAACTTCAAAACCAAGAAAAGAAATCAGAGTAAAGCAGTGGCGATCTATTTTCTTGCTGCGATAAATAAGTTGAGCAGAATCTGAAAATTACCGCCTACAGTGCGGCGCCCGATGTCTTGCTCTGCGAGAATTTAACGGTGCTTTGCAGATAGCGATGGCTGTCGGCGGCGTGGAAGCAGACCTAGGAGGGTGAAGCGGTGGCGGCGGGCACGGTGGGCGAGACGGTCGTAGGAGCGGCGCCCGGCAAGGTGGACGATGGCGGGGATGAAGCGAGAGGGCGGGATGCAAGGATCCCGGCCCAATGGCGTGGATGAGAGAGGCCGATCTGTTGTAATGGACGGCGGCGTCGGGTATCCGCTCTGGCATGGTGGAGGCGGACGGCGGTGGATGGGGTGGCGGACGGCGGCGGACGGAGGAGGGTGGGGTGGAGAGGGTGTTTTGGCACCCACGGAGTACGAATGGGGAAAGGGAGGTAGAGAGGAAGGGGGGAACCATGTATTCAGGGTGCGCTTGTCTCAAATGCGAGGAAATTTACAAACTTAGCCCCCGTTTCAAATTTCTACTACTCTAGGTCAAAGCAAAATTAGTCGGTTGGGATAGGACGGTAATCTCACATACACCGAATATTTGCTGAAGAGAGTTTGTTTTTGGCGCCCACCGTGTATGAATATGAATCGGGGAGGGAGTCGATTTCGGCCGAGGGCACACTGTGTTTTGGCGCCCACCGTGTATGAATCCGGGTGAGAGGCGGTTACGTCACGTTTGGGTGAAATTACAAACCTACCCCTATCGAAACCTATAGAAATCCAGCAGATAGGCTTTGCATGGCAGGGATAGGCAATAGTGATTTCCATCTCGCAGATTTTGGTTTGAGGCGGGGGTTCTGCGACTTTCCCCGCTTCGTTCAAATTTTGCACAGTGCACGTTTACCGTGCCAACTCAATTCGAACCCGTTTGTATTCTACTATTTTTTTCGGTCGGGATCCATTTTCAATTGGAATTATATTCTATATACATCAATTTTTTTATATATACTTTCAAAAGCACAACAAAGAATTCTGCTCCTTTATATGTATAATATGATTTACAAATACAACGATCTCGAAATCTTAAGGTTGAATTCGAAAAAAAATTAATCAAATTATGTTCTACTAAAATGTATGGATCAGTAATATCTACATTTTAAATAACATAGATGTGCGTGAATTCATATGAGTATGCATGTTTGATAGATCAATTTTGGTTCGAGTATGGATTACATTTATCATCATCTCAATTCAAATATTTGAATCCCTTTTTGTTCACTCCTTTCACGCCCATCTCTCTCGCATGCATGCTCCTTCGTAGCTATCACTCTCTTTTCTCCAGCTCACCAAGACGCTCACTTCATGTTTCTCCTATCCTCGCAAACATGGTCTCTCGACGTCTCCCTTGAGAAGTGTCACACTCTCCCTATCATTATACATTACACGGTTTTCATTATCTCTCACATCTCTATTGTTCTTCGGTATCACTTGGTACCTAAGCTTTCTTTTTTACCGCCACACACACAGTCTCCACTCGTCTTTCACTTTGTCTTTCTCTCTATGGGATTATCTCACACACCCTATATGTCTCTACATATGACTCTTACCACTAAAATTACTCTCTCTCTCACCTGTAGACACAACATTTGTTGCGGTCTCCTTTTCGTCTCCATCCCAGACTGACATTATTCATTTTTTTACTGATCAGACAACCCCGACTATCGTCTCCTCTCTCTCTCTCTCTCACAGACACACACACACACAACTCCTGCTTCCACTCCCCTTCCCGACTACCGTCTCTCTCTCTCACACACAAAACTCTCGCTTTCACACTCCGACTCGTATTTCTCTCACAAACATTTATCGACTAGCGAGCCTCTAGATAGGTTTATACACCCGCACACTCGTGCTTCCACCATCGCATACATGTCTCTCTCCCGCTCCTTGTATCTATGTAGCTTTTTCTTCCCTTCTTGAGACACGCCCTCTCGATCGTGCACACACACACTATCTCCTCATTTCTGGCTGATACCTATCGCACACACACTACTTGTGTCTTTGTCACACATGCACTCCGTCCTCCTCCACTCTCCCTCTCATCACACACACATGGGCTTTTTGCAACAACTAGCAAGATGCCCATGCGTTACCTGAACATCAAGATGCATTTGTATGAGTAGTTTATCTTGTGGGGAAAAGGATGAATGAGGAAGGCCTTATTTGCAAAGGTGGAGAGGGTGTGGGTATCTTTACAAAATTGCCATAGTTTCCTTCCTATCCGTCAGATATAGATCGGACGGCCTATATTTCAGGATGGCAGGCACACGATCATCACCGACAATGCTTTTTATAAGAGTAGGGATAAAAAATAGAGTTGGTGATGATGGTGGGCCTGCCATCCTGCAATGTAGGTCGTCCGATTTATATCTGACGGATAGGAAGGAAAATATGGCAATTTACCGCACTCTTCACCACATTTGCAGATAAGGCCTTCCCTCGTTCATCCTTTTCTCCCACAAGATCTTGATGTTCCGTGCAACGCACGGGCATCTTGCTAGTAAGAGTAGAAATTAGACATAGACCACTTCTCGAATCTAGAAACCAACAACATTCCTCCCTTATCTCATCAAAACCGCCAAAGGAATATATTTTGAGTGAAATATAACATATTCTTAGTGATATACGTATTTCAAAACTAGACTTTTTTTTCTATCAAATCGGTGAATATGTATTAATCTACTTTGATCATGTGGCAACGCATTGGCACATTGCTAGAAGGAGGGAGTGATTGCTCTGACACGGACGCGTACTCTCATAGCGCAGGCATTGAACCGGCGCGCCGGCCAAGAGGGCCGCACTCGCTGCAGGCCCGGCTGAGCACGCCTCCTCGCCCGCGTGCAACCAGCTTAAGACTGCCCCTTTGCCTTCATTGAATCCGCGTGTCTGCGGCAACACGCCCTTCCGTCGGCCGCAGGCATTTTAGAACTGAAAACATGACTAAAATATAATTAATTTACGCATGGTCTTGACTTGTTGTGCTCGCATGGCAGTAGCGAGGAACTAGTAGAGTTTTTTCTTTATTTATAACTCTCCTCACAGTTTTTTGGCTTTGAAGTGAATCATGGTTGTGGACATTATTTATGAATGTGCATATATCTGTGAACATGAGTTTGATGTGGAAGTTGAACTTGGAATGTCGGGCTTGCGCGTGAACTATACCATGTCCAATGCTTAAATGCATTATTGTTTGGAAAGTAATTGCTCTTATTACATGACCCGAAAAAACATTTTGTGCCACATCGGTAGATGCACGAGACATCACAACAGCATGCTTGTTGGATAAACATTTGAACCTAGCTATTATGAAGGAAATTTTGTATTGACAACAGTTTTAGATAGCAGGAGACGCCTAGCCTGCTTCTGCCTCGTAGCTTATTTACGGCTTCTTCCATCTCTTCTTTGGCTTGGGTGAAGAGAGCATCTGATTGCTCTTTTCGCTTCTTCAGAACTCAGCTACATTCTCAAGGGCTGCTGCACGCTTTCTTTCAGCCTTTACTAATGCCACGAGGACACGAACAGCTGACGACTCCACCTGGCTTGTGTGTAATCCAGCATCATCTGGGAATTTGCACCTTGTGTCTAATCCGGCATCATTAGGGAACTGGCACCTTGTGTGTAATCCAGCCTCATTTTGGAAACATGATCTCGAGGTTGACCATACTTCCCTCCTCGCAGGAACTGCATCCTGACATGAAGTTACTTCTTTTTTAGATCAATACTCAGGGAAACCTAGATCCATTTAGTAGAAGCCAGATAAAGAGAATTCGGAGAAGTGAATTCAAAAGGAAAAGAAATATAAAAACAGACTACAAGGTGAGAACACCCACTTCCTACACCAAGTTAAAAACGGAAGCATTAGGATGATTAAGACTCTTCTTATTACACATCGAAGAACACCACGCTTAAGAGAAACAGAAACTACAACATATACACATCGAAGAACACGAGGCTAAACGAAAGTAATTGAAAGGGTGTTACTTACCAAAGCTCGTTTTACAGGTTCGGTGCAGCTCCTCTCTAACTTGCCACGCTCCTTGAAGATGTCCTGAATATCCCGTGTTTGGTCTTCACTATTGCTCCTCTGCATGTTCACACTTGTGGTTTTAAAATCTCAACATGGCAAGAAAAATACTACTAGTAATACTCACGCATCTTGTGGGCAACATTAAAGCACTCATCTGCCATGTTAGAGCATCTCTAACAGAATCGCAATGCACGGCGCTTTAAAAAGCGTTCTGATCTTGAGATCGAGAAGTAGATACTAGAGAGTAGAGGATAGTTCTCAGCATAGATAGATAAAAAAGATAATTCAACTACTCCTTGTCGTCCGACTCATCCCGGTGATGTCCTCCTCCGACGTCGGCGTAGGCGTGAAGATACCGATCGTCGTCGGATTCCTGTGCGACGCTGCTCCTAGCCTCATGTTGAATTGAGCGTCCGCTTTAGCCCACGCTTGTCCTCGCGATAGGCGGCTCCCTCCGCCCTCCTCTTATCCCTCTCCGCCCTCCTTTGCGCGTAGAACTCACGCTCGTTGATGATGTCCTGCGGGAAGTGTTGGCGCCACAGCGCCATGGCTTCCTCGTCCATCTCGGCGATGCCGAGACGGTGCTCCCGCCTCCGGTTGTCGCGACGATCCTTGTCGATGCTATGCCGCGGCAGAGGCGCGAGTTCCTGCGCCCGCTCCCGCATCGGCACGTTGGGGAAGTTCAATGTTCTATGAGGCCACCGGAGGCGCCACGCCGTTGCGTCGTACGCGCGGGCGGCCTCGTTGGCGGTGTCGAAATTTTCGAGGCCGAGGCACATCCCGCGGAACCGGATCTCGGCGGAGAAGCCGCCGGAGGGGCGCGCGCGGACGCCGCGGTATCCCCAAGTTTCCCGGCGACGCGTTGGCATGGTGGCGCAGCGGCGGCGAGGCGAAAAAGAGCGGGGAGAGAGCGGTGGCGAGGCACAGAGCGTTGGCAAGGCACAGAGCGGTGGGAGGGCGTTGGATTTTATAAAGCGCGCCGGACGCCGCGCGCCAAAACTAGCGCACGCCCGGCCGCTTTTTCCCGCGCGCGCGATCCTTTCCCGACGTCTCTGCTATCTCTACTCACTTCTCTACGGTTATATTTATTTTATATTTAATATTTAATATTTATCTCTACCTCTATACTTTTTTTCTTGCAATATAGGCCGTCCGATTTATATCTGACAGATAGGAAGGAAACAAATGGGAATTTTGCAGAAAGATACCCATACCCCTCTCCAGATTTGCAAATAAGGCCTTCCCTCGTTCATCCTTTTCTCCCACAAGATAAACTACTCATACAAATGCATCTTGATGGGTGCAACGCATGGGCATCTTGCTAGTTCTAAAAACCTTTCCATCATTTGCCACACTACAGGTTGCAGATGAAAAACCTACCCAAGCACAGCGCGATACAGGAGCGACGCGCAATTACCAGCTGATATTCTGTTGGACAATGGAGGCTATAACCAATTACTTTTACGGGAAAAATAGCACCCAGGAAAATTGAAGGGTAGGTATGAACAAAATTGGAACTGCACATGTACTGCTAAGTGATTCAATACACACATTACCAATCGAGGAGGAGAACGTTGGTCGCGGCGGCCTCTGTGGGTCATGGCCGGCAACGGGAATCAGTTCATTGTCCACGACGGTGGTAATTCTGCGCTTGGCGTCGGCTTCCGGGAAGCAGATCCGAGACCGTGGAAGACAATGCCGGGGAAGAGGCTCCATCTCTGACGCATTTACGGTGGACCAGCTCCGGTCTGGCGTCTGAGGTCGTCGATGAGGCAGATGCGGTGGGACGAAAAGCGCCCGATGTAAAGGGGAGGAGCACGAAGGCTGCGGTGCCGTGGAGAAGTCTATTTTGCGGTGGGAATAGAAAATGGGGAGTATTCAGGTGTACTACCCTGGGTGCCGGGGTGGGGTTGGCTGGGTAGGGTGAACCTGAAGTTACGAAAACAGCCCCCTACCAAGCGTCGTCCGTAGGCCTGTTTCGAAGGCTATGATGGTAACTTCCCAGTGCTCCCCGTGTGGCGTGTTGAGTGATTCGGCTAAGCAACTAGCGAGTAGTAGTAGTAAACTCTGCATATTAGGTTTGACCGAAGTCAAACTTCCTAAAGTTTGACCAAGTTTATACAAAAATATAAACATTTACCATAACAAATATGTATGATGTGGAAGTACATTCAATAATGAATCTAATGGTATTTATTTTTTATTGTATATGTTAATATTTTTTGTTATAAGCTTTATGAGAGTGTACAAAACTTGACTTTGACCAAAGCTAATACGCGGACTTAAATAAGGGAGTACACATTTGTTTTCTTAGTTTGTAGTGAACTAATCATTTGTTGAAATTGTGAAATAAATATATTAGGCTATTGACTTCGAATGTAATGGTCTATACAATTCAATAGTTACAATCATTGTCGAATCCCAAGATGTATACAAGGTCTATAGTACTTCACAACATGCTCAAACTCACATAATCCCAGTCAAATGAGAATCTAAATGCATTTCATAGTTATTACTTTGTAGGATGCAACGAAAACAACCAAAACTCTACATCAGCCATTATAGAAGCAACATTTTGACATATCCCATTGTGTGAATGAAACGTGCAGAGAGAGCTTTTGAAGATGGAGCAGATAGGGCGGAAAAGATTGTATGTATGTGGACGAGAGAGTAGGAGACAAACCTAACGAGACAGAGAGAGAGAGAGAGAGAGAGAGAGAAATAGAGAGGAAGAAGTTAGGCCTGTGAGAAAGATGGAGACATGTAATATACGTGAGATGCGTGTGCATCCGGATTCTGTATACGTGGAAGGAGAAGAGACAACATGTTTGATAAAAGAGCTGGAAAAACATGGACGAGAGGGGAAGGATCTCATGGGTTGAGGGATTGACAATTTTGTGCGGGGGAGAGAGGGATTGGTAATTTTGTGCAAGAGAAAGAGAGGGTGGGGGGAGGAGTCAGTCAGCCGTCGTTACATCACCCTGCTTCCAAATGACCCCGCATTCTCTAGCGCGGTGTGGTCGCCGTCTTCGATCTGCTCGATGCCCTCTTTGAAGATTGAGGTGTTGTGCATGTTGGGGTGCAAAGAAGCACAAGCGAGAGTTGTCGCCGTATAACCTTGGATGGGGATGCATTTTGTGCTCGGGGGAGTGTGTGTGTGTGTTGTGCTGCGTGTGTGTGTGTGCGCGCGCGCGCGTGTGTGTGTGTGTGTCAGATATTGAGTGAAAACAAACCTAAGGAGAGAAATGGGTATTCACGAAGAGATTGTGCGGGCCTTGAGGTGGGCAGGGGCCGAGTGAGGGTGTCAAAATGTGCGCGTTGATGCATGTGTTGCATGCGATCGTGCGAGGTACGGACGAATCGAGAGAGATGGTTGTTGTGTTATGGATGCTCCTCTCTCTCTCTCTCTCTCTCTCTCTCTCTCTCACGCACACACACAAGTAAACTAGAAGACCGTTCTCTCATGTATACACAACGTATTGGCATCTGTCTATGTCTCACTCATGCATGATCATTTACACATTCACACCTCTCTATGTCTGTATCACATGCACACCGTCTCCACATTGCCCTTCCGCCACAACACACATATGGACACATACACACGTTCTCTCTCAGTCACACACACAAAATAAGTATTAAAAAAACTAGGGCGCACCTAAAACGTCCAAATCCAAATAAACACAGATTGGAGCTAAATACAAATATATGGAAATATTGCAGCGTCAAGAACTTTCCCAGGAAAAAAAACTTGAGTAATATTCGAGAATTGTTTTCACACACACGAAAAGGTTCGGTGGATGTCCTTCGAGCGTGACACGGTGACGCACCGTTCGATCGACCGCGCGGCCGCGGTTCACACGCTTGCACAGGATTCCTTATCGTGGTTGTGGTACTAACTTCAAAAAAAATTAATAAAAGCGCTGCCTAAGTCTAATGTTTACGTGTACCAGTACGGTTTTCTTTAAAGTTTGACCAACCTTATTTAAAACTAAAGTAAGCTCACATACACGCACTCATCAATATGCCGCCGCCGCCGTTGCGCATGTCGGCGCCCGCCTGCTCCGGCCAACAATTTATCGCCCATCACCGCCGTGTCGCCGCCATCCCTGTGCCATGAAGCCGAAGGCTCGCCCGCTCACGTCGTCTGCAGTCCCTCCTCGCCATGCTGCCGCGCTGCCAAGCACGCGAGCAGCTGGTGGAGCCGCGTCTATGCACGCAGCGTACGAAGAGGAGGACGAGCGCGTGCTCCAGCACGCCGGCGAGGAGGAACTAGCGTGTCATTGTCGTCTCCGCCCACGCGGAGGAGGCGCGCATGGTGGCTGTCATGGCGGAAGCCGGTCGCACGCGCGTCGAGCCTGCAAACCGGGTGCGGACGCGGAATCTACCTTCGAGACCTTGAATGCCACGTGGATCCTGCAATCTGAAGGAGCAATTTGGGTCAGTCGACTCATGTGAGCCGTTTGATGCAACATGGATGGCTAGAAGGGCTTCTTCCACCTCTTCTGTCGTCTTCTTCCTTCGCTTCGTCGAACTTCTTTCACAAATAGACTGACCCAAATTATACTACTAGTACGAATGTATTAAGTACAGTAGGAACACGAAGATCTGACGAGTAGTACCAACTGCAAGAAGAACAGTAGTAAGACATAGTACTAGTACTACTCTCGTACTAAAGAGTTCAAATAACGAGAAAGAACATAAACATAGTTCTCACTGGGGCCTCGACAACACACCCTTGAAAATAAACTAAGCAACTAGTCCGCTTGACACTGCAGTAGAACCAGCATGACCGATGGCACTGCCACCTACTCGGAGTCCGAGTCCACGTCCTCGACTTCGTCCTCGTCCCTCTTCCTCTTCCTCTCCGCCGACGCTTCTTTGCTTGAACCGGACACTGGGCTCTGCTTCTTCATCCAACCCATGTAGATATTTAAACAAAGGTAGGCATCCATTGCTGCATACAGGATGTGATCTTCATCTAATGTCTTCGACTCCCATGCATGATGAAACTCGTGATGAGGTTTCTTCAGTTTAGCGTACGAAGGATCAATCATGGCTACTGCCAGGGTCAGCATTGAAGGTTGAGAGGAGGACACCAGGCTTGCCTTCTAGAGATCGAAGGGCTAGCCTACAACGAGACCTATCCGACGCAGGACATCTCTGTCGTTCTTAAAGCCTACAGTAACGAATTTCACTCTTTTGTCCTTGAGGAAGTTCTTAAAATCCTGGCACTCAACGTCGGCATGGCATATGTAGTAGACCAAGCAAACGTTATGTACGCAAACCTGGATCACGGCGGGCTTCTTCCTCTCTTCGTCCTTTAGATCCTTCTCTCGTCCAGGACTGTGGTGTACTCAACATCTAGCCCAGCGACCCACTCATCCGTTGAACTGTTGAACATGCGTAGGAAGCGAGCAAGCCATGCTTTCACCGTCGCGGATCCACGTGTGTAGATGACGATGAACTGATCGCCGGTGATGGCTCTAACCTGGTACTCAGCGGCGACCATGGAGATTTGGGAGGCCATGGATTTTGGAGGAGGGTTAGGAGAAGTTGAACTGTTGTACCCCGCAAAAAAAACTGGGAGTGAACCAATGTGAAAGGACGGGACGACTGGGAGCGAACTGTTGTAAGGTAGAAGACGGGAACGAGTAGGGCGTGTGAACGGCCTGGGGTTGCTGGCTTGCTCGGTGGATAAACGGCTGCAAGCCCCCAAAGTGTTCTCGAGAACTATGCGGGACCCACTATATGTCATGTCTACTAGACCATATTGTAGGCCTGACGGTATAGCTTCTACCTGTTCGCATGCCATGCCGGCGCGTGGATGTAACTTCACTTAATTACGTCAAACATCACGCCTCCCACGACCTTCGCCTCCCTCGCGCAGTCGCACCCTTTGAGACTTCGACCGGCTATAAATGAGCAATTTTTTTGCCTACTCCGCATGCATGATACTCCCTCTGGTCCTTTTTACTCCCGTCAACCATTTGCAAAGTGTTTGACCAAATATATACTTTTTTTGAACACCACCTTATATTAATTAACCAGCCACACCAGTACACTCATTCGATACAATATTCACCACACGAGTATGTCGTTATTTACAAGAATACCATCTAATCTATTGTCAAAGCTATACTTAGCGATTAAGTGTGCCACCTTATTGGCCGAACGGCTAATCTTTGACAACTGAAGATTGTTGATCAACTTCGAGATGCTCAACGCTTTCATCTTCAGGTCACGCATAGCAGACCTGTCATAGTCCCCCGATGCAAGAGACGCTACCACAAAAGCGCAATCAGTCTCTAAAATTACAGGATTATGAAGAGAAATACCTTTTTAGAGACCGGCAATGCAAGACCTAAGCTCCGCTTCCTCCACGCTTTGACAGGCATCAATGAAATCCCACGACCAAATTTATACTAAAAATATCAATATCTACAATACTGATTATAATGAGTATAAGAACTACGTTTTATAATGAGTGTAAAAATATTGATTTGACATTGTGAATGTTAATACTCCCTCCGTCTAGGTGAGTAAATCATCTTAGGTTGTGCACTGTGACCAAGGAGGAGGGGAAAACGAGAGACATTAATGTTTATTTGCTAATTAAATAGTATTGCATGCAATGAACTAACCACTGCATGTCATGTTTGATAGTCTCAGGTCATTAAAAGCATGCACACCCTCATCTCTTATTGGTTGATATGTCAAGAAACAAGAAACGAGGTAGAAGTTAATGAACCGCGCCTATGTGTTTTGGGATTATTTGGTTTTCGTAAGATGACTTACACACCTAGCTATTAGAGTACCACTACCTCCCTTCTAGTTTAAAAGGCTCGACTCAAAAATTTCACCTACTCTTAGCAAGATAGTAGAGGCGGTGGAATAGTTTTTGAAGTCTGCAAAACTACTCAAGTAATGCTGTCGTTCTTCACAAAAAAATGTGTTTACCAATGCATGCATGAATACTAGTTACTCTAACCCCCCTCTCTTCTTTAATTCTTTGCCACATCAGCATGTTTGCTATTCCCGTGTGCATGATACTAGCTAAGATACCACCATTATGGCCAGCCTTAATCATCGCATGCAATATTTTTGTGCACCTTGAAATATGAACATGTGTGGGCGTGTATATTTTAATGACTTGAGACTATACCTAGCCCGGCATGCAAGATGACTTATTATGCACCGTTCCCCATACCTGCAGGAAGCCCGTTCGTCTCCAAATCTATTCCTCTCCATGTGTGGAAACAATATGCCTGCCAAACTCTCCTTCTCTCCCTCCGTGGTCCCAACACTCCACCCGTGTGAAAAAATCTGCATGCATGACCCTCCTCCCCCACGCCGTCCAATCCGTTGTGACCAGCAATATTTCCACCCCTTCGATCCCTGTAATTTACTCCAACAAATATGCCCACGTAGCTTTTACTTAACTTCAGGTGCATTGGGTCACTGACATACGGGCCCAGCAGTGTACTGGCCCACATGTCAGTGAGGCAACTGGACCTGCAGTTAAGTCAGTGCAGCTCAGTCCATATCTTACGTACATGTGCCATTGCTCGCTATAAATACTGCGCCTCCCACGACATCGCTATCTCCTCCCCCTCACGTTCACGTTCATCGCTATCTCCTCCCCCTCCCTCTCACGTCGACCACCATGGCATCGCCCCTCCCAAGCCCTAGGAGCCCCTCGCTGCACCGCGCGGATGGTCACGCGTCGCCGTTCCGTTCCTCGCCGCCACTAGTCGAGGAGGACGCGTCGGCGTTCCGCTCCTAGCCGCTACGCGATGCATCGCCGTTCCGTTCCTCGCCGCCACTACTCGAAGAGGACGCGTCGGCTTCCACTCCTCGCCGCGACGTGTCGAGGTGGACGCGTCGGCGTTCCCAATCTCCCTAGCACACGCGTCGGAGGACACGTTGGCTCCCCGCTACGAGGAGAACGCCGCCGCCCGCCGAGCCCCCCAGCCTGGAGGAGCTTTAGCAAGAAATGGATGTAGCCTTGTGGGAGGCTTTGCCTCCAGCAGAGCGCGCCAAAATAGAGGCGGAGAAGAAGGCCGAGGAAGAGAAGCGCACCGCACAACAAGCTTTCTGGGAGATCTATGTCGCGTCCGAGATAGTCAAGCAATTGGTTCTTTGGCAGAAGGCTCGTGCGAGGGCCGTGAGGGTGGCGGAGGACGCCCGTGCCGACGCCCTGAGTGCAGTCGGGCCCAAGCGCCTCATGTACGCTTGGCGGTACGTGGACCGGGTGCACGCTTCCAGCCAGGAGGAGTACCTATTGGTGCCGGATCACCACACCAGTGAGATCGCGCTCGCCAGCCGGCAAGCCGCCAATCAGCACCTCGCGAGTTGCGAGGCTGAGGAAGAGGCGTTGTGTCAGCGCGCTGGGGAACGGCCGCGCACCAGGGCACTCGTGGCGCGCCGCAAGCGCTCCTGCGAGCGCCGTGGCTTTTAGAGGAGTATAATTTTTGTCTCGTAAGGCGATCTCATTAGTTTTGGGACCCAAATGATAAATCCCGAACGTTCAGGAATTTTTAGCGTCCTTAATTAAGTAATTAAAAGGGAAAGTTTGGAAACATTGTGTATTATTAGGCATTTTGCAAGTACGTGCATATAGCACAAACTTTACTATATACTATCGGACTACACGTCCCTCCGTCCAGGTCAATGTCATCTTTGGTTGTGCACGGTGACCAAGAAGGAGGGAAGATTTGTACACTTAGACGGAGGGAGTACTACTATTACTTATGTACGTGCAAATGCACGTTTTAACATTACGATGCGGTTTTTGTAAAAGTAGAAAAACATCACTAGTCAAGCTTGTGAAACGATTCCAACGTGAGTACTACTACTAGTAGGAGTACCAGGGCCAGTTCTTTTAGGCTTCTAGATTAGTAATCCCATAACTACTACCTCCGTCCTGGTTTATTGGTCCCCATTGTAATCTGTGTCAAATTTTGATCATAAATTTAACTAATGAAATGTTAGTGAATGTCACATGCACTACTCCATCCGTCTAGGTGAGTAAGTCATCTTAGGCTGTGCACCGTGACCAAGGAGAAGGAGAAAACGAGAAACGTTAATGTTTATTTTCTAATTAATAGTATTGCATGCAATGAACTAACCACTGCATGTCGTGTTTGATATCTCAAGTCATTAAAAGCATGCACACTCTTTATCTCTTATTGGTTGATATGTCAAGAAACAAGAAACGAGGTAGAAGTTAATGTACCGCGCCTAAGTGTTTTGGGATTATTTGGTTTTCATAAGATGACTTACACACCTAGATGCACCGCGCCTAAGTGTTTTGAGTAACATTTTATCAGTTAAATCTTTGGTCAAACTTTAGCACAAATTACAATGGTGAGGAATAAACCAGGACGTAGTAGTAGTTTAGAAGCCCAAATAAATGAGTGAGGCGCCTTATTGTTACTCTCCACTGTGACTAGTCTTGTGGGAAAAGCTGGGGAAGCTGCCAAAAGAACTGGCCCTAGGAGTAGTAGCTAGGATCGAATGTGGGAGATGAACCGGAGAAAGTAAAGCAGAGAGATGAAATGGAAAAAAGACGGAGGGATGTGATGGTTGCTTGTCTGTTTATTTTACCAGGCCACTTATTACTAGGAGTGGTTGGGTTTTGTGATATGACGGCTTTACTGCCGCGCCACGAGTGAGAGGTGAGACTCCCATGCAGCGCCGCCCTCTACACTTGTACTACATCGGTCGTGGTTTATTAGTCCCCCATTGAATTTGGCTGAAGATTTAACTGACAAAATGTTAGTGCATGTCAACAAAAACTATATCGTTGGATTCATATTTGAACATAGTTTTGAATGATATAATTTTGGGTGACATGCATCAGTATATATCATACTATATATAATGTTAGTTCAATTTTTGGTCGTACTAATCTATAGTAGTAAGGTACCCGTGTGTTGCACCGAGGAGTGAAATGCATTGATCGGGGAGTTGTTTATTTTTGACAAAGGATGTGGGGGTCATCTCATGTGTAACGGGTATCGATAGGTTTCTTCGGATATTATCTCATCTCTAGAGCTCACAAACATCTGGGTGAAATAGATAAAAAGGTATCTTTTGCAAACGAAAGCGTTCAACTGTTCAACCTGCATCCAAAACTTGTGAAGAAATAACACTTATTGTGCTTTGCAAGAAATGATCTTTAAGAATTAGTTTTTGAGTATCGATTGTTATACATGTTGGCTATAGATGACATGGCACTTTCTTATAGTCAACAATTGGCTATACTATTAAGTAATATTAACCATGCCCTTATACACCTAGACGGAGGGATTAAATCAGGATGACTTGCAAGGGGGCAGAGGAGATGTAAAATGGTTCATCATAAGTCTTTCACCAAGATCAGTAGTAAAAATTCATACATGGAAGATTCTAGACTAAACCATAAACGGATACACTTTTATTCATGCGCGATACTCCAATAGAGCAAGATCCTGCATGGAAGTCTCCACATGCTTAGACAGCGGATTACATTGAGCGAAGACTAATGATCAACATTTAACTTGATAATGCGTATTTTTTTAGAAGAACAGGTAGGCTCCTCCCCGGTTCCATTATCAAATGAAACCCAAAGTGTCTTACATCAGCTCACTGAGAGGAGCAGTTCAAAGGAAGGACTGTGGCGAAAGCCAATCAAGTTTAACGACAAGCTTACAGAATCAAAAGCGGCAAAGACACGGGCCATAAGTGCCCACACACACTACATGTTTTCTAAGTGCACTTGATAATGCGTATGTCCAGGTGAACCTCCTTGGAGTCCCCGTGCACCGAGTCGGTGGGTAAAGGATAGAACGGATGTCATGGGTTTTCCAAGTCCACATTGGCGGGATAGTCCCAGCTCCTCAGAGTCCAAGTCTGTCCGATGAGGCTGGTTTTGCCGCCCACGTGACCCGGAGGGGTAGTAACATTGACCACGCACCCGTACATCTGCCTCGTGTCAGTGTCAGCGTCAGCGGCGACGCCCGCAGCGCGTTCTGAAGACAGGGTGGCGGCCTGCGCGGGCCTCGCCGGTGCCCACGATCAAGAGGAAGACGCTGTCGTCCTCCTCCGAGACTAGCAGGCGGCGGTGATCCTCCAGCGACTCCGTCATGGTGAACCGGTAGCACATGTCGTACTTGATGTTCTCCGCCAAGGGCTAGCTGAGGGAGTTCTGGATTAGGGGGTGTCCGGATGGCCGGACTATAGCCTTTGGCCGGACTCCTGGACTATGAAGATACAAGATTGAAGACTTCGTCCCGTGTCCGGATGGGACTTTCCTTGGCGTGGAAGGCAAGCTTAGCGATACGGATATGTAGATCTCCTACCATTGTAACCGACTGTGTAACCCTAACCCTCTTGGTGCCTATATAAACCGGAGGGTTTTAGTCCGTGGGGCGAACAACAATCATACCATAGGCTAGCTTCTAGGGTTTAGCCTCTCTGATCTCGTGGTAGATCTACTCTTGTACTACCCATATCATCAATATTAATCAAGCAGGAGTAGGGTTTTACCTCCATCGAGAGGGCCCGAACCTGGGTAAAAACATCGTGTCCCTTGTCTCCTGTTACCATCCGCCTAGACGCACAGTTCGGGACCCCCTACCCGAGATCCGCCGGTTTTGACACCGACATTGGTGCTTTCATTGAGAGTTCCTCTGTGTCGTCATCATTAGGCCCGATGGCTCCTCCGATCATGAACAACGATGCGTTCCAGGGTGAGACTTTTCTCCCCGGACAGATCTTCGTATTCGGCGGCTTTGCACTGCGGGCCAATTCGCTTGGCCATCTGGAGCAGATTGAAGGCTACGCCCCTGGCCATCAGGTCAGATTTGGAAGTCTGAACTACACGGCCGACGTCCGCGGAGACTTGATCTTCGACGGATTTGAGCCACAGCCAAGTGCACAGCACTGTCTCGATGGGCATGATCTAGCTCTGCCACCGAACAGTGCCCTGGAGGTCGCACCAGTGTCCGCTCCGACGCTTAGCTCGGAGCCGGCTGAGCCGATCGAGGACGGTTGGCTAGACACCGCCTCGGGGGCCGCGATCTCTATGACGATTGAGCCGAACACCAATCCCGTCCTTTGCGAAGCTCGTGACCCCAAGGTGCCGGACTCCTCTCCGGACTCTGAACCTTCTGCGCCCCTACCAATCGAATCCGATTGGGCACCGATCATGGAATTCACCACCGCAGACATCTTTCAGCACTCGCCCTTTGGCGACATCCTGAATTCACTAAAGTCTCTCTCTTTATCAGGAGAGCCCTGGCCGGATTATGGTCAGGAAGGTTGGGAAGCGGACCACAAAGAAATTCAAAACCCACCCACCACCCACTTCAGAGCCACCGCCGATGATTTAACCGACATGCTCGACTTCGACTCGAAGACATCGACGGTATGGACGACGATGCAGAGACGACCAAGAACCAGCGCCTCTGTGGCACCGGAAGGCCACCTCGTCATACAACATATACATGGTGGACATCCCAAAAGATGGGAATGGCGATGGAACAGCGGAGGATGACCCTCCAACAAACAGCCTAGCCAAGGCGTCGTGGCGCCGCTCTAAATCCCGCCACAGCAAAAGCGGTGATTCCGCACGGAGACAATAACACCGGACAGGGTCAAGACAACCTCCTCCGGCAGGATTCAAATAGGAGGATGGAGAAGCCAGCCCTCATGATAGAGCAGCAGATGCATCGATAATTACATGCCTCCTCTCAAGACGAGGCAAGCCTCGACGACGCAATTTGTCATGCCCGAGGATCCCGTCGAACAAGAGCGTTTCAACGCGGGCTTATGGCCACGGCAAGCAGCCTCAAGAAAGCAGCAACAGCTTAGAGCTGACCAAGACTTGCTAGCTGACAGATGGACTGAAGTCCTTGCAGCCGAAGAGTATGAACTCGAACGCCCCTCCAAGAGCTACCGAAAACGCAGGCTGCTACCCCGATGAGAGGAGGAAGCACCCATACCTACATCACCAGCGCATGACGCGACCGACCGGCCACCTCGTGGCCGCGACAGAGAGGCCTTTCGGCCCTCCACTCAAGCCGCACCTCGGCGTCGCTCGAAAAGTACCAAGGCACGGGGAAATGCGCCAAACCTGCGATATATATTGGAGGACAAGGCAAGGCAAACAAGATCGATCTACGGATCGCGCGGGCGCCCCATGACACGTGATGATAACCATCATGCCGGATACAGCAATACCGGCCGGGCTGAACACAGTAGACAAAGCTTGTTTGAGCTGCGTCGTGATATAGCCCAGTACAGAGGCGCCGCACACCCACTATGCTTCACAGATGAAGTAATGGATCATCAAATCCCTGAGGGTTTTAAACCCATAAACATTGAATCATACGATGGCACAACAGATCCTGCGGTTTGGATCGAGGACTACCTCCTTCACATCCACATGGCCCGCGGTGATGATCTACGCGCCATCAAATACCTCCCACTCAAGCTTAAAGGACCAGCTCGGCATTGGCTTAACAGCTTGCCAGCGGGGTCAATTGGTTGTTGGGAAGACCTGGAAGCCGCATTCCTCGACAACTTCCAGGGCACCTATGTGCGACCCCCAGACGCCGATGACCTCAGCCACATAATTCAGCAGCCAGAGGAATCGGCCAGACAATTCTAGACACGGTTCCTAACCAAGAAAAATCAAATCGTCGACTGTCCGGATGCAGAGGCCCTTGCGGCCTTCAAACATAACATCCGCGACGAGTGGCTTGCCCGTCACCTAGGACAGGAAAAGCCGAAATCCATGGCAGCCCTCACAACACTCATGACCCGCTTTTGCGCGGGAGAGGACAGCTGGCTGGCTCGTAGTAACAACATGACTAAGAGCCCTGGTAATTCTGATACCAAGGACAGCAATGGCAGGTCGCGTCACAACAAGCACAAGCGCCGCATTAACGGCGATAATGCTGAGGATACGGCAGTCAACGCCAGATTCAGAGGCTCCAAACCCGGTCAGCGGAAAAAGCCACTCAAAAGAAATACTCAGGGCCCGTCCAATTTGGACCGAATACTCGATCGCTCATGCCAGATACACGGCACCCCCGAAAAACCAGCCAACCACACCAACAGGGATTGTTGGGTGTTCAAGGAGGCAGGCAAGTTAAATACCGAAAACAATGACAAGGGGCTGCATAGCAATGACGAGGAGGAGCCCCGGCCGCCAAACAATAGAGGAAAGAAGGGCTTCCCCCCACAAGTGCGGACGGTGAACATGATATACGCAACCCACATACCCAAAAGGGAGCGGAAGCGTACACTAAGGGACGTATATGCGATGGAGCTAGTCGCCCCAAAGTTCAACCCGTGGTCCTCCTGCCCGATCACTTTTGATCGAAGGGACCACCCCACTAGCATCCGCCACGGCGGATTCGCCGCATTGGTTCTTGACGCAATCATTGACGGATTTCACCTCACCAGAGTCCTGATGGACGGCGGCAGCAGCCTGAACCTGCTTTATCATGATACATTGCGCAAAATGGGCATAGACCACTCAAGGATTAAACCCACAAAGACGACCTTTAAAGGCGTCATACCAGGTGTAGAGGCCAACTGTACAGGCTCAGTCACACTCGAAGTGGTCTTCGGATCCCCTGATAACTTCCGAAGCAAGGAATTAGTTTTCGACATAGTCCCGTTCCGCAGCGGCTATCACGCACTGCTCGGACGAACCGCATTCGCAAAGTTCAACGCGGTGCCGCACTACGCATACCTCAAGCTCAAGATGCCAGGCCCTCGAGGAGTAATTACGGTCAATGGAAACACCGAACGCTCTCTGCGAACGGAGGAGCATACGGCGGCCCTCGCGACGGAAGTGCAAAGCAGCCTCTCAAGGAAATTCTCGAGTCCGGCTATTAAACGTCCGGACACCGTCAAGCGCGCCCGGAGTAACCTACAACAAGACCGCCTGGCACGATCCGAGCACGCGTAGCAATGCGGCCCCAACCCCAGCCCTCGCAAAATTGCGAAACCAGTACTACGCGTACATAACTACGCTCTGGAAATACCATGGGCATAAGGGGAGGGGCACGCCCACGGCATGCCCAGAATGCGGCTCAACTGCACTAGGGGCTCCCGATTGTGTCATTCTTTTTTCTTTTTTTTCTCTTACTTTCAGGACTCCATTCTCCATAAGCCCTGTCCGGCGTTAGAATCGCCGAACACACGATGCAACAGCCAGGGAAGCAGAAAGCTACGTCGAGTGTCGGTGGTCTCTATTACGAAGCGGTATACCATTTTACATACCATCCCGCAGCTTAC
The DNA here is from genome assembly GCA_021605145.1 of Aegilops bicornis. Lineage (NCBI taxonomy): Eukaryota > Viridiplantae > Streptophyta > Magnoliopsida > Poales > Poaceae > Aegilops > Aegilops bicornis. The sequence continues at coordinate 59,049,053 of CM038670.1, forward strand.
CCAGGAGGACATGTCAAAAGTCCGTCCTTGCTTATCGCCTTTGTTTGTATCGTTACGCTTTTCTTTGCAGCCCTTTTTGAATAAAGAATACATAGCTTTTGCCTATTATTGCATTCCTTTTTGTATCTATATATGTCCAGTTATGACATTGTGCAACCGTACACTTTGGTACGGCCAATACACCAGGGGCTTATGTACCCCAAAATATGGTGTGATAAGTCCGAACACTTTCACAAGTGCGGCACCCCGAACTTATAGCATTATATGCATCGGCTCGAATCGTGTCTTGGGTCAATAGTTCGGTTTGCACGGCTCCCATGTTTTGGTACCTTCGTTCGTTATATCGGCTAAGGTAGCGCTGGGAGAACCACTGTGATTGTGCCCCGGTTGAGCTGGGTTAAGCACCTCAGTGGAGAAAGCTAAAACTGACCGTCATGATAGGGCGAGAGCCGGTCACTGTTCGAGAGGTTTTCTAGTCCCTAAAGACTTATGTCGCTTAGAGCGAGGAGTCGGCATTGTCCGGCCTAGGCGTGGATAGCGCCCCGAACTCGGTCTTCCGAATACTAGGGGCTTCGCCGAAATTTAAAATTATAGAATTCTATGGCTAAGTGAGAGTGTTCAAGCATTATAGTCTGGTTGCCTTGTTCGTTGCCGCTGAGCGCCTCCCTCGAAGGACCCAAGAATGGGAACAAGAGCGCTCAAGTTTATCCCGAACACCCCAGCACTCGTGGCATGGGGGCTGAAGCCAACGACTCGCCATCTCTCAAATTTAATAAACGGCCTCACAGAAGGTAATATTTTAAATTCACAAGCATTGCTTAGCGCATATGAACAAGTTTTCAGTGTACAGGATAACAAATGCGAGTTTACTCAAAAATTACATCTTTGGAGCATTCACCCGCTATAAGGAGGGCACCCTTCAGGACGCCCTCATAATACATCTCGGGCTTGCGATACTCCTTGCCCGGCGGTGGCCTGTCCGTCACAAGCTTCTCAGCGTCCATCTTGCCCCAGTGCACTTTAGCACGGGCAAGGGCCTCTGAGCACCTTCGATGCATTTGAGCGCTTGACGACTTCAATCCATGGACAGGCGTCCACCAGCCACCGCACCATCCCGAAGTAGCTCCCAGGCATGGCTTCCTTAGGCCACAGCCGAACTATGAGGCCCTTCATGGCCTGTTCGGCCACCTTATGGAGCTCGACCAGCTGCTTCAGCTGGTCGCTCAAGGGCACCGGCTGTCCGGCCTCAACATATCGAGACCGTAACACCTTATCCGTCGAGCTCCCTCCTCGGCTCGGTAGAACGCGGCATCGCAGACACCTGCTGGGGCAGATCTGCGAATGCTCCTGGATAGCTCCGGATTCGGGTAAGTAATAGATAATTCACTTTCACGTGCTTGCTTTGCATAAAGAATGCCTTACCCGCCGCTATCTTCTTTAATGCCTCAATCTCCTGGAGGGCTTTTTGGGCTTCGGCCTTAGCGGCTTTGGCACTCTCAAGGGCCGAGGCGAGCTCGGACTCTCGAGTCTTTGAGTCACGCTCCAAACTCTCGTGTTTTTCCACGAGAGCCTGGAGCTCTTGCCGCACCTCCGCCACCCGCGCCTCCTGCTTCTCTCGCTCGGTGCGCTCCGCGGCCGCATTGCTTTCGGCCCGGGACACCGCCTCCTTCAGGGTCACCACCTCATTCGTGGCCCCTGCAATACTCATGTTAGTCCTGTCATTTTTTGCAACCACATCTTTTATATACTCTCATAAGGTATTACTTACCTTCCTTGTCCTTGAGCTGCTTTTTGGCAAGGCCGAGCTCGTTCTCGGACCGCTCGAGGCTCTGCTTCAATGCATTGACCTCCGCAGTCAGTGCGGCAGAGGTCAGCAGCAGAGCCTGCATTCCCAAATTGACACACTTATGTTAGACTCGTGCGTATATCTTTTAGATCCTCAGTTCGGCTTTTCTTTCCGAACACCGAACTAAGCATCAGGGGCTACTGTCTATGCGGTAATATTCTTACATATCTTAAAAACTTACCTCAAAGCCTGTTAGAAGGCTGGCACAGGCTTCAGTCAGCCCGCTCTTGGCGGACTGAACTTTCTGGATCACCACACTCATAACAGTGCGGTGCTCCTCGTCGATGGAGGCGCCGTTAAGTGCCTCCAGCAAGCTATCCGGTGGCTCCGGTTGGACGGAGGTCACCGGCGTCGCAGTCTTGCCCTTCTTACGAAGGGGGCACCTGCCGGACTCCGGAACCACTGACAGTTCCGTTGCGGAGTCCGGCCCAGGGCCGGACTTAGAGCCCTTTGGGGTTTCATCCCCTTCGCGCCTGGAGTCTGGGAGGTTGCCTTGCGGCACCTCTTGGGCCACCTCCTCCGGGTCGGGCCCCTTTTGGGACCCCACCTCGGCGTCATCAGCGGCGCGAGGAGAGGAGGCGGCCGGAAGTGAAGTGCTATTCACATCCGACGGATCCAGGGAGCCGCTCGTCGAAGTGGCGAGCTCGTCCTTGGGCGGGCTGCATGGTTGTATTCGGCGTTAGAAGACACTATGCGACAAATGAAAAGCCATGAGTTATTCTGGAATCTGGACACTTACGATTTCACCAGGGGCTTGGCTATCAATGGCCACTCCTCTTCGCCGTCGTCGGCGTTGGTGGAGTAGTCCGGCGGAAGGGTCCTTCCCTTCTTGGACCCTCTGGCCTCCCCAGTCGGGGCGGCCTTCCTTTTCTTCTCTCCCCCCGCTGGGGGAGAGGCTTCTTTTTCCTCCTCCTCATTTTCATGGGAGGATTCCGCCTCGGAATCGTCGGACGATGAGTCCGACAACACCTAGCGCCGGGAACTCCTTCGTGTTCCCGTGGCCTTCTTCTTGGCCTTCTTCTCCGGCACCACGTAAGAGGTGCCGGAACCAGCAGCCCTGTCAAGCGGGCGTCCGCTGGGTCTTCTGGCAAGGGAGCCGGACAGTTCACCTGCCCGGACGTATTCTGCCAATCCTGTCAAAGGTAAGGGAGTTTATATCCCGCATAGAGTCAAACTATGAAAAGCAAAAGTCCCGTAAAGGGTAAAATAGCTTACCTCGCTAGCTTTACACCGCGAGCTGAATCCGCGATTTTCGATAGCAGATGCGGGAGCCTCGGCGCCCTTGAACAGCGCCTTCTAGGCATCTTCGTACGTAGTGTCGAAGAGCTTGCTCAAGGTTTGGTGATGTGCCGGATCAAACTCCCACAAGTTGAAGGCCCGTTGTTGGCATGGGAGGATCCGGCGGATGAGCATGACCTGGACTACGTTGACAAGCCTGAGATTCTTGTTCACCAGGTTTTGGACGCAGGTTTGGAGTCCGGTCAGCTCTTCTGAATTGCCCCACGACAGGCCCGTCTCTTTCCAAGAGGTGAGTCGTGTAGGGAAGCCAGATCGGAATTCGGGGGCCGCTGCCCATTTAGGGTCGCGCGACTCGGTGATGTAGAACCACCCCGATTGCCAACCCTTTACGGTCTCCACAAAGGAGCCCTCGAGCCATAGGACGTTGGCCATCTTGCCCACCATGGCACCTCCGCACTCCACTTGGCGGGCGCCCACTACCTTCGGCTTGACATTGAAGGTCTTCAGCCATAAGCCGAAGTGGGGCTGGATGCAGAGAAAGGCCTCACACACGACGATGAACGTCGAGATGTTGAGGATGAAATTCGGGGCCAGATCGTGGAAATCCAGGCCCTGGTAGAACATGAGCCCCCGGACAAATGGGTGAGAAGGAAAACCTAGTCCGCGGAGGAAGTGGGTGAGGAACACCACCCTCTCATGGGGCCTGGGGGTGGGGATGAGCTGCCCCTTGTCAGGGAGCCGATGCACGATGTCGCTGGACAAGTATCCGGCCTTCCGCAGCTTTTTGATTAGCCCCTCCGTGACGGAGGAGACCATCCACTTGCCTCCTGCTCCGGACATGGATGGAAAAGGTTGAGGTGGGATGTGCGGACTTGGGCGCTGGAGCTCGAGTGCGCGGAAATGGGTGAGCAAAGGAGGAACAAAGCGTAGGTAAAAAGGTGGATCCTTATCCCCTTATATGGACGGACGAAAGCTATGCGTCCCCACCAGCCTGATAAAACTCGCTTATCTCCCAAGTGCCGTAATCAATGGCGCGGTTGGGTTACCCACGCCCGTATTGATGAGAATCCCTAAAAGAGATGTGCCGAAGACAATATGCGCGCCGGACTCGTCATCATTGAAGCCTGGTTCAGGGGCAACTGAGGGAGTTCTGGATTAGGGGGTGTCCGGATGGCCGGACTATAGCCTTTGGCCGGACTCCTGGACTATGAAGATACAAGATTGAAGACTTCGTCCCGTGTCCGGATGGGACTTTCCTTGGCGTGGAAGGCAAGCTTGGCGATCTGGTTATGTAGATCTCCTACCATTGTAACCGACTCAGGTAACCCTAACCCTCTTCGGTGCCTATATAAACCGGAGGGTTCTAGTTCAGAGGACGAACAACAATCATACCATAGGCTAGCTTCTAGGGTTTAGCCTCTCGATCTCGTGGTAGATCTACTCTTGTACTACCCATATCATCAATATTAATCAAGCAAGAGTAGGGTTTTACCTCCATCGAGAGGGCCCGAACCTGGGTAAAAACATCGTGTCCCTTGTCTCCTGTTACCATCCGCCTAGACGCACAGTTCGGGACCCCCTACCCGAGATCCGCCGGTTTTGACACCGACACCAGCAGTGACTGCTGCATGCATCCATGAGGTGATGCACCATGTCCGCCGGCGAGCCACAAAACGGCATCGGGCACTCATAGCAGTGGACGAAGGGCTCCTTGGAGGCATCGACTAGGCCGTCCATGAAACGGGAGTGGTTGTAGGGGACGTTGCGCCATTTGAATATGTGAGCAAGTTACTACGAGATTTAATCCGAAGAAGAACAAAATAAATCATGACGGCTATAACAGAGATGAAACTAATCATGTGGACTAGCATAGTAGTAGGATACAGAGTAGAAACATGAATTCTACCATGATTTCAAACAGGAAGGACAGAAACACATATGGTGCAACGGGAGCAGCACCGTTGGCGTTGAGGTTGTCACCCATGTCGTTGAGGAAGAGGTTGCCGAGGTCAGGGAAGAAGTCGTCGTCGGTGAAGTCGTGGCTGCCAGCAGTTGCGAGAGTGCACTCCCCAGATTTCAACAGCCCCGCCGAATGGAGCGCAGGAGGGAGTGGCTGTACGGGACGTTGCGGCCACCGAATGGAGCGCAGGAGTAGCACATGAAGCAGTAGATGGTGTCCTTACTAGTACTCCCTAGTCTCTATCTATCTATATCTATATATATCTACTCTTATAGAAAACCGAGTTGGTGATGATGGTATGCCTGCCATCTTGTAATATAGACCGCCCGATCTATATCTGACGGATAGAAAGCTAACTATGATAAGATGGACTTTACCGAGGATGAGAATTGATCAGTTATTAAATCTTGGATGGAAATTTCTTTTACCTATTTCCCTGGGCAATCTCTTATTAACAACCTCTTCTCAACTTGTTTCACTATAAATAAGATAATACAATAATAGTAAGAATATTTTCAACACAAAAGCTCTCTCAAACAAGAGAAAGAAACATATCTTTTTCATAGATATTTAGAATGAATATGTTCCCTATGGTAACTGGGTTCATGAGTTATGGTCAACAAACAATACGTGCTACAAGGTACATAGGTCAAAGTTTCATAACTCACAATTTTACAAAAGATACCCGCACCTCTCTCCACATTTACAGATAAGGCCTTGCCTCATTCATCCTTATCTCCCACAACCTCGTGCTCCTCCCTATGTCTCTATCTCTACTACTTTTCTTATAACAAATCGAATAGTGTTGCGCCGTCCGCTGCACGCCCGGCTGAACATGCCTCCTCGCCCCCATCATCACCAACTGAGTCTTTTATAGGAGTAGGAGTAGAGAAAAAACCGAGTTGGTGATGATGGTGTGCTGTGCAATGCACGGGCATCTTGCTATTTTTTTGCATATAAGTCCAAGCACCACGTAGACACGGTCTTTGAGCATGGTTCGTAGTTGTTCCACGCTCGGGCATTGAAGTTTGTAACTATTTTAGATTAGAATATACTACTCCTCCGGTGCTAGTAGTAGAGCAGAGTCCTACTCTACTACTCTACTCTAGCAAGCTAGGGCATAGTACTGTAGTAGGTACTGTAGGGAGTACCAGTACTGTGATCACTCAAGCAAGTTGTCTGGCGTCGATATGACCCTACGCTGCTGGTATGTGTCTCATAAGTCAAGCGGCGTGATGTAGTCATCATCACCTGTCCACTTCCCGCAGCACATATTCGCTTCTCCATCTTTGTCCGCACATAATCTCGTCCAAGCTTCCATCCCCGCTAAGGCGCCTCCCCCCTCGTCCGAAACCCAAGCACTAACAATGGCAGAACCGAGCAGCGTCCACCGAAAGAGTGGCTGGAATTCGCTCCCCACAGAGGTAATCAAGCTCATTGTTTCGCGTGTGGACAATCTCAGTACCATGCCGCTCGCCGCGTGCTCGTCGGGGCTGTACCGTTTACTCAAAGCCCTCAGGCCAGAGCTTTTAAGCCAGCTCCTTGCTTGCTGATGCCGCCTGATCTTCAGAAATGGCGTGTCATGCAGCATAACGATCGTAGGGTGGCGAGCATCAACCCCCTTCACTGCGATCCGATCCCCGTCAGCCTCAGCTACATTAACGGTATGTACTGGGTCAGCATGAACACGTCTTGGATGGTGCTCGTCGACGGTCGCGGCAGCTGGATGCTCGTGGAGGTCTACACCGGCGATTGATCCCCCTTCCTTCGATTAACACTGCCTTTGCTTTGGCACATGCGCCCGAATACTCGGAATCTTACAGTAGCCAACATGATACCAAGTTTGATTTGCTCAAGGATGTAATCTGCCAAGTGCCTACAAGATCTGCGAATTATGAAAATTTCAGGCTAATTGCGTTCTTCAACCACGGTCTCGCCTATCTGATAGGTCACTGTGATAAGTGGATAAATCTGCACGTCCATCGCAGGATCATACATCCTCCATGGTTCTCTGATGCCATTGAACACAAGGGCTTCATTTACGTTGTCGACTCCTTCTATGGCTGGACGTATTGCTGGCCTACTCCGATCATCGCTACAAACGGCTGTTACAGCAAAGATGTTACTTTCCTATGATATCATGATGGCTTGCTTATATTACTGTCAACATTTACTAAAAAAGTATTCATGCTCATAACATGTTGTTCTTAAGATTGACTAAATCAAGAGCCCTTTTTTATTTGACTCCAACTTGATATGATGTTGTAGGCCGCCTGGTGTCCCTACCCTTCCTAATCCCAGAACCTTTCAAAGAAAAGCGGCATGGCAGTTGCAGGTGGTTCCTGGCTCGATCAGATGACGGCGAAATATTGATGATCGTTCGCACGTACCGGACATGTTGTTTCACGGAATACAATCACAGTCACTGCAAGGTCTTTGAGCAGGATCCCAGCTTCTCTGGGCCTTCGGGAATTTTTGACTGGAGGCTGGTAAGTAGCCTCGGTACACGCTCTCTGTTTGTCGGACTGAATTATCCGATTAACCAGGAGATAACCGACAGCAAGGATCATGATGGCAGCGTGGTTTCGTTCATCAGGAAAAACTGTGTGTACACAGCGTACCATGCGTCTCTGCATGCACCATACCCTGATATGTGCCGCCATGCTCTGCAGCCCAAAGTAGGAGAGAGGGTCGCAAGTATCAGACTTCGACCTGCTGGCTGGAGTTTCCCCCGTCAGGCACCCATCTGGTTCAAGCCGTCAGCCAATCTCCACAACTTAATAAATAGTAACGTCTAATCGAGCAGCTTAGTTAGATGCATACACTTGGTGTAGTAGGATCTTTATTTAGTTTGATGCATACACTTGTTCTTTTTTGGTAGCCCTTTTGTAATGATGGATGATGTTTGGTTTGGAAAAGAGAGTTGCGACTTCACTCTTCCGCCTGCCATCGCTTCGCTGCACCCCCCCAGCCCTGGTTGCTGCTGCTGCTGTTTTCAATGTACAATCAGCAGTATATTTCGTCTGTTGGTTGAATAAATGTGTTGTTTTGGAAGTCGTTGCACGGTTCGATCCTTTAGTGCCACGTATCGTACGTAGCTCATACTATTTTTCGTACGGAACACATTTTCCACTTATTGATAACATGCAGCCCACTGATGAAGGCCCAATAGAGAAGCCCATAATTAACTGGAAGGGAGGCTCTCACATGAATCTGGCCCAGGTACTTGCTCATGGTCGCCTAAACATAAATAAGTAAATAAATAAATAAAGCTAAATGCTCATGCACCTGTTCTTTAGGAAAATAGGTAGCCCAGTATTTCTTTTTGAAGAATACCCAAGCTAGGCCTATTTGTTTTCTCTGAATTACTGGGCTGCAAATCTTTTAAGACGAGGAGGGATGCATTCCGTCCTGGCCAAAGAGTATGGTCAATGTCTGATAACAGTTATATCAAAAGTGGTTGAAAATTCCAAAAAAATTCTATCAAATGGGATATTATTATTTTTTTAATTTTGTTCTTCACTGATATCTTATACGTATTTCATTGGATTTAACATGACATAGTACTAATTTATTTTTAAATTTGTTTTAGTATGGCTACTTATTTTTGGATTTAGAATGTTTCGTTCCCCAGCAAAAATTTGCGAATTTTCAAAATTTACCACATAGTTAGTTAATTTTTTGACCTGCATCGACGAGGAAAATGGCCAGCAATTCTAAAAATGGAAAAAGGGCTGCAATAAATTCCATATGAATTAGAAAATGAGTAAAAATTATAAAAATAATAGCAAATGGGCTGTACACGCCACAGATTTTGAGGCTGACTTGTTTACGCAAGGCTTTGTCAGTGAACACACGATTCTAGCAGCAGTGACTGTTGGATGTCCATCCAACGGCCGACGTGCTTCTTCAATCTCTGATCTTCCTGCTCCAGCCGCCTAAACTAGCGCCGGCGGGCTTCCCCAGCCCACCCAACTCCCTCCGCTGGCCTGGCCGCACGCAATCAACTGCCTCCTTATTACGCGAAAAAAAATGATTCCTCCCCACTGACATCTGGGGCGCACCGGTTGGGAGGCTGACTTGTGGGCCTACTACGTTGGCACGTACGCAGGGCTTGTCAACTTAGTCAACAAATGATTTTATCAGCAGTAACCGTTGGATTTGAATCAAACGGTCCTGCTGCTTCTTCAATCGCTGCTCTTCTTGCACCAGCCGCCCAAACCAGCGCCAGGGAGACCGCCTGCTCCTGCCTCCAGTGGCCGGCTGTGCTGCCGTTGAGGCCTGATCGCCCCCTACTACTCCTACCGCTAGCCAGGCCCTGCGGCGACGGCAGCCTCACGCCGCAGCCGAACCAGTGAACCCTCGTACTCCTCTACGCATGGGCATCCACTACCGCGTCTTCCCCGGCTCCGCGTCATCCCCTTCCTAGGCCTCGCCTCGTCCACCGCCTTGGTGCTCTCGGCGCGGCGTGGTCAATGTGGTCAACGACATTCCATCGGAAGAGTACTGTACGTGGAGAGGCTGACAGCTGGGTCCACGGCCACAACCCAGTTTTTTTGTGATTTGCCAAGTAAGTCCCTTTGTCAGGCCTGTTGGGATGCAAATCTTTCAAGACGAGGAGAGCTTTCATTCGGCTGGCCGAGAAAATGGCCCATCAGAAATGAGAAATGGGCTATACATTTTTAAAACACATCAAACCGGCAATTAGTTTCAAATATCTTTTTTTTCATTTCGAGATTTTAAATTACATTAATTTTATGCGTGGAGAATTTGTTGGATTTTATATTGATATACATTTATTTTTAAAATCAGTTTAAATGTGAGTCGAAATTTCGGATTAAAACAGTTCGGACCGCACCGAAATATGCAAAATTTCGTATAGTTTTTAACCGTGGCCACAAGATGGGCTGTAATGCTAACAAAAGAATATGGGCCCCAAAAACCTTAAGAATTAGCAAATGGGTTGTAAATTATTAGAAATAATGGCAGATGGGTTGTATGTTGTTTTCCACAGATTTGAGGCTTTCCTAAAAAGGTTGACGACAAGCGGTGATCATGGATGTCCATCCAACGGCCGTCGTCTTCTTCAATCTCTGCTCTTCTGCTCCGGCCGCTCAAACAAGCGCCAAGGGACTGCTCGCCTCCTCCTCCTCAAGGTCGGCTGTCAGGTTGCTGCCAAGCAGCCTCACCGCCCCATCGTACTCCCATCGCTGGCCTAGCCATCCCTCTACTCACTCACACCTCTTGTTATTCTCCGGCGACGACAGACGAACCAGTAAACCCTCATACAGTCGTACTCCCCTCCGTGTGGGAAACAACTGCCGAGTCTTCCCTGCCTTCGTGTCGTTCCCTTCCTAGGCCTCGTAAATGCCGCCCACCGCCCGGTGCTCTCGGGCGCCCTGGTCAACGTGGTCAATGATCGACATGCTTCTGAAGTGGATCAGACGTGGAGAGGCCGACACCTGGGTCCACGGCCACACGCAAGGAAATGCCTCCTTATTACGCCGCAAAATAATGATTCCTCCAGCTGACATCGTGGACCCACCGAAGGGCCTCTGTATTTCGCAAAAAAAATGTTACCGCCGCTAACAGCTCGGACCCATCAGCTATATCTTCGCACGCAAGGAAGTGCCTTCTTATTACGCACAAAAAATGAATACTCCCCCTGTTAGCTGGGACCCAGTATAGTGGCAGGCTGACTTGTGGGCCTACTAAGTTGACGGGGACGGAGGGCTTTGTCAACTTAGTCAATATGCACGATTCTAGCTCCAGTGACTGTATGATGTCCATCCAACGGCCGTAGTGCTTCTTCAACCTCTGGTCTTCTTGCTCCAGCCGCCCAAACCAGCGCCGGTCGTGCCTCATGCTCCTCCCTCCCGTGGCTGGATGCGATGCGGCGGAGGCCTCACCGCCCCTACTACTCCCACCGCTGGCCGTGCCATCCCTCTACTCACCCACACCCCATGTTATTATGCGGCGACGGCAACCTCACACTGCAGCAAACTAGTGAACACTCGTACTCCTCTACGCGTGGGCATCCACTGCCGCGTCTTCCCCGGCTCCGCGTCGTCCCCTTCCTAGGCCTCGCCATCGTCCACCGCCCTGGTGCTCTCGGCGCGGCGTGGTCAACGTGGTCAAGGAACGGCTTCCATCGGACGAGGACTGTACGTGGAGAGGCTGAGAGCTAGGTCCACGGCCGCAGCAAGGAAGTGCCTCCTTATTACGCGCACAATAATTATTCCTCCACCTGACAGCGGGGACCCACCGGACGGGCCACCATATTTCACGAAAAAAACATTTCCCCCCTAACTGCTTGGACCCACCAGCTACACCTTCGCACGTAAGGAAGTGCGTCCGGGCAAAAAAACAAAATGATTCGCCCCCCCCCCCCTGACTGCTGGGACCCACCAGCTACATCTTCACACGCAAGGAAGTGCGTCGGGCAAAAAACAAAGCGATTCGCCCCCACTGCTGGGACCCACCAGCTACATCTTCGCAGTAAGGAAGTGATCGATACCGACCCACCTGGTCGAAGCGTACGTAGCGTTGTCATCCTGGTCGCGAACATGTACGTATATATATACTGGTGGATGTAGAGGCGCGCACGTGTCGTAGTAGAGGCGCGCATGTAGCATGTACACGTACGTACAACGGCGAGGGTGCAAGAAAGAAAATACGGCCACGTACGTACATACGGGCAGGGTCTCGAACGCCTACTCGCGCATACGTACATGGCTGGGTCGGAACGGAGAAACAGCGCCGTCGTCGTGTTCATGGGGAGGCAACGGAATGCGTCGTGTTCATGGGGAGGCAACGGAATGCGTCGTGTTCATCGGGAGGCAACAGAACGTGTGGGAGCCAACCGGCTGGGTCGGAACGGAATGCGTGGTCGTGTTCATCGGGAGGGCATGGGCGGAACAGGAGATGGAAACGAGGCCTGGCGTACCGCACAACAGAGGAAACGGCCTTGTCTTCGACCGGCCACGTTCGAAACGGGATCCTGTTCATCGGGAGGGGTCTGGCGTAGCTCAAAATGGAGGAAACGGACCTCCTACGGTCGAAACGGGGTCCTGTTGATCGGGAGGGGTGTGGCGTACCGCAAAACGGAGGAAACGGACCTCCTACGGTCGAAACGGGGGTCCTGTTGATCGGGAGGGGTGTGGCGTACCGCAAAACGGACGAAACGGACTTGTGTTGGAGCGCTACGGTCGAAACTGGGGTCATGTTCATCGGGAGGGATGTGGCGTACCGCAAAACGGGACTCCACGGGATACTGTTCATCTCCACCGTCGACCTCCTCCAGCCTCCACAGGCTACCGTCGACTTCCTCCAGCCTCCACGGGCTCCTGTTCATCCAGCCTCCACCGCGTGCTACTCCACCGGCTACTGTTCAACCACCCCTCCACGGGCAACCCTCCACCGTCTACTGTTCATCCAGCCCTCCACACCACGGGGTCCTTTTAAACCACCCCTCCACCGTCTACTGTTAATCCAGCCCTCCACACCATGGGGTCCTTTTCATCCAGAGGCAACGCCACCGCTCACTGTTCATCCAACCCCCCCCCCCCCCCCCCCGCGCAACGCTCACTGTTCATCCAATCGATCGGCTTCAGTTAGCAGCAGTAGCGAAGGAATCGCTCGATCGGGTTCAGTTAACAGCCATCGATCGATCGCTCGGAGTGCGATAACGCCGTAACTGCAGTGTCACCGCCGGGTTCGATTATAGCCCAACGCCTCGCTCGGGTTCGATTAGAGCGAACGCCTCACACACGCCACAGACGTCGTCTGAGAGAACGCGCACCGCCGGCCCCCAACCTCCCACCGTAACCGCAACTCCTGAAATTTTCCTCCCCTCGCTTCTACCACGGTTTTTTCCGGCCATCGACGGCCCAAAGAATGTCATGCAGCTGCGTCTCCGGCCCGCCCAGGACGAAACGCCCATTTTCTGTCATGATTTTTTGTCATAGAAGTAGGAGCCCACCACATCTATGATGATACCGGGTTTTGTCACAATTATCGTCATAGAAGTGTCATATGTATGACAGAAAAAAATTCGTTCGGCCCAAAATGTCACAAATGTGTCTTTTTTTTGTAGTGGTGTGTTCACCCACGGAATGCCATCCAGGCTCAAAGGGATCATAAGATTATTCATGCTAGAAACTTCTGTGTGTAGCCACAAGCCATTATGGGCTCTAACATAGTTGAGTAAGTTGTGGGAAAACTTTCCATGATAGGCTAGCAGATGTAGGGGATTGTAGGTGTACCGGCCTATCTATCGATTAAGGGAACCTCTTCAGAAAGACTGTGTCTCGATCATCCATTTCTCAAACATCATGCAATGCTAGAAATTCAACGGAGAAGATCGAGTCTTGTGGGGAAAAGTACGCAAACCTTTGCAGAGTGTACAAACAAATTATGATTTGCCGTGTCCCCGGTCATGGACATTTTGAGTATCTAGTATTTGAATTGTTGGTTGATCTCATCACTCTATTTGATGGAATTGTTGGGTTATTAATGATTTGGTGATTTTTGGGATTGAGTTGGGGTTACCTTCTCAATATGGGTAATTTAACTTGGTAGTTAAATAAAATCTATTCCTTTGTTGTAGGGAATAATTAGCTTTATGCAAAATTAAACTTAGAGCCTCCACCAGCCAAATATGCATGTAGTGATAGCTATTATTCATAATTGCTCTATGGTGTGAATTTGCCAGTACATTCAATGTACTGACCTACATGGCTGCAATGTCTCATGTTGCAGGTTTCTTACGACGAGTAAGTGAAACGATAGGGTTACATGGTCTACACTCAACTTTGCCGTTGGTGTTGTTAGGAACTCCACAACTTTGTTGTCACTTCCGCTATGGATTGAGGTAATACTCCCTCAGTTCCTTGATATAAGGTGTATAGATTTTTGAGAAAAAGTCCGAAATATAAGGTGTATTGTGTTGCCCCACTCGTTTGGATAATTTTTTTTAGGGATTTGATTACATTTCCTTATATCATGTAAGCTCCTCTATTTTCTCATGTCAATTAGTCATGTGTAATCTCACTCAAAACTTGTGAAATTTTCCCTCCACGTGCGTTCTTTAATTTCCGTGCCAAAAACTGTACACCCTATATCTAGGAACGGAGGGAGTAGTATTTACGTTACTTTATACATGTGATTTATCTATGTTATAAATCCTCGAGTATTGTGTGTGTCAGCATACCGATCTAGGGATGATACTTAAGCACAGAGACTTTGATTCATTCGGGTCGGGTCGCTACATAAGGTTCGGAGTGACATTTCTGTAGGATTTGTCCCTGTTTATGCTCAGGTACACAACGTCTAATACTACCATCTACTCCTTCTTTATAAAGATGTGGGTCATCCCAAAAGTAATGTCTTAAATCATAAAATAATTTTTTCTTTTGTTGGTATGTAAAGCTAGGTGGCAAATATTTAGCAACAATGTAATTAGAATAGTCAGCATATCTAGCAGTACTATTAGCAACATTTATTGCAGCTAACTGCTCATCAGGAAAACTATCATCAATAGGAAGTGGGTCATCAAGCACATTTTCAAGCCTAGACAAGTTATTAGCTACGGGGTTCTCAGCTCCTTTTCTATCAATAATATGCAAATCAAATTCTTGTAGAAAGAGAACCCAACGGATAAGTCTAGGTTTAGCATCTTTCTTTTCCATAAGATATTTAATAGCAGCATGGTCTGTGTGAACAGTTACTTTGGAATCAACAATATAAGGTCTAAACTTATCACAAGCAAACACCACTGCTAAGAATTCTTTTTCAGTTGTAGCATAATTTCTTTGAGCATTGTCTAGAGTTTTACTAGCATAATGAATAACATTCAATTTCTTATCAACTCTTTGTCCTAGAACAGCACCAACAGCATAATCACTAGCATCACACATAATTTCAAAAGGCAAGTTCCAATCAGGTGGTTGAACTATAGGTGCAGAGATTAAAGCTTTCTTGAGTGTTTCAATGGCTTCAAGACAATCATCATCAAAACGAAAGGAATATCCTTTTGCAAGAGATTAGTAAGGGGCCTAGAAATTTTAGAAAAGTCCTTGATAAACCTCCTATAGAAACCAGCATGACCTTTGATGTCCGTAGGACACGGCATTTTTTCAATAGCATCAACCTTAGCGTGGTCCACTTCAATACCTCTTTCAGAAATTTTATGACCCAAGACAATGCCTTCATTGACCATAAAGTGGCACTTCTCCCAATTCAAGACAAGATTTGTTTGTTCACATCTCTGCAAAACTCGATCAAGATTGCTTAAACAATCATCAAAAGACTTCCCATAAACAGAGAAGTCATCCATGAAAACCTCAACAATCTTTTCACAAAAGTCAGAGAATATAGCCATCATGCATCTTTGAAAGGTAGCCGGTGCATTACACAAACCAAAAGGCATACGTCTATAAGCATAGGTTCCAAAAGGACAAGTAAAGGTTGTCTTTTCTTGATCAGGTTGAGAAACAGGTATTTGTGAAAAGCCAGAATATCCATCAAGGAAGCAAAAGTGTGTGTGCTTAGACAATCTTTCAAGCATTTGATCAATAAAAGACAGAGGGTAATGATCTTTTCTATTTGCTTTGTTTAATTTTCTAAAATCAATTACCATTCTGTAGCCTGTAACATTTCTTTGTGGAATAAGTTCATTCTTATCATTAGGAACAATAGTTATTCCTCCTTTCTTAGGGACACAATGAACAGGACTTACCCATCTACTATCAGCTATAGGATAGATTATACCTGCTTCCAGAAGTTTTAATATTTCCGTTCTTACCACCTCTTTCATCTTCGAATTTAGTCGACGTTGATGATCAACAACTTGTTTAGCATCAGGTTCCATATTAATTTTGTGCTGACATAGAGTGGGACTAATGCCCTTTAAATCATCAAGAGTATATCCAGTAGCAGCTCGGTGCTTCCTTAGAACTTTCAATAATCTTTCTTCTTCATGTTTTGAAAGGTTAGCACTGATAATAATAGGATATATTTTCTTTTCATCAAGATAAGCATATTTCAAAGTGTCTAGCAATTGTTTTAATTCAAACACAAGATCACCTTTAGGTGGAGGAGACCTCCAAGAGTTTCAATAGGCAAATTGTGTTTAAGCAGAGGACATTGTTCAAACAAAATATTATCTATTTCATTTCCTTCTTGCATATGTAAATCATTTTCATGGTCTAGCAAGTATTGTTCTAAAGGATCAGTAGGTGGCATAGCAATAGATGCAAGACCAATTAATTCATCCTTACTAGGCAATTCTTTTTCATGATGATTTCTACTAAACTTGGAAAAATTAAACTCATGAGACTCATCACCAAAGCTAACACCAACAGTTTGTTTCTTGCAATCTATCTTAGCATTAACTGTGTTCAAGAAAGGTCTACCAAAGATAATGGGACAGAAGTCATCTTGTGGGGTACCGAGAACAAGAAAATCAGTAGGATATTTTATTTTCCCACACAAGACTTCAACATCTCAAATAATCCCACAAGGTGATATGGTCTCTCTATTAGCAAGTTTAATAGTAACATCTATGTCTTCTAACTCTGTAGATGCTATGTCTTCCCTAATTTATTGATATAACTTGTAAGGAATAGCACTCACACTAGCACCCATGTCACATAAACCATGATAACAGTGATCTCCTATTTTAACTGAAATGACAGGCAGGCCAACAACTGGTCTACTTTTATCCCTTTTTTCGGGTTTAGCAATTCTAGCAGCTTCTCCATAGAAGTAAATAACATGCCCATCTATGTCTTCTTCTAAGAGATCTTTAACCATAGCAATGCTAGGTTCTACTTCAATTTGTTCATCAGGTTTAGGTGTTCTAACAAAAGTTTTGTTAACCACAGTTGAAACTTTAGCATGTTCCTTTATCCTAACAGGAAAAGGTTGTTTCTCAATATAAGCAGTAGGAACAACTGGATCAAGATTATAGAGTATAGTTTCTTCTTCAACTGGTACCAGTTCTTTAATTTCTTCTTTAATTGGTGGGTGATATTTAAGCCACTTCTCTTCTGGGAGTTAAACATGAGTAGCAAATGATTCGCAAAAGGAGGCTACTATCTAAGAGTCCAGTCCATATTTAGTGCTAAACTTTTGAAAAGCGTCGATATCCATAAAAGAATTAACACAATCATACTTAAGCTTTATACCTGACTCTTTACCTTCATCGAGTTCCCAATCTTCAGAGTTGCATTTAATTCTTTCCAAAAGATCCCACCGGAATTCAATATTTTTCTTCAAAAACGAACCAACACAAGAAGTATACGGCATGGTTTGATCATTATGAGAAAGCCTAGCATAAAAGTTCTGAATAATAATTTCTCTTGAGAGCTCATGATTGGGGCATGAATATAACATTTGAATTAAGCCTCCCCCAAGCTAGAGCGATACTTTCTCCTTCACAAGGCCAAAAATTATATATATATATATATATAATTCCGATCACGATAAATTAGCTAGCCAATGATCCAATATCATCGCATAGCCTATACCATGCCAATGCTTTTCCCTTCAAAGATAAAGGGGAAGCCTTTCTCATCACCTCATCTCCGGGTAAACCTGCAAGCTTGAACAATCCACAAATTTGTTCTACATATATCAAGTGCTTATCAGGATGTTCGGTTCCATCTCCTGCATAAGGATTAGCTAGCAGTTTTTCCATCATACCCGAACGAATTTCATATACAATATTTTCAGTAGGTGCAGTAGGTTGAGGGGAAATTAATTGTGGTTCCGGACAAGTTTAAGATACCCCAAACAAACCCCTCAAAGGATTGTTTTCTATAGTAACAAGTGACAATAAATTTTAGCACACTATATAAATGTTTCCTTACCGAATTCCACTTACCAAAGGCGCTTCACTCCCCGGCAACGGCGAGAAAATAGCCTTAATGACCCACAAGTATAGGGGATCAATTGTAGCTCTTTTTGATATGTAAGAGTGTCGAACCCAACGAGGAGCAGAAGGAAATGACAAGTGGTTTTCAGCAAGGTAATGTCTGCAAGTGCTGAAATTGTAAGTAGCAGAGTAGTTTGATAGCAAGATAAGTTGTAACGAGCAAGTAACGATGATAGTAAAAAAAGTGCAGCAAGGTAGCCCAATCCTTTTGAGGCAAAGGACAGGCGAAAACGGTCTCTTACAGTAAGCAAAGCGTTTTTGAGGGTGCACGGGAATTTCATCTAGTCACTTTCATCATGTTGATTTGGTTCGTGTTCGCTACTTTGATAATTTGATATGTGGGTGGACCAGTGCTTAGGTGATGTTCTTACTTGAACAAACCTCCTACTTACGATTAACCCCACGCAAGGATCTGCAACTACGAGAAAAGTATTAAGAATAAATTCTAACCATGGCATTAAACTTTTGGATCCAATCGGTCCCTTACGGAATAGTGCATAAACTGGGGTTTATGTTTCTGTGACTCTCCCAACCCACCATCTACTTACTACTCCACAATGCATTCCCTTAGGCCCAAATATGGTGAAGTGTCATGTATTCGACGTTCACATGACACCACTAAGGGAATCACAACATACATATCATCAAAATATCAAACACATATCAAATTCACATGATTACTTGCAACATGATTTATCCCGTGACCTCAGGAAGGAAAGTAACTACTCACAAACAATGAACATGCTCATGATCAGAGGGGTATTAATTAATATGCATAATGGATCTGAACATATAATCTTCCACCAAATAAACCATATAGTGATCAACTACAAGATGTAATCAACACTACTAGTCACCCCCTAGCAATAATCTATAGTTCTGGTAACAAGATTGAATACAAGAGATGAACTAGGGTTTGAGATGAGATGGTGCTGGTGAAGATGTTGATAGAGATTTCCCTCCCCAAGATGGGAGAGTTTTTGGTGATGATGATGACGATGATTTCCCCCTCCGGAAGGGAAGTTCCCCAGGCAGAATCGCTCCGCCGGAGGGCAAAAGTGCTCTTGCCCAAGTTCCGCCTCGAGACGGCGGTGCTCCTCCCGAAAGTCTTCCCCTTATTTTTTATAGGTGAAAATGACTTATATACCAGAAGATGGGCACCGTAGGTGGGCCAAGGACGCCACAACCCACCAGGGCGCGCCAGGGGGGCCTGGCGCGCCCATGTGGGTTGTGCTCACCTGTTGGCCACCCACTGGTGTTTATTGGTTCCATTATTTATTAAATATTTCATAAAAAATCCTTGTGGAGTTTCAGCTCATTTGGAGTTGTGCAGAATAGGTGGCCTGACGTAGCTTTTTCAGGTCCAGATTTCCAGCTGCCAAATTCTCCCTCTTGGTGTGTACCTTGCAAATTATGAGAGAGAAGGCATTAGAATTACTCCAAAAGGCATTATTATGGATAAAAACATTGTAAATAACAATAAGAAAACATGATGCAAAATGGACGTATCAAGGCACATGAAGCATTCTACAAAGCCATACTCAGAAGATAAAAGTGAAGTGCAAAGAACATTTTATAAATCAACCAAGGACTATTTCCTACCAGCATGGTGCATTATTAAAAGAAAAATAAAAAGCACACGACACTCCAAGAATTTACTCATATCATGTGAACAAAATAAAAACCGAGACATAGCGATAATTGTTGAGGAACAAAGATGGGATGTCTTCTGGGACATTCCCAAGTTTAGACGCTTGAGTCTCCTTGAATATTTACTTGGGGCATCTTGGGCACCCCAAGCTTGAACTCTTGCCTCTCTCTCCTTATTCTTCTCATATCGATACCTCCTCGATCTCCGAACACTTCATCCTCACAAAACGTAACCAAAATTTTTATAAGAAGGGTTAGTACCTATAACATCAAATCCCATCATGTCATGTTGTAACATTATTGTATAATTACAATCAAACATTACCCACTATATGATATCATAATTCTATGGCTCCCAACTCAACTGGTGTCGGTGTTCTGGGAATGGGGGTCCCCAGACTTGCCTGCCTGCGGCCTGCGGCGTGGCTCAAAGGAGGCCCAGGACAGCCCATCTTCATCAACGCAAGCTCAAGACCCTCGCGAGGGGCCAGATTGCTGAGGCGGACGACAAGGAGCTTCCTCAGCGCCGGCCTCGCCAGCTGGCTCATGAGGAGGCGGAGAGTTCAAGGCAGGGTACCTCACGAGGTGCCCATGACGCAAGCCATGATTTACCAAGGGCGCCCGGTCGAGGCGCCAGCCCAGATGTCCTCCTTTCCTCTTTGGTGCAAAGGGAGCAAGCGCAGCGAGAGCATCAAGCAAAGGCATCCATTTCGTGCAACAAGACCAAGACCAGCCCAACGGCTAGAAGGAGTCATTATGGAGCCCAAGCGGCCATCACCAGAGCCTTTGGCGGCGAGGACCAACTTTAGTCAGGATAAGTGTACCCGCTGTTCCCCTTCAAAATGGCCAATTGTTGGCGCCCTTCCCGCTCAATATTTGGGAAGAGGCCCAGGGCCTTCGCCTATAAATAGGAATAGCCACCCCCAGGGCAGGGGAGGCCGAATCATCACCAAGAAACCAGTAGTTAGAGCGACTGAACACCACCTAGCAGTTCATCGCACCCGCCAAGAACAGACCCTCGTGAGGCTGTTCTTCCTTGTATTGTTCCTCATCAGCCCAAGAGGCAATCCATCACACCACACACTAGAGTAGGGTATTACACCACAATGGTGGCCTGAACCAGTATAAATCTTGTGTCTCTTGTGCTGTTATGTTTAGTAGTTTAGGTCCCAGCGATTCGGCGAGGTGCGAGACGGTGGAGGGTTGGATCTCCGCGCGCACCCCAGTGTTCGAACCTCAAGGGTCTGCCGGAACCCGAAATCCGACATTTGGCGCGCCAGGTAGGGGTGCGCCGGAATCCACCTTCTGCCGCCTCGTGTTCCGTCGCATCGTCATCACCATGTCCGGCGACCAAGCGGGCAACCCAGATCCTTGGGCGGCGTGGCCCGCCCACGCAGAGCCGCTCGCCTCGGGCGACCCCGTGCCCCAGGCAGCTCGCGGTCCGCAGGGTGCTGCGGGCCGCGGGCGGCGCGGACAGGCTTCGACGGCTCTCACACCGCGGCAGACGCGGTCGGCAGCGAGGGCCTCCAACCACGCCGCAGCAACGGCGCCGTACACCCGCCGGGAGCAGGCGAACTCAAGGGCCGCGCTCACGGTGGCCCGAGAACTGCTGCAGTGCAGACTGATGGAAGGCGGCCGCGACGTGCTGCTGGAGCGGGTGGCGGAGCTCCTGGGCTTCGCCGCCTCGGGGGCTCACCCCTTCGCACCCGCTCCGCCAGCCCGAGGCAGCCAGCTGGGCTCCACGCGTGCGCGGGCTCCAAAGCTACTCCAACACCGGTGAAGTTCACGGACCGGGCGGCGG
This sequence comes from Aegilops bicornis, assembly GCA_021605145.1. Taxonomy (NCBI): domain Eukaryota; kingdom Viridiplantae; phylum Streptophyta; class Magnoliopsida; order Poales; family Poaceae; genus Aegilops; species Aegilops bicornis. Next base: position 59,070,486 of record CM038670.1, read on the forward strand.
GTTGCCCCGCCCCGGTCCGCGGAGAAGAAGGACTCGACATAACCCACGGCCCCGGTGGACCGCCGCGCCACCACCCCACGATGGGCGCATCAAGCAGAGCCGCATGGCACGTGGGGCACTATGGTGTGGCCTTCGGGATGACGGCGTCAGAAGAATACGTGCCCCACATGATGGACCAAGGGCACCTGCGTGAGGGAGAACAAGGCCCGCTCCTCAGCCCGAGCTGGGGAGATGAGGCGCCGGAAGCCGAGCTCTTCCAGGAGCCTCGGGACGGTCCCACTGGTCACGCCGGGGGCGACGATTATCGGGTACCGCTACTTCCTCAAGAGCAAACATACGCTAACCATGGATCGCAGGAGGTACAGGTCGCCACGACGAGCGGCTGCCCCGCTCCCGCAGTCTCCTACCCCTCGGGAGGAGGGCGCAGGGGGCTGCCGGAGAGGGGCCGAGATCCGACATCACCACCACGGTGTTCGGAGCAAGGCGTTCTCAGGAGGTAGGCCCTCTGCTGGGGAGGCGCCTCAGGGTCTGCCCCTGGCGGAGGACCCGTGGTCGTCGGGGGAACCGCTGGCGACCGCTCTACCCCATCGGGCGCGTCCTGGTTTCCGGGCCGTCGTTGATGGCACTAGAGTGTGGCGCAAGGCGGGCCTCGTCTGGCGATATGAAGCAAGGCCGGTACTGTGAAGAAGGCCCAAGGCTCGTGAAGCTCGCCGCCCGTGACACTCTCACGTAATAATGAGTGGGGCTGTACACGCCCCGGAGTCTCAGGGGTGCCGGCCTCATGCCCTGGGGCTCCCTCCCACGCCCAGTGGCAGCACTTAGCTCCGCGCTGGTGAGAAGACGTCCAAGACTAGGCTAGGTGTCGGACGCGGCTTTTCTTCTGCTTTCTTCGCCTTTCCCTGTGGTTGTCGCTTTCCCCCGTTGGATTTAAGTTGGATTCGAATTTGAGATTTGCGTGTGTTCAAGGAAGGGGTGCTTAGTCTCGCTCAAGCAAATCTCTCGCGTTTCGGTTACCACTCTGCCTCAGCTGCCTCCCCTCGCGAGCCGGGCCAGGCCTAGCTTGCGCGCAGCCCAGCCTGCCGCCGCCACGTCCTCTCCGGAGGGTTTTTACTGCAGATCCTACGGATTCGATCAGGAGACACTCGGGTCACCGCAGCCTCCCACAGGCTATCTCAGGGCTCGTACGAAACAAAGGTAAACTGGCCAACCAGCATGTCGCTTAGCCAACCACTTGGCACGGGCGTATGGGCGACGTAGCACCTGCTAATACGATGAACACAAGTTTTACATGAGGGGCTCCCCCTCCCAAAATGCTCTCACAGCCATCAGGCCAAAGCCTGAGTTCTATTCATGCAGGGTAATGGAACAGGGACAATAGATAATCAGTCGGATAAATCCCCCAATGCGTCCTCAGGAGCACCTCCCGAGCCGTTGCTGGCGTCGCTTGTCTCGCCGTCACTGTCTGTGTGGCCATCAGCGGCGTCAGGACCGTTCACCATGCCACCCTCATCGGCAGCCACGATCACACCGTCATTGTCCGAAGCAAAGGCCCTGACGAGAGCATCCACATTGTCTTCCACCCAGTGCGCCAGGTCGCCCCAGACGGCCTGGGGAACTGGGGCGATGGCTGCGTCAAAATCGAAGTGGGGGTCCATGTTCCGGAGATGGCTGAAGACATGAGAAAAGGCGCGCCCAAGCAGCGCGCGGCTCCTCTCCTCCACCAACCTATTGGCCCTGACCGACCGCGCCTCGGCCAGCGTCACCACATCGGTGAAGAACTAAAGATTGCCGGCGTAGTTAATCACGTGCGGCTCGCCAACAACCGCCTCGCAGATGTTACCCAAAGGCTGTGTTGGCTCTTTCCCGGAGCGTGGTGAGCATGGGCCCGTGCTCATGCTCCAGGATTCGCCGCTGACGTATCTCGTCCGCATTCTGGCGCGCGACGGCCTCGGCCTCCTCCACCCGTTGGTGAAGAAGGAGCACCTCGGCCTAAGAGGTGGTTGACTCCCCCTGCTCCACCTCGAGGGCGGCCCGAAGAGCATCGGCCCGCCGCTTCGCCTCCTCCAGCTTGGCCCTCAAGGCACAGTCCTGCCTTCAGCCTCGGCCCTGATCAACCCCAGCCTCTCCTCGAACTCGCGCTCGATGTTCAAGAGCGCCGTTGCCACTTGGCGTCCGACCTCCTCCAGGACGCGGGCTTCCCGTGCAGCAACCTCATCCTCCGCCCGCGTCGCCAAGCGCTCCCTCGTCTCCAAGCGCTCGTACTGGCTGCAGCGTTGACTTCAAGCGTCAACGCCTCCTCACGCTTCCGAGCTCCGCCGGGTCGCCGGAGGCCACCTTCATCGACGCAAGGGCTTCTCGCGCAGCTCCACTTGCTCCTCCAAAGGAGTGACACCAGCCAGGAGTTCCCGTGCCCGCTCCTCCGCCGCATCTCGCCGCCTGTTAGCTTCCCGGGCCTCCTCGACGGCCCGAGAACAGGCCTCCCGAGAGGCTGCCCGCGACGCCTTGGCCTCCTCATCGTCAAGATCGCGCTGATGGCGCGCACGGGCGATAGCGCCCTCCAGCTCACGCCTCTCTGCGGCCAGGCGCAGGCCCTCGGCCTCAAGGCGCGCGTCTTCATCAGCGAGCTCTTCACCAAGAAGGCTCACCGCGTCAGCCGCCCTTCGAAGAAATCCTTGGCGAAGGGCGCGGCGCTCCCGGGCGCGCTCGTGCACGTCTTCCACACCATCAACCGCCCTAAGCGGACGCTGGGAGCCACGAATCAGCACTCCCCCTCCGGGCAGGGGGCTGGGGGATGGCATCCCCGCGACGGTCGGGCACGCCGCGCCAGAAGCCCGGCCTGGAGCCAGCCCACCCCCAGACGAAGAGCGCGGGAAGCGCCTCAGCCAATCGCTGTCCACGATCAGGCAAGAAGCCCATGGCAGGCTAGCTATGCCACGAGAAAGCTCGCGAAGAAGGGTCACGAGGCGCCGCAGGCCTCGACGCCTGGGCGGTTCGCTTCGATCGCCCTCACCACAAGGGCTCCACCGCCGGAGCACCCAAGGACGGGGAGGGGCGGTTAAGGGGACGGCTCCTCATCCGTCTCCGTGAACTCGGCAGAAGGGCCTGCAGGCAAGGATCAAGACAAGCAGAAGGATCAGGAGCTGGAGAAGGAGAAGGCTTACTCATCAGTGGCGAAGTACTTCCTACGCTTCAGCAGGCGACAAGGGTAATCATCGCCCAGGGCCTCCCTTCTCTTCCGGAGGGCCTCAAAGTCCACACGAAAGCGACCCAAGATTTGAGCGCAGGGGTCAGCCTGCGACGAGGGAGAAGCACCAAGGCGACCTACGTCAGGGGCATCCACCTGACGCACGCTGCTGGTCGCCTCACCAAGAGAAGCAGCTGGGGCCTCGGGAGCCTCAGTCGCAGGCCCTCCGGGCAGCTGCCTGCCGCCCTCAGCCACGGCGGCGTGGGCCTCAGGAGATGCTCCCTCATGAGCATCGCCTGGCGCTGTCACCCCGGCGGGGGTCCCTTCGGCCTCTGGCGGCTCGTGCCTCCCTGCTCCGCCACTTGAGGAAGAGCCGCCTTGGCCGACTGGAAGGGCTGTCACCATCACTGCATTCTCGCGAGGCCCCTGGAGACCAGCGGCGGCCCCATTCATCGTAGATAGGCATCTGGTTCACAAAATCACCCCTGTTCTGGCAGAGGTACAGCAAGGCCCCTCCATGCCGGATGCCACCGGGGTTGGGGTCGCCAGTCAGGACCAGGAGCACTTTCCTTAGCACTTCAGGCGTCAGGTCCTCTTTCTGGAGCCTCATACGATCATCAAGCCTGCTGAAGGCCCACATCCGGTGGGAGTGGCGTTGGAGAGGAGCGATACTGCATAGCAGGAACTCCTTCACCACCTTGGGCGCCGTCACGCCAAGCTTTCTCAGGAACTCGAAGCGGCGCCAGACGAAGGCAAGCCGGGAGCTCGCGAGTGTCACTCGGCCCCAGCCTGAGTTGGGGACAGCAGGCGAAGATGGCTCCGTAAGCAGGGGCTGGGCACCCCACGTCCACGTACAGCCACCACTCACGAAACCCAGGCGAGGGCGGGGGAAGGCTGAAGTCAATTCCGGAAGCCGCTGTCTCGGGCGCAGCAACGAAGCTCACGCACCCCGAGCATTGAACGGGGTCGACGAGGCGCAGAGAGAAGAAGTGGTGCAGCAAGGCAACCGAAGGAACGATGCCCATCATTGCCTCGCAAACGAATGCAAATACCGCGAGAAGGGTGATGGATTCAGGACCCAGATGCATCATATGGATCTGGTAATGGGAAAGCACGGCATTGAAGAAATCTAAGAAGGGGGGAACCAGTCCTGCCCAAAGGGCGTCGGTAATCCGGACCTCGGTGGGAATCCTGTCAACGGAGAAGCCAGACGCAGGCCAGGCCGTCGTCCTCCCGCACTCATTGAAGATGGTGGTCAGGGCCGAGCGGACATTGCCCAGGCCCTCGTGGTTGACTATGACCGGCCAATCGATGGCGGGGGCCGCTGTCGACAGCGAGCGAGGCGGCGGCACGGGTTTCTTCCCTTTTCCCTTCCTCGCCGGGGCCATGGCGGCAGGAAGGAGATGGGGAAGGTTCGAGATCAGATTGGAAATGGAAGCTGGAGTTCGAGAGGAGGAAGGACAGGGGCGCACGAGCAACAGAGAGGGGGACGGATGTGTATAGCAGCGTGTCCGCCTAGCAAGGCACGAAATAAGGAGGCGTGGGGGAACAGTGCCACCCACGTCCATTCAACCGCCACGTGGCACCCAAGGCCGCAGGCTGTTAGGGCCCGCGATGCTTCACACTTGCCCTTTCGCCTCTCTGCTCGGCCAAGTTCGGGCGCGCCATGGGCCCGGGGGCTACTGTCGGCGTTCTGGGAACGGGGGTCCCCACACTTGCCTGCCTGCAGCCTGCGGCGTGGCTCAAAGGAGGCCCAGGACAGCCCATCTTCATCAACGCAGCTCAAGACCCTCGCGAGGGGCCAAGCCTCATGAGGCGGACGACAAGGAGCTTCCTCAGCGCCGGCCTCGTCGAGGCTGGCTCATGAGGAGGCGGAGAGTTCAAGGTAGGGTACCTCACGAGGTGCCCATGACGCATAGCCATGACGACCAAGGGCGCCCGATCAGGCGCCAGCCCGCAGTGTCCTCCTTTCCTCTTTGGTGCAAAGGAGCAAGCGCAGCGAGAGCATCAAGCAAAGGCATCCATTTGGTGCAACAAGACCAAGACCAGCCCAACGGCTGGAAGGGAGTCATTGTGGAGCCCAAGCAGGCGTCATCACCAGAGCCTTTGGCAGGCGAGGACCAAGTTTAGTCAGGATAAGTGTACCCGTTGTTCCCCTTCAAAATGGCCAATTGTTGGCGCCCTTCCCGCTCCCAGAGCCTTCGCCTATAAATACGAATAGCCACCCCCAGGGCAGGGGAGGCCGAATCATCACCAAGAAACCGGTAGTTAGAGCGACTGAACACCACCTAGCAGTTCATCGCACCCGCCAAGAACAGACCCTCGTGAGGTTGTTCTTCCTTGTATTGTTCCTCATCAGCCCAAGAGGCAATCCATCACACCACACACTGGAGTAGGGTATTACACCACAATGGTGGCCTGAACCAGTATAAATCTTGTGTCTCTTGTGTTGTTCTGTTTAGTAGTTTAGGTCCAGCGATTCGGCGAGGTGCGAGACGGTGGAGGGTTGGGTCTCCGCACGCACCCCAGTGTTCGAAACTCAAGGGTCTGCCGGAACCCGAAATCCGACAACTGGGCTCAACAAGATTTAATCAAATAAAGAAACTATAATAGCAATCTGTGAAAACAGGACAGTCTGTAAAGATGCAGATGGTACATATACTTCCGTGGTTCAAACAATTCTGAAAAATTAGGACAAAATAAACAATGTGCATAGCAGTACTGTGTAGAAATTTCAGAAACTTTCGACGTTCCAGTAAAAAATGTAGATTCACGCACTACATTCAAAGTTTATGTTTTTGCACTACACATATGATGACCCACAAGTATATGGGATCAATTGTAGCTCTTTTCGATAAGTAAGAGTGTCGAACCCAACGAGGAGCAGAAGAAAATGACAAGTGGTTTTCAGCAAGGTAATGTCTGCAAGTGTTGAAATTGTAAGTAACAGAGTAGTTTGATAGCAAGATAATTTGTAACGAGCAAGTAATGATGATAGTAACAAAAGTGCATCAAGATAGCCCAATCCTTTTGAGGCAAAGGACAGGCGAAAATGGTCTCTTACAGTAAGCAAAGCGTTTTTGAGGGTGCACGGGAATTTCATCTAGTCACTTTCATCATGTTGATTTGGTTCGTGTTCGCTACTTTGATAATTTTATATGTGGGTGGACCGGTGCTTAGGTGATGTTCTTACTTGAACAAACCTCCTACTTATGATTAACCCCTCGCAAGGATCCGCAACTACGAGAAAAGTATTAAGAATAAATTCTAACCATGGCATTAAACTTTTGGATCCAATCGGTCCCTTACGGAATAGCGCATAAACTAGGGTTTAAGCTTATGTCACCCTCGCAACCCATCATCTAATACCTACTCCACAATGCATTACCTTAGGCCCAAATATGGTGAAGTGTCATGTAGTCGACGTTCACATGACACCACTAAGGGAATCACAACATACATACAATCAAAATATCGAACACATATCAACTTCACATGATTTCTCCCATGACCTCAAGAACAAAAGTAACTACTCACAAATAATAATCATGCTCAAGATCAGAGGGGTATTAAATAGCATATTGGATCTGAACATATAATCTTCCACTAAATAAACCATATAGTAATCAACTACAAGATGTAATCAACACTACTAGTCACCCACAAGAACCAATCTATAGTTCCGGTAACAAGATTGAACACAAGAGATGAACTAGGGTTTGAGATGAGATGGTATTGTTGAAGATGTTGATGGAGATTGCCCTCCCCAAGATAGGAGAGTTGTTGGTGATGATGATGACGATGATTTCCACCTCCAGGAGGGAAGTTCCCCCGGCAGAATCGCTCCGCCGGAGGGCAAAAGTGCTCATGCCCAAGTTCCGCCTCGAGACAGTGGCGCTCCGTCCCGAAAGTCCTCTCATTATTTTCTCTAGGTCAAAATGACCTATATACCAGAAGATGGGCACCGGAGGTGGGCCTGGGTGAGCACAACCCACCAGGGTGAGCCTGGACTCGGAGGCGCGCCCAGGTGGGTTGTGCCCACCTGGTGGGTGCTACCTCTTGAGCACTGCGTTGGATTTCCCCGAAGAGGAGAGGATGATGCAGCAAAGTAGCGTAAGTATTTGCCTCAGTTTTTGAGAACCAAGGTATCAATCCAGTAGGAGGCCATGCACAAGTCCCTCGTACCTACACAAAACGATAGCTCCTCGCAACCAACACGATTAGGGGTTGTCAATCCCTTCACGGTCACTTACGAGAGTGAGATCTGATAGAGATGATAAATAATATTTTTGGTATTTTTGGTATATAGATGCAAAGTGAAAAGTAAAAGGCAAAGTAAAACAAAGCAAGTATTAAAGTGATGGAGATTGATATGATGAAAATAGACCCGGGGGCCATAGGTTTCACTAGTGGCTTCTCTCAAGAGCATAAGTATTCTACGGTGGGTGAACAAATTACTGTTGAGCAATTGATAAAATTGAGCATAGTTATGAGTATATCTAGGTATGATCATGTATATAGGCATCACGTCCGAGACAAGTAGACCGAAATGATTCTGCGTCTACTACTATTACTCCACTCATCGACCGCTATCTGGCATGCATCTAGAGTATTAAGTTAAAAACAGAGTAACGCCTTAGGCAAGGTGACATGATGTAGAGGAATAAATTCATGCAATATGATAAATACCCCATCTTGTTATCCTCGATAGCAACAATACAATACGTGCCTTGCAACCCTTTACATCCTTTGGGTAAGGACACCGCAAGATTGAATCCAAAGCTAAGCACTTCTCCCATTGCAAGAACTACCAATCTAGTTGGCCAAACCAAACGGGTAATTCGAAGAGACTTGCAAAGATAACTCAATCATACATAAAAGAATTTAGAGAAGAATCAAATATTATTCATAGATAAGCTGGATCATAAACACACAATTCATCGGTCTCAACAAACACACCGCAAAAAGAAGATTACATCGAATAGATCTCCACGAGAGGGGAGAACATTGTATTGAGATCCAAAAGAGAGAAGAAGCCATCTACCTACTAGCTATGGACCCGAAGGTCTGAAGTAAACTACTCACACTTCATCGGAGGGGCTATGGTGATGATGTAGAAGCCCTCCGTGGTGGATGCCCCCTCCGGCGGAGCTCCGGAACAGGCCCCAAGATGGGATCTCGTGGATACAGGAAGTTGCGGCGGTGGAATTAGGTTTTTGGCAACTGTTCTGATCGTTTGGGGGTACGTAGGTATATATAGGAGGAAGGAGTACGTCGGTGGAGCGACAGGGGGCCCACGAGGCGGTGGCGCGCCGTAGGGGGGCGCCCCCCACCCTCGTGACCGCCTCTTTCGTTCCTTGGAGTAGGGTCCAAGTCCCCTGGATCACGTTCGGTGAGAAAATCACGTTTCCGAAGGTTTCATTCCGTTTGGACTCCGTTTGATATTCTGCTTTCTTGAAACACTGAAAAAGGCAAAAAACAAGAATTCTGGGCTGGGCCTCCAGTTAATAGGTTAGTCCCAAAAATAATATAAAAGTGGAAAATAAAGCCCAATATAGTCCAAAACAGTAGATAAAGTAGCATGGAGCAATCAAAAATTATAGATACGTTGGAGACGTATCAGGCATCCCCAAGCTTAATTCCTGCTCGTCCTCGAGTAGGTAAATGATAAAAAGAGAATTTTTGATGCGGAGTGATACTTTGGCATAATTTCAATGTAAAACTTCTTACTTGTGGTATGAATATTCAGATCCGAAAGATTCAAGACAAAAGTTCATATTGACATAAAAATAATAATACTTCAAGCATACTAATCAAAGTAATCATGTCTTCTCAAGATAGCATGGCAAAAGAAAGTTCATCCCTACAAAATCATATAGTTAGCCTATGCTTCATTTTCGTCACACAAAGATGTTCCCAACTTCTATACCCCCGATGACAAGCCAAGCAATTGTTTCATACTTAAATAATCTCAAACTTTTTCAACCTTCACGCAATACATGAGCGTGAGCCATGGATATAGCACTATGGGTGGAATAGAATATGATGATGGGGATTGTGTGGAGAAGACAAAAGAAGAAAGCCTCACATTGACGAGGATAATCAACGGGCTATGGAGATGCCCATCAATTGATGTCAACATGAGGAGTAGGGATTGCCATGCAACGGATGCACTAGAGCTATGAATGCTCAACAAAATAAAACTAGTGGGTGTGCATCCAACTTGCTTGCTCATGAAGACCTAGGGCATTTGAGGAAGCCCATCGTAGGAATATACAAGCCAAGTTCTATAATTGAAAATTCCCACTAGTATGAAAAGACAACTTATGAGACTCACTATATGAAAAACATGGTGCTACTTTGAAGCACAATATATGAGACTCACTACATGAAGAACAAGGTGCTACTTTGAAGCACAAGTGTGGAAAAAGAGATAGTAACATTGCCCTTTTTATTTCTTTTCTTCTTTTTTTTGGGCCTTCCTTTTTTTCTTTTTGGCCTTTCTCTTTTTTTTATTGGGCAATGCTCTAATAATGATGATCATCACACTTCTATTGATTACAACATAAGAATTACAACTCGATACTAGAACAAGATATGATTCTATATGAATGCCTCCGTGATGTCGGGATGGTGCAATGAATCAAGAGTGACATGTATGAAAAATAATGCATGGTGGCTTTGCCGCAAATACGATGTCAACTACATGATCATGCAATGGCAATATGACAAAAGTAAAGTATGTCATGATGATGATGAACGGAACGGTGGAAAGTTGCATGGCAATATATCTCGGAATGGCTATGGAAATGCCATAATAGGTAGGTATGGTGGCTGTTTTGAGGAAGATATAAGGAGGTTTATGTGTGATAGAGCGTATCATATCACGGGTTTGGATGCACCGCAAAGTTTGCACCAACTCTCAAGGTGAGAAAGGGCAATGCACGGCGAAGAGAGGCTAGCAAAGGCGGAAAGGTAAAAGTGTGTATAATCCATGGACTCAACATTAGTCAAAAGAACTCATATACTTATTGCAAAAATTTAGAAGTCATCAAAAATCAAGTACTACGCGCATGCTCCTAGGGGGATAGATTGATAGGAAAAGACCATCGCTCGTCCCCGACCGCCACTCATAAGGATGCACAAGCCAGGTACACTTCATGTCTCAAATTTGTTACACAACTTTAACCATACGTGCATGCTACGGGACTTGCAAACTTCAACACAAGCATTTCTCAAATTCACAACTACTCAACTAGCACGACTTTGATATTATCACCTCCATATCTCAAAACAATTATCAAGCATCAAACTTTTCTTAGTGTTCAACGCACTCAAAAGAAAGTTTCACATATCTTGAACACCAAGTATATTAATATTAAGCAAATTAACATGCTATTAATGACTCTCAAAATAATCTAAGTGAAGCATGAGAGATCAATAGTTTCTTTAAAACAAATTCACCACCGTACTCTAAAAGATCTAAGTGAAGCACTAGAGCAAAAATTATCACGCTCAAAAGATATAAGTGAAGCACTATGAGCAAAACTATCAAGCTCATAAGATATAAGTGAAGCACATAGAGTATTCTATCAAATTCCAATTTATGTATGGCTCTCTCAAAAGGTGCGTACCGCAAGGATGATTGTGGTAGACTAAAAAGCAAAGACGCAAATAATACAAGACGCTCGAAGCAAAACACATATCATGTTGGTGAATAAAAATATAGCTCCAAGTAAATTACCGATGGAAGTAGATTTAAAGAGGGGATGCCTTCCGGCATCCCCAAGCTTTGACTTTTGGTGTCCTTGGATTATCTTGGGGGTGCCATGGGCATCCCCAAGCTTAGGCTCTTGCCACTCCTTGTTCCATAATCCATCAAAAGAATTCACCCAAAACTTGAAAACTTCACAACACAAAACTCAATAGAAATCTCGTGAGCTCCGTTAGAGAAAGAAAACAAAAGACTACTTTAAGGTACTGTAATGAACTCATTCTTTATTTATATTGGTGTTAAACCTACTGTATTCCAACTTCTCTATGGATTATAAACTATTTTAATAGCCATAGATTCATCAAAATAAGCAAACAACACACGAAAAACAGAATCTGTCAAAAACAGAACAGTCTGTAGTAATCTGTAACTAACGCAAACTTCTGGAACTCCAAAACATCTACAAAAATTAGAAGACCTAGAAAATTTGTTTATTGATCAGCAGCAATTGGAATCAGTATTTTATCACGTTCTGGTGATTTTTAATAATTCGGGCACTGAGCGCAAAGTTTCTAGAAATTACAGCAAGATCAAATAACTATCATCCAAGAAGATCCAATAGGTCTAGCTTGGCACAAACACTAATTAAAACATAAAACCACATCTAAACATAGGCTAGATGGATTATTTATTCCTAAACAGAAAGAAACAAAAAACTAAAAATAAAATTGGGTTGCCTCCCAACAAGCGCTATCGTTTAACGTCCCTAGCTACATAAAAGCAAGGATAGATCTAGGTATTGCCATCTTTGGTAGGCAATCCATAAGTGGCTCTCATGATAGATTCATATTGTAATTTTACTTTCTTTCTACGAAAGTGTTCCATGCCTTTTTTTAATGGAAATTGTAATCTAATATTCCCTTCCTTCATATCAATAATTGCACCAATCGTTCTAAGGAAAGGTCTACCAAGAATAATAGGACATGAAGGATTGCAATCTATATCAAGAACGATAAAATCTACGGGCACATAATTCCTATTTGCAAAAATAAGAACATCATTAATTCTTCCCATAGGCTTTTTAATAGTGGAATCCGCAAGATTCAAGTTTAGAGAGCAATCATCAAAGTCACGGAAATCTAGCAAATCACACAAAGTTTTGGGAATAGTGGAGACACTAGCACCCAAATCACACAAAGCATGAAACTCATAATCTTTGATTTTAATTTTAATTTTAATTTTAATAGTAGGTTCCCACTCATCATAGAGTTTTCTAGGGATATAAACTTTCAACTCAAGTTTTTCTTCATAAGATTGCATCAAGGCATCAACAATGTGTTCGGTAAAGGCCTTATTTTGACTATAAGCATGAGGAGAATTTAGCACGGATTGCAACAAGAAAATACAATCAATTAAAGAGCAATTTTCATAATTAAATTCCTTGAGATCCAATATAGTGGGTTTAGCAACATCTAGGTTTTTATTTCTTTCAATCCCACATTTATCAATTTCATCATCAAGATCTAAAAACTCCGAATTCTTAGAACGCCTTCTAGGTAAAGGAAGATCATATTCAGTTTCATCAAGATTCATATTGCAAAATAAAGATTTAATAGGGGACACGTCAATAACTTTTAGATCTTCATCTTGATTTTCATAGGAATTGGAAGAACACGCTTTAGTAAAGGCATCTTTGGAAGCACGCATCCTAGCGGTTCTTTCCTTGCACTCATCAATGGAAATTCGCATAGCTTTGAGAGACTCATTGATATCATGCTTAGGAGGAATAGATCTAAGCTTTAAAGAATCAACCTCAAGAGAAATTCTATCAACGTTCCTAGCCAAATCATCAACTTTAAGCAATTTCTCCTCAAGCAAAGCATTGAAATTCTTTTGTGAGTTCATAAACTCTTTAACACTACTCTCAAATTCAGAGGGCATCTTATTAAAATTTCCATAAGAGTTGTTGTAGGAATTTCCATAATTATTAGAAGGATTACTAGGATAAGGCCTAGGATTAAAATTCCCTCTATCTGGCGTTGTTACCAAAATTATTCCTACCAACAAAATTCACATCCATAGATTCATTATTATCCTCAATCAAAGTAGACAAAGGCATATCATTAGGATCAGAAGAAACACTCTTAGTAGCAAATAATTTCATAAGTTCATCCATCTTTCCACTCAAAACATGGATTTCTTCTATCGCATGCACTTTTTTATTAGTAGATCTTTCAAGATGCCATTGAGAATAATTAACCATAATATTATCTAGAAGTTTAGTAGCATCTCCTAGAGTGATTTCCATAAAAGTGCCTCCTATGCCGAATCTAAAAAGATTTCTAGAAGCAAAATTCAATCCGGCATAAAAGTTTTGTATAATCATCCACAAGTTCAAACCATGAGTAGGACAATTACGTATCATTAATTTCATTCTCTCCCAAGCTTGTGCAACATGTTCATGATCAAGTTGCTTAAAATTCATAATATCGTTCCTAAGAAAGATAATCTTAGTGGGAGGAATATACTTAGAGAGAAAGGCATCTTTGCACTTGTTCCAAGAATCAATACTATTTTTAGGCAAAGAAGAAAACCACGCTTTAGCACGATCTCTAAGCGAAAAAGGAAATAGCTTCAACTTAACGACCTCATTATCAACATCTTTTTTCTTTTGCATATCACATAAATCAACGAAGCTATTCAGATGAGTAGCGACATCGTCACTAGGAAGGTCGGCGAATTGATCTTTCATAACAAGATTCAACAAAGCAGTATTGATTTCACAAGATTCAGTATTGGCAAGAGGAGCAATCGGAGTGCTAAGGAAATCATTATTATTGGTATTGGTGAAGTCACACAATTTGGTAGCATCTTGAGCCATCATGACAAACAAGCAATCCGACACACGAGCAAACAAAGGGCAAGCGAGAAAAAGGCAACGGGAAAAAGAGGAGGAGATTGGGAAAGAGAGAGCGAATAAAACGGCAAGGGTGAAGTGGGGGACAGAAAACGAGAGGCAAATGGCAAATAATGTAATGCGAGAGATAGGGATTGTGATGGGTACTTGGTATGTCTTGACTTGCTCTTGCGTGAGCCTCCCGACAACGGCGCCGTAAATTCTTCTTGCTACCTCTTGAGCAACTGCGTTGGATTCCCCGAAGAGGAGAGGATGATGCAGCAAAGTAGCGTAAGTATTTCCCTAAGTTTTTGAGAACCAAGGTATCAATCCAGTAGGAGGCCACGCACAAGTCCCTCATACCTACACAAAACGATAGCTCCTCGCAACCAACGCGATTAGGGGTTGTCAATCCCTTCACGGTCACTTACGAGAGTGAGATCTGATAGAGATGATAAATAATTTTTTTGGTATTTTTGGTATATAGATGCAAAGTGAAAAGTAAAAGGCAAAGTAAAACAAAGCAAGTATTAAAGTGATGGAGATTGATATGATGAGAATAGACCCGGGGGCCATAGTTTCACTAGTGGCTTCTCTCAAGAGCATAAGTATTCTATGGTGGGTGAACAAATTACTGTTGAGCAATTGATAGAATTGAGCATAGTTACGAGTATATCTAGGTATGATCATGTATATAGGCATCACGTCCGAGACAAGTAGACGAAACGATTCTGCATCTACTACTATTACTCCACTCATCGACCGCTATCCAAAGCATGCATCTAGAGTATTAAGTTAAAAAGCGAGTAACGCCTTAGGCAAGATGACATGATGTAGAGGAATAAATTCATGCAATATGATAAATACCCCATCTTGTTATCCTCGATGGCAACAATACAATACATGCCTTGCAACCCTTTACATCCTTTGGTAAGGACACCACAAGATTGAGCCCAAAGCTAAACACTTCTCCCATTGCAAGAACTACCAATCTAGTTGGCCAAACCAAACGGATAATTCGAAGAGACTTGCAAAGATAACTCAATCATACATAAAAGAATTCAGAGAAGAATCAAATATTATTCATAGATAAGCTGGATCATAAACCCACAATTCATCGGTCTCAACAAACACACCGCAAAAAGAAGATTACATCAAATAGATCTCCACGAGAGAGGAGAACATTGTATTGAGATCCAAACAGAGAGAAGAAGCCATCTAGCTACTAGATATGGACCCGAAGGTCTGAAGTAAACTACTCACACTTCATCGGAGGGGCTATGGTGATGATGTAGAAGCCCTCCGTGGTGGATGCCCCCTCTGGCGGAGCTCCGGAACGGGCCCTAAGATGGGATCTCATGGATACAGGAAGTTGCGGTGGTGGAATTAGGTTTTTGGCTCCTGTTCTGATCGTTTGGGGGTACGTAGGTATATATAGGAGGAAGGAGTACGTCGGTGGAGCGACAGGGGGCCCACGAGGCAGGGGGCGCGCCTTGGGGGGGCGTGCCCCCCACCCTCGTGACCGCCTCTTTCGTTCCTTGGAGTAGGGTCCAAGTCCCCTGGATCACGTTCGGTGAGAAAATCACGTTTCTGAAGGTTTCATTCCGTTTGGACTCCGTTTGATATTCTGTTTCTTCGAAACACTGAAATAGGCAAAAAAAAAACAGCAATTCTGGGTTGGCCTCCGGTTAATAGGTTAGTCCCAAAATTAATATAGAAGTGGAAAATAAAGCCCAATATAGTCCAAAACAGTAGATAAAGTAGCATGGAGCAATCAAAAATTATAGATACGTTGGAGACGTATCAGTGGGCCCCCTCTGGTACTTATTGGCTACAATATTCCTCATATATTCCATAAAAAACTTCATAAAGTTTCAGGTTGTTTGGAGTTGTGCAGAATAGGTAGCCTAACGTAGCTTTTCCAGGTCCATATTTCCAGCTGCCAAAATTCTCCCTCTTTGTGTGTACCTTTCATATTATGAGAGAAAAGGCATTAGAATTACTCCAAAAAGCATTATTATGCATAAAAACATCATAAATGTCAGTAGGAAAACATGATGCAAAATGGACGTGTCAACTCCCCCAAGCTTAGACCTCGCTTGTCCTCAAGCCAAAACCGAAATCGAAAAACATGTCCACATGCTTAGGGAGAGAGGTGTCAATAAAAAACAAAGTACGGACATAGAAGCATCATGTTGATTATTATAACGGCAACAAACTTAAACATAAGATTTTATCATAGAACTTTTATCAAAGACTTCTCAAGAACAAGTGACAATTCATCACACTTATCGAAGTATAAAGCATAAACTCTATTAGAAACCAACAAACTATGTCCTCAGTCAAGTTTGCAACTAAAATTCATCACGTAGCGGAGCCTTTAGGCAAGTCCACATACTCAACCATCGTATAGTCTTCTATGATTGCTAACACTCACCGCATACACATGAGCAAAATATTTCAATCGGACACATAGAAAGATAGGGGCTTATAGTTTCGCCTCTCAACGTATTCACCTCAAGGGTGATGTTAACAGTAATAACTCATGCTACCCAATATTCAACTGGACATATGTGCCTAGATCTTTCCTCACCACATGATGCTTGCCAAAGGAGAAAAATAAAAAGGAATAGATAGAAAACTTTGACTCTTTGCATAAAAGTAAAAGATAGGCCCTTCGCAGAGGGAAGCAAGGTTGCCATGCGCTTATTTGTTTGTATGCTCAACCCTTCGTGCAAAAGAACGTCATGTTGTATTGCCCCTTGTGATGGCAACCTTTATTATGCAGTCTGTCGCTTTTATTCTTCACCATCGCAAGTTCGTACAACGCTCAATTTCCTCTTACACTAAATGATCTCACACTTTTAGAAGCAATTTTTATTGCCTTATTGCACCGATGACAACTTACTTGAGGGATCTTGCTCAATCCATGGGTAGGTAAGGTGGACTCTTGAAAATAAGATTTGAGTTTAAGGGTTTTTGGATGCACAAGTAGTATCTCTACTTGGTGCAGAATTTTTGGCTAGCAAAGATAGGGGGCAAGCACCACATGTCAAAGGATCTATGACAATATGACTTCTGTGTGAATATGAACGAACATAAATCATTAGGTTGTCTTCCTTGTCCGACATCAACAATCTTGGCATATAATATTTTGATGGGGGCTCACAATCACAAAAGATTTCTAGGATAGTGTATTTATATGTGAATCTTCTCTTCCATTATTAATTCTTTCATGAGTTGAATCATTGACTAATGCTATGTTTGTCAATCTCTAATAAAATTTTCTACTTATACTTTTCCTTATGTGGTGTCATCACCTACCATAAGATTAGCATATGATCTTTTTGATGTATTTCCTTTCTTTTTATTTATTTCCTTTCTTTTTATTGCAACATGAAAGTAAGGAAAGCAAAAACTCAAACTAACTTTATTATATATCTAGCACACGATTACAAGGATATATCACTAAGCAAACTCTCGAAAAGAAAGGACCAAACTAAACTTTTATTCATCTAAAGCAAAAGATTGAACTAAAATAAGTAAAGGCAAAAGATAGTGGGGATGATACGATACCGGGGCACCTCCCCCAAGCTTTGCGGAAGCCAAGGTAAGTGCCCATACCCGATACTCAATTTTCTTTTGGTGATGAAGAAGAAGGTGGCGGTGACGAAGTAGAGATCTTGTCCTCGGGTTTCCATGGCAGAGGTCCACCATCATAAGAGGAGGAATGAGTCTCACGGGGTCCACCATCATAAGAGGAGTAATGAGTCTCATGGATCCTTCAACTGGCAGCCAAACTCATACCTTTGAACCTTGCCTCATATTCAAAGACTTGGTTTTGGAGATCGAAGATCTGGCTTTGGAGGAAGTTGATTTTCTCGTTGAGGGTGAAGACGATGTCCTTCATGGACTTGCCATCCACCTCGAGATTACGGGTAAGGTCCGTGATCATGAGGTGATTGGCATTGAGTCCACGCTCCACCATCCCCTTGCACCGGAAGACCTCCTGCTCCATAGCTTCAAGCCTGGCCTCCACTGTTCCCGTCCCCTTGGGACCTTGCACATCGCGGGTGTGAAGCACCCCCTCATCCATCTGGATGACTTGAGGGTGCTGCACTACCTCCCACAAATATGGGTTGATGACGTTCTTGAATAACTTGTCCTTGGAGGAGCTTGAAGCAGCCATGGCAGATGGGATCTGCCAGAAAACAACAAGGAAAAGAAAACAAAAGATTTCTCCGCGATACGGTGATCAATAGGTCCGAGGGGTATATAAAGATTTTTTATCTTGGGGGACAAGCAAACTGTAGAAAACGGAGTCCGGAAGGTACCCGAGGTGGGCACAACCCACCTGGGCACGCCTGGTACGCTTCCTGGTTGTTTCTTATTTTCCTAATTTTTATTATATTCCTAAACTGACAAAAAATATTTTTGCGGAATTTTGGAGTCCGTTTACTTACCGTATCACGTACCTCCTTATTTTAACGATTCAGGAGTGTTCCGGAAGGACTCTTTTATGTGTTCTTCTGGTGTCAAAGTTTGGATAATATTACTTTCAACATTAATGGGCGTACCTTAGATATAATGTTTTATTCTTTTCCCGTTAACAACCTTCTGGTTAGTACCTTCGGCATTATTTATTTTGATAGCTCCAGACCGAAAAACCTCCTCGATAACATAGGGTCCTTCCCATTTTGAGAGGAGTTTTCCTGCAAAGAATCTAAAATGAGAGTTGTACAAAAGAACATATTCTCCAACTTTAAACTCACGCTTTTGGATTCTTTTATCATGCCATATTTTCACTTTTTCTTTAAATAACTTGGCATTTTTATAAGCTTGGGTTCTCCATTCATCTAAAGAGCTAATATAAAATAGCCTCTTTTCACAGGCAAGTTTGAAATCATAGTTTAGTTCTTTGATTGCCCAATATGCTTTATGTTCTAACTCAAGAGGCAAATGACAAGCTTTTCCATAAACCATTTTATAAGGAGACATACCCATAGGATTTTTATAAGCTGTTCTATAAGCCCAAAGTGCATCATCTAATTTCTTAGACCAATTCTTCCCGGACCTATTGATAGTCTTTTGCAAGATTAATTTTATTTCTCTATTGCTAAGTTCAACTTGACCACTAGACAGAGGATGATAAGGTGATTCAATTCTATGGTTGACATCCTACTTGGCAAGCATTTTACGGAAAGCACATGAATAAAGTGTGAACCACCATCAGTCATTAAATATCTAGGGACTCCAAACCTTGGGAAAATAACTTCCTTAAGCATTTTAATAGAGGTGTTGTGATCAACACTGCTGGTTGTAATAGCTTCTACCCACTTAGTAACATAATCAACAGCAACCAAGATATGTGTATACCCATTAGAGGAAGGAAAATGTCCCATGTAATCAAATCCCCAAACATCAAATGGTTCAACAGCAAGTGAATAATTCATAGGCATTTCTCGACGCTTACCGATATTACCTATTCTTTGGCATTCATCACAAGATAAGACGAACTGACGGGCATCCTTGAAGAGAGTAGGCCAATAAAATCCAGATTGCAATACCTTATGAGCAGTTCTATCTCCAGCATGATGCCCTCCATAAGCTTCTGAGTGACATTTCCATAAGATTTTTCCTTGTTCATGCTCAGGTACACAACGTCTAATACTACCATCTACTCCTTCTTTATAAAGATGTGGGTCATCCCAAAAGTAATGTCTCAAATCATAGAAGATTTTTTTCTTTTGTTGGTATGTAAAGCTAGGAGGTAAATATTTAGCAATAATGTAATTAGCATAGTCAGCATGCAAAGGAGTGTTATGAGCAACATTTATTGCAGCTAACTGCTCACCAGGAAAACAGTCATCAATAGGTAGTGGGTCATCAAGCACATTTTCAAGCCTAGACAAATTATCAGCTACGCGGTTCTCAACTCCTTTCTATCAGTGATATGTAAATCAAATTCTTGTAGCAAGAGAACCCGTCGAAAAAGTCTAGGTTTAGCATCTTTATTTTCCATAAGATATTTTATAGCAGCATGATCGGTGTGAACGGTAACTTTTGAATCAAAAATGTAAGATCTAAATTTATCACAAGAAAATACCACTGCTAGGAATTCTTTTTCAGTAGTAGCATAACTTCGTTGAGCACTATCCAGAGTTTTACTAGCATAATGAATAACATTCAGTTTCTTATCAACTCTTTGTCCAAGAACAACACCAATAGCATAATCACTAGCATCACACATAATTTCAAAAGGCAAGTTCCAATCAGGTGGTTGAACAATAGGTGCAGAAATTAAGGCTTTCTTGAGTGTTTCGAAGGCTTCTAAATAATCATCATCAAAAACAAAAGGAACATCCTTTTGCAAAAGGTTTGTAAGAGGCCTAGAAATTATAGAAAAGTCTTTGATAAATCTCCTATAGAAACCAGCATGGCCTAGGAAACTATGAATACCTTTGATATCTTTAGGACATGGCATTTTCTCAATTGCATCAACCTTAGCTTTGTCCACTTCAATACCTCTTTCAGAAATTTAATGGCCCAAAACAATACCTTCATTAACCATAAAGTGGTGATACGTCTCCAACGTATCTATAATTTTTTATTGTTCCATGATGTTATATTATCATTCTTGGATGTTTTACAATCATTTTATACCAACTTTATATCATTTTTTGGGACTAACCTATTGACCCGATGCCCAGTGCGATTCTTTGTTTTTTGCTTGTTTTTTACATCGTAGGAAATCAAAATCAAACGGAGTCCAAACACCACGAAACTTTTTGGGGATTTTTTATGGACCAGAACACCCAGGATGGGCCGGAGAAGCACCTAGGGGTGCCCTGAGGGGGGCACAACCCACCAGGGCGCCTGGGGGCCCAGGCGCGCCCAGGTGGGTGGTGCCCACCTCGGTGGCCTCCCGCACCCCCTATTTACCCTATAAATTCCCAAATATTCCAAAAACCCTCGGTGTTAACCTAGATCAGAAGTTTCGCCGCTGCAAAGGCTCTATAGCCACAGAAAACCAATCTAGACCCTGTTCCAGCACCCTGTCAGAGGGGGAATCATCTCCGGTGGCCATCTTCATCATCCCGGCGGCCACCACGATGAGGAGGGAGTAGTCCACCCTCGGGGCTGAGGGTTTGTACTAGTAGCTATGTGTTTAATCTCTCTCTCGTGTTCTTAAGATGTCACGATCTTGATGTATCGCGGGCTTTGTTATTATAGTCGGATCATATGATGTTTTCCCCTCTTTATCTTGTTGTGATGAATTGAGTTTTTCCCTTTGAGATTTCGTTGTTATCGGATTGAATACTTTTATGGATTTGAGAACACTTGATATGTGTCTTGCAATTGAATACTCGTGGTGACAATGGGGTATCGTATTGATTCACTTGATATATGTTTTGGCACTCAACTCGCGAATTCCCGAGGTGACATTGGAGTAATCTATGCATAGGGGTTGATGCACGTTCTTGTCTTTGTTTCTCCCGTAGAAATTTTGAGGTACTCTTTGAAGTTCTTTGTGTTGGATTGAGTATTATGAATATGAATTTTCTTTGGTGTTATTTTAGTAAGAACTCTAGGATAGATCTAACGGAAAGAATAGCTTTGTGTTATTTTAGTACGAATTCTTGAATAAATCGAACGGAAAGAATAGCTTTGAGGTGGTTTCGTACCCTACAAACAATTTATTCTTATGTTCTCCACTAGATAGAACTTTGGAGTGATTCTTCGTCGGACGTTGAGGGACGGTTATATGATCCAATTATATTAGCATTGTTGAGAGATTGCACTAGGGAGAGTACGGACCCTAGGCCTCATTTTCAAGCATTGCAATACCATCTTTGTTGCCATTTACTATTTTCTACCTTGTTGTTTTTATTTATTGATTATAAAAAAATATTTCTACCATCAATATTACACTTTTATCACCATCTCTTCGCCAAACTAGTGCACCTATACAATTTGCCATTGTATTGGGTGTGTTGGGGACACAAGAGATTTCTTGTATTTGGTTGCAGGGTCATTTGAGAGAGACCATCTTCATCCTACACCTCTCACGGATTGATAAACCTTAGGTCATCCACTTGAGGGAAAATAGCTACTGTCCTACAAAACTCTACGCTTGGAGGCGCAACATGTGTCTACAAGAATAAAGTTGCGTAGTAGACATCAAGCTCTTTTCTGGCGTCGTTGCCGGGGAGGTGAGTGCATGAAGGTATATCTTTAGATCTCGCAATTGAATCTTTTAGTTTCTTGTTTTATCACTAGTTTGGTTTATAAAATAAAACTACAAAAAATGGAATTGAGGTTGCATCATATTATTGATCATCTTTATAATATCTTTCTTGAAAATGATGGTTCAAAAATTGTGCTCAATTGTTAGAAGAAGAAGTCAATAAAATGTTTGGCACAAAATATTTGAATGATGAGCATGATTGCAATGTTGTTAGTATGAATTATTTGAATATCCATGATGCTAATGATATGCAAAGCCATAAGCTTGGGGATGCTATGTTTGATGAAGATGATATTTTTAGTCCCCCAAGTTTTGATGAGAATATTTACTATGATAAAAGCATGCCTCCTATCTATGATGATTATGGTGATGACATGTATACTTTAAATAATGATTATAACCATGAAACTTGTCATCGTGATTTTAATTTTCAATCACATGATAGTTATTTTGTTGAGTTTTCTCCCACTACTATTGATGAGAATAAATTTGCATATGTGGAGAGTAATAAAATTTGTATTCTTGTGGATCATGAAAATAATGCTTTATGTGATAGTTATATTGTTGAATTCATTAATGATGCCACTGAAAATTATTATGAGAAGGGAACAAATGCTTTTACATATTGCAATAATATCATGTTTCCTCTCTATGTGTTGAAAGTTTTGATGTTGCACTTGTTTTGCCTTCCTATGCTAGTTGATTCTTATTCCCATGAATTATTTTCTCACAAAATCACTATGCATAGGAAGTGGGTTAGACTTAAATGTGCTAGTCATATGCTTCATGATGCCCTCTTTGTGTTTTAATTCTTATCTTTTATGCGAGCATCATCGAAATCATCATGCCTAGCTAAAAGGCATTAAAGAAAAGCACTTGTTGGGAGACAACCCAACATTTTTACCTACTGTTTTTGTGTGCTCACATGGTTATGCTACTATAGCAATCATGTTTTATTGCTTTTATTTCAATAAAGTGCCAAGTAAATCCTTTGGGAAAGTGTGGATTATAGTTGACTTGATTCTGTGCAAAAACAGAAACTTTTGCGTCCAGTGCAGAAATTCTTATCTTTTATTGGAACGTAGACAAATTCTGAAATTTTTACAGTTGATGGGTATACAAATTTTCTGTGTTTTCCTCATTTTTTAGAATTTTTGGAGTTACATAAGTATGAGCTTAATTCAGATCTTTACGTACTGTTCTGTTTTTGACAGATTCTATTTTCAATGCATAGTTTGCTTGTTTTCTAGTTTTTATGGCTTATATTGCTCAATATAAAATGTGGAAATGATAAGGTACAGTAGGCTTTGTGTGAGAACAATTATGAATCTTGTCTTTGACAATACCAAAGTGAATGATTTGTCTTTATCATACTAATCCATCTCATGAAGTTTTGTTAAGTTTTGTGTGATTGAAGTTTTCAAGTTTTGGGTGAGATATCGATATGAGGAGAATAAGGAGTGACAAGACCCTAAGCTTGGGTATGCCCAAGGCCCCAAGGTAATATTCAAGGAAGATCCAAGCAACTAAGCTTGAGGATGCCCCAGAAGGCATCTCCTCTTTCGCCTTCAACATTTTACGCTAACCTCACTTGGAGCTGTGTTTTCATTCGTCACATGATATGTGTTTTGCTTGGAGCGTCAATTTATTTTGTTAAGATTTGCTTGATGTTATTTAGAATAATTTTTGCATCTTTTATTTCAATAAAAATGTCAAGTATAGCCTTTGCTATGCTTATTTTGCAAGTCTACGTGTTGCTGTTTGAAAACAGAAAGTTTACCGCTGCTGCAAAAATTCCCTAGAAAAGTCAAAATGTGATAAAATGTTGAAACTTTTTGAACAATAAGTTCTGATAAATTTTCTACATTGTGTTAAATTTTCAGAATTTTTTGAGTTGAATAAGTGTTGATACTCTTGCATTCTTTACAGACTGTACTATTTTGGCAGATTGCTATTATGTTTGCATTGTTTGCATTTGTTTGCTTGTTTAATGATTCTATTTTAGGATAGGAGTATTAAATATGCAGAGGCATTTAGTATGCAATGTTGAATAATAATTTTAGTAATTTTCTACAGTAGATAATGATAAGGTTTTTGCATTGGGTTATACTGACTTATCTCACGAGTTCTTGTTGAGTTTTGTGTGGATGAAGCTTTTGAGATTTAGGAAAACCGTGATATGACATGAATTAAGGAGACACAAAAGCTCAAGCTTGGGGATGCCTTAGGAAAACCAAGATGATATTTCAAGAAGTCTCAAGCATCTAAGCTTGGGGATGCCCCGGTAGGCATCCCACCTTTCTTCTTCAACAATTTTCGGTTAGTATCGGTTGAGCCTAAGTTTTTGCTTCTTCACATGATGAGTGTTATTCTTAGAATGTTATTTTATTATGTTTTGCTTGCTATTTTAATAAAGTACTTAGATCTGAAAGTTCTTAAATAAATTAGAGTCCTCAAATAGTTGCCAGGGAGGCTAGGTAAGCGCCACTCACATCCCGTCAACGAAGCTCTTTTCTGTGGAATTGCTCTAGTGTTTCACTTGTATCTTTTTTTAGCACAGTGTGCTTTATTATTTTTGAAGAAATTCTCTCTTGCTTCACTTAAATTAATTTGAGAGAAAGAAATATTATTGCTCATGATCTTCACTTATATTTGTTTGAGCTTATCAAAAGCAACACATGAAAATTAGTTCCAAAGTGATAGATATCCAAGAAGGATATCATAAAAACTTTCATGAAGATCATTGGACAAAATAAACTTGATTCCTTGTAATAGTTTTGAGATATGATGATGTGATATGTGGGTCATGTTGATGAGTAATTATGCTTTAGTAAGAATATTGGTGTTAAGGTTTGTGATTCCCTATGCAAGCACGAAAATCAATAGGTATGCAATGAAATTACATCCTACTTGTGGTGCATTATTCGGTGTTAATTATGCTCAATGCTCGCTTATGAGATTACTTGTTTCTTGGTTGGTCACTTCACAATCTTTTGCTAGCCATCATTTTTGCACTAAGTATGATCACTACTTGTACATCCAAAATCCTTTAAACCAGTTTTGCCACATGAGTCCACTATACCTACCTATATGCGGTATTCTTTTGCCGTTCTAAGCAAATTTGTATGTGCCGTCTCTAATTTTCAAAATAAATTTCTCTTTTGTGTGCTCGTACAGCTCGCGAGGCGGTGAGGGGTGGCCAATATTTTCCATGCTAGATGTGTTATTCTCACGATGAGTGTTTATTCACTTGTCATTGCACGAGAGTAAGGCAAAGGTATTAGGGATGCCCATTCCCAAAATGAAAAATGAATTTACTTTATGTTGTCAAATAATAAATTACTTGGAAAGTGTTGGTATGGAGAGCACCCGTGGATATGGTTAGCCATGGAAAGTGAAAGTATGGTTGAAAAAGGAATAAACTTTATTTTCTATTTGGGAACCGCCTACGATATATCTAGCATGGAAAGTGTTGGGAGCTCTAAGTCGTTTTCGTTGGTGGGAAAAGTATGCCTCTCAGAATGTTTTTATCTCTCAATTTTTGCTTTGAGCTCTGGCACCTCTACAAATCCCTACTTCTCTCCGTGAAGGGCCTTTCTTTTACTTTATGCAATTTTTATTTTGAGTCTCCTTCTTCTCTTATAAAGCACCAACTAGGGGGCACTATGATCGTACTTGAGCATTGGGTGTAGCTAATATGCGAGTGTGTTTCATGAATAGATCAATGATTGAGCATGATGGGCTAGGGATAACTTATTTTAGTGTTGATATTTTGAAATACATGGTTGCTTGTTGGTATGCTTGAGTATTTAAGTCTCATGTCAAAACTAGACTATTGCTTTGAACAATATAAAAGTCCAAATGTCCATGCTATAAAAATGAATATGAGATGACATGTTAGGCAGCATTCCACATCTAAAATTCAGTTTTTATCATTTACCTACTCGAGGACGAGCAGTAATTAAGCTTGGGGATGCTGATACGTCTCCAGCGTATCTATAATTTTTGATTGTTCCATGTTGTTATATTATCATTCTTGGATGTTTTACAATCATTTTATAGCAACTTTATATCATTTTTTGGGACTAACCTATTGACCCAGTGCCCAGTGCCAGTTGCTATTTTTTGCTTGTTTTTTACATCGCAGGAAATCAATATCAAACGGAGTCCAAACACCGTGAAACTTTTTGGAGATTTTTTATGGACCAGAACACCCAGGATGGGCCAGAGAAGCACCTGGGGGTGCCCTGAGGGGGGCATAATCCACCATGACGCGCCTGGTGGCCCAGGCGCGCCCAGGTGGGTTATGCCCACCTCGGTGGCCTCCCGCACCCCCTCTTTACCCTACAAATTCCCAAATATTCCAAAAATCATCAGGGTTAACCTAGATCAGAAGTTCCGCCACCGCAAGGCTCTGTAGCCACCGAAAACCAATCTAGACCCCGCTCCGGCACCCTGTCAGAGGGGGGAATCATCTCCGGTATCCATCTTGATCATCCCGGTGGCCACCACGATGAGGAGGGAGTAGTCCACCCTCGGGGCTGAGGGTTTGTACCAGTAGCTATGTGTTTAATCTCTCTCTCTCTCTCTCTCTCTCTCTCTCTCTCTCTCGTGTTCTTGAGATGTCACGATCTTGATGTATCGCGGGCCTTGTTATTATAGTTGGATCATATGGTGTTTTCCCTCTTTATCTTGTTGTGATGAATTGAGTTTTTCCCTTTAAGATTTCGTTGTTATCGGATTGAATACTTTTATGGATTTGAGAACACTTGATATATGTCTTGCAATTGAATACTCGTGGTGACAATGGGGTATTGTATTGATTCACTTGATATATTTTTTGGCACTCAACTCGCGGATTCCCGAGGTAACATTGGGGTAATCTATGCAAAGGGGTTGATGTACGTTCTTGTCTTTGTTTCTCCGGTAGAAATCTTGAGGCACTCTTTGAAGTTCTTTGTGTTGGATTGAGTATTATGAACATGAATTTGCTTTGGTGTTATTTTATTACGAACTCTAGGATAGATCGAACAGAAAGAATAGATTTGTGTTATTTTAGTACGAACTCTTGAATAGATCAAACGGAAAGAATAGCTTTGAGGTGGTTTCGTACCCTACAAACAATTTATTCTTATGTTCTCCGCTAGATAGGAACTTTGGAGTGATTCTTCATTGCATGTTGAGGGACGGTTATATGATCCAATTATATTAGCATTGTTGAGAGATTGCACTAGCAAAAGTACGGACCCTAGGCCTCATTTTCAAGCATTGCAATACCGTTTTAGTGCCCGTTTACTATTTGCTACCTTGTTGTTTTTATTTATTCAGATTATAAAAATATATTTCTACCATCAATATTACACTTTTATCACCATCTCTTCGCCGAACTAGTGCATCTATACAATTTGCCATTGTATTGGGTGTGTAGGGGACACAAGAGATTTTTTGTATTTGGTTGTAGGGTCGTTTGAGAGAGACCATCTTCATCCTACACCTCTTACAGATTGATAAACCTTAGGTCATCCACTTGAGGGAAAATTGCTACTGTCCTACAAAACTCTGCGCTTGGAGGCCCAATACGTGTCTACAAGAATAAAGTTGCGTAGTAGACATCAAGTGGCACTTCTCCCAATTCAAGACAAGATTTGTTTGCTCACATCTCCGCAAAACTCGATCAAGATTGCTTAAACAATCATCAAAAGACATCCCATAAATAGAGAAGTCACCCATGAAAACCTCAACAATCTTTTCATAAAAGTTAGAGAATATAGCAGTCATACATATTTGAAAGGTAGCGGGTGCATTGCATAAACCAAAAGGCATACGTCTATAAGAATAAGTTCCAAAGAGACAAGTGAAAGTGGTCTTTTCTTGATCAGGTTGAGAAGCAGGTAATTGTGAAAAACCAGAATATCCATCAAGGAAGCAAAAATGTGTGTGCTTAGATAATCTTTCTAGCATTTGTTGAATAAAAGGCACATGGTAATGATCTTTTATAGTTGCTTTATTTAATTTTGTAAAATCAATTACCATTCTATAGCTTATAACAATTTTTTGTGGAATAAGTTCATTCTTATCATTAGGAACAACACTAATACCTCCTTTCTAAGGGACACAATGAACATGACTTACCCATCTACTATCAGCTATAGGATAGATTATACCTGCTTCCAAAAGTTTTAATATTTCCGTTCTTACCACTTCTTTCATCTTCGGATTTAACCGACGTTGGTGATCAACAACGGGTTTAGCATCAGGTTCCAGATTAATCTTGTGCTAACATAGAGTGGGACTAATGCCCTTTAAATCATCAAGAGTATATCCAATAGCAGCTCGGTGCTTCTTTAGAACTTTCAATAATCCTTCATCTTCATATTCTGAAAGGTTAGCACTAATAATAACAGGATATATCTTCTTTTCATCAAGATAAGCATATTTCAAAGTGTTTGGCACTTGTTTTAGTTCAACCACAGGATCACCTTTAGGTGGAGGAGGACCTCCTAGAGTTTCAATAGGCAAAATGTGTTTAAGAAGAGGACGTTGTTCAAAGAAAGTCTTATCTATTTCATTTCTTTCATGCATATGAAGATCATTTTCATGGTCTAGCAAATATTGTTCTAGAGGATCAGTAGAGGCACAGCAATAGAAGCAAGACCAATTATTTCATCCTTACTAGGCAATTATTTTTCATGAAGCTTTCTACTAAACTTGGAAAAATTAAACTCATGAGACTCGTCACTGAAACTAACACCGACAGTTTGTTTCTCACAATCTACCTTAGCATTAATGGTGTTTAAGAAAGGTCTATCAAAGATAATGGGACAAAAGTCATCTTGTGGGGAACCAAGAACAAGAAAATCAGTAGGGTATTTTATTTTCCCACACAAGACTTCAACATCTCTAACAATCCCAATTGGTGATATAGTGTCTCTATTAGCAAGTTTAATAGTAACATTTATGTATTCTATATCTGTCGGTGCTATGTCATTCATAATTTCTTGATATAAGGAATAAGGAATAGCACTCACACCTATGTCACATAAACCATGATAACAGTGATCTCCTATTTTAACTGAGACAACGGGCATGCCAACAACAGGTCTATGTTTATCTTTTTTATCATGTTTGGCAATTCTAGCAGCTTCTTCACAAAAGTAAATAACATGCCCATCTACATTTTCTTCCAAGAGATCCTTAACCATAGCAACATTAGGTTCTACTTTAATTTGTTCATCGAGTTTAGGTGTTCTAATATAACTTTTGTTGACCACAGTTGAAACTTTAGCATGTTCGTTTATCCTAACAGGGAAAGTTGGTTTCTCAATATAAGCAGTAGGAACAACTGGATCAACATTATAAAGTATAGTTTCTTCTTTAGCTACTACCG
This sequence comes from Aegilops bicornis, assembly GCA_021605145.1. Lineage (NCBI taxonomy): Eukaryota > Viridiplantae > Streptophyta > Magnoliopsida > Poales > Poaceae > Aegilops > Aegilops bicornis. Next base: position 59,099,915 of record CM038670.1, read on the forward strand.
GTTCTTTAATTTCTTCTTTAATAGGTGGGTGATATTTAAACCACTTCTCTTTAGGGAGATCAACATGAGTAGCAAATGATTCACAAAAGGAGGCTACTATCTCAGAGTCAAGGCCATATTTAATGCTAAACTTTTGAAAAGCATCGGTATTCATAAAAGATTTAACACAATCATACTTAAGCTTAATACCTGACTCTTTACCTTAGTCAAGTTCCCAATCTTCAGAGTTGCGTTTAATTCTTTCCAAAAGATCCCACCGGAATTCAATAGTCTTCTTAATAAAAGAACCAGCACAAGAAGTATCAAGCATGGATCGATCATTATGAGAAAGTCAAGCATAAAAATTCTGGATAATGATTTCTCTTGAGAGCTCAGGATTGGGGCATGAATATAGCATTCACTTAAGCCTCCCCCAAGCTAGAGCGGTACTTTCTCCTTCACGAGACCAAAAATTATATATGTAATTCCGATCACGATGAACTAGATGCATGGGATATTTTTTTGGTGAAACTCCAATTTCAATCGATTCCAATTCCAAGATCCAATATCATCGCATAGCCTATACTATGCCAATGCTTTTCCCTTCAGAGATAAAGGGAAAACCTTATTATTAACTTCATCTCCAGGTAAACCTGCAAGCTTAAACAATCCACAAATGTATTCCACATATATCAAGTGCATATCAGGATGTTCGATTCCATCTCCTGCATAAGGATTAGCTAGCAACTGTTCTATCATACCCGAAGGAATTTCATATTCAATATTTTCAATAGGTGTAGTAAGTTGAGGGGTAGCTAATTGTGATTCCAGTTGAGGTGAAGGTACCCCAAACAAACCCCTCAAAGGATTGTTTTCCATAGTAACAAGTGACAGTAAATTTCAGCACACTATATAAATGTTTCCTTACCAAATTCCACTTACCAAAGGCGCTTCACTCCCCGGCAACGGCGCCAGAAAATAGACTTGATGACCCACAAGTATATGGGATCAATTGTAGCTCTTTTAAATAAGCAAGAGTGTCGAACCCAACGAGGACCAGAAGGAAATGACAAGTGGTTTTCAGCAAGGTAATGTCTGCAAGTGCTGAAATTGTAAGTAACAGAGTAGTTTGATAGCAAGATAATTTGTAACGAGCAAGTAACGATGATAGTAACAAAAGTGCAGCAAGATAGCCCAATCCTTTTTAGGCAAAGGACAGGCCAAAATGGTCTCTTATAGTAAGCAAAGCGTTCTTGAGGGTGCACGGGAATTTTCATCTAGTCACTTTCATCATGTTGATTCGATTCGTGATCGCTACTTTGATAGTTTGATATGTGGGTGGACCGGTGCTTAGGTGATGTTCTTACTTGAACAAACCTCCTACTTATGATTAACCCCCTTGCAAGCATCCGCAACTACGAGAAAAGTATTAAGAATAAATTCTAACCATAGCATTAAAATTTTGGATCCAATCGGTCCCTTACGGAATAGCGCATAAACTAGGGTTTAAGCTTCTGTCACTCTCGCAACCCATCATCTAATAACTACTCCACAATGCATTCCCTTAGGCCCAAATATGGTGAAGTGTCATGTATTCGACGTTCACATGACACCACTAAGGGAATCACAACATACATACTATCAAAATATCGAACACATATCAAGTTCACATGATTACTTGCAACATGATTTCTCCCGTGACCTCAAGAACAAAAATAACTACTCACAAATAATAATCATGCTCAAGATCAGAGGGGTATTAAATAGCATATTGGATCTGAACATATAATCTTCGACCAAATAAACCATATAGTAATCAACTACAAGATGTAATCAACACTACTAGTCACCCATAATCACCAATCTATAGTTCTGGTAACAAGATTGAACACAAGAGATGAACTAGGGTTTGAGATGAGATGGTTAGGTTGAAGATGTTGATGGAGATTACCCTCCCCAAGATGGGAGAGTTGTTGGTGATGATGATGACGATGATTTCCACCTCAGGGATGGAAGTTCCCCCGGCAGAATCGCTTCGCCGGAGGGCAAAAGTGATCCTGCCCAAGTTCTGCCTCGAGACGGCGGCACTCCGTCCCGAAAGTCCTCTCCTTATTTTTTTTTGTAGGTCAAAATGACCTATATACCAGAAGATGGGCACCGGAGGTGGGCCTGGGTGAGCACAACCCACCAGGGCGCGCCTAGGTTCCCTGGCGCGCCCAGGTGGGTTGTGCCCACTTGGTGGGCCCCCTCTGGTACTTATTGGCTCCAATATTCCTCATATATTCCGTAAAAAATCTCCGTAAAGTTTCAGGTTGTTTGGAGTTGTGCAGAATAGGTAGCCTGACGTAGCTTTTCCAGGTCCATATTTCCAAATTTTAATTCTCCCTCTTTGTGTGTACCTTGCATATTTATGAGAGAAAAGGCATTATAATTACTCCAAAAAGCATTATTATGCATAAAAACATCATAAATATCAGTAGGAAAACATGATGCAAACTGGATGTATCAACATACCAAACAAGCAATTTAAACATCCTAAAGGTAAATCTTGGCACATAATTTTTATAATACAGTGGATTTGTACAAGGGGATAATTATTTTTGTTCAAAAGTTTCTATAATCAAGGTTCACAAGATTCCATGGGCATGAACAAAGTTCAAGGACGTCCCCTACTTCAACGGTGTTCGTCTTTCTCACTTTCACTTTTCTTTTGAAAAAGTTTAAGGTTCCCCTCTATATTTTTTTTTTAACTTTTTAATAGCATACAACAGAACAAAATGAATTTCTGAAACTTCATGGTTGTCTCCCAGGCAACACTTTGTTTAAAGCTATTAAGTTAGGCATAAAGTGCTCAAGTAATTGATCCACCCGGATCCCAAGGTATATCAAAGCCAATTTTAATTAACAGTGATTTGTAATTTAGTAGTGAGCACAAAGCAACATATATCACATAACAACGGAGTCTAACTCTCTTCCTATGCATCGGCATGTCATAAAAGAACAACTCATGCACATCAAGTAAAGGCAAATGCATAGTATAAAGAGTTTCTTGCAATTTTATCGTATTGAAAACACAGAGAGGCGGAGATGTAGTTTATCTCTCATAAAAATTGCAAGTAGGAGCAGCAAGCACGTGCATATTATACTCATCAAAATCATCATGTGCAATAGTAAAACACAACCCATCAATGTAATCCTTAATAAGCGCAAACTTCTTTGATATAGTGTAGTTGGGAGAATTCAAAAAGATAATAGGACTATCATGTGTGGGTGCAATAGCATCAATTTCATTCTCAGCATAAGGAACTATAGCAAGTTCATCTCCATAAGCATCATTCATAATGGCATCATGGCCACAAGCATACCAAGCATCAATTTCATCAAAAAGGAATATTTCAGACGAAGCAAAGGGATCATAGCATCCATCCTTCGGTAAGCACGAAGAGAAATTAAACAACGTATGAGTTGAAGAGTTACTCTCACTAGAAGGTGGGCACAGGTGTTCAATCCACTCTTCCTCCTTTTGTTGTTCGCTCTCCTCCTCATCTTTTTCATCGAATATGCTGACAATTTCAGTAATTTCTTCTTCCATAGATTCCTGCAAAGTATTATTCTTTCCTTGGACAGCGGAGATTTTCTCAATAAATTCATCAATATAGGTATTTTATTTATAATTCTCATAGCAATATTGAAGTATAGCAAAATTTTCAGATCTGTAAAGAGCATCATCACAATCTTCATACTCTTCAAACAAAGATTCAATTTCATAAGCACCCTTAAAAGCAACAAATTCTTCTATTCATTCCACATCATAGTAATCATATATATACCATTAGCATAAGAAGTCAAGGTTTCATTATCATTAAACTCACATTGAAATAAGAGGTGTCGAGCCTCCATCTTAGAGCAACAAGTGCAATCATATCTTAAGCATAAATTTCAAACATACCAATGCAAATTTTTATTGATCCCATAAGTGTTTCGCTTTTTGAGAAAAGCGATAATCCCTAAAGTATTCCAAGTGATCCAAGGTATCTCCCATTATCAAGTTGAATCGAGATTTATCAGGATTATCAAAGTAGTATTTAATGTTTTCCTCATAACAAGCATCAAGGGTTTTAGGAGGTTCCCCATCTTAGCAACTACAACTAATTTGTTTGGTATTTCGTGTTCCATATACATAATTAAAGATAGATAACAACTTAGAACTGAAAATAAAAACTACTTAGTGATAAAGCAAACAAGCACACACGAGAACATTCACCCCATGCTATTGCTCCCTGGCAAAGGCGCCAGAAAAAGGTCTCGATAACCCACAAGTATAGGTGATCAATTGTAGCCTTTGCCGATAAGTAAGAGTATCCAACCCAAGGAGGAGCTAAAGGTAGAATTAATATTCCCTTCAAGTTTTATCGACCACCGATACAACTCTGCGCACACTTAACATTCGCTTAATATAGATGAGGGAAGGTGATGAAGGTGTTGATGAAGATGTTGATGAAGATGACGGAGTTATTGGAGTAGATCGCCGTCACACAATGATTGCTCTGACGATGTTCCAGCGCCACCAGGAGAGAGGAGGAGAGAGCCCCCCTCCTCCTCCTTCTTCTTCTTCTTCTTTGGAATCCTCCCTAGATGGGAGGAGGGTTTCCCCTCTGGTCCTTGGCATCCATGGCTCCCAAAGGGCAGGATTCCCTCCGAGATTGGATATCTCTCTCTGTTCTCTTCTGTTTTGCGTTCCTATTTTCTGGCTCTTCGCCTTTTTTAAATCCTGAAGATCCGTGACTCCGATTGGGCTAAAATTTTGAGGGGATTTTTATCCGGATATTATCTTCCTTACAACAAAAGAAGGGAACCAACCGCCTTATAGGGTAGGGGCCTGTCGTCTGAGCTTGTGGGCCCCTCGAGCATCGTCTCGCGTTGTTTCTTTTTCCAAAAAATCGCATATATACCAAAATAAATGTCTGTAAATTTTTATCGCATTTGGACTTCGTTTGATATGGATTTTCTCTGAAACAAAACACATGCAATAAACAGGAACTGACACTGGGAACTGGATCAATATGTTAGTCCAAGAAAATTAGATAAATTGTTGCCAAAAGTATGTGAAAGTTGTAAAATGTTGGCATGAAACAATAAAAAACTATAGATACGACAGAGACGTATCAATGCTATGGTTGGGTTTTACCTTAATGATCTTTAATAGTTGCGGATGCTTGATCGAGTTTCAATCATAAGTTCATATGATCCAAGTACGGAAAGTGTGTTAGCGTATGTCTCTCCCTCATTGCGTATGATAAGTATCTATCGTGTTATACTTAATTGCCTATGGACAATCTTTCTCATGGTTCTACAAAATGCTTTCAACTAAACAACTAACTTTTATTATCTTGCAAATTACAACTAGTTTTATTCTCGCAAAGTACTTCTAGATTTATTCCCGCAAAATAGTTTCACACTTTTTCTAGGTAAAGTGAACGTTAAGTGTGCGTAGAGTTGTATCGGTGGTCGATAGAACTTGAAGAGAATATAAATTCTACCATTCGGTCCTTGTTGGGTTTGACACTCTTATTTATCGAAAAAACTACAATTAACCGCCTACACTTGTGGGTTATCAGTGCTATTGAGGAACTTTTCTGCCCCCAACTTCTTGTAAACGACAGTTTTTTAGGGATATGGGAGTTGGAGTTGCTCTTAGCCCTAACTTTTTTAGTAAGTTGGTTGTGTCTAAATCTATTGACTAGGTGGATCCACTTTGACTATTCAATTTATGGTTTAAAGTTTCGGGCTTTGGGCTCATTGCTTTTACGCCCTTCGAGGTGTCGATGCTTGAATGTGTGGCGCAAATTCTGCAGACTAGCTCCTACCCTCTTGGTTCTTGCGATCGCGCCGAGAAGATATGATCTAGTAAGGGGACTCGTGAAGGTTGGAAACGAAGCTTGACCTAATTTGCCTCGATTCATTTATTACCTTGGTATGGGGACGACGAAGCCACGAGGGATGCAACCTAGTATACCCCTTGTAGCACCCTGCCCCGCCTAACATTCCACTGGTGAAAGATTCAACATGGAGCAGAGGATTCGATGCAGAGTAGAGGAGGCACACTGGAGGTGGAGGCCCTTCCCTCTGTGGAGATGTGTTCTTAGGGCAAATCTAGCTGAACCATTAAAAGGTTATAACTCCTAAAACCTTTTTCATTTGAGGAGTTAAACCAGACCTAGCCGAACCCTTGTCCCATTTAACTACTAAAATATTATAAGTCGCCCGACCACTATGCCCAAAAATTATAGCGGTTGCGGGCACTTCTCAAGAAAAATCTTCCTCTCCCCCATGCCCGCCGCTCTCCCTCGGTCGCCCTCATCCACATCGATGCCCATCATCGCCACCCCAATGCCTTCGTCGGCAACACTGCCTGCACTGCAGCCCTTGACTCCCCCGGGCCCTCCTTTCATCGATCGCCGCCGCCCACCGTTGCCTGAAATGACCGGATCTAGCCGCCAAACTTCGTCGCTGACACCAAACCAATGAGGAGGGCCACCACCTGCCCCCCCCCCCCCCTGCAGCCTCGTGCTCAAGGACAACGTCTCAGCTGACGCCTCTACCGCCAAAGAAGATGTGCCACGGCGTGCAGCAAGTGCCATGGGGGACTTGGGTGTCCGAATTCACCGTCTCGTGCCGCCGTCAAGCATTTTGCCGACATGGCCCTGACATGTTGGGAAGCCTATGGGCCAGACATGTCATACTCCTGTTGAAAAACCCCGAACTGGTCACTATCTAAAAGTGGTAGGTTTTAGGAAAATTTTAGCGTTTGATTGGTAGTTTATAGGACACAATCAAAAAGGGATAGTTTTCTAGGACACAAACCTCAAAAGTGGTAGTCTTTTTTCAATTACTCGGGTCGATGCAACATTCCGCATTGCAGGAATATATGTTTAGCAAGAGAATGTGACAAACAGCAAACCTGATTCATCATGAAAAATTGGACATTTGCCTCCTTGAGGGTGCACATAACAATAAAAAAAATCAATGCTGAATGCCCTATTGAGCTTGGTCAATTTAGCCATGAATAAGAAAAAGAAGGAAATTTTACAGAGGTATATCAGAATTAAATGAAAGGGTTATAGCTTTTGTGATGTTGCCCATGAATGTGCATCTAACTTGGTATCACTGAAAATAGTTATTCGAGGGTGATGAATCACCAATCTCCGGGGGAATGAAAACCTAGCAGAAAGGAGGATGGCAGCCGTGCTCTGTACCGACAAGGAGGCCTCGACAGCGTCGTATTTGGTGGGAAAGATGACTCCGATCATGGCGGTGCCAAATTACATGAATTTGTTCAATCTGCTATTACCAATTTTGCAATCAAAGGGGCAGGTCATCAAGAATGTTGGTACAAATTAAGAACCAAGTTGGCTAGATTAGAACAGCATCACCCAGGTATTCCTTGTCAACCAAATCATCCGGAAAAGAGAGCCAAGAACCGTCACATACTTATGTAAGTCTTGCTCCCAATTCTCCGAGTAAATAGCATAAAACTACTACTTTACAGGCTAGGGTTCCAAAATATTACCGGTTTTTAATTTTTCTCAGATAACTACCAAGTCAGAGGTCGGCTGTTTCAAAAAGCCCTAATTGCCGAGTGCTTATCTATTGACAGTGATTATGACAGGTCGGACCCGCACCTAAATGAAGCTCTAGTTTGACCGTTAGTTTGACCGTTAACTGACATGTGGGGCCCACATGTCAGTGTCTCTTCTCATCTAGTCAATCTTCTTCTCCTCCCTCTGCCTCCCTTCTTCTCCTCCCTGCTCCCGAAGAACACCGAAGAACCGCCTTGGCCGCCGCCCACGCCGCCGTCCTATGCCATGTCCGGCTGCCGCCCTATGCCACGCCGCCTCCTCCATGATTCTTCTTTGGTAGGAGCTCGCCGGAGTTGCTTTGGTGACAGGGGCTCACAGCTGAACGGCCTCGTCCAGCGGGGTCGTTGCCGCGCACCGCCGTGGGGCTCGGCTCAGTCGCCACACCGCCAGGCGCCATGGGGAGCCGCTGGGCGCCACCACCCATGGGGCTCCGGCTCGGGTCGCCGCACCGTCACACGCCATCGGGAACCGCCTGGGGCGCCGCCTGTCGTGTGTCTCCGCTCAGGTCCCGCGCTACCGCCCACCATGGGGAGCCACCTGGGGGTCGCCGCAGGCGAGGCAGAGTGTGGTGGCGACCACAGGCGAGGGGCGGCGTGGTGGCGGCCACAGGAGAGGGGCGGCGTGGCGGCGGCCACAGGCGAGGGGCGGTGTGGTGGCGGCCACGAGCGAGGGGCGGCGTGCATCCGGCCACTGCGGGCGCGGCTCACCGCCGCAGGCGGTGCACGGCGCCGGCCCGGAGGAGGTGGCATCGCGGCCATGGCGGGTGCACCGGAGGACCTGATTGCTTTTATTGAAAACTTTCAGGGACCTGATTGCTTTTTTAGAAAATTTCCAGGGACCAGATTGCTTTTTTAGACACTTGCATGTGGCCCCACATGTCAGTTAACGGTCAAACAAACGGTCAACCAAATGGTGTGTTTAGTGGCGGGCCCGACCTGTCATAAACATGTTTAAGTTTTTAACAAAGAGGATTTGGGGTTTTTTGAAACAGCCAACCCCTGACTTGGTAGTTATCAGCGAAAAAAATAAATCCGATAGTAATTTGGAACTCTAACCCGTAAAGTAGTAGTTTTATGCTATTTACTCCAATTCTCCCAATACAAAATATGCAAGCAATCCTCACAGGATGTATGATTAGCTGATCAGTGGACTCTCAACACTGAAACAGGCAATCTAGAAGCAACACGTGATCCATCGTCAGGGTAGGACGACTAAATTTGCAAGAGCATTCAACAAGCATAGATCCACGTCAGTTCACAATTGAAGAGAATTGCACGTGAGTGTTCAGTACGATTTGGGGCGCTCAACGATTTCCTTCCGGTGTGGATGGAGCTGAAGCAACCATCCTCCTGAGCCCCGGTGGCGGGATGGCGCCTAGACGGCTGCAAGCGGCGGGATGGCGTCTTGATGGCCGACGACCGCCGGCGCTGGGTCGACGAGCCCCGGCAGCGGGTTGGCGTCCTGCGGGACGGCGGCCGGCTGCTGGTTGTCGCCTTGGAGGACGGCTGCAAGCGGCGGGATGGCGTCTTGATGGCCGACGACCGCCGGCGCTGGGTCGACGAGCCCCGGCAGCGGGTTGGCGTCCTGCGGGACGGCGGCCGGCTGCTGGTTGTCGCCTTGGAGGACGGCTGCAAGCGGCGGGATGGCGTCTTGATGGCCGACGACCGCCGGCGCTGGGTCGACGAGCCCCGGCAGCGGGTTGGCGTCCTGCGGGACGGCGGCCGGCTGCTGGTTGTCGCCTTGGAGGACGGCTGCAAGCGGCGGGATGGCGTCTTGATGGCCGACGACCGCCGGCGCTGGGTCGACGAGCCCCGGCAGCGGGTTGGCGTCCTGCGGGACGGCGGCCGGCTGCTGGTTGTCGCCTTGGAGGACGGCTGCCGGCAGGTTGGCGACGAGCGGCATGGCGTCCTGCGGGACAGCAGCCAGCTGCTGGTTGCCGCCTTGAAGGACGGCATCCAGCAGGTTGTCGACGAGCGGCGGGTTGGCGCCCTGCGGAACACCGGCGTTAGCCCCCTGCGGTACTTGGTGCTGCTCGAGGAGCGGATCCTCCAGGGCCTCTCCCGCTGCCGGTAGGTGGATGGCATGCTGGTCGGGGAGCGCATCGCCCTGAGCCCCTCCCGCTGCCGGATTGCTCGGCCACTGCTTCAGGAGAACGAGGAAAGTGACGGAGCAGATGATCCCTGCCACATTTTGAACCTGCCCAAACGCACCATACGAGTTGCGTCAGTTTCGACAGATAGCAATGTCTACGTACACTACCAACGCTCTTTCTTTCGAGAAACAATAGACAAAAGACTTACCACCGCATGAAAATCTGGCTGCGGCACTACGCCGAGAGCAAGCCAAACCATCGAGTACAAGAGGCCAACTGACGATGAGAGGCAGTCCGGCAAGTTCTCGACATACCTCTCCATCTGCAATGCAACGGCACAGTCGACAATTAATTAATTACTAATACACATGTCAATTTTTGTTAGGGTCGTGCCATAGTTCATTCATACACGTGTATAGCTAGAAGACAGTATGTAGTACAAGGAATGAGGAATTGATGACATTACCACGAAATAGGCGAGGGCGAGTGGAACGCATGTGGCGGCGAGTGCCACCAGGGTACACATCCACTGGACGGCATCGGTGGACTCCGTCGCAACCCCGATGCCCGCGACCAAGCCGAGGTAGACAACGGCCCCAGCGACGACCCAGGTCGACAGCGTGGTCCGCCGATGGTCATCGTCCGCCAAGCACAGGAAAAGTACGAGGTAAACCATGTAGAACAACGCACCGAGCCCATTGATCCAAACAGAGTCATCGAGATGCCAGCCGTTGCTCATCAAGCTCAAGTAGAGAGCGCAGGTGTAGCTCAGCAACGACAGAACGAATGGCTCCCCACGGGTGCCTCGACCAACCGCCTGCATCTGACACGCGCCCATGAAAGTATTCAGCCTGCAGAGATTATATTGAGCCACGCATATGAGTTGGTTGTAGTAAATTAAGCTCATACATCCTCTATTCTAAACTGAGTGAGGTTTCGAATTTGTTTTTAAGTCAAACTTAGTGAAGTTTACCAAAAGATATACGAATGTGCTAATGATAAATACACCACCAAATGTATGCTCGTACATCATTCGCTTTTACTAGTATGTCAACATTTTTTTATACCAAAAGAAATATCATTAAATCCATATACCATCAAACTCATAATTAAGTTTAGCTTACGGTAAAAATAGAACTTGTACCAACTTCAGACTGATAGAATAATAGCAATAAGTAAACTGGATGTATTAATGTTACGGACACTGGCCAAAACGTGACAGCACCCGCGGTAGCATATCCTGTAGCAAAATAGAGGTGCGCGCATTCGGTAAGTATTTGCTCCAACTCGACCCAGCAAATGGAACTATCCATTCAGTACAATTAATAGCTATTTTTTGCGAGGGAATGCAGTTAGTAGCTTACCAAGCAGAACCAGGCAAAACCTCGGCCAAGAGAGACTGGTCAGCCAAGCCAAGCCACTCTGAAAAAGAATGTGAGATTAGAAAAGCACCAGGGAAAAAAGTTAACATTGCGGACGGGGACTAGGTATAATCCGGCATTTAGCTACGTTGACACGATTTTTGGCAAGTGGACCCTTTTGTAAAGTGCACCAGCCCAAAACTACGTCACATGCGTCAGCCAGCTAAAATATCAAATCTCCAACATATTTGTGCAATTGAGCTAAAGAAAGTCCCCCGGTTAGTATTTCGTATATACACGACCTATTGGTATTTCGAATTTTTTTAGAATGGTAAATTTTAAACCAGCAAATAGAAAGAGCCAAGTAAAATTGCCATGCTGATGTGGCCGGTTTTCCTTGTCACACGTGCACTTACAAGCATACAGGATCTAGTCATCAGGAATCACATATCAACATACCTACATGTTGTACTAGTCCATCAAAACAAATGTTGTATTAGATGTATACGCAACGGATTTTAGTCCAGACCATCTATCAACACACCTAAATGTTGTATTAGTTCTAGGTGCAGCGGATTTTAGTCCAGTCCATCAATTAACACGCCCAAATGTTGTAGTATTAGATCTGGATGCAACATACCATGTCAGGCAGCACCTGGGCAGGTGCACAGGCCATCGCCATCGGGGCCATGCCTCGGCCACGGCGCGCGTGGTCTCCTGCGATCGAAAGCCAAACAAAATCATGGAAAATCAAGCGGAATTAGGAGAGACAGCAAGCGGACCAACCACCCGCAGCGAGCAGATCAAAAAACTGACAAAAGGCAGAGGGGCAGCAGCGCGAGAGAGAAACTCAGGCTAGCTACCGCGCCGCGCCGCGCCGGCCGGGTGCAGCCTCGTCGGAGCAAAATAAAATACGGGCGGGCGAGCGAGCGGAGCGACCGAAGAAAAGCAACGCGCGAGTAGCGACATCAGATCCACGGCAGGGTGCTTCGCGTACGTGCAGTGCGTACGTACCTCCGGTGAGGTGAGCGGTGCTGCCGCGGGCCCCGTACATGCCTCCGGTGAGGTCGGCGGTGCTGCCGCGGGCCGGGCGGAGGGGGAGAATTGCGTGCTGGGGTGCGTGGGACGGGACGGGATGGGATGGAATGGGATGGCTGGGTCTGGGTTTAGAGGGGGGTTAAGAGAGATGTCGTCAGGCAGCTAGGCCGGCGCCTGCGTGTGCCGAGAGCGGGGTGGGGATGGATTAGTCACCAATGGGTGTGTGATTAGAGAGAGAGAGAGAGAGAGGTGTGGTGCTCGCCCGTTGGCTGCGCATTGCTTTTGTGGAGGTGTTTAGTTTCTGAAGGGAGGGAGAGGGAGAGAGAGAGAGCGTAGTAATTAGAGGTGCATGCATGTCTTACGTCATGCATGGGGGGCTCAGGGCCAGCTAATCCCGTCCAGCGGTTTGTTCCGTCTGGTTTACCCTGCCATGCATTCAGTACCCCACTAGTTCTAACTGTATGATTGCTGGTATAATTTAGAATTAATTTTTTTAGAAAATTTCTGATTTATTCATCTTCGATAATGGCAGTACAACAAACACCAAAAATAATAAAAATTACATCTAGATCAGTAGACCACCTACCGGCGACCACAAGCACTGAAACGAGCCGAAGGCGCCGCGCCGTCATCGCCCCTCCTTCGCCGGAGCTGAGCAAAACTTGTTGTAGTTGACAGTCGGAAAATCGTCATGTTATAAGGCCTCATAGGACCAGCACAGCAGAACAACAACCGCCGTCGATGAAGAAACATAAATGTAGACGAAGGACGACCAGATTCGAACAAAATCCACCAAGGACAGATCCGCTTGAGACACACCTCCACGTGTCCATCGACGATGCTAGACACACCACCATGAAGAGGGCTAGGCAGGAAGGACCTTGTTCCATCTTCAGGGAGCCGCCGACGTCTCGTCTTCCTGAGCAGGACACAAACCCTAATAAAAATTGAAGGAGCATCTAAAAACAGAGCCCTTCCGCTGGCAAGGACCAGGATCCACCACGCCGCCCATGGCCCTAAGGCCACGGAGGCGAGGCAGACCGGCGACGGCGCCAATTGGAAGCAGTTGAACCCTAAGCTTTTCTTTGGGGAGGAGGACGCACAAAGTTGATGCTAGAGTGTCCCCAATACGATGAAAAATTGCTGTCGTGCCAAAAAGATTGCCGTTTAGAACATTTTGACCCAAGAAACAAGTTCCAGTAGATTTTCAACTCCAAGTGTTGCATATTTGCAGCACCACCACCAGCATCCGCCTGAAAACAAAACGGTTGTGGCGGGAACCCAACCGTCGGTGTGAACTTTCATTGCTACCGCACCGCCTCACCCTGCCTCTGCGTTGGCCGATTTCGATCATTCACCGCAGGCGGCACCACTCCGTCGGTCACCGTGAACCATGCCACCACCCCGCCCCTCGGTGGCCTCCGTCGCGGCTGCCCTGACCTCGTTGAGCTTGCAAAGTAGCCCCCCCACCCCCCCCCCCCACCCCATCTCGTGAATATCCCTGAGTTCCCGTTGTCGTTCCTTGAGCTCCTGCCACCGTTCACGTACTTCCCGCCGTTGGATTCCACCATCCCCATCGAGCTCCTCCCTGCTACCGGATTCGTCTCTTGACGTGAAGAAAGAAGAAGAGTAAAGTTATATAATAATTGTACATATTGAAAAAAGAAATGAAGGTGAGGACACAATCGAACGGATCGATGGTCTCTCCGGCCTCAGCCTATGCCATGCATTTTGATAGACCGATACGTCCTGTCGACGACTTATTGATCCATAGCTCCAAATCCTTCCCATAGCCAATCATTTACGTGGCCTGCCATTAGATGTTGTTAACATGTTGTCCATGAGGGGTTTTGCTTGCAAACCCCTCTTTCACCTCTGCTTGCAGGATCCTAAGACTGCAAAACACATCATTCTAGACTACCCTTTTGTGCGCCAAGGTTGTGTGGTCAAAGGGTTACTTCAAAGCTTGGACAATCTTTCAAGGTCATACCTCTAAAACATTATCTACCAGTGAGGAACTATTGGCGTGTGCAACTAAAGGGCCCAAACAAGAAGGAGAGGTCCACCTAGAAGGTTGCATGCATACATGCTCACGGCTTGAACGTCATGGAAACAACTTAATAACATGGCCTCAATCCAAATTTCTCCCCGCATGACCATGTTTGTCACTAAATATTGATGATGGAAGGTGCTGAAAGTTGACTCGATTGACAAAATGCACTTGAAGATCTCTTCAAGCCACCTGATTACCAAGGCTTCTGCTTCTTTAGTGGTTGGTTGTGCACGTTTAATTCCTGGTTTTGCTTGGTTCTGAAACATAGTTCCTTTTTATTATTATTTTTGTCTATAGGTAAGATATATGTTAGTCAAGCTCATGCTTGGGTGATGCATCACTTGGCCCTTGAACCTCGCCTCGAGGTATTTTCTCCACCCCTTCTTACCTTGAAAAGTAGGGTCGCTATATATATATAAGAAATTATTGGGTATCTCTTCCCAATTTGTTCCTGCTAGGATCAAAAATCTTATATTTTCCATATCCATATAACATTAATTGAGTCCTTGGGGTTCCAAAGTATGCCTCTTTTACTAGTCTCTTCAGAAATGAAAAACCTTGAACCAAGAAGAATTGCACCCATTTTGACAGCGACATAAAATGAAGGATCATTGTGTACTCATCTTGTCGCGGATCGGGTCACACGGTGTAATGCGTCTTTAGAAGATACACAATCCTCCCTAAAATGGATCTAGATTGTGTATGTGCCATATGCGCGAATTAACCCGAAATAATGGCACTACAATATGTACCACCACCCGGGGGGAAACTATTGTTTCGAGTTAAGCGTAAATGGTTTCTCACCCCACCATTCTCAAGCAAGATCACCTAAGAGAGAGAAAGAACACCGGTGTAGTCAATGGAGCAGACGGAGAATGTGATAGAGATGAGATTAGCATGCTAGTAGCTATTTTCATTGATAAAGGAAGAGTATAGTTACATAAGAATTGTACAAGAAGAAGGGAAAAAATGAAGGTGGGGTGACAATCAGATAGGCATTGATGGTGTGTACTCCCGGGCCACGGCCTATGTTATGCAGTTTGATGGTACATTCTAAGGATGACTCGCTGATCTAGAGCTCCAAATCCTCCAATAGAACCTATGATTTATGTGTCTTGCCATTGGATGTCACCCACGTGCTATCCATGAGGGGTTGCCTGCAACCCATTTGTCCCCTCTGCTTATAGATTGCCCAACACATGCATTGCAAACTGCCCTTTTCGCGTGCCAAGGTTGTGTGGTCAAAGGGTACTTCGAAGATAGGACAACCTTTTAATGTCGTACCTCTAAACATTAATCTGCCACCAAAGGACAATTGGTGTATGTAACTAAAGGTCCTAAACAACAAGGAGATGTCCACCTGGAATGTCGGATATATGCTCGCGGGTCAGATGTCGTGGAAAGAACAAAATAATAGTCTTGAACCAAAACCGCTCCTCTTATAACCATGTTTTCACATGCATTGTTGATGAGGCAAGGTGCTGGCATCTGGCTAGACTAAATGCACTTGGAGACCTCTTCAAGCCACCCGATCACCTAGGTTTCATATTCTTCAATGGCTACATGCATGCCTTCGGTTCCGATACACATTTAGTAGGGACAGCAAATGAAGATTATTGTGTACACGTCATGTTGCCGATCTAGTCTCATAGCGTAACCCACCTTTAGAAGATACACAATCTTCCTTGAACTAGATTTAGCTTGTGTATTGGGCCATCTACATAGATTAACTTCAAATAGGCACTACAATATTTCATCTAGCCACACTATGCGCCCCATTAGACGGGACAAAAAAAATTGTTTTGAGGTAGGCTTAGCCGCTCTCTCACCTTGCCTTTCTCAAGCTAGAGCACCTATAATGGTGCGGCTAGTGGACCGGAGGGAGAAGGTGATGGAGATGAGATTAGCATGTGATAAAGTGACGTAGTGTAGCTGGGGTTGTAGGATTTAAGGATGTGTTTGCCATTTCCAATGACCCCGTTCGCCCTTCCTTTCTTCTCCTTCATTTTAGTGTTTTTTTGTCTTTGCCTATGACTGTGTTTAATTTTTAAACAATTGCCTATAAAATAAGCATAAAACATTGTGGTTCATCAACTACAAACTGAGTCTAAGTAGGCATCATCCCATCAGTCCATTCTTTTTTTGAGGGAAAAACTTCTGATCTATTAATCAAACATCACGATAGCACAAAGAACAAGAAAAGTAACAAAAATTACATCCATGTTCGTAGACCACCTAGCGACTATTACAAGCACTGGAGCGAGACGGAGAAGCGCCGCCGTCATTGCCCCTCCCTCACTGGAGTTGGGAAACCTTAGTGTAGTAGATAGTCGTAAAGTCATCGTGCTAAAGCCCCAAAGGACCATCGCACCAGAACAACAACCTTCACACTGATGAAGAGAAGCGTAGACACATGAACGTGGACGAACGAAGACAAACACCGACCGAATCCCATAAGACGTGCCGGAGACAAACATCCACATGCCCTCCGATAACGCGAGATGCAGCGCCAAGATGGGAGCTAGGCAGGGAGAATCTAATTCCATCTTCGGGAAGGTGTCACGCGCCTCGCCTTTCTGAGCAAGACACAAACTCTAATTTTTTTTGGAAAAACACCTAAAAATGAAGCATGGGCCCTCCCGCCGGGAAGGGGGTGAGATCCACCTCACCTCCATTGCCCTAAAGCCATAGGGAGACGAGGCAGATCGGCATCGGCGCCTGCAGGAGACAGGAAAACCCTAAACGCCTAAGAGTCTTTCTTTCTTTCCGCATATCGTGTTGATACCTTACCATCCTCTATTGTGAGACCTTATATAATTAAAGAAAATATTTTTTATATTTTTTATTTTTTTATCGTAGGCACACATAATGTTTATACATGTTCTCTTGCTATGGAGGTTTGGAAGCAAATCCATGCGTTGGAAATGTTGTTAAATTTACTCCTCGCAAACAAGAATATTGCTGATGAATTTGCAAAGAACTGCAACGGTGAAGATAAAAACGTTTGAACACTTTTTGTCAGCCGATGGCCAAAGTAGAAACAAGTTTCATCTGAGATGTGGCCGGTCCCCCCAGCTGGCGGGGACGTGCGTACGACAGAATCGTCGCGTGGGCCCGCCCAATCATTCCGGCTGTCTTGGTTCGTTACGCACGTGAGACGCCTCCCCCTAATTAAACCAACCAAATCCCAGCTTTCTTGCCGAGCAAGCAATCCAGCACAGCAGGTGAGGCGGAGAGCTGTGTGCCGCGTCCCGCCCGTCACACGTGTGGCGTGGAGCGTATTTCCAGGAGAGATGCCCGAGTTTTTACACCCAAGACACTGCCCATCGGGGCCCGCCCCGCCGGAAGAGAGAGAGAGAGAGAGAGAGAGCGAGAGGGAATATGCCGCGGAGCCCCTGCCCAGTCCCCACCATCCTTCCCCTTCCTTCTTCCGCATCGACGCCACCGAACGGCGAGCCAGGTGCCGCCGCCGGCGGTTCGGCCTCACGGAGAGCGGTCGCCTGACGCCGGGCGACGGCGGCGCGGCGCGCGGAGCGACATCGAGAGCCGCCGCTGGAGGTCGCTTCGAGGGGCGGCGGCGTGGGCCGGCCGGCGAGCGCCGCGGGCGGGGCGTGGGCCCTCCTCTCGACGGCGCGCTCGGGGCTTGGTCACCGGCAAGTTCAGCTGCCCGGACGCTGAAGGGCGTGATCAGGAGGACACGCTCCTGCGGCAGCGCCTCGTCCGCACCGGCCCGCGGCGCGGGTCGGCTCGTTCCCCGCCAACGCCGTTGAACGGCGCGCCTCGTGCCGCAGCCTTCTTCCGCGCGGCCGGAGGTTCCGTCTCGCGGCGATTGGCGGGCGGCGTCGACTGCATTCGGCCGCATCGACCAGGGGCGATGGGGAGCGCGTCGATGGCCGGCGACGGCGCGGTGGGCGGAACGACGGCGAGGGCAGTCGCTGGAGGTTGCTTCGAGGAGGCAGCGGCATGGACCGGCTGCGAGCGCGGCGTACGGGGCGTGGCCCCTCCTCTCCGTACCCAAGGCCTTGTACCTGGCACGGAGGCTGCCGAAGACGGTGTCGGCGGAGATGCAGTGGGTGGTCCCCGCCGGCGCTTATGAGGATGATGAGGTCGATAGCTCCAACGACGGCGACGGGGGCACGGCGACCCGACGGTCGCCCTCGGCTCCCGTGGTGGCGGTGGCGGCTACTCGGACGCTCAAGAGGATGTGGAGGGCGCGCTGCTGCGCCAGCGCTCCGGCCGCGTCGGCTCGTTCGACGTCGAAGCTCCCGATGTCCCCGTATGTACCATCACCAGCTCTCCCCATCCGCTCCCAGCAGCCACCGTGAATTAAATTGGCTTCAGTTTCGTTGCGGGCTTGGTGTTTGATATATTGCCTAGGCGAGATCTGGTTTCTCTGCAATGTTGACATTGCCCTGCCCTGGAGTAGGTGTAGGTAAATCCCCAAACCGGATACTTCCAGGAGGAGTTTGCCCCTCGTCTGCTCTTGGCTCAGTAACTATTGCAGAGATGAGCTTATCCAGGCGGCTAGCTTGCATGTTTGTGAAGTAACCTTGCATGACCATGAAGTTGGTGTTAGCTTGCTTGGAGATATCCGAGAATTCCTTGCGGTCTTCTTCTCTTTGTCGCTGCAGAGTTTTGACATCCAGCTTCAGAGACTCAATCTCCACCAACTGCCTCGTGTCCTCGGATGTTTCGTCAGTTACAGGGCCTGACAGTGGGTTGCTGAGGTTCGTTAGGTTGGTTTTGGCGGTGATGTAATAATAGTCTCAAACAGGCTTGCCTGTACCGTGCAGGTTCTATTGGGTTGTTCACGTCTGTGAGACGCCTGTGCTATGCAAAATTTTAGTTAACCTTCGGTAGATTTGATGTTGCCATGTGTAGTATCAATGTTGGTACTTGTGGTTTGCAAGGTAGATTTTGCTCTTAATTTTGTGAATGCCTAATTAGGGTGCATTTCTGATAAACAAGAAAAGATAGCTTTGCGTTGACTTGCTTCCACATTTGCGTTCTTGCTAGGGACTGTTTAAAATGCTGGGATCAGTATTGGAGACTGGCCGACATTTTAGTACTGCTGGTGCATTTCCTTTTAGTCTTAGATCATAAACTACTCTTGCGAACATAAATAGATGATCTCAAATTACCATAGTACTGTGGGAATGGTTTAGTGCTACTTCTGGCGTTCTTACTTCAGCATCTGTATGCCCATGCAATGATTTGATTTAAGCCTATGTCTTATTTTCCTATCATTAAGGTTGACCAAGATTGTTAAAATGTTTCCGTGCATAACATGACTGAAACTTTTCATTTTATCGAGTTTGTATCTTTGTTACTTACTGCAGTTGTTTCACACATTAAAGAAAGTCAATAACAATTTGCTCTGTTCTGATTATGTTCAGGACACTAGAGGATGTGATATCCAAAAACAAGAAATCCAGGAGGCAGTTGAGCTACCATTGACACACCATGAGTTGTACTGCTCTATGGCACTGGCAAGACCATGCTTGCTAAAGCGGTGGCACATCACACTACTGCTGCTTTTATCTCAGTAATTGGTTCAGAGTTTGTGCAGACGTACTTTTGGGTGAGGCAAGACGCTGATAGTTGTAACATGCATTTGTTAACCTTGTTTATGCATTCAGTATTTCGGTTGTCCTTTTGTTCTTACAAAAATATAGCATGTGTTAAGCTTTGACTATGTAATAAATGCCTATTTTGTTAGGTGTCGGTTAGGTTTTTTGTTTATGCTCAAGACTCCAGTGTAAAAAAGTTGGACTTGTTTGAACTGAAGTGTTCGGGGAGATCTGTTAACACAAGGTTAAGACTTAAGACTATACCTGAGCAGTGCGTGTGAACTGTGAACATCTGTCATGACTTCCTTTTTGTTTGTGTTCTGTATACATTTTACATGCAAAAAACATTTAGTTACTGTATGCATTACCAAGGCAAGTAAACTGTTGTTGATATAGCCTATGATGCTGTCAGTGATATTGCGTATGCTTCTTAATGGTTCTGGTAGTGGTTCATATATTCTTATTAGGGTTCATCACAAAAAATTGCTGTTGAAGCTTTTCTTAAGTTTGCTACTTATCACTTCTTTTGTTGATGCATTGTATCATACTATCATTTATCTGATGTATTCTGCGTAGCTGAATAGAATGCCCCGGCTATAATATTCATCAATGAGGTTGACGCTATAGCCAGTGCTCGATTCGATGCTCATGCTGGGGCTGACGAGAAGTTCAGCATATTCTGATGGAGCTACTCAATCAGGTAAAAGATTCTAGCTATAATTGTTTTGCTGGAACTCAAGTTGTTTGCCACTTTAATCCTTGAAATCAGGCATTTGGAACATGCATATAGATGTAAATGGAAACAAGAGACTGACTTAGATTGTAAGCCTCAGTTGTTTACCAATTTTTACAAAATGTATGCATGCTCTTAGAATTGGCATCTGTGGTTTTTTAAAGGATAGGAAGTAACTTCCTGAAAAGGCTACTGTTAAGATTATTACACGCAACTTTCTCATGCCTTTAGCTCTTTTTATTTATTGCCTGCTGCTGCTACAACTGAAATAGACAGATTGCTCTACTGTAACTCATTTGGCCTGAATTTGGATTACAAAGCTATTAATGCTGGAAAGAGTGGCGGAGGTGCATTGAGGAGTGGTAGCCTAATTAGAGGTACCGCTGATGAGTGAGTGAGGGCAATGCATTTTTCCTCTTGTAATATACACTTGATTTTAATTCCATTTGCTGAAGTATACTCTGATTGTTTTATGGGGAAATGATGATGGAGAAGGGACATCACTGTATATTAATGCCATACCACTGGGAATAGATTAGAGAATAGTACTTTTCCTTGAGCTTTACGTTTAATAGTGATTGTTCTGTATATTTGGCAGGAGGAATGTTTGCTTTATACTCTCTATAATATGCAGAAATGCAAAGGCTAGTCCGCTGCCTAACTAATTGCTGTCTGACAACCGTATATCAGGTTTCCAACTCAAGCTACCATTGGTCGAACTCAAGATGTCTTTGTGGATTAAGGAGCACCTTGAGACTTCATTTATGCTGAATAAGCTACTTTTGATGCTTGTTCTCTTTGGTAATTCTATGGTGATAGTGGATGGTGTTACCACACCAGCAATGTCAGGTTCATATATTTCTGATGCATTGTTCGTCGTATTTCTCTTCACCTTGTCTTATGATCTTACATATTTGCTTTCAGCAGTACCATTTTGTTACCAGTTTTCATCTTCTCACAGTATTACTTGCATTTTTTTCCTGTCGGTAAAATCTGCAGTGATAACTGCTGTCAATGGCTTGAAGGTTGGAATATCTAGTTTTAATGAAGGTGACCTTGAATATGTTGGTTGGTATTAACCGGTTAAATAGAAAAATGTGTTACTGCATAGAAGTGCAGGATAGTCACCTTCTATTTTGATTTTCCCCCCCGCATTTCTCATTGTTCTTGAGTCTGTAAAGGTTTGGAACATTCAAAGTCGGGCTTGCTGTTGGACCTGCCTTGTTCATATGGTTTTGCTGCCTTTCTGGGATAATAGGAGTTTATGGCATTATGTCAATGATACAGAAGTATTATGGGCATTCAGTCCTATATATATCTATTACTATCTTGAAAGAAACCCTACTCGAGATTGGATGTCTCCCTGGGCCTGCCTTTTATGTTAAACATGTATGCTTTTTGACCCTATTCTTGATGTTAGTTGTGATTAAACTTGTTTGAAGTTCTCTTAAGAATGTGTTTGCTTCAGGTGCATAGTTTTTACTTGAGTTGCATAAAATTAGTTACTGTCTGTTACGTCCTTTCGTTTTTCTTCTATATAAATTCTGAAACTCATAAATAAGTTGAGTGCATTTGTGGTGTTACGAAACATAACTAGACCTCTTGTTTGTTACTAGTAACTGCGCCACATGCAATGCACGTCATGACCAAATTCAACATCCTGCGTCAGATTGTGGAACCTCTGTCGTAAATGCAAAACATCATATGCATCTGGATTTGACATTATGGAAAAGAGAAAACTAATTTCGAGATATAAGCCACTCATGCTAAAACTATTATTTCGAGACATGTGCCACTCACGCTTCTATTTTACTAAGATACTAAAACTATTTGCATCAGAAATCCTAGAAAGATTGAAATGGTTTTAGTATCTTAGTATCCACTCTTTACATATTCCATTTCTGAAACTCAGGTCCTCACAGAGATCCTAGAAAGATTGAAATGGCTTTCCCCCCTCTTATATTTAGAGTCAGCACCCAGTATATTCACAGGCCACTTAGTTAATAGTCAAAGCTACTTCAACTTAAGATTAGAGGTCAAACATCAGGGTAACTGGGCAAGCAAATGACAGTCAAGTGATATTAGATTTCATATCCGTTAAATAATCAGTACTATTGTGTAGAGTTCCTGTGTTAGTAAATAAAGTAAAGAGTGGTTAATATTTGAACCCAAATCAATGTCGACAATAATACCGGAAATAACCACCAATTAGAACATAAGAATCCTCTCTAATGGTGTGGTGCAGAAATACCACAAACGGTATGGACTCTTTTATGGACACTTCCATCATCCAATATACAATATTACTGATATTAGCCTTTGCAATACATTATGGACACTTCCATTATCTGATGCACAATATGAACGATATTATCCTTTGCAGTGCATAATATATGTCATTCTAACATCCGAAAAATAATGTCATTCTACGTTTAGTTACCTTAGTTTGGAAGTAAATAAATCTTAAGTATCGAGTAAATTACTATAAGTTTGTAGCATAGATATTTACAAGATTGATTTTTCTGCAGGATCTGAGGCAATGTTTGCTGATTTGCTACTTCTCTGTTAGATCAGTTCAGGTAGTCATTTGTGCTGTTGAGGGCTCCATGTTGTACTTCCAGTACGTTGTTGAGAACTCACTATTGCTCATATATGGCAGCTTACCTTTGCAATATGTAGTTTGTAGCGAAATACAACTTCCTTTTTGTTAGTATTCTGTATACATCTTACATGCAAAAAACATTTAGTTACTGTATGCATTACCAAGGCAAGTAAACTGTTGTTAATATAGCCTATGATGCTGTCACTGATATTGCGTATGCTTCTTAGTGTTTCTGGTAGTGGGTTCATATATTAGGGTTTATCACAAAAATTTGCTATGTGAAGCTTTTCTTAAGTTTGCTACTTATCAGTTCTTTTGTTGATGCTTTGTATCATTTATCTCTTCTTAGGGCCCAAGGATGGTTCGAGATTTATTCCGCTTAGCTAAAATGAGGTTAATAAATAATAATGCTATAGCCAGTGCTCGATTCGATAGACTGGGGTTGACGAGAAGCTCAGCGTATTCTGATGGAGCTACTCAATCAGGTGAAAGTTTCTAGCTATAATAGGTTTGCTGGAACTCAAGTTGTTTGCCACTTCTAATCCTTGAAAATCAAGCATTTGGAACATGCATAATGGAAAACAAGACACTGACTTAGATTGTAAAGTTCAGTTGTTTAGTTCCAGTTTTTATTGTAAAGTTCAGTTGTTTAGTTCCAGTTTTTACAAAATGTATACATGCTTTTAGAATTAATATCTGTGGTTTTTTAAAGGATAGGAAGTAACTTCCTGAAAAGACTACTGCTAAGACTACTACATGCAACTTTCTCATGCCTTTAGCTCTATTTGTTGCCTGCTACTACAATTGAAATAGAGAGATTACTCTATTGTAACTCATTTGGCCTCATCTACAGGCCTGAATTTGGATTACGAGGCTATTAATGCTGCAAAGAGTGGCAGATGGTGCATTGAGGAGTGGTAGCCGAATTAGAGGTACTGGTGATGAGTGGGTAAGGGCAATGTATTTTTCCTCTTGTAATATACACTCTGATTCTAATACTCCCTCCGATCCATATTATTGTCGCTGGCTTATTACAAAGTTAGTACTACCTTTGTACTAAACCAATGACAGTTAATATGGATCGGAGGGAGTATCATTTGCTGAAGTATACTCTGATTGTTTTATGGGGAAATGATGATGGAGAAGGGATATCACTGTATATTAATGCCATACCATTGGAAATAGATTATAGTACTTTTCCTTGAGCTTTATGTTAAATAATGATTGTTCTGCATATTTGGCAGGAGGAATATTTGCTTTATACTCTCTAATATGCAGGAATGCAAAGCTAGTGTGCTCCCTAACTAACTGCTCTCTGACACCCGTATATCAGGTTTCCAACTCAAGGTACCATTGGTAGAACTCAAGAGGTCTTTGTGGATCAAGGAGCACCTTGAGACTTCATATATGCTGAAGAAGCTACTTTTGATGCGTGTTCCTTTTTGTACTTCTATGGTGATAGCGGATGGTGTTGTTACATCAGCAATGTCAGGTTCATATACTTCTGATGCATTGCATATTTGCTTTCAGCAGTAGTATTGTGTTACCAGTTTTCATCTTATCACAGTATTAATTCCATCTTTTTCTGTCGGTAAAATCTGCTGTGATGTCTGCCGTAGATGGCTTGAAGGCTGGAATATCTAGTGTTAATGAAGGTGACCTTGAATATGTTGCTTGGTATTAACTGGTTAAATAAAAGGACGTGTTACTGCTTATAAGTGCAGGATGCTCACCTTCTATTTTGATCTTTTTTGTCAGGTGAAGTGGTCACGACGTTGCATTTCTTGTTGTTCTATTCAGTCTGCAAAGGTTTGGAACATGCAAATTTGGCTTGCTGTTGGACCTGCTTTGTTCATATGGTTTTGCTGCCTTTCTGGGACAGGAATTTATAGCATAATGACATATGATACAGAAGTATAACCTAAATCAAGCTTGGATCTCTCCAGGGGGACTGCCTTTTATGCGAAACATGTATGTTTTCTGACCATATTGTTGATGTTAGTTGTGAACTTGTGATTAAACTTGTTTGAAGTTCTCTAAGAATGTATTTGCTTCAGGTGCATGTTTTTGTTTTAGTGACATAAAATTAGTTACTGTCTGTCATGTGTTCTTTTGTTTTTTCTTTTATAGGAGTTCTATATAACTCACAAATATGCTGAGTGCATTTGTGGTTTTACTAAACATAAATAGACCTCTTGTTCTTAGTAGTAACTGTGCCACATGCAATGCGCTTGATGACCAAATTGGACACATAGCAAGCACAAGAATTTGAAGAAATCCTGTGTGCTGATTTCACATTGTGGAACCTCTTTCGTAAAGGCTAAACTTCATGTACATCTGGATTCGACATCATGGAAAAGAGAACTAATTCCTTTCATTGCTAACAAATTTAACTCATTATTTCTAAAACTATTATTTTGAGATATAAGGCAAACATGCTTCTATTTTACTAAGATACAAAATGATTTGCATCAGTCAACAATATGATGCATTTCTGAAACCTCAGGTCCTCACAGAGATCCTAGAAAGATTGAAATGGGTATCCCCCCTGTTATATTTTGAGTCAGCATCCAGTATATTCAGAGGCCACTTAGTTAGTTAAAGCTACATCAACTTAGGATGAGAGGTCAAACATCAGGGCAAGCAAATAACACTGAAGTGATTTTGGATTTACTATCCATTTAGTAATCAGCACTATGGTTTCTGCGTTAGTAAAGTATGTAAAGAGAAGGTAATCTTGAACCCAAATTAATGGCAAATTCTGTAAGAGGATATTACTGGAAATAATCATCACCTAGAAAAATATAAGAATCCTCTAATGTTGTGACGTAGAGACCCTACAAATAGTGTGGACTCTTTTTGTACACTTTTATCACCCAATGTACAATATGAACGGTATTAGCCTTTGCAATATATAATATATGTCATTCTACCTTTACTTGCCTTAGGTTGGAAGTAAATAAATCTCAAGTATTGAGTAAATCATTATAAGTTTGTAGCATAGATATTTACAAGATTAGTTTTTCTGCGGAATCTGACGCAATGTTTACCGATTTGCTACTTCTCTGTTAGATCAGCTCAAGTAGTCTATCAGTTCAGGTAGTCTTTTGTACCGTTCAGGGCTCCATGTTGCACTTCCAACATGTAGTTGAGAACTTACTATTGCTCATATGTTGCAGCTTACCTTTTCATGTCTTGTTCTTCCATGCCTTCTACTGTGTTACCCAGGGCAACCTGCATTTTTTGTGGAAAACTTGACTGAAAATGAGAAGGTCTTCTGTCTATCCCGAGTAAGACAAACTAGTTATTTTTCGAGAAAATGCAAAGGGCTTTTGCATTTCATTGCATTGAAAAGGTGGAGTTTTGATACAATCCTCCTAGGAGGTCAGATACAAATTACAATCAGGGCCAGCGAAACTAGTGTACGTCCCAGGTGGGCGGCAGAATGACGCGTAGGCCGTGGGCGCCTGCTCTTGCCCATTGCTTGGCTTCCTCTTTGATCTTCGAGACCAGGACCTGAACCAGGGGCTGGGCGCCCTCAAAGATGCAATCGTTGCGCTGTTTCCAAATCATCCATGGTGTCAACAGAGCAATAGAGGCTAGGCCCTTGCGCATCAGTGTTGGCGTGTTTTGCCTTGCCTGCAGCCACCAGTCCATCAGTGAATCTTCATGGCTTGGCCCTGCAGTGGTCATCCGTAGCCAGGACAGGATTTCGTGCCAAGTCTGCCTGGCGAAGGGGCACTCCAAGAGGAGGTGGCGCATCGTCTCGGGTGCCTGGTCACAGAGAGGGCATCTTGGCTGGTGCTGGAGACCGCGTCGAGCCAAGCGGTCGGCCGTCCAGCACCGGTCTTGGCTGGCCAACCAGTGGAAAAACTTCACTCTTGGCGGCGGCCAATTCTTCCATATGAGCTTCCACGAGAAGCAAGTCATTGATCCCTGGAAGGTGGCAAGATAGCATGAGCTAGCAGAGTATATACCGGAGGTCGTCCATCTCCAAACTAGCTGATCAGGGGTGTCTGAGAGCGTGATATGCTCGATCGCCAGCCATACTTGAAGGTACTGGCCTATCTCGTGTATGCCCAGGGTCCCATGAATGTCCTTGGCCCAGCTATGGCCTTGTAGTCCTTCAGCGACGGTCCGGATTTTGCGCCGGTGTTTGGGTATGCACTTGTAAAGTGCCGGGGCGATCTCGCAAATGGATTGCCCATTTATCCAGCGGTCTTCCCAGAAGTATGCCGTTGTTCCGTTGCCGAGGGTCATCGTGGTGGACGCGAAGAAGAGCGCTCGCTCCTCGGCAGAGAATTGTAGGTCCAGGCCATTCCAGGCGCGCTCATGGTCAGTGCGCGAGAACCATAGCCATCGTAGTCGTAGAGCAAGGCCAGCGCGCTCCAGGTCCTGGACACCCAGGCCTCCGTACGATATGGGGCGGCAAACGCGGCGCCAGTTGACATGGCAGTGGCCTCCATTGGCGGCAGCGCGGCCGGCCCACAAGAAGCCGCGCTCAATCTTCTCAATTTGACGAAGGGTCTTCTTAGGCGGCGCATAGGCAAGAAGTTGATGCACGCGCATAGGCATAATGCTTCTGGTATGGCCGGTCAACATCATTGTCGTTATATGCTTTCTCACCCCGTGTGCCTGGAGCAAATTTTCTTTTCTTCAAGTTTGGGGACTGTACCCAGATGGTAGTTGGGTTCTTTTGGCATCTGCGGCTGTACTGTATTTGGCAATGTACCTGAGGAACTATGGGATCAAGTTGAAGTACGGGACTGAGGTTAAGCAAAAGCTTTTGGTGGATTTAATGATCTTTGGTCTCTTCCTGACCATAATGCCTGCCATTTATTCGATGATCATTTTTGTCCGCATCAAATGGGTCTCTGTCCTGTTGTTCTTCAGAATGAAAGGTTTCTCTTTCGCCGAGTCTGCCTAAAGTGCAACCACGTGTTTAGCTGCATTGCTTGGTACAGGCATATAAAAAGCTGTTTTGGAAACATAATAAAAGTACATTTCCTCTCAAAATGATATATACTGATCACGCTGGATTGAAACCTGAATGCATCTATTCATGTTTGGTACCGTTAATACTGCTACAACAATCTGTTTTTCATGTAATGCCTGATCTACATATGGAATATACTAGTGTTAGTATCTCTGACAGCTTTGTTTGTGAACATGTAGGTTGGGCAGGTGGTCAACTGGAGACAATATGGGTGATGGCTCTTTGCGTGGAGCTCTTTAACTTGAGTCCAGAGATCTTTTTCTACTACTATTGTACTTGAGTCCTCTTTGGACACTATCAAGAAAACCATTCGATTAGATGCTGATGTGTTTTGTTAACTAATGATACTACTGAAATTTTCTGAACAAGAATACAAGATAGAGCCCTTGGTCTAAATTCTGCCAACCTTTTCTTCTATACCTTTGAAGTTCATTATATTTTTTCCATGTTAGATTCTTTGCAGTTTGGCTTGTCATGTTTAATTTTTTTAACTTTACAACACAATGGATGTTGCTCTGCCCTTGAAACTGCGATTATACTTGTATGGCTACACATGTTTAACATTATATTTTATTTTATGACATCTGTTGCTATCAAACTCTTAGATACGATACTGCGATAATCTCGATTGGTTTAGCATCAGTTAGACTTTTGATGTTTGGCAAGCTGCTTTTCTTCTCTTCTTAAACAAGAAGTATATACTAGCGCGTTGCGAAAAAAGAAACAAAAGCACATTCATTGGATAACAAAATGTACAGAGGTTAAGTCTTACTCCCTCCATGTATTTACCAAATTTGAACTCAAACCACGACGAGTAAATCGGAACGGAGGGAGTATTTACCAAGCAGAGAAGTGTTTTTCTCACCATGTATGTAGCCCTTTAAAAAAGCAGAGTGTGAGAGTAGCACGAATCAACAATTGCAAATGCCTTTTTCCATTTTTAGAAAATTCACCCAAAGGCAATCTTAGAACTGGATATTATCAAGAAAACAACAAAAAATACAATGGAAAGACATAAACAACAACAAAAAAATTACATAGCACCCTGCCCATCTTGTTACTTCAATTGTACACCGTTCGCCATGGGCCATTTGTCATTGCTAGATCAGACGTGATCGAGCTAGAGAAAAGTTGCAACGTACCACCATCGATACCGCTAGGGAAACCAAAAAAAAAAAGAACATAAGGGAAACATGAACTCATTCAACTAAGAAAAAACGGAAGTAGTGGGTCATGACAGCAGCGTGGAGAAGACTTTGATGATGGCTAAACTTACGAAAATAGAGAGGTAGAACGGCTTTAATAATGAGATGATGGCGTGGTCATCACATTGATCCGTCCACCTCTTTTTAAACATATAAACATACCTTAACTCGTTCAGTTAATACGGCTTGGGCAAGCAACATTGTGTTCTATTCATGCATCTTTCCCCGATCATAACTGCCACGAAGGTCTCCACTAACTAGTGAGCCCTCACATCTCCCCCCGTCCAACGGTTGCCCGGTAGTCAAAAAGAGCGAGGACCCGTCACTTTCGTTTTCTTAGTTGTACAGTAGCTCCTTATTTTTGTTAATTTCTGGTTCTCTGACGGCATCTGTGAGTTGGTGCCGGTGATGACACATCTACCTCGATAACAACCGAACGAAGAACACAAACGTTATGGTTTTGGATTTACTAAATCTCAGCCAACTGAGACTTAAGTCTCAGTCAATGCTATATTCGTGAGATCTTACATGAAGATCCGTGTAAAAAAACATTTCTTCTTTTTCAAATGTTCTGTCATTTGACTGAAACTCTGGGACTTCGTTAAGTCTCGGTCGAGTGAGATCTAGCCACACCCTTATTGTTTTCGTTTTTTTATATTTTCCGATCCTTTATATCTTGTTGTCTTTCTAATATACTCCCTCCGTCCGAAAATACTTGTCATCAAAATAAATAAAAGGGGATGTATCTAGATGTATTTTAGTTATACACCTGGCACTTTTCGTTGATGGTAGTTCCGAGACGGAGAATCATGTTACTTGATATATTATTCGGTATGAATGCCCTGTAGGTGTTTTTTACAAAAAATAAAATAAAATTAGGAGAGTGGAGTTCTATTCGACTATTCTTGGAGATCGAATCCGTGTAAGTTTGGGGCATAGGCAAACAGTGGCTACAACTACTACTACTGCCTTTCCCTTCTTCCAAGCAAACCGCTCTTCGCGTCTCAGGTTCCTCCGAACACATCTCCGCTCCTCTCGACGGATCGGAACCGCAGACCCGCCGCCCCAGCCACCAAACCCTAGCCTCCCGCCCCCCGCCCCCCGCGATGTCGGCCGCGGCCGTCGCGCCGAGCCCACCGGCGCCGCTCCCGTCGGCGCCCCCGCCGTCCTACCCCGCGGCCCCCTCCGCCCCCTCCGCCGAGGACGACGACGACCTCTACGGCCGCCTCAAGTCCCTCCAGCGCCACATGGAGTTCGTCGAGATCCAGGAGGAGTACGTCAAGGACGAGCAGAAGAACCTGAAGCGCGAGCTGCTGCGCGCGCAGGAGGAGGTCAAGCGGATCCAGTCCGTGTCGCTCGTCATCGGCCAGTTCATGGAGATGGTCGACGACAACAACGGCATCGTCGGCTCCACCACCGGCAGCAACTACTACGTGCGCATCCTCAGCACCATCAACCGCGAGCTGCTCAAGCCCTCCGCCTCCGTCGCCCTGCACCGCCACTCCAACGCGCTCGTCGACGTGCTGCCCCCCGAGGCCGACTCCAGCATCTCCCTCCTCGCCTCCTCCGAGAAGCCCAACGTCCTCTATTCGGTATGGGTTTCTCAGATCCGTGTGCGCCCTAGCTCAATTTTATGTTTATTAGGAAATTGCTGTCTTCGATTTTGCCAACCCTAGATACATTTGGGATCCTGAATTTGTTGACCGCGTTAGGATTCACACTAGCTGGTCTCTGTAACATGTATGTTATCTGCTTCTATTCTCAGTTATTTGGCCATAATAATATATAATAGCAGTAGTAGGGTCATAGTTTCTTAGCATATAATTGTTCAATGAACAGTAGATTTTTGGCAGATTGATTGGTGGTATGTTGGATTTGCCTGTGGCCTGTGTTCAATTTGGGTCTACTTGATGTAGATTATGGCATCCTTTTAGTAGATATGAACTGGTTGCGCTATAGTAGTAGATATTGGCGATGTTTGCGAAGGAATTGCTTTGCTGGAAATTCAAGTGTGCTTCAGTTGTTTCGGCAGTTATGTATGTATATAATCTCTGCAGCTTTTATGCTGGTAGTAGAAGTGCCGCATTTCTGATAAACAAGAAAAGATTGCTATGCGTTGACTTGCTTCCACATTTTTTCTTGCTAGCTGCTCTTTAAAATGCTGAGATCAGGTCTGGAGACTGACCGGCAAGTTTAGTACTGCCGGTGCATTTCCTTTTAGTAGGTTATAAAATAAAACTACTCTAGCCAACATAATAGATGATCTCAAATTACCATACTACTGTAGGAATGGTCTAATAAATCCTTAAAATTTTATGCTATTTGTGGCTTTCTTACTTCAGCATCTGTATGCCCATGCAATGATTTGATCCTGTGTCGTTTTTTCCTATCCTTAAGGCCGGCCAAGATTGAACACTTTATTTCCTGAGAATTGTGTGCATAACATGACCAGAACTTTTCAATTTATGAAGTTTGTATCTTTGTGAATTATGGAAGTTGTTTCATACAGTGAATTAAAAAGAAGTCAATAACAATTTGCTATGTTCTGTTATGTTCAGGACATTGGAGGATGTGATATCCAAAAACAAGAAATTCGGGAGGCAGTTGAGCTACCATTGACACATCATGAATTGTACAAGCAGATTGGTATTGATCCACCAAGAGGGGTGCTGCTCTATGGTCCTCCAGGCACTGGCAAGACCATGCTTGCTAAAGCTGTGGCACATCACACTACTGCTGCTTTTATCAGAGTGGTTGGTTCAGAGTTTGTGCAGAAGTACTTGGGTGAGGTAAGATGCGGTTGTAACATGCATATATTAAACCTTGTTTCTGCACTCAGTTCTCCTTTCGTTCTTACAAAAAGCATTGCATGTGTTAAGCGTTGACCATGTAATAGATGCCTAGTTTGTTAGGTATTTGTTAGGTTTTCTTGTTTATGCTCAAGATTTCCAGCGTAATTTTTTTGCACGTGTTTGAACTGAAGTGTTCTGGAGAGATCCGTTAACACAAGGTTACAAGAATAAAACTACCTAAGCAGTGCCTGTGAAGTGTGAACATCTGACGCAACTTCTTTTTGTTTGTATTCTGTATACATGAATTACATCTTGCATGCAAAAAATATATAGTTACTGTATGCATTACCAACGCAAGTAAACTACTGTTAATATAGCCTACGATTCATGCTGTCAGTGATATTATGTATTGCTTCTTAATGTTTCTGGTAGTGGTTCATACATTACACTTTACACAAGAATTTGCTACCTGAAGCTTTTCTCCGGTTTGCTACCTATCAGTTCTTTTGTTGATGCATTGTATCATTTATCTCACCTTAGGGCCCAAGGATGGTTCGAGATGTATTCCGCTTAGCTAAAGAGAATGCCCCGGCTATAATATTCATTGATGAGGTTGATGCTATAGCCACTGCTCGATTCGATGCTCAGACCGGGGCTGACCGAGAAGTTCAGCGTATTCTGATGGAGCTACTGAATCAGGTAAAGTTTCTAGCTGTACTTGGTTTGCTGGAATTCAGGTTGTTTGCCACTAATCCTAGAATATCATGCATTTCGGACATGCATATAGATGTAAATGGACAAAGAAAAACACTTAGATTGTAAAGCTCAGTTATTTAGTTCCGATTTTACAAAATGTGTGCACACCCTTAGGAATAATATCTGTGACTTTTTTAGGATAGGAAGTAACTTCTGGAAAAGGCTATTGTTAAGACTATTACATGCAACTTTCTCATGCCTTGAGGGGTTTGAGTATCTCATTGTGAACTTTGTATGCAGATGGATGGATTTGATCAAACAGTGAATGTGAAGGTTATAATGGCAACCAATCGGGCAGATACTCTAGATCCTGCTCTGTTGCGTCCAGGAAGACTGGACAGGAAAATCGAGTTCCCCTTGCCAGACCGGAGGCAGAAGAGGCTTGTTTTCCAAGTAAGTTTCTTTGTAAATACTCCCTCCGTTCCTAAATATAAGTCTTTTTAGAGATTCTAATAAGAGACCACATACGGAGCAAAATGAGTGAATCTACACTCTAAACTACGTCTATATACATCCGTATGTAGTTCATAGTGAAATCTCTAGAAATACTTATATTTAGGAACGGAGGAAGTACTGTACATGGTATGCTTTTCAAAATATTACTGATAGTTGTTTGGAAAGTCTTCTCTATATTACATAGTAATTTCAGTGTAGTAGATTGTATTGATGGTCTTGTATTCATAGATCTTGCACTTGCAGTCATTTTCTTTAGAGCAGTAAATGGCTCTCAAACATTGATCTTTTTTTAAAAGAAAGTGGTGAACAAGGCACATCTTTTGGTTGCAAGGATAATTTTTCGTACCTAAATTGACCTAGAGCTCCAACTAGTAACTAATTAGTTATAAGCTTGCATCTAAGACCAAAATTTAACTACTGAAAATCTTAGTTTCTTGAACCTTTTCTTGGATTATATTTCGTTTGCATCTGATATTTATGATGGCCTCCTTTGTTTCAGGTTTGTACTGCTAAGATGAACTTGAGTGACGAGGTTGATTTGGAAGATTATGTCTCCAGACCTGATAAAATCAGTGCCGCTGATGTGAGTGCCTTCTCACTATGTTGAACAGTCTCTTCACTCGTACTACTGCAGCATAGGAAATTCATTGCCTCAGATCAATTAGGCCATGATAATTGATAACAATTCTGCAAATCCTTTACTCTTAAAGTTCATCATAGTTAATGTACATTCTGCTCACGTTACATTCGTTTCATATTGACACTTGTAATAGCAGTAGCATCGCCTTATTATGACATGTCATGTAGTAATTGATATCGTCAATTATGCACCCTTTTCCTCCTTCTCCTTTTTAAATGTTCATTGCGTCATTCTTTTTCAGATCACTGCTATTTGCCAGGAAGCTGGCATGCATGCTGTCCGCAAAAATCGCTATGTTATCCTCCCCAAGGACTTCGAGAAGGGTTACCGAACCAACGTCAAGAAGCCTGAGTCAGACTTTGACTTCTACAAGTGAGGCAACAAACTGTTAAAGAGGATGCTTTATTTCCTACGGGCGACATGATTAACAGTCTAGATGAATTTGTGGATAGTCGCCTGATAGTAATATCCTTGTATCCCAGTGCTCCTGTAGTTTGCACGTTCAGTCTCACCAGTGTTGTTAAGATACTTTGTCTGTACAATTCCTTCTTCCTAAAGTTTCACTTGACCATTTTGCGCTTGTGGAGGCTGTAATTGTCTTCCAAAGGAGAACCGAGTACCCCCTTTTCCTTCTTAAAATTTAAAGTGCATTAATCTTTCTGAATTTTAAACTTTCCCATATTTGATGAACTTTATATTAAATGTTAACATTTAATATCCCAAATTATTTATTGTGAAATGTATTTTTATATTTATTTATTTGATACTGGAGATGTTGATATTTTTGTATGCCAATATAAAAAGCACAACTAGATCTGATTTGAGCTGTCTATAAAATAAAGTCATGTTTTTTTATAAAAGAAATTCAAAAAACGAATAAGCGTTTCAGCTCTTGGTCTATCCCACATGGCGATGTTGGTGTGCTCTCCCATCGGAGGCTGAAGAACTAATGGTCAAACTCAGATTCCCTGTAAGCCCCCCGCCAAGAAAAAAGATTCAAGGCGTCGCAGCCTACATAATTATTTTGACTTCAATTCACCACCATTTTTTTATTATATTTTCATTGTCATTCCCAATTCACACCAAATATATACATTGTACTCCCTCCGCCTCAAAATAAATGTCACAACTTTGTACTAGCTCTAATATAAAATTATACTAAGCTTCAAACAGTTACTTTGGGACGGAGGGAGTATTATATATTTAATGCCCTGCATTACATAAGGAAATAACTAAAATGTCTATAAAGCCACATTTTTATTCTACGGGAAATGTCTATAAGCCACAAAACCTATCTTCAAATTTTTGAAGCGGCCATACCATTCATGGTAGTGGGAAATGCCTATAAAAACATCTCCAGCCACGCCCCCAACAGGCTCTCCAAGGCCCTTTTTTAGTGCCGGCTCAAAAAAAGGACCCAGTCGTGTCCTTAACAGGCCCTCCAAGACCCTAGAGCCAGCTCTAAAAAAAAGGGCCCGGCCGCTCCCCCATAAGCCCATTTTCGCCGGTTCGGTCCGAACTTGGCGCCGACGGATCCAGATCGGACCCGGCGCGCGAAAGCCCGGTGGGACCGCGGAGTCAGCGATACACGACGCATCGTCGTCCTTCCTTGTCGCCTCGTTTTTCCCGCGGGAAATCAATGCCAAGGCTGCCGCCGGTCAGCCTTGCGCTGATTCCCCATGGGCGGTGCAGTAATGCCGCCGGTCAGCCTTCCGCTGATTCCCCTCCCGCCACACATACACACACGCCGTGTGCTATAAAAAGCCACCCTCCTCGCCGGTGGACGCACACCCCGTTGTCCTTTCTCTCTCTCTCTCTCTCTCTCTCTCTCTCTCTCTCTCTCTCTTGTCGTCGGCACCCTTCTCGTCTCTCTCTCTCCCACCAACCAACCTCCGATGGGTGAACAGTTCCCCGGTTACGCTGCGGCGGAGGCGCACCTCCTCCACGAGGCCAACTACCAGGCGGCGCCGGACATGCGCGTGCGGGGGAGGTGGCGGCTCAGCGCCGGAGGCGTCCAAGTCCCCCCGCGGCGCGACCCCGAGCACCCCGGCCACTTCCACGACGAGATCGAGCGCGTTCGGGCCTCCCTGTCGGAGGAGGTGCGCGGCCGCCCGGAGTACGCCGCCGACAACCACGCGAGCTGGGCAGCGTACTTCCAACGCCGCCACGAGCAACAACTCGCCTCCACCAACAACGCGCCTCCACCAACAACGCACCGGTGAGGGGGCGCCACAACACCGACGACCGTCGCCTATGGTGGGGCGTCCCCGGGCGGACGCTCCATTACGTTCTGTCGCACCTCGAGGGCGGGAACGAG
This sequence comes from Aegilops bicornis, assembly GCA_021605145.1. Taxonomy (NCBI): domain Eukaryota; kingdom Viridiplantae; phylum Streptophyta; class Magnoliopsida; order Poales; family Poaceae; genus Aegilops; species Aegilops bicornis. The sequence goes on from CM038670.1 coordinate 59,136,145, forward strand.
CCGCCGCTCCAGTACCCGGCAGCCACGGCGCCGGCCCCCCGGGCGCGGCGTATGGCGGGTTCGTCGTCGTCCTCCTCCTCCTCCCTCTCCTCTGGCTCGTCGGCGCTCACCAGCGTGAAGGCCGAGCCCGTGGGGACGCCGCTCGGGCGGCACACCCTCGACATCGTCATCAACGAGGGCGGCGGTTCCTCCTCCTCCCGCTTCGTCAAGCCCAAGATGGAGCCAGGCCTCGTTGTCGTCAAGAGCGAGTACGACAACCTGGCCATCGACGATGAGGCCGCCCTGAAGTGGGCGCGCGAGGACTACGCGAAGCTGGAGATAGAGCGCCAGCGCCGCGCCCTCGAGGAGATCGCCGCCCGGCACCGCGGCCGCGACAAGGGCGACGTCATCGTCCTCGAGGACAATGATGAGGACGCGCCACCGAAGCCCGTCCGCCAAGGGGATGCAGGGCTGGGGAGCAGCAAGGACGGCGGCGGCGTGAAGGAGGAGGCTGACGATGGCGGTGACGGCGATGACCACAGCGGCTTCGACGTGTTCTTCGGCCTGTAGGGCGGGGGAGGGGGGGGGGGTGTGCGCATGTTCTAGTTTTTTTTATATGAGTTTTTTCAGACTTTAATGTACAAACATTAATGAAATATCGCCTATTTTGCCCGATATGTGTCGTCTTTGGCCAACTTTTTAATTCAAAAAACGGAGTCTGGGTTCGGCGTCGGTCGGCGCTTGGGAAACCGACTGCACCCACGCCCATATTTTTGCCGGCGCGCCCCTAGGCGGCGCTTTTTCAAGCTCCGGGGGTCCGAACGGCTGCAGATGCTCTAAGCCACAAAACCTATCTTCAAAATTGTGCAATCCCGGAGCAGTTTCACTATATGGTTGCATATTGAGGTATACCGTCTTCCTCAAATATCCTCAGTTGTGTGCATCTCAACACTGCTTCATGTTATTTTGAGCTTGTAGTAGGTATCGTTTTATGGGTCTTCACTCTTCAGCATGTCCTTTCTACTAGTGTGACGTGGGCTTTAGGTGATGCATGCATTAGGTGACAGGGCGTTCCCTTTTCATGAGCTTTTTTTTTTGAGACAATCCCCTTTCATGAACTTTTTTTTTTTGAGACAAATCCCCTTTCATGAACTATCGGAGGGGTTGCGGCAGGGCAACATGGTCGGTCTATGGACTGAGCTTGCAGCCCAGTGCGGTCCAAGTCAAGACCAGGCCGAACGTGGGGGCCCAGAGCTAGGACTTGTGCATCAAAGTAGAGGAAGGGGGAGCTCCTATTTGGCGCTGTAGGTGCATGTTGGAGAAGTGGCGCCTACAGCGACCAGCAGCAGGCCACAACCAATTAACATCGCTCCATCCCTCCCTTCGGATTCGCTTCACTCGCTCACTGAAAAAATATCGTTCGCTCAATCAACTTGCCTCACTAGTATTTTGCTTTCTGGCTGTGCCGCGCTGCTGGTTCAGAGAAAAGACCATCCTCTATTTTTTTATAGTTTGAATATGTTCGTGAAATAAAAAAAAGTTCTTAGATTTATTAAAAATATTCGTCGGTTAAAAAGGTTAACTAAATTGGGAAAAAGTAAACAAATAATTTTTTTTATGAAAAACGTTCAATGATTTTGAACAAAAGAATCATCAATTTTAAGAAACATCATTGAATTTGAAAAAAGTTCATCAATTTTGAAAAAAGTTCATAGATTTTGAGAAAAAAAGATCAGCAATTTTGAAAAAAAATCATTGGTTTTGAAAAAATTCATCGAATTTGAAAAAAACATCCTCGATTTTGGAAAAAGTTCATCGATTTTGAATTTTTTCATCGATTTTGAGAAAAAGTTTACAAATTTAACAAAAGTTCATTGATTTTGAGAAAAAGTTCACAAATCTGAAAAGAAGTTTATGAATTTTGAAAACTGCTCATCGGATTTGCAAAAAAAGTTCATCGATTTTGAATAAAAAATTCATCGTATTTGAAAAAAAGATTCATCGATCGGATTTGAAATAAACTTCAGCGAATAGAAAAAGGTTCATCAGTTTGATAAAAAGTTCACCATAATATTAAAAAAATCATTTATTAAAAAATTAATCGAATTTGAAAAAAGTTTGTTAAAATTAAAAAAATCATCAATTTTGGAAAAATCATTCATTTGAAAAATGTTCACAAATTTAAGAAAAGAAAAATGAAACAAGAAACAAAAAAAGAAATATCGAAAACATGGGGGAGGGTGGTAGGGGGCATTTCCTATACATAGAAATGTAAAACAGGAAGTAGGTATTCACAAGTGTTGAGGTGGCGTAGTGGTTAGTGTAGTCCACTCAGAAGGAAGAGATCGTGGGTTCTATCCCTGTTAATCGCACTCCCCACACACCTCCGGTTTGCAGGTTGAACTGCAATCGGCGCATGAAGCGCCAAATTGGGTTCACCGAGGAAGGGCACAACAATGATGGAAGACATATGCATAGGTGATATTCCGTCTGAAATCAAAGTACCATGGAGAGATTCCCGAGAGTAGGAGCATTCTTTTTAGTGTTGGGGAACGTTGCAGAAAATTAAAATTTTCCTACGGTTTCACCAAGATCTATCTATGAGTTCATCTAAGCAACGAGTCAAGAGAGAGAGTTTGCATCTACATACCACTTGTAGATCGAGTGCAGGCGTTCGAGGGAGTGGTGGTGATGGAGTCGCTCCCAACGTGATTCCGATCACCCGATGACCAAGCTGAAAGGACATCACCTCCGTGTTCAACACACGTCTGCAGTGCGATGGCGTCTCCTCCGTCTTGATCCAGCAAGGATGAAGGAGAGGTTGAGGAAGACAACTCCAATGGCAGCACGACGGGCGTGGTGCGGTTAGTCTGGCAGTTCTCGACAGGGGCTTCGCCAAGCTTCGCGGAGAAAGAGAGGAGTTGGGAGGGAGGGCTGCGCCTTCAATTGTGTGTGCAGCCTCCCTCACCCCTCTATTTATAGGAGGAGAGAGGCAGGGGGCCGGCCACCTGGGAAACCCTAGATGGGCGGCGGCCAAAGGGAGGAGGAGAGGGGTGGCTTGCCCCCAAGCCAGGGCGCCCCTTATCCCTTTAGGGTTTCCTCCCAAGCCCTAGCCGCATGGGCCTAGGTGGGGAGGTGCGCCCAGCCCACCAGGCTGGCTCCCTCTCCACACAGCCCATGTGGCCCCCCAGGGGGTGGCCCCTCCAGTGGACCTCCGAACCCTCCCGGTGGCCCCAGACATTACCGTATACCCCGAAACTTTCCGGAGTCCGTTTAACCACTTTCCATATATAAATCTTTACCTCCGGACCATTCCGGAACTCCTCGTGACGTCCGGGATCTCATCCGGACTCGAACAACATTCGTAATCACATACTTGTCTTCCTAATAATCCTAGCGTCACCGAACCTTAAGTGTGTAGACCCTACGGGTTCGGGAGACATGCAGACATGACTGAGACGATCTCAGGTCAATAACCAACAGCGGGATCTGGATACCCATGTTGGCTCCCACATGCTTCTCGATATTGTCATCGGATGAACCACGATGTCGAGGGTTCAAGCAACCCGTATTCTATTCCCTTTGTCGACGTTATGTTACTTGCGAGACTCGATCGTCGGTATCCCAATACCTCGTTCAGTCTCGTTCGGCAAGTCACTTTACTCATCAGTAATGCATGATCCCGTGACCGGACACTTGATCACTTTGAGCTCATTATGATGATGCACTACCGAGTGGGCCCGATGATACCTCTCCGTCATACGGAGTGACAAATCCTGTCTCGATCCGTGTCAACCCAATGACACTTTCGGAGATACCGTAATGCACCTTTATAGTCACCCGATTCGTTGTGACGTTTGGTACACCCAAAGCATTCCCTACGGTATCCGGGAGTTACACGATCTCACGGTCTAAGGAAGAGATACTTGACATTGGAAAAGCTCTAGCAAAGCGAACTACACGATCTTTGTGCTATGCTTAGGATTGGGTCTTGTCCATCACGTCATTCTCCTAATGACGTGATCCCGTTGTCAATGACATCGATGTCCATAGTCGAAACCATGACTATCTCATCGACCAACGAGCTAGTCAACTAGAGGCTCACTAGGGACGTATTGTGGTCTATGTATTCACACGTGTATCACGATTTCCGGATGATACGCTTATAGCATGAACAAAAGACAATTATCATGAACAAGGAAATATAATAATAATGCTTTTATTATTGCCTCTAGGGCATATTTCCAACAGTCTCCCAGTTGCACTAGAGTCAATAATCTAGTTACATTGTGATGAATCGAACACCCATAGAGTTATGGTGTTGATCATGTTTTGCCCGCGGAAGAGGTTTAGTCAACGGATCTGCGACATTCAGATCCGTATGCACTTTACAAATTTCTATGTCTCCATTCTGAACATTTTCACGGATGGAGTTGAAGCGATGCTTGATGTGCCTGGTATTCTTGTGAAACCTGGGCTCCTTGGCAAGTGCAATAGCTCCAGTGTTGTCACAGAAGAGTTTGATCGGCCCCGACGCATTGGGTATGACTCCTAGGTCGGTGATGAACTCCTTCACCCAAATTGCTTCATCTTGCTGCCTCGAGGCTGCCATGTACTCCGCTTCACATGTAGATCCCGCCACGACGCCTCGCTTGCAGCTACACCAGCTTCGCTTCCACCATTCAACATATACACGTATCCGGTTTGTGACTTAGAGTCATCCAGATCTGTGTCGAAGCTAAGCGTCGACGTAACCCTTCTGACGAGCTCTTCGTCACCTCCATAAACGAGAAACATGTCCTTTGTCCTTTTCGTGTACTTTAGGATATTTTTGACCGCTGTCCAGTGTTCCTTGCCGGGATTACTTTGGTACCTTCCTACCAAACTCACGGCAAGGTTTACATCAGGTCTGGTACACAGCTTGGCATACATAATAGATCCTATGGCTGAGGCATAGGGGATGACACTCATCTCTTCTTTATATTTTTCCGTGGTCGGGCATTGAGCTAAGCTCAATCTCACACCTTGCAATACAGGTAAGAACCCCTTCTTAGACTGATCCATTTTGAACTTCTTCAAAATCTTGTCAAGGTATGTGCTTTGTGAAAGACCTATGAGGCGTCTCGATCTATCTCTATAGATCTTGATGCCTAATATATAAGCAGCTTCTCCAAGGTCCTTCATTGAAAAACACTTATTTAAGTAGGCCTTAATGCTGTCCAAGAATTCTATATCATTTCCCATCAAAAGTATGTCATCTACATATAATATGAGAAATGCTACAGAGCTCCCACTCACTTTCTTGTATGAGGCTTCTCCATAAGTCTGCATAAACCCAAACGCTTTGATCATCTCATCAAAACGAATGTTCCAACTCCGAGATGCTTGCACCAGCCCATAAATGGATTGCTGGAGCTTGCATACTTTGTTAGCATTCTTAGGATAGACAAAATCTTCCGGCTGCATCATATACAACTCTTCCTTAAGATAACCGTTAAGGAACGCTGTTTTGCGTCCATCTGCCATATCTCATAATCATAGTATGCGGCAATTGCTAACATGATTCGGACGGACTTAAGCTTCGCTACGGGAGAGAAAGTCTCATCGTAGTCAATCCCTTGAACTTGCCGATAACCCTTAGCGACAAGTCGAGCCTTATAGATGGTGACATTACCATCCGCGTCCGTCTTCTTCTTAAAGATCCATTTGTTTTCTATCGCCGCCGATCATCGGCAAGTCAGTCAAAGTCCACACTTTGTTTTTATACATGGATTCTATCTCGGATTTCATGGCTTCTAGCCATTTGTTGGAATCTGGGCCGCCATCGCTTCTTCATAGTTCGAAGGTTCACCGTTGTCTAACAACATGATTTCCGGGACAGGGTTGCCGTACCACTGCAGTGCGGAACGTGTCCTTGTGGACCTCTGGGTGCAGTAGCAACTTGATCGGAAGTACTTTGATCATCATCATTAATTTCCTCTTGATTGGTGTAGGCATCACAGAACATTTTCTGAGCTGCACTACTATCCTGTTCAAGAGGTAGTACTTCATCGAGTTCTACTTTCCTCCCACTTACTTCTTTCGAGAGAAACTCTTTTTCCGTAAAGGATCCGTTCTTGGCAACAAAGATCTTGCCCTCGGATCTTAAGTAGAAGGTATACCCAATGGTTTCTTTAGTGTATCCTATGAAGACGCATTTTTCCGACTTGGGTTCGAGCTTTTCAGGTTGAAGTTTCTTGACATAAGCATCGCATCCCCAAACTTTTAGAAACGACAGCTTAGGTTTCTTCCCAAACCATAATTCATACGGTGTCGTCTCAACGGACTTAGACGGTGCCCTATTTAAAGTGAATGTAGCTGTCTCTAGAGCGTATCCCCAAAATGATAGCGGTAAATCAGTAAGAGACATCATAGACCGCACCATATCCAATAGAGTGCGATTTGACGTTCGGACACACCGTTACGCTGAGGTGTTCCAGCGGCGTTAGTTGTGAAACGATTCCACATTTTCTTAAGTGTGTACCAAATTCGTGACTTAAATATTCTCCTCCACGATCTGATCGTAAGAATTTTATCTTTCGGTCACGTTGATTCTCTACTTCATTCTGAAATTCCTTGAACTTTTCAAAGGTCTCGGACTTGTGTTTCATCAAGTAGACATACCCATATCTACTCAAGTCATCTGTGAGAGTGAGAACATAACGATATCCTCCATGAGCCTCAACGCTCATTGGACCGCACACATCGGTATGTATGATTTCCAACAAGTTGGTTGCTCGCTCTTGTTCCGGAGAACGGAGTCTTGGTCATCTTGCCCATGAGGCATGGTTCGCATGTGTCAAATGATTCATAATCTAGAGACTCCAAAAGTCCATCAGCATGGAGCTTCTTCATGGGCTTGACACCAATGTGACCAAGGCGGCGATTGCCACAAGTATGTGGGACTATCGTTATCAACTTTACATCTTTTGGTATTCACGCTATAGACATGTGTAATACTACGCCGAGATTCATTAAGAATAAACCATTGACCATCCAGCATGACCATAAAACATATCTCTCATATAAATAGAACAACCATTATTCTCGGATTTAAATGAATAGCCATCTCGCATTAAACGAGATCCGGATACAATATTCATGCTCAAACTTGGCACCAAATAACAATTATTAAGGTTCATAACTAATCCCGTAGGTAAATGAAGAGGTAGCGTGCCGACGGGCGATCACATCGACTCTGGAACCATTCCCCGACGCATCGTCACCTCGTCCTTTGCCGGTCTCCGCTTATTCCGCAGCTCCTGCATGAGTTACAAATATGAGCAACGGCACCGTATCAAATACCTGGGAGTTACTACGAGTACTGGTAAAGTACACATCAATTACATGTATATCAAATATACCTTTGGTGTTGCCGGCCTTCTTGTCCGCTAAGTATTTGGTGCAGTTCCGCATCCAGTGACCCCACCCCTTGTAATAAAAGCACTCAGACTCGGGATTGGGTCCATTCTTTGACTTCTTCCGGCAACTTGCGTACCGGGCGCGGCAACCTCCGTGCCGTCCTTCTTGAAGTTCTTCTTGCCCTTGCCCTTCTTGAACTTAGTGGTCTTATTGACCATCAACACTTGATGTTCTTTCTTGATTTCAACCTCGGTGACTTCAGCATAGAGAATACTTCAGGAATGGTCTTTACCATCCCCTGCATATTGTAGTTCATCACAAAGCTCTTGTAGCTTCTTTGGGAGCGATCGGAGGATTCTGTCAATGACCGCCTCATCGTGGAGGTTAATATTCAAATTTGGGTCATACGATTGTGCAACCTGAGACATCTTGAGAATGTGCTCACCGACGTAACTATTTTCCTCCATCTTACAACTATAGAACTTGTCGGAGATGTCATATCTCTCGACCGGGCGTGAGCTTGAAAAACAAGTTTCAGCTCCTCGAACATCTCATATGCTCCGTGATGCTCAAAACGCTTTTGGAGCCCGGTTCTAAGTCAGTAAAGCATGCCGCATTGAACGAGGGAGTAATCATCAAGACGAGACTGCCAAGCATTCATAATGTCTTGGTTCTTCGGGATGGCGTCACCTAGCGGTCCTTCTAGGACATATTGTTTCCTGGCAGCTATGAGGATGATCCTCAAGTTCCGGACCCAGTCCGTATAGTTGCTGCCGTCATCTTTCAGCTTGGTTTTCTCTAGGAACGCGTTGAAGTTCAAGTTGACATGAGCGTTGGCCATTTGATCTACAAGACATATCATTCAAAAAGTTTTAGACTAAGTTCATGATAATTAAGTTCATCTAATCAAATTATTTAAATGAACTCCCACTCAGATTAGACATCCCTCTAGTCATCTAAGTGTTACATGATCCGAGTCAACTAAGCCGTGTCCGATCATCACGTGAGACGGACTAGTCATCATCGGTGAACATTCTCATGTTGATCGTATCTTCTATACGACTCGTGTTCGACCTTTCGGTCTCCGTGTTCCGAGGCCATGTCTGTACATGCTAGGCTCGTCAAGTTGACCCTAAGTGTTTTTTGCGTGTAAATCTGTCTTACACCCGTTGTATGTGAACGTAAGAATCCATCACACCCGATCATCACGTGGTGCTTAGAAGCTTACCGAACTTTAGCAACGGTGCACGCTTAGGGAAACACTTCTTGAAATTGTTGTAAGGATCATCTTATTTACTACCGTTGTTCTAAGTAAACAAGATGTATAAACATAATAAACATCACATGCAATTATATAGTAGTGACATGATATGGCCAATATCATATAGCTCCATTGATCTCCATCTTGGGGCTCCATGATCATCTTGTCACCGGCATGACACCATGATCTCCATCATCATGATCTCAATCATAGTGCCTCCATGAAGTTGTAACGCAAACGACTACTTCTACTTCTATGGCTAACGCGTTTAGCAATAAATAAAAGAAAGTTACATGGCGTTCTTCAATGACACGCAGGTCATACAAAATAAAGACAACTCCTATGGCTCCTGCCGGTTGTCATACTCATCGACATGCAAGTCGTGATTCCTATTACAAGAACATGATCTCATACATCACAATATGTCATTCATCATTCATCACAACTTGGCCATATCACATCACATGACAATTGCTGCAAAAACAAGTTAGACGTCCTCTAATTGTTGTTGCATCTTTTACGTGGCTGCAATTGGGTTCTAGCAAGAACGCTTTTCTTACCTACGAATAACCACAATGTGATCTTGTCAACTTCTATTTACCCTTCATAAGGACCCTTTTCATCGAATCCGCTCCAACTAAAGTAGGAGAGACAGACACCCGCCAGCCACCTTATGCAACTAGTGCATGTTAGTCGGTGGAACCGGTCTCACGTAAGCGTACGTGTAAGGTTGGTCCGGGCCGCTTCATCCCACAATACCGCGGAAGCAAGATATGATTAGTAGCGGCAAGTAAGTTGACAAGATCCACGCCCACAACTAAATTGTGTTCTACTCGTGCAAAGAGAACTACGAATAGACCTAGCTCATGATGCCACTGTTGGGGAACGTTGCAGAAAATTAAAATTTTCCTACGGTTTCACCAAGATCTATCTATGAGTTCATCTAAGCAACGAGTCAAGAGAGAGAGAGTTTGCATCTACATACCACTTGTAGATCGAGTACGGAAGCGTTCGAGGGAGTGGTGATGATGGAGTCGTTCCCAACGTGATTCCGATCACCCGATGACCAAGCGCTGAAAGGACAGCACCTCCGTGTTCAACACACGTGCAGTGCGATGGCGTCTCCTCCGTCTTGATCCAGCAAGGATGAAGGAGAGGTTGAGGAAGACAACTCCAATGGCAGCACGACGGCGTGGTGCAGTTAGTGCAGCAGTTCTCCAGAGGCTTCGCCAAGCTCGCACGGAGAAAGAGAGGAGTTGGGAGGGAGGCTGCGCCTTCAATTGTGTGCAGCCCTCCCTCACCCCTCTATTTATAGGAGGAGAGGGCAGGGGCCGGCCACCTAGGGGAAACCCTAGATGGGGCGGCCAAAGGGAGGAGGAGAGGGGTGGCTTGCCCCCCAAGCTGAGGCGCCTTATCCCTTTAGGGTTTCCCTCCCAAGCCCTAGCCGCATGGGCCTAGGTGGGGAGGTGCGCCCAGCCCACCAGGCTGGCTCCCTCTCCAACACAGCCCATGTGGCCCCAGGAGGTGGCCCCTCCGGTGGACCTCCGAACCCTCCGGTGGCCCCGGTACATTACCGTATACCCAGAAACTTTCCGGAGTCCGTTTAACCACTTTCCATATATAAATCTTTACCTCCGGACCATTCCGGAACTCCTCGTGACGTCCGGGATCTCATCCGGGACTCCGAACAACATTCGGTAATCACATACTTGTCTTCCTAATAACCCTAGCGTCACCGAACCTTAAGTGTGTAGACCCTACGGGTTCGGGAGACATGCAGACATGACTGAGACGATCTCAGGTCAATAACCAACAGCGGGATCTGGATACCCATGTTGGCTCCCACATGCTTCTCGATATTGTCATCGGATGAACCACGATGTCGAGGGTTCAAGCAACCCCGTATTCTATTCCCTTTGTCAGACGGTATGTTACTTGCCCGAGACTCGATCGTCGGTATCCCAATACCTCGTTCAGTCTCGTTACCGGCAAGTCACTTTACTCGTACCGTAATGCATGATCCCGTGAGCAGACACTTGATCACTTTGAGCTCATTATGATGATACACTACCGAGTGGGCCTTGTGACACCTCTCCGTCATACGGAGTGACAAATCCCTGTCTCGATCCGTGTCAACCCAACAGACACTTTCGGAGATACCTGTAATGCACCTTTATAGTCACCCAGTTACGTTGTGACGTTTGGTACACCCAAAGCATTCCTACGGTATCCGGGAGTTACACGATCTCACGGTCTAAGGAAGAGATACTTGACATTGGAAAAGCTCTAGCAAAAGCGAACTACACGATCTTTGTGCTATGCTTAGGATTGGGTCTTGTCCATCACGTCATTCTCCTCATGACGTGATCCCGTTGTCAATGACATCTGATGTCCATAGTCAGGAAACCATGACTATCTGTCGACCAACGAGCTAGTCAACTAGAGGCTCACTAGGGACGTATTGTGGTCTATGTATTCACACGTGTATCACGATTTCCGGATGATACAGTTATAGCATGAACAAAAGACAATTATCATGAACAAGGAAATATAATAATAATGCTTTTATTATTGCCTCTAGGGCATATTTCCAACATTTAGTTCCCGCCGCCGCAGACCACCAAACAAATCATCTTCTGCCTGTCATCGTCGCTCTAGGCCCCCGCCGCCGCAGCTTTGACTTCATCGCAATAAAACAACCCAAGATAACCCCACAGACACGCCTAAAAAGAGCCGACTACCTCAATCATTGTCGCACTTCCAACATCCCCAGGCCTCTGAGTCACGCCTGTTGAGTAGCAATGCCATTGCGCCCACTTCGTTCAACAGATCCCCGCTACCCCAAGCCCCGTGCCACCACGCGTTGTGCCCTGCATGTCCACACCATGCCATCTTGCACAGCCGCACCAGCCGCCCGATGCAGCCACCTCGCGCCGCCACGCGGCCAGGAACCGCACACCCTCACCACTCTATGCATCCTGAACTTGTGTATTCTGAACTTGCGCAACCTTGCCGTGCCCCCCTACATCAGCCTCGTCACATCGCCCCGAGCACCTGTGCCAACTCGAGCTCCCGCCGAACGGAAAGGTCCACGCTGCCCAGATCCTAGCAGGAGGAGGTAAAGGGCCCCGCCACCGCCGGCTAGGGTTGCTCCCTGGCCGCCCGCACGAGCGACATGGGAGTTGGGCCGTTGTTTCACTGCTGAAAGTTATTGTTTTGGAATAGTATATAACTCTTTTATATACATGCGGATTTTCATGTGTATTATGTTAAATGTGCGGCAAGGAAAACCCGTGTAGGGGAGGCAAGACACTATTTTCCCTGATGCAGTCATAAACCACAGCTACACGCATGAATCAAATGATGTTTCGATTAATGTAACTCTATATAAATTCGTTGTTCTAGCAACACACGGACACTCAAATAGTCTCTCATAGCCAATGGGTTATGGCATGGCGCTTTGTTTGCACGCATTGGAGAGAGCATCAAAAAAGTTTCATCGCTCAAGCGTATCTGGGATAAGCATAGCATTTGAGGTAGCAATAGTCTCTTGCATAAACACCACACAATAAATTTATAGATTTTCAGTCCTTCATAAGCATCTACACACGCCATCCTTAATTAGTAGACAGAAAATTACTATTCACAAAAAGACAGAAAATTACAGTTTAACAGGTGAATCAAGCAGAAGTTAATGTGGTTTAGTCACAACTTCCTTAACTTCTTTCTCTCTTTCCAAAGGCCTTCCCTAGCTAGGAAAAGCAGCAGAAAATAAACCTCGTAGCATCAGATATCATGTTTCCGGTGTGTGTCGAGCAAGCTATAGGCAGCGAACCCAGCAACCCCGCCCATGGCCGCACCATTGAGCCAGGAGCTGATGGCGGCGCGTGCCCTGGCCCTGAAACATGGCTAAAAGGGCGTTGGCCTCGCCAAAGGATACCATGACGTTCAAGGCGTCCCCCACCTGGCGCCCGTCGATCAGGGCGCGCTCAATGACTGCCTGGACGCCGAACCAGGCCGTCCAATGTCCGATGCGCACCGCGTTGGAGCGGACCGCCTTGGCACCGCCGGCGAGTCGCTGGCCCTTGCGGGAGTCGCGGACGCCCTTGAGGAAGTAGAAGACGGAGGCTCCAACGGTGCCCGTGATGAGGGGGCCGCCGACTGCCTCGAGGCTCAGCTTCGCGGTCGTCGTGTCCATCTCCATCGATCGATTTCCGGCGTGGTTGCGTGTTGGAGTTTGGATATGGGCACGCAGCTTTATTTTCCTTTTCTGTTTCTGATTTTCAATTTTAATATTCTTTTCAACAAAAAAGTCCAAACTAAATTTCATTTGCATATTCACATTTTTGGTGAAGAGAGCTTTCAAATGAGACCCATTTTGATTAGTTTTGAGTAGTAATTAAAAATTTCCCAAGTTTAAACTTTTGGAACTTGGTACGGAGTAACAGACGAAATCTTATGTTTTAGAACCTGTGCGCCGAAAAAAATCGTAAGTTTTAATTTTCAACTTCTGAAACTAGGTACAAGCGCCGCGACCGACAAGTTGTAAGTTTCAGAAACAAAAAACTTAAAATAAATTGTGCTCTCGTATAGGACTGAACGACTTTGCGGATCGTGAAGCAATTGGACGACCGACGCGGCTGGCAGGTGCATGACCCTGTGGATTTCCACTGTTGGCAACAGATCTAGACTCCTACACACTATGTCTATGACGGTTGCTCACCGATAAATACCAGTTCTCATCTGGAGAATATCTTGAAAATTACATGTCACATTTTACTGTAGTAAACTTTTTTGTGTCATTTTATTTAATTACTCATGTATAACTTTTAATACAAATTTCTCTATGTGGTCGACTCCTATGAATACAAACTCATAAATTTAAGCACCAAAAGAAAAATCTCCCGCTTGACTTATGAGTATCCTCAAATTTGAGGAGAACCAACCCACCCCCAAGTTCAAATTTAAGCAGCAAACAAAAATCTCTTCAAATCTCTCTCTCTCTCTCATCCAACCCATTCTCTCTCTCTCTCTCTGTGTGGGCGGGAGCCATTGTAACCCGCGGCGTACCTCCACTCCGTCAAGTCTCTCGCAGCCCCGCCGACCTCCTCCACGCCCCCTCTCTCACCCACCGTTCTCACCTTAGAGAACGGAACTGCCAGTGGAGCAAGAGGAAGAAACTGACCCGCCCTCATTCTACATGCATCCATCTCGCGCACACATCGACCAAAATCCGTACGTCGGAGTTGAGCCGCTATGGACTTCATATCCGGCACGTAAGTTCATTTTTGGATTCTAATTGATTGTTTGACGTTGCACTGCCAAGATGAAGATGTTATTGCCGAATGGACCGACCCACACCGCCCAGATCCTAACAAGAGGAGGTAAAGGGCCCCACCACCACCGAGCCGCACGGGCTTTGCCCGGCAACCCCAACAAGTGGCGGTGTGGGTGTGGTCTTGGCGGTGGCGGCTAGGGTTGCTCCCGGGCCGCTTGCGGGAGTGACACGGGAGTTGTTAAATTGTGATCCAAATTATACCGTATTGGACTAGATGTAGTACATATGGTGTGGGCCTTTTAACGTTGGTACCGGGCTGCATTTAGTACAACTCGTTTACTTGTCCTACAAGGACTCCTATGTGTTGCCCCTCATATATACCCCATGTAGTCGCACCTAAGACGGCCTGTCGTCTTGTGCTTGTAATACTCCTCCTCATAGTGATTGCACCTTCGTGCGTCCGTGGTTTTCTTCCGCAAGGGTTTCCACGTAAAAATCCGTGTCTCTTTGTCTCGTTTATTTCTCGTTATTATCTAACAAGTGGTATCAGAGCTGAGGTTTCAGATACGAGGTTTGAGACAAGAAAATTAGGGTTATCTGTGCGCCCGCGCCGCCACGTCGCGACCAGGCGATCCGTCGTTACGAAACCGTATCGATTTCTGGTCTGCCGCCGTACGAAGCTGAGTCCGACCCGCGTTCAGTCGATCGGCGCGTGGAGCCACAGTTGCGTCATATCAATCTGTACGCGGCGGTGGAGATCAATCTCGTCGTTACAAGCACCGCGCGTGTCCATGATTATTGCTGCCTCAGCATCGAAGTTCGTAGGCGGCGGCTGCTGCTGCTGCTCTACGTACAGGCCGCAAGTCGCCGAGTTCCGCTGCTGCTCGGTCTGCTTCAAGTCCCGAGGAGGAGCGATCTGTCCAAGCCACCGTTTCTTGACGTGAAGCTAAGTGCAGAATTAGTTTTCTTTATCCATTGATCAAGAACTAGTACTGGATTACCCAGCTACTAGTACTAGTATTTGTCTCGTCAAGCTACAGTTTGTTGGTTTCCCACTTCTACTTATACACGTGAAGCTACCAGGTGCTATCTCTCTGGTTCTTTACCTCGCAAATTTATTCTATCAAGAATATTTTTCTTTCGACTTGTACTACTTTGTGTACACAGATTTTATCGACTCATGGCATCCATGAAGTACGATCTTCCGCTGCTGGACCGTGACACAAGGTTTACCCTATGGCAAGTCAAGATGCGGGCGTTGTTGGCACAGGCCGACTATGATGTAGCACTGGATAGTTTTGGGAAGAACCGAATTCAGGACTGGACTGATGATGAGAAAAGAATTGATTGTAAGGCTTTGTCACAAATTCAACACCATTTGCATAATAATATTTTGCAGGAAGTTTTGAGCGAGAAAACTGCCGCCGCTCTATGGTTAAAGCTGGAAGGGATTTGCATGACTAAAGATCTCACCAGCAAGATGCATCTAAAGCAAAAATTATTCCTGCACAGGTTACCCGAGGGAGGTAATGTTTTGAATTATATTTCAGAATTTAAAGAGATCATATCTGATCTAGCTGCAATGGAGGTTAAGTATGAAGAAGAAGATACTGCTTTAATGTTACTTTGTTCACTGCCAAGTTCTTATACCAATTCTAGAGACACCATATTATACAGTCGTGATACTCTCACACTTAATGAAGTTTATGAAGCTTTGAACTCCAAGGAGAAGATGAAATTAATGGTGCCTCATGATGGTTCGAGTTCATCCCAAGCCGAGGATTATCTGTTCGTGGCAGGACAAAGGAGAAGAACTCCAATAATGGAAACAGAGGCAAAAGTAAGAACGGCCACGAGGGCCGGGTCGCAATCCGTAGACAAGAAGTATTGCATGTATTGCAAGAGAGACGGGCATGACATCTCAGAGTGTTTCAAGTTGCAGAACAAGGAAAAGAGGAAAGGTAACAAACAAGGTGAAAATTCTGCTAACGTTGCTCGTGATGATAGTTCCGATGATGCTCTTGTCGTTATTGCTGGATGTGCTGAGACCAATGATGAGTGGGTACTTGACACTGCATGCACTTTTCATATGTGTCCACATAGAGATTGGTTTAATACTTTTGATTCCACTACTTCTGCTGGTTCCGTTTTGGGTTTTGATAATTCACCATGCAAGATTGAAGGCATAGGTTCTATTCGAATCAAGATGTTTGATGGCATAATTAGAACTTTGACTGATGTTCGGTATATTCCAAGATGAAGAGAAATCTTATTTCTATGAGTGCCCTTGATGCAAAGGGATACAAGTATTCAGGTGGAGATAGTGTTTTGAAGGTCACCAAAGGCTCCCTTATTGTGATGAAAGGTGACTTAAGTTCGACCAATGGTCTTTATTACCTTCGAGGTTCTACTGTTTCAGGTAACGCTACTCCAGTTGTTTCAAAGAATTCTGATTGTGATGCTGCTAACCTTTGGCATATGCGTCTTGGACATATGAGTGAACTTGGTTTAGCAGAGTTAAATAAGAGAGGTCTTCTTGATGGATATGAACCTGGTAAATTGAAATTTTGTGAGCATTGTATCTTCGGCAAGCACAAGAGGGTGAAGTTCAATACTTGACCCATACAACTGAAGGTATTCTTGATTATGTGCATTCTGATTTATGGGGACCATCTACAAGAAGTCATTAGGTGGTGCAAGTTACATGCTGACTATTATTGATGATTATTCGAGAAAAGTTTGGCCTTATTTCTTGAAGCATAAATATGAAGCATTCTCAGCATTTAAGGAGTGGAAGATTATGATTGAGAGACAAACTGAAAGGAAGGTAAAGATACTTCGCACTGATAATGGTATGGAATTATGTTCTAAGCAATTTAAGAATTATTGCAAGTCTGAAGGCATTGTCAGACATTACACCGCTTCTTATACTCCTCAACAAAACGGTGTTGCTGAGCGTATGAACAGGACCATTATTTCCAGAGCTCGTTGCATGTTGTCCAATGCAGGTTTGCATAGGCGTTTTGGGCTGAGGCCGCTTCCACTGCTTGTTATCTCATTAATCGTTCACCATCTATTGCTCTTAATAAGAAAACTCCAATTGAGGTATGGTCTGGTTCACCTGCTGATTATTCACAGTTGAGAGTATTTGGTTGCACTGCTTATGGTCATGTTGATAATGGAAAGTTGGAGCCTAGGGCTGTTAAGTGCATCTTTCTTGGTCATAAGTCTGGTGTTAAAGGTTTTAAATTGTGGAATCCTGAAACCCAGAAGGTTGTTATTAGCAGAAATGTTATCTTTAATGAATCTGCTATGTTACATGATGTTTCATCTTCTAATGTTCCCCTTGAGAGTGAACAGCAGCCTACCATTCAGCAGCCTACTGTTTAGGTGGAGCATGTTATTGATTCAGGTGATATATCTGGTAATGAAATTGTTGCACATGATGAACCCGTCGTTGATGATGATCATGTCACTCCCACTCCAAATCAGCCTATTGTTCCACCAAGTTGGAATCTTGCACGTGATGAGTTCGACGGGTATTAATAAACCTGATAGGTTAATTGAAGAGTGCAATATTGTTTCTTTTGCTTTATCTGCTGCGTAAGAAATTGAAGGTAATCTTGAGCCTTCTTCATATTCCGAGGCTATTATTTCTAGTGATAGTAATAAGTGGATGACCGCTATGCATGATGAGATGGAATCACTTGAAAAGAATGGCACTTGGGATTTAGTAAGATTACCTAGAGAGAAGAAACCTATTCGTTGCAAGTGGGTTTTTAAGAGGAAAGAATGTGTTTCTCCTAATGATGAGACAAGATATAAAGCAAGGTTAGTTGCTAAAGGTTATAGCCAGATTCCAGGTATTGACTATAACGAAGTCTTTTCTCCTGTTGTGAAGCATAGCTCTATTCGCACTTTACTCAGTATTGTTGCCATGCATAATCTTGAGCTTGAACAATTGGATGTTAAAGCTGCATTTTTACATGGAGAATTAGAAGAGGATATTTATATGAAACAACCTGAAGGTTTTGTTATTCCTGGAAAAGAAAAGCTTGTCTGCAAGTTAAAGAAATCTCTTTATGGATTGAAGCAATCCCCTAGACAGTGGTACAAGAGATTTGACACCTTTATGCTCTCTCAAGGTTTCAAAAGGTCTAATTATGATAGTTGTGTTTATTTGAAAACTGTCAATGGTTTAACTATTTATTTGCTCCTTTATGTTGATGATATGCTAATTGCTGCAAAGAGTATGTCAGAGATTGATGAACTAAAGAAGCAATTGAGTAATGAATTTGAGATGAAGGATTTGGGTGCAGCAAAGAAAATTCTTGGCATGGAAATATCCAGAGATAGACCATCTGGAAAAGTATATCTAAGTCGAAGGATATATTGATAAAGTTCTTCGTCGTTTTAATATGCATAATGCCAAGCCGGTGAGTACTCTGTTAGCTGCACACTTCAAATTGTCATCAGCTTTATGTCCTAAGTCAGATGCAGATATTGAGTACATGTCTAGAGTTCCCTATTCAAGTGCAGTTGGTTCACTTATGTATGCCATGGTTTGTTCTCGTCACGACTTATCATATGCATTGAGTGTTGTCGGTAGATACATGGCTAATCCTGGAAAAAAGCATTGGAAAGCAGTTCAAGGATTTTTCAGATACTGCGTGGTACTTCTAATGCTTACTTACAGTTTGGGAAAACTGGAGATGGACTTGTTGGTTTTGTTGATTCTGATTTTGCTGGTGATTTGGATAAGAGAAGATCACTCACAGGTTATGTTTTCACCATTGGTGGTTGTGCTGTGAGTTGGAGAGCAACTTTGCAGTCTATTGTGGCTTGTTCCACTCTGATGCCGAGTATATGGCTATTTCGAGGCATGCAAAGAAGCTATCTGGTTGAGAGGTTTATACACTGAGCTTTGTGGAGATTCATCTTGCCCTACCGTATTTAGTGACAGTCAAAGTGCCATATATCTTATAAAGAATCCAATGTATCATGAGAGGACAAAGCACATTGATGTCAGATTTCACTATATTCGAGATATTGTTGCTGAAGGTGATTTGAAGGTATGCAAGATAAGTACTCATGATAATCCTGCTGATATGATGACAAAGCCAGTTCCGACCAATAAGTTTGAGCTTTGCTCAGGCTTAATTGGTATTTCTCACTAGTCCTATGGACTTTGACGCACAAGGTGTTTATGCTGATTTGGATGGAGTTATTCACTTTCTTCGACTACTGGAGGGATTTGGATCAAGGTGGAGATTGTTAAATTGTGATCCAAATTATACCGTATTGGACTAGATGTAGTACATACGGTGTGGGCCTCTTGCGTTGGTACCGACGCGTGCGAGTACAACTCGTTTACTTGTCCTACAAGGACTCCTATGTGTTGCCCCTTATATATACCTCATGTAGTCGCACCTAAGACGGCCTGTCGTCTTGTGCTTGTAATACTCCTCCTCATAGTGATTGCGCCTTCGTGCGTCCGTGGTTTTCTCCCGCAAGGGTTTCCACATAAAAATCCGTGTCTCTTTGTCTCGTTTATTTCTCGTTATTATCTAACAGGAGTTGAGGTGGTAGTTGCACTGCTGGAACTTATTGATTCGTAGTATATAAGTATCTTCTATATATATGTGGATTTTCATGTGTATTATATTAAATGTGCGGCAAGGAAGGAGAACTCGAGTTGCGTGAGGTGATTACCCGTGTAAAGGAGGCAAGGCACTATTTTTCCTGATGCAGCCATAAACCACAGCTACTCTCATGAATTATGATGATGTTTTGATCAATATCTCTGTATATAAATTTGTTGTTCTGTGGTAATGCACGGACACTGAAATAGTCTCTGTTAACCATGGGCGCATTGGATTGACGGAGAGCATCAGAAAGTTTTTCATCGCTTAAGCGTATCTTAGATAAGCATAGCATTCAAGGTAGAGGCTCTTGCATAAACACCACGTAATAAATTTATTGCCTAATTAGTAGACAGAAAATTACAGTTTAACAAGCGAATGAAGCACACGTTTATTTCCTAATTTATTGCCTAATTAGTAGAATGAAAAAAAAAATACAGTTTAACAGGCGAATCAAGCACAGGTTTGATGTGATTTTAGTCACAACTTCCCTAGCTTAGATTAGAAAAGCAGCAGATAAAAACCTCGCAGCATCAGCGATCAGTTTTCCAGTTTTTCGAGTGCATCGTTCAAGCCAAAGATAGCAAGCCCACGGCCCCGCCAAAGGCCGCACCTTTGAGCCCGGAGCTGACGGCGGCGCGTGCCCCCTGGCCCTGACTGATGGAGAGAAGGACGTTGGCGCCGGCCCAGGGGATTATGAAGGTCAAGGCGTCCTCCTTCTGGCGCCCAAGGATCATGGCGCTGCCAATGGCTTCCGTGAGGCCGAACCAGGCCGTCCAATGGCGGATGCGCACCGCGTTCGAGCGGACCGCCTGGGTACCGCCAGCGAGTCGCTGGCCCTTGCGGGAGTTGCGAGCGCCCTTGAGGAAGTAGAAGGCGGAGGCTCCAATGGCGCCAAAGATGAGGGCGCCGCCGACTGAGTTGAGTGCCTCCGGCAGCGTCATCTCCATGGTGGTCGTGTCCATCTTTTTTGATCGGAGGTGGCTTGGCTAGGGCTGGTTAATTAGCTGCGGCTTGCGTACGTGCGTGACAAGTTGGCTTGGCGACGAGGGGATCGCGTGGGCTGTATCTATACCAATATAATCTATACCAAAGGGGTAGATCCAACTGATCTCGCCCATCAAACTAAATCAATCTAACGACCTAAACTGCTTCAATAACAAGCGTTAAACGTGTTTTTGAGGGAATGCCATCATGGCGGTTTATATTTCATGTGAGAATAAAGATACATCGTTTGATAAAACGTCTACTAGAAACCCCGGAGGCTCCGACTTCCAGACAATTGTTCGAGAAGTCTCCGAATTCCTAGACAATACATCCGCCGCCATATTGGCCTCCCTAGGACAGTGATGAAAACATATTGAAATAAAATTGCGAGCTAAAAAAGAGCATTCTTCATAGATTGCCGCCGCTGGGCCGAGTGAATTTCCGCCATTCTGCATGATCTCAATTACCTCCATACAATCCGCCTCCACATAGATTTTGTTGCAGCCCATATCATTAGCCAGAAGAAGCCCTTCCCTAAGACCCCGAGCTTCTGCTGTCCCGACATCTTCCACGAACGGAATATCAACACAAGATGCAGCCAAAAAAAAACCTGTGTCATCACGTAAAATTGCACCCGTACTTCCAGTACCTCTGTCTTGATCAAACGTAGCATCAACATTGAGTTTAACTAGACCATCCGGCGGCTTGTTCCATCCATGTCTTTTGATTCTCGTATTTTTGGATTGTGCCCGTGTGAAGTTTTTTGCCAAAGCTAAAATTGCTTGTGCTGATCTCGTTGGCTCAAAAAGGAGCTCACCATGAGTGAACTGGCGACGCTCCCACCACACATATCAGACACCTATGGCTAGTAGATCATTGCGGTTAACATCAGCCACCAACGACTGAAATTGATTCCTGGACAGTAGCCCATCCGTCAGCACAGACCCTCCTTCCCTTTCAGATGAACATACCTCATTGATCAAGGGTCCTAGACCTAGAATTCGCCATATTTCTTGCACTCTCAGGCACAGAAACAAAGCGTGCCTAATGCTCTCACAGTCGGATGTACAAAGCGGGCATTGGGAACTAGTTATCATATGCCTATTCGCAAGGACTCCGTAACAGGGAATGGCTCCAAGCAAAGCTCTCCACACATGGATTTTTATTTTTGCCGGCACATGCAATTTCCAAACGGTTCTCCAGACTGGACTAGTACTTGAGGCTTGAACTGAGTTTGTCATTCTCAACTTTCGTCCGTGCTGGTGCTCCCATTCTTCATGGTAAGCCGATCTAACAGAAAAAATCCCACTTGTGTTAAAGTGCCATGAGACAAAATCATCCATCATACCCACTGCCAAAGGGATATTCATAATTCGTTGCACATCAATAGGCCAAAATATATCATTTAATAACTGTTCATCCCACGTCCTATTTCCAGCATCAATGAGTTCAGAAACTTTTGTAATCAAAATGTTACCTCTCGGTGTCATAACTTTTCGTGTAGGACTGCTCCGTATCCATGGATCTTCCCAGATCTTAATTTGAGAACCATCGCCTACTCTCCAAATATGTCCTCGCTTGAAAGTTTGAATACCACTCCACAAACTCTGCCATGTGTATGAGCTCCCTTTCTTTAGACTACAGTTGAGGAGGTCTTCATCTGGGAAGTATTTGGCCTTCAGAACTCTAGCGCATAAAGAATCTGGTTCACTTAAAAGTCTCCAACACTGCTTAGCCAAAAGGGCCAAATTAAAACAGTGCAAATCTCTGAAGCCCATGCCGCCCCTCTCCTTAGGCACACACATTTTCCACCATGCAAACCAATGCATGTGTTTTTTCAAGTCCTCATCTCCCCACCAATACTTAGACATTGCCGTGGTAATACTATTGCATATCTGTTTAGGTAACTTAAAAACTGACATGGCATAGGAAGGAATGGCTTGTATCACCGCCTTGAGTAATACCTCCCTACCACCAAAAGATAGCATTTTTTCTTTCCAACCTCGGATTCTGCTAAGCACTCTATCAATGATATGCTGGAAACAATCTGATCTATCAACGCCCACAATAGGGGGCAGCCCCAAGTATTTGTCCGTGATTGCCTCCGCCATGATATTCAGGGTAGTGCACACCTCAACTCTAGTCTCAACCGGTGTACAAGGGCTGAAGAAAATGCTTGATTTCGCCTCACTCACCAACTGTCCTGAAGCCATACAATAATCATCAAGGGCTCGTCGTAGGCTGGTAGCGTTAGCAGCATCTGCCCTCATCAAGATAAGAGAGTCATCAGCGAAAAGTAGATGTGAGACCGACGGGGCGTCCCGACACACCTTGACTCCCATCAAATTACCAGCCTCTTCTTCATGCACAATCAAGCTGGAAAGGCCCTCGGCACAAAGCAAGAATAAATATGGAGACAATGGATCCCCCTGTCTGAGCCCCCTAGAAGGAGCAAATAAGTCAGTTAATTCATTATTCACTCGTACCTGGTATTTTACTGATCTAACACACTCCATAATCAGGGCCACCCAATTAGCAGTGAACCCTAGACGTAATAAAATCTTCTCCAAGAAATTCCATTCCACTCTATCATACGCCTTATGCATATCAAGTTTCACCGCACAAGTACCATATTTACCAGTGTTCTTCCTCTTGATTGCATGGTATGATTCAAAAGCCACCAAGAAATTGTCCGTGATGAGGCGCCCAGGCACAAACGCACTCTGGTTTGGTGATATAATTTCCGTCAAGATGTATTTCAGCCGGTTAGCAAGGAGTTTTGAGATTACCTTGTAAACTACATTACATAGGCTAATTGTACGAAATTGTGTGATAACATCCGGGCTCTCTACCTTAGGAATAAGCACAATGGTAGTATTGCTCCATCCATCTGGGATCTTTCTTGAGTTCACAGCTAGCAATACTTCATCAATCAAGTCCTCCCCTATAATGTGCCAAAACCGCTTGTAAAAATAGCATGCAGGCCATCCGGGCCGGTGCTTTCAGATCACCAATGTTAAACATAGCTTTCTTCACTTCCTCTCGTGTATACGGTTTATTAAGATCATCATTCATTGCATCAGACACACGTGGTTTAACCTTCTCAATGACATTTATATCTGGTTCTATTACCCCTGAGGTAAACAAAGATGAGAAATATTCTGCAGTGTGTGTTTTGACCGCCTGTTGATCTTCAATCCAGTCGCCATTATCTCCTTTTAGGCGCTTAATAAATTTTTTTTTGCGCCGTCCATTTGCTGTTCTATGAAAGAAGTCTGTGTTTCGATCTCCTCTAGTGAGCCAATCAGCCCGGCCACGTTGGAGCCAATAAATTTCCTCCTGTTCAAGAAGATTTTCAATCTGCATATGTAATTCATGCTGCCTAACCACTGCATCATCTGCCAATGGACCTGATAACACTTCATTTAATTTTTTCTGTAGCTCTCGCAGCCTGGTCCTCGGCCCCTTAAGAACCTCCTTGTCCCACCGATGCAGTGCAGCATGTATATCTGCAGTTATTTCTGATAGTGGTGCGGCACCGAGGGCTTTACGATTATCCCAAGCCGTTTGAACTATTGTCTCGACATCAGTCTCTGCCAGCCATCGCGCCTCAAATTTGCGCGGCCCGCTTGGTCCCCTTGGTTGCACGCCCAATTGATACTCAGTGTCAATCAAGATCGGCCGGTGATCTGACTTATCAAACTCCTCATTTGTCACACCAAATCCCGGGAACATGTCCGCCCATATAGCATTGCTAGTTGCACGATCTAGGCGTTCTCGAATGTGTCCCCGCCGCCATGAAAATTTGTCACCGATATACCCCAGGTCATCCAGACCGCAATCAACAAGGGCGTCACTAAAATCTTGCATGCATCTTTGAGAGCGAATGACACCACCCTCTTTTTCATGAGAATGTAAGATCTCGTTGAAATCACCTGCCATCAACCATGGCATATCCATCATAGCATGTAATTGCCTCACATACTCCCACGTCAAATGTTTTCTCTTCCTGCTTGGTTCTCCATAGAAACCTGTGAAGCGCCATCCGCTATTATTTCCTTCGTTGATTCTGATGTCAATGAAGTTAGGCTGTACCTCATGAGACGTGACTCCTAACTTGTTATACCAAAACATTACAAGACCACCACTCCTTCCATCACTTTCTGACACTGCCATTGCCTCAAAACCAAGCCTTCTCCTAAGTTTTTCTGCCTTTGCTTTGTTCAGATGTGCTTCAGACAGAAAAAGTACATCTGGTTTCACCCGCCCTTGGATCCCCAAGAGCGCACGAACTACCGCAGGCTTCCTCATCCCACGGCAGTTCCAACATAATATTTTCATTGCGACCGGCCGAGCTCCGGATTAGAGCTCGCCGATATTAGGTGGCTGGCATCCATCACAGCCGTGGAACCATTCTTAGATCTCTTGGCATCCTGGGACGAATTTTCATCATCCTCCTCATCCACGCCGGCTAACGTTGGGTCTTTATGAACCTCCATAGCAGTCACACTGCCATCCGTACCATGCAGTACTGGCTCCTTAACAACCAGCAGGTTTTGTTTTGGTTCCGTGACAACCAACTCATAATTGAGTCGTTTTCTACTAATGTGTTTGTTCAGGGTTTCATCTTTCGTAATTCCGAGACGGCTGTTGCCATCATCTTTAGGATCATCACCTGTACCGCCGTCCTCTCGGCCCCTGGCACTTGATCTTCCTCCTCTCTGACCAAAATTGTTGCAGCCTTGTCCTTGCTGTCCCTGAGCTCCCGGCCTAGGGGCCAACATCCAATCACCCCAATTCATACTTTCAGGAGTGTGCTTCCCTTTACCATGCTCCAAATACGTGTGCCCCATATGTCCACATACATAGCAGAAAACAGGGATTTTCTCATAAAGGATTGAGTAGTAGACCTTCTTTTGGTTTTTGGTGATGGAGACAAAACGCATCAAAGGCTCGTTCACATCTAGCTTGACACGCACACCTAACAATTCTCCCATCTCCCCATCGAGGGTTAAGCATCACACTTTCCACCTTCCCAACCTTCTTCATTAGGGATCTAATGACAGCATCTTTCCTGTACAAAGGTGGAAGATCAACAATCTGTATCCAAACAGAGATACTGTCCAAAATCACATTATTAGGCTTGGTGAATCCATCATAACGCTCAATCAGAACGCCATGATCTCTAAAGAGCCATGGCCCCTCTTCAGTTACCCTTTTCCAGTCTCCCAGACAATTAACAGTAATCGCAAACAGGTTTCCGCCCAAGGCGTTGAAGGTCGCACCCTGAGCTAAGCTCCATGCCAACCGCATCGAGTCGTAGAAGGCGCCACGACTAAAGGGTTTATTAGTATGAACCCTAGCAATCGCCATGAATTCTGCCTCATCCACTTCATCAGGAAATTCTTCATCAAAGTTAAGATCATCATCCTCCCTCTCCTGAAGATTCAGCTTGCCAATCAGCTCATCAACACCTGCCAATCCACCAGCCGCCACGCTGAGCGTCGTTGACTGGGAACCTGAACCTGACGCCTCCATAGTTTCTGCTCCTCCGAAACCCTAGGTGTTGCTCTCGCTCCTGTCCTAGATCAAAGGACGACCAGATACTGGGAGGAAAGAACGCCAAGGTAGCAACCCGATAACTTAACCTGACTCTCGTGAGAGGATCCCACGAGAGGATTTATAACCCTAGACGACGCCGTCGCCAGGGGAGTTTCGCCGAGACCGAGTCGAACTCAAGCGTTAAACGTGTTTAACATGTAATCAATATCATACCAAATATTGCACTAATCACAGGATTGACACATAAATAATAGCATACCTAATATTCACGTGTAATTAATATATTGCCTAAGTATTAGTGTGCATTGCACGTGCACATTTACTAGTAAAATAAATAACAGGGTCGCGTATGTGTTGGAGTTTGGATGTGCTAGCTGCTGGCAACAGATCTGGACTCTTTCCTTTTTTTGAGAAACTTGCCGCATTTTCATTATACATAATAGAGCAAGTACAACTCACACGTAAACGAAAAAGAAATGTCCAGAAAGGACACAAGTCTAAGCACAATTACACAGAAAACACAAACAAAATAAAGAGTAGCTTGAACTCGTTGGGGCCTCTGTGCATAGCAATAGGGCACTACTAGGCGCCGGTGCCCGCCGAAACTTTCGGCCGGTCTACTCCCAGACGCCTGATTCAGCAGCAAACAACCGTTGGATTTGGTCTCCCACTGTGTCTTCTTCCTCCCTCGTCCGCTCCCCCTGCTTCCACGTTGGATTTGCCCCCCTCCCCCTCCCCCACAGCGTCGTCCCCGCCACAGCTCGCGGCAGGAAAAAGGGCCACCGTCCACTGGCGCCGGAAAGGACGCGCGCCATCTCCAGCGATGCTTCCCTCTGCCGTAACCCGCATCTGGAGATGTTTGTTCCAGCAAAATCAAATGCCAAGCAGCAAAAACAACACCAAAAAACACACAGATCCAACTTTTGTTGTTGATGCTTGCGCAGGGAGGCCGCCGGGGGTCGCTGCTACCGTGTTTGTTGTTTCCAGCAAACATGAACACCCGTTGGTGCTACAACCTAAAGTTTTTCAGCTGCAACCAGAATCTGGAGATGCTGGAACCAGAGTCCATGCTTGCTGCAACCAGCAGCTGCCGACGGCGAAGACGACGAGCTCTGATGCTGCAACCAGAGATTATTTTTCCTGGAACTGGGCGGCAAAAAAGCTGCAACCACTATTAGCCGGTGCTGGAACCGGACAGCGCCGAGTTCGGTTTTTGCTATAAAAAAATTGCTGGAACCGGCAAGATTTTTTGCTGCGTCGATAGGTGAGAGTTCTTGCTATGCCCGGTGGTGGGGACGTGTTTTGTTGGAATCGTGGACGCTTTTTGTTGGAACCGGCATGTGTTTTTGCTGCTTCCGACAAACCAATGGTGTTTTGGTTTTCGGCTGAGATTAGATTTTTTTGCCGCGGGGGCATGGTCGTCCGAGCGATTTGACGGTGATACGTCTCCAACGTATCTATAATTTTGATTGCACCATGCTACTTAATCTAATGTATAGGACTATAATGTGATTTATTTTACACTTCTATATTAATTTTGGGACTAACCTATTAACCGGAGGCCCAACCCAGAATTGCTGTTTTTTGCCTATTTCAGTGTTTCGAAGAAACAGAATATCAAACGGAGTCCAAACGGAATGAAACCTTCAGAAACGTGATTTTCTCACCGAACGTGATCCAGGGGACTTGGACCCTACTCCAAGGAACGAAAGAGGCGGTCACGAGGGTGGGGGGCACGCCCCCCCAAGGCGCGCCCCCTGCCTCATGGCCCCCTGCCGCTCCACCGACGTACTCCTTCCTCCTATATATACCTCACGCACTTCAAACGATCAGAACAGGAGCCAAAAACCTAATTCCACCGCCGCAACTTCCTGTATCCATGAGATCCCATCTTGGGGCCCGTTCCGGAGCTCCGCCAGAGGGGGCATCCACCACGGAGGGCTTCTACATCATCACCATAGCCCCTCCGATGAAGTGTGAGTAGTTTACTTCAGACCTTCGGGTCCATATCTAGTAGCTAGATGGCTTCTTCTCTCTTTTTGGATCTCAGTACAATGTTCTCCCCTCTCTCGTGGAGATCTATTCGATGTAATCTTCTTTTTGCGGTGTGTTTGTTGAGACCGATGAATTGTGGGTTTATGATCCAGCTTATCTATGAATAATATTTGATTCTTCTCTGAATTCTTTTATGTATGATTGGTTATCTTTGCAAGTCTCTTGAATTATCCGCTTGGTTTGGCCAACTAGATTGGTAGTTCTTGCAATGGGAGAAGTGTTTAGCTTTGGGCTCAATCTTATGTGTCCTTACCCAAAGTGATGTAAAGGGTTGCAAGGCATGTATTGTATTGTTGCCATCGAGGATAACAAGATGGGGTATTTATCATATTGCATGAATTTATTCCTCTACATCATGTCATCTTGCCTAAGGCGTTACTGTTTTAACTTAATACTCTAGATGCATGCTGGATAGCGGTCGATGAGTGGAGTAATAGTAGTAGATGCAGAATCGTTTCGGTCTACTTGTCTCGGACGTGATGCCTATATACATGATCATACCTAGATATACTCATAACTATGCTCAATTCTATCAATTGCTCAACAGTAATTTGTTCACCCACCATAGAATACTTATGCTCTTGAGAGAAGCCACTAGTGAAACTATGGCCCCCGGGTCTATTCTCATCATATCAATCTCCATCACTTTAATACTTGCTTTGTTTTACTTTGCCTTTTACTTTTCACTTTGCATCTATATACCAAAAATACCAAAAACATTATTTATCATCTCTATCAGATCACACTCTCGTAAGTGACCGTGAAGGGATTGACAACCCCTAATCGCGTTGGTTGCGAGGAGCTATCGTTTTGTGTAGGTATGAGGGACTTGTGCGTGGCCTCCTACTGGATTGATACCTTGGTTCTCAAAAACTTAGGGAAATACTTACGCTACTTTGCTGCATCATCCTCTCCTCTTCGGGGAAATCCAACGCAATGCTCAAGAGGTAGCAAGAAGAATTTCTGGGCGCCGTTGCCGGGGAGGCTCACGCAAGAGCAAGTCAAGACATACCAAGTACCCATCACAATCCCTATCTCTCGCATTACATTATTTGCCATTTGCCTCTCGTTTTCTCTCCCCCACTTCACCCTTGCCGTTTTATTCGCTTTTTGTTGGAACCGGCATGTGTTTTTGCTGCTTCCGACAAACCAATGGTGTTTTGGTTTTCGGCTGAGATTAGATTTTTTTGCCGGCAGGGCATGGTCGTCTCGAAGGACGACGGTGATACGTCTCCAACGTATCTATAATTTTTGATTGCTCCATGCTACTTTATCTACTGTTTTGGACTATATTGGGCTTTATTTTCCACTTTTATATTATTTTTGGGACTAATCTATTAACCGGAGGCAGCCCAGAATTGCTGTTTTTTTTTGCATATTTCAGTGTATCGAAGAAACAAAATATCAAACGGAGTCCAAACGAAATGAAACCTTCGAAAACGTGATTTTCTCACCGAACGTGATCCAGGAGACTTGGACCCTACACCAAGGAACAACAGAGGCAGTCACGAGGGCGGGGGGCACGCCCCCCTAGGGCGCGCCCCCTGCCTCGTGGGTCCCCTGTTGCTCCACCGACGTACTCCTTCCTCCTATATATACCTATGTACCCCCAAACGATCAGAACAGGAGCCAAAAACCTAATTCCACCGCTGCAACTTCCTGTATCCACGAGATCCCATCTTGGGGCCTGTTCCGGAGCTCCGCCGGAGGGGGCATCAACCACGGAGGGCTTCTACATCATCACCATAGCCTCTCCGATGAAGTGTGAGTAGTTCACTTCAGACCTTCGGGTCCATAGCTAGTAGCTAGATGGCTTCTTCTCTCTTTTTGGATCTCAATACAATGTTCTCCCCCTCTCTCGTGGAGATCTATTCGATGTAATCTTGTTTTTGCGGTGTGTTTGTTGAGACCGATGAATTGTGGGTTTATGATCCAGCTTATCTATGAATAATATTTGAATCTTCTCTGAATTATTTTATGTATGATTGGTTATCTTTGCAAGTCTCTTCGAATTATCCGTTTAGTCTGGCCAACTAGATTGGTAGTTCTTGCAATGGGAGAAGTGCATAGCTTTGGGTTCAATCTTGCGGTGTCCTTACCCAGTGACAGAAAGGGTTGCAAGGCACGTATTGTATTGTTGCCATCGAGGATAACAAGATGGGGTATTTGTCATATTGCATGAATTTATTCCTCTACATCATGTCATCTTGCTTAAGGCGTTACTCTATTTTTAACTTAATACTCTAGATGCATGCTAAATAGCGGTCGATGAGTGGAGTAATAGTAGTAGATGCAGAATCGTTTCGGTCTACTTGTCTCGGACGTGATGCCTATATACATGATCATACCTAGATATACTCATAACTATGCTCAATTCTGTCAATTGCTCAACAGTAATTTGTTCACCCACTGTAGAATACTTATGCTCTTGAGAGAAGCCACTAGTGAAACTATGGCCCCTGGGTCTATTCTCATCATATCAATCTCCATCACTTTATTACTTGCTTTGTTTTTACTTTGCCTTTTACTTTTCACTTTGCATCTCTATACCAAAAATACCAAAAATATTATCTATCATCTCTATCAGATCTCACTCTCGTAAGTGACCGTGAAGAGATTGACAACCCCTAATCGCGTTGGATGCGAGTAGCTATCGTTTTGTGCAGGTACGAGGGACTTGTGCGTGGCCTCCTACTGGATTGATACGTTGGTTCTCAAAAACTGAGGGAAATACTTACGCTACTTTGCTGCATCATCCTCTCCTCTTCGGGGAAATCCAACGCAGTGCTCAAGAGGTAGCAGATGGTGACGAGCGAAGGCGGTGACGCATGGAGATGCTACAAGCACGGTGGCCACGAGCTGGAACTGGCTGGCGGGTGAGCTGCAATCTTATGATAGAAGCATGGGGCGGCCGAGGGACGAGCATGGCTGACACGGGTGGCCGGCGAGCAGGAGCGGCAAAACGGAAGAGATGACGGCGGCCGGCGATGAGGGGAGCTTGCAGTGGTTCGTGAGCAGTGGGAAGGAGAGAAAAATCATGGCCGTGGAGTCTCGGCTGAAGGTAGAAGAAAGGAAAAAAGGAGGGGTAGGGAAAAGGATAAGGATAGGAGGGAGGCGGTTGTGCGAGGCCCACCACGTACACGCGTCTTGCTCGGGGGTTGTTTTTGTGGATGCTGGGGACAGCGTGACGTGTGAACCGGCTGAACGTTCATCAGGAGCCCCGGCCCCAAACGTTTACCATAGCAATACCATTGCCCATTGAATTTAGGACCTAGGAAACACCATTGCTGAAGCAGCTTTACGAGCCGAAGAAGTGACGTTCCATAAATGGTGAAGACAATGTTGCTGTGGCGCGTCGGCAGGGGCTTCTCCCCTTGTTCCTTGGACCACATATGTTGATCGCTTGTCCGACCTCGTCAGAGATGCGAGTCAAATCCGCCCTCAATCAACCGCAAACCTTGCACGTGAACAAGCAACTACTGAACATCAAAAACACCACTGCTTGATGGAGTAGTGGATGCCGACAGACACCTAAAATGATCTCGTCCGGACACCCTGGTAAAGCCGGTTCTTTTCTAAATTTACAAATATGTCCTCACTTTTACAAAATAGCTCCTATAAACATTTCTAAAAAGCAATCGGGTCCCTGGTATTTTTCTGAAAAAGCAATCGGGTCCCTATAGTTTTTCCTAAAAAAGCGACTGGGTCCCTGTTCATGGCTGCCGCCGCGCCACGCTATGCTCCATGCCCCCGCCACACACCTGCAAGACGCCCTCTCCTGCTCCTTGGTCACAAAGACGACCTCTGCTGCTGCTCCTTGGAATGGAAGCTGGGACGACGGTGTGGAATGCTGAAGAAGCCAAGTAGCTGGGGCGGGTGGAGCGCCGGAAGCGACCGCGGAAGGCGGGGGACAAACGGATGGCACGGAGGAAGGTGCACCAGACGAGGGCGGCGCGGACGAGGCTCGCGAGGGAGGGGAGGCGAAGGAAGATCTCGTGCACGAGGTCGTCACCCATGGTAGCGATGGTGGTGGCCGCTGTGCTTCGCCGGCGGCGGAGGAGAGAGGAAGGCCGGGAGGGGTGTCGCCGGCTTGGGAGAGGACAGAGTCGCCAGCTCTGGAGGGGGGGTGCTCGTGCTTGAGAGAGAGAGTTCAGGGGAGGGAGAGAAAGAAAAGAGAAGGAAGAGACACTGACATTGTGGGCTCCATTTGTAAGTTAGCGGTCAACCTAATGGTCAAATATACAGTTCGTTTAGGTGCGGGCCCGACCTATCATAATCATGATTAATCTTAAAGCACTCGATGATTTGGGTTTTTTGAAACAACCGACCACCCATTTGGTAGTTATGTAAGAAAAATTAAAATCTGGTAGTTTTTTGAAACCCTAGCATGTAAAGTAGTAGTTTTATACTATTTATTCAATTGAAAATGGAAGTCATACTTTAAATTGAGAAGACGTGAAGTTGATGAAATTCCTGCCGCAGTGGCTCGGTCTGCTAGGTGCACTTGTTACTAGCTCCCGCCTCGCCGGCACACTACATCCTCTAGGATACAAGAAAGGGATCGCCTGGAACTCAGTGGACAAAATTATAGTTCTGACCTATGTGGCAAAGAAAATCCCGAATTAACCTCGTTTTGAAAAAAAATTCGATTCTGACCTTTTTAGGTGACGCCATTGCAAAGCAGACACCAAGGACCCTGGCGTCTGGCCCTTGGCCCGCACGACCCACCAGTCCGTTGACCCACTGACGTGGCAAAGGGGCCAGACGCCAGGAACCCTGGCATCTGGCCCTGGTAAGTGGATAACCCCACGGGCCTAGCCCACTCATCCCCAACCTCTCCCTGGCGGCGGCCGAAGCAAGAACAGAGAGCTCTTTCTCTCTCGCCCCTCTTCTCCCTCACACCAAACCCCCCCTTGATCTACTCCACCCTCCACCCAAATTTGTGGATCTGAGGCCCCCAAGCATCCTTGGGGTATTCTCCCCTATTCCCTCCAATTTTTTTGGTTTTTCCCTTTCTTTTTGGATGCATTATTTCACATTAGGTGATGTTAGATTAGTAGTTGGTTTCTTTGTTGTAGGAAATAGTTTGTAGTTGATAGATTATTTGCTAGGTAGTAGATGATGTGTAGTTGAACATGTAGGCAAAATCAATTCCGTTTTGTGCATATGTTGTCCATAGGAATTTTTTTTGAACTAAGAGGGGTGATGAATACATGATTTTTGTATGTAAAATAGACTTGTTTGATAATTTGGTTTGATAGATGATGTGTTTATGTGGTATAACAATACGGTTGAATTTAAATATGATGTCTCTATGTGTAGATAATCCTATTGTTGGCATACTCTATTTGCAAAAGATATGGTGAAATTTGGTACTCTAGATGATATGTATTTGCATATGTGACACCAAATTATTTGACAAATTTATTTGATTGAGATGATGTTGGTATGTTCGAGAAGAATTATGTGTGCATATGAAGAAGAAAGAAATGATGTGGTTATGTTTGAGAAGAATGGTGTGTTCATATGGCATAACTTGGAGACGATGTTTGTGATTTGCACTACAAAAAAAAGACACATCCGTGACATTTTGGGCCTAACGAATTTTTTTTCTGTCATACATATGACACTTCTATGACGATAATTGTGACAAAACCCGGTATCATCATAGATGCGGTGGGCTCCTACTTCTATGACAAAAAATCATGACAGAAAATGGGATTTTCGTCCTGGGCGTGCCGGAGACGCAGCTGCATGACATTCTTTGGGCCGTCCATGACGGGAAAACCATGGTAGAAGCGAGGGCGAGGAAAATATCGGGAGTTGCGGTTACGGTGGGAGGTCGGGGGCGAAGCGATGCGCGTTTGTCTCGTGACACGACGCTGCAGCGTGTGTAGGCGTTGGCTCTAATCGAACCCGAAGCGAGGCGTTGGGCTCTAATCAACCCGGCGACAGACCGCAGCTACGCATTCATCGAACCCGAGCGATCGATCGATGGTTGTTAATCGAACCCGATGGAGCGATTCTTCGCCGCTGCTAGCTGAAGCCGATCGATTGGATGAACAAAGTGGCGTTGCGGGGGGGTTGGATGAGCGATGGCGGTGGCGTTGCCTCTGGATGAACAGGACCCCCATGGTGTGGAGGGCTGGATGAACAGTAGACGGTGGAGGGGTGGCCGTGGAGGGGTGGTTGAACAGGACCCCGTGGTGTGGAGGGCTGGATGAACAGTAGACGGTGGAGGGGTGCCCGTGGAAGGGTGGTTGAACAGTAGCCGGTGGAGTAGCGCGCGTTGGAGGCTGGATGAACAGGAGCCCGTGGAGGCTGGAGGAGGTCGACGGTGGAGATGAACAGTATCCCGTGGAGTCCCGTTTTGCGGTACGCCACACCCCTCCCGATGAACAGGACCCCCGTTTCGACTGTAGGAGGTCCGTTTCCTCCGTTTTGCGGTACGCCACACCCCTCCCGATCAACAGGACCCCTGTTTCGACCGTAGGAGGTCCGTTTCCTCCGTTTTGCGGTACGCCACACCCCTCCCGATCAACAGGACCCCATTCCGAATGTAGGAGGTCCGTTCCCTCTGTTCTGCGGTACGCCAGGCCTCGTTTCCATCGCCTGTTCCATCCAATCCCTCCCGATGAACACAACCACGCATTCCGTTCCGACCTAGCAGGTCGGCTCCTCGTGAACACGACGACAACGATGTTTCTCCATTCCGACCCAGCCATGTATGTATGCGCGAGTAGGCGTTTGAGACCCTGCCTGTATGTACGTACGTGGCCGTATTTTATTTCTTGCACCCTCGCTGCTGTACATACGTGTACATGCTACGTGCGCGCCTCTACTACGACACGTGCGCGCCTCTACTACGACACATGCGCGCCTCTACAATGACCATTATGTACATACACGTTCGCGACCAGAATGACAACGCTACGCACGCTTCGACCAGGTGGGTCCCGACTGTCAGGCACTTCCTTGCCTGCGAAGATGTAGCTGGTGGGTCCCAGCAGTCAGGGGGGCGAATCGTTTTTTCTGCCCGGACACACTTCCTTGCGTGCGAAGATGTAGCTGGTGCGTCCCAACAGTCAGGGGGGCAAATCGGTCTTTTTTTTGCCCGGACGCACTTCCTTGCGTGCGAAGGTGTCGCTGGTGGGTCCCAGCAGTCGGGGGCGAATCGTTTTGTTTTTTTGCCCAGACGCACTTCCTTGCGCGCGAAGATGTAGCTGGTGGGTCCCAGCAGTCAGGGGGAAACGTTTTTTTCGTGAAATACAGTGGCCCGTCCGGTGGGTCCCAGCTGTCAGGTGGAGGAATAATTATTTTCCGCGTAATAAGGAGGCACTTCCTTGCTGCGACCGTGGACCCAGCTGTCAGCCTCTCCACGTACAGTCCACGTCCGATGGAAGTCATTCCTTGACCACGTTGACCACGCCGCGCCGAGAGAACCAGGGCGGTGGACGACGGCGAGGCCTAGGAAGGGGACGACGGGGAGCCGGGGAAGACGCGGCAGTGGAAGCCCGCGCGGAGAGGAGTACGAGGGTTCACTGGTTCGGCTGCGGTGTGAGGCTGCCGTCGCCGCAGGGCCTGGCCAGCGGTGGGAATAGTAGGGGCGGTGAGGCCTCCGCGGCAGCACAGCCGGCCACGGGAGGCAGGAGCATGCGGCACGACCGGCGCTGCTTTGGGTGGCTGGAGCAAGAAGACCAGAGGTTGAAGAAGCACTACGACCATTGGATGGACATCGTATGGTCACTAGAGCTAGAATCGTTCATATTGACTAAAGTTGACAAAGGCCCCCGTCCCAGTCAACTTAGTAGGCCCACAAGTCAGCCTCCCACCATGGTGGGTCCCAGCTAGCAAGAGGAGTATTCATTTTTTGTGCGTAATAAGGAGGCACTTCCGGTGGGTCCGAGCTGACAGCGCGGGGAATGTTTTTTTCGCGAAATACGCTGGCCTGTTCGGTGGGTCCCAGCAGTCAGGGGGGAAACATTTTTTTCGCGAAATAAGGTGGCCCGTCCGATGGGTCCCTGCTGTCAGGTGGAGGAATAATTATTTTGCGCGTAATAAGGAGGCAGTTCCTTGCGGCCGCCTGGACCCGGGTCGACCTCTCCACGTCTGATACTCTTCCGATGGAAGTCGGTCGTTGACCACGTTGACCACGCCGCGCCGAGAGCACCAGGGCGGTGGTCTAGACGACGGCGAGGCCTAGGAAGGGGACGACGCGGAGCCGGGGAAGACGCAGCAGTGGTAGCCCGCGCGGAGAGGAGTACGAGGGTTCACTTGTTCGGCTGCGGCGTGAGGCTGCCGCCGCCGTAGAATAACATGGGGTGTGGGTGAGTAGAGGGATACCCTGGGCTAGCGGTCTGAGTAGTAGGGGGCGGTGAGGCCTCCGCGGCATCACAGCCGGCCACGAGAGGCAGGAGCACGCGACACGACCAACGCTGCTTTGGGCGGCTGGAGCAGGAAGACCAGAGGTTGAAGAAGCACCATGGCCGTTGGATGGACATCGTACGGTCACTGGAGCTAGAATCGTTCATATTGAGTAAGTTGACAAAGCCCTCCGTCCCCGTCAACTTAGTTGGCCCTAAGTCATCCTCCCACTATGGTGGGTCCCATCTAGCAGGGTGGGTATTCATTTTTTGTGCGTAATAAGGAGGCACTTCCTTGCGTGCGAAGATATAGCTGGTGGGTCCGACATGTCGATGGGGGAACATTTTTTCGCAAAATACGTAGGCCCTTCCGGTGGGTCCCACCGTCGGTGGAGGAATCATTATTTTGCGCGTACAGTCCACGGCCGATGGATGTCGTTCGTTGACCACGTTGACCAGGCCGCGCCAAGAGCACCATGGTGGTGGACGACGGCGAGGCCTAGGAAGGGAACGACACGGAGCCGGGGAAGACTCGGCAATGGTTGCCCACACGGTGGGGAGTACGAGGGTTTACTGGTCCGGCTGCCGTCGCCAGAAAATAATAGGAGGTGTGGGTGAGTAGAGGAATGGCCTGGCCAGCAATGAACTAGGGTGGGGCGGTGCGGCCTGTGCGGCAGCACAGCCGGCCACGGGAGGCGGGAGTAGGCAGTCCCACCGGAGTTGGTTTGGGCGGCCGAGCAAGAAGATCGAGATATTGAAGAAGAAGACGGCCGTTGGATTAACATCCAACGGTCCTCGCTGCTAGAATCGTTTGTGGACTAAATTTGACTCGTTTGTGGACTAAGTTGACAAAGCCAAAGTACACGTCAACCTAGTAGACCCACAAGTCAGCCTCCAAATCTGTCCCAAACAGCATACAGCCTGAAATTTCTAGCCAGATTCAAATTAATTTTAAATCTAAAAATACCTTAATTTAATTCAATGAAATTTACCCGCACAAAAACAATGAAATTTAAAATATCAAAATCCGAAAGAAAACAATATTTGGGAACTAATTGCCTGTTTGCTGTATTTTTTTCATTTTACAGCCCATTTATTATTACTTAGAGCCCATTTCTTATTACTTATAGCCCATTTATTATTACTTATAGCCCATTTCTTATTACTTATAGCCCATTTTCTGGGCAAAATGCATCCCTCCTTGTCTTGAAAGATTTCCGGCCCAGCAGGGCGTAGAAAAGCAAGTAGGCCTATGTTGGTTATTCTGCAAAAAACAAAATAGCTGGCTAGCCATTTTTCAGAAAGGAAAAAAACAAACTGGGCTGGTCATGTGCTAAACATATGAAATAAAAGCCTGGGCTTTTACGGGCCACGGGTCCCGCACAACCCAGTTGATACCCTTCTCCGTCCCGAAAACAAAATTACTGCGCGCGCTGCTGGGTCCCTACTGTCATCCTCACCATGTACAGTCATCTCCTTATTCCTCTCTGTTGTTGACCATGTTGACAACACCGGAGGGCGGCGCCGCGGTGAGCGAACCAAGGCGGAGGACGATGGTGAGGCCTCGGACGGGAACGAACAGGAGCCAGGGAAGATCACAGCCAGCCATAGGAGACGGGAGCAGGCGGTCCCGCCGGCGCTGGTTTGGCTTTGGCGGCTCGAGGAAGAAGAGACTGAAGAAACGCGACAGACGTTGAATGTCAATTGAACGGTCAAGGTTGGCACAATCGTTTTTTGACTAAGCGGACACCAAGTAGCATACTTTTTTATATATAGGAAGAAAACTGCGAGGAAAATGTGTTCGTCTGCCGTCCTCCTCACAAGGAACGTTCGCCATATAAGTGACTAGCACCCTTGGTTTTCAACCGAGAGGTCTTGGGTTCGAGTCCGAGGAACTCTCAATTTTGTCCTCCTTCCTTCCTCGCAAAAAAAAGGGAAAGAAAATCAAAGACTCGGGAAGGCGTCTGAGAACAAGCTAGTGTACCAGTAAAGAGACGTTCCCGAGTTTTAGAAAAACGAAAGACGTGCTCCTGTAGCCGGTTCGAATCCAAACCTAGACTATGACTATATATGGTGCTATGCTACTCTGCAAGTAATGAAACTGACATATCCAACGTTCGCTTCTCCTGTTCTCTACTTACTCTGCCTAGCATCAGAAGCTCTGGCCGCAGCAACCATGTCCGCTGGCTGCTCGTCCACCTGCTCTTCAGCAGGCAACAACCAGATATGCACCAAGTCACCACCCGTACCATCGCCTGTGGGTCTCATCACACCCCCGCCGGCACGCGCACCGCAGCCGATTGCTCATCGCAACCCGCTGCCGTTGGTGTGGTGCCACTACTGCAAATCACGCAGAGTCATCCGTCGCGTCTCAACCACAATCCGCAACCCTGGCCGAGTCTTCTACAAATGCCCGAATCTTGGGGTAATAATATGTTTAAGTGTTGTTCTGCTGCTTTCAGTTGCTGATTTTTTTAATAGTTTGGTTGATGATCTTCCAATTTGATTCGTGCAGAAAAGGGAAGATTCGTGTGATTTTATTTCTGGGAAGTTGCTGATGTGGGGAATGCAACTACGCTGATTATTTGGTTAGTGAGGAATCCCAATACCAGCAGGTTGGGGTGTTGGACAAGTAACCAAGGAATGGCGTAAGAGGAAGATGCAGCGAAGGTTAAAGATGCAGTTCCTCTAATCATGGCCAAGCAACATGCTGAACGGCCTTGACAAAGAATGAGGAGATGAAAGAGCTTGTGAAGATAATGGGCAAAATCGATGTGCTCAGAGGATGATTGCCTCTTTATTTGCAGTGTATGTAGCACTCGTGATGTATTCAGTGGCTACGACATGAGCACTTTGCTGAAACTAGTAATGAATGAAACTTGTGTAGCAGGCTGGGCGTAGTGTTGTGAACATCTAATGATTTCTATTAACGGAAATCAGGGGGTATCCCCTTTTGCTCATATAAATAAATAAATAGCAGTGGCCACTGTCGGGTCAGCTTTGTTCTCATTCAAGACGCCGAGCAAATTGCAGTCCAACAGCAAACTATGTCATCAAATTCAAGTTTCACAGCCAAATGAGTACAACTAAACAACAATGTCATCATGTTTTAGTTGTCATACAATCACCAAACACAAATCAACATACATAACAAGTGATGTTCTCACAGCAAAATACTAAACAACATGTTCATCAGGTTTCAGTTGTCATAGCAAACACAATTTCACATAGTAGATAAAAAACGTCTTCTGACAGGCAAATATGACAAAAGCAATGTAATCATCATCCGCAGCAGCAGCGTCAACATCTTCGCCATGTGTATCAGTCTGAATCGTAATTCTCCATGGTGTCATCTTCTTCTTCGTCCTCAACGTCCTCGAACGTTGGCTTCTTCTTGATCAACTCTTGTCTGCCCAGCACGACAGGCAATCTTTTCGCCGGTGTCATTGACGTGATGGTTCTCAAAGATATTAGGAACATCTGTGTTATCTTGTACATCAGGAGCAGTGTAAGCATCTTCTTGTTGTGCAACTTCATTAAACGAATTCCTCTGCTCAAACCTTTGCAATACTCTCCGATCATCGCTACGTGCAAATGTGTCTTCCAAGAGAAATATCGGTGTCGCTTGATTTGCCAAAATAAAAGGCTCGTTGGTCTGGTATGCCGCCTTGACTTTGATGGATTTGAAATAATCATCAGCTCTGGGTTTTGCGATCCTGGAAAACAGGTTATACCAACGACATCACAACAGAACCACACACCGATGATCCTCAAAATCGAGATATACTGCAACTGAACAATGTCTGTTATGTTAGCATACATTTCAGTTGTCTCTTTGTCATACGTATCCGTGCTCATGATGGCACTGTTTTGTGTCTTCCTGCCTTCGTCTCGTGCAAGGGTGTTGTAGCGCACATCTCAACAACGCAAGATTCATAATGTCTTACCAGAGTATCAGGACCCATTGCTAGTGAGTAAAGGGCATCATCAACTGCCTGCCCATCCTCCCGCATCTTCTTAACCTATGATTAGAAAATAGACAAGCTAATCATCTTATGTACTGAATATATT
The DNA here is from genome assembly GCA_021605145.1 of Aegilops bicornis. Classification (NCBI taxonomy): domain Eukaryota; kingdom Viridiplantae; phylum Streptophyta; class Magnoliopsida; order Poales; family Poaceae; genus Aegilops; species Aegilops bicornis. Next base: position 59,176,744 of record CM038670.1, read on the forward strand.
AAAAAAACTGGCAGTGCACTTCAAAAGCTTACATGGTTCTTGAACCATTTCGCAAATCCTACCATAACCAGTTTGTCAATGTTTCTTGGATTTTGCGGCAGTAACTCCTCTTTGTAGATGCTGCACAACATAGTGATCGCGTCAAACATCTAAATATATAAGAACGTGCTGTAAGTAGTAGATTACGATGTATAAGCTGCGATCGCACTTACTTGATATAAGGTAGTATCTCGGGACAGTTATTCAACACATACCAAACCATTTTGTCCAAATCTTTAGGTTTGTCCTCTTGTCGACTCTTCCTCAGAATCGAATGTAATAATCGAAAACATTGAGCCCGGATTGTCTTCACCCACCTCTTTGCTAAGCTGATCACCGTTTCAATGTATTTTGAGCAGAATGTCAACGCTTCTGTAGCAATGTAGGCCTCTGCAATGGAATCCTCGGGTCTAGCTCTGTTCCTAACATAGCCCTTGAAAGTGCCTAGCCGCCTTTCAATAGGGTACATCCAGCCATACTGTACTGGACCTCTAAGTAGTGCCTCATCAGGTAGATGAACAGCCAAATGCACCATCACATCAAAGAAGGCTGGAGGATATATCTTCTCAAGGTCGCATAGGATAGTTGGTGTCTTGTCTCTAAGACGCTCCAAAGCATCTATCCTGATATTTCTACTACAGAGTTCCCTGAAGAATTGTCCCAACTCTGCAAATCGCTCAGAGTAAGTCGTATGCCCAATCCTCTAAGGATAACAGGTAAAACCCTTTGAAGTAGGACGTGGCAGTCATGAGTTTTCAACCCTTGTACCTTGTTTCCATCTGCACTGACTCTCCTTTCAGGGTTGGAAGCCAATCCATGTGGGAATCTCACACGTGATGACCTCGCAGAATTCTTTTCTTTTACCTTGTCCAAGACGCATACACAGCTGGTGCCATATCCCGTGGTTTACCTTCATCTTGCACCTGCAAATCCTTTCTGATACCCAGGTGTGTCAAATCAATCCTAGATTTTAAGGTATCTTTCGTCTTGCGTTCAATGTTAAGAAGTGTGCCGATAATGCTGTCACATATATTTTTCTCGATGTGCATCACATCAAGATTATGCCGCAGATCCAAATCTTTCCAATACTCCAAGTCCCACAAAGTGGACCTACGGGTAAACAATAGTCTCTCTTCTGCCCTGCACGCTTCCTTTTCCCTCTACCATTACCAGGATGGTTTCCTGGTGTAATATGCCCGACCTTCTCTAATTCCACTTGCAACTCATCGGCGGTGAGCCTCTTTGGCGCATCACGGTTTTCATGCTTTGCATTGAACACATGTCTTCGGTATTTTCTAGGATGCGGCTTGTCCTTGGCAAGGAAATGGCGGTGTCCAATGTAACAGATCTTGCTAAGTATTGCGTATGACAGCGGATTCCTGTCATAGCAAACACATGCATTGTAACCATGTGTCGCTCATACGACATAGTGCCCAAAGCCGGATAATCATGGATGCACCAAATTACAACAGCACGCAGAAAGAAATCAGCTGGTGGGCTGCTATATAGGTCTCGAGTGAGAACACCCTTCCATAGCTGTTGAAGTTCCTCTACAAGAGGCTCCATGAACAAGTCAAAATCCTTTCCAGGACTTTTTGGACCTGGGATGAGCAAGGCCATCATATAGTTTGATTCTTTGGTGCAGACATTTGGAGGCATGTTGTAAGGGATAACAAGCACTGGACACATGCTATATGTGGCGCTCTGGTGGCCAAATGGGATAAATCCATCTGAAGCTAAGCCAAGTCTAATGTTTCTCGGGTCAAGACAAACTCTTTGTGTCTATCATTGAAGCTTTTCCACTCACTACCATGAGATGGATGGCTCATTACATTCGATCTCTGTACTCTGGTTCCTAGAATGCCACAAGACATCCTCTCTTGTTTCAGCATCATGAAACTACCTCTGCAATCTTGGTGTAATTGGAAAATGTCTCAGAACATTATGAGGAACCCTCTTCACAGCATCGCCATCTTTCCATCTTGATGATTTGCATTTCGGGCATTCACTTAAGTTGGCATAAACCTTCCGGAACAGAACAAAATTATTCTTACAAACATGGATCATATCATATCCAATTCCAACTGCACGAAGGAAATTCTTCATTTTACTGTAGGTGTGTGGCAGCTCAGACGCATCTGGGAAAGATTTGCGGAATGCAGCCAACATCACATTGAATGATTTTTTGGTCATCCGCTCAGATGTCTTCACCTGAAGAAAGGTGACCATAGCTTAGAATACTGACAACTTATTTCTTGGGGTGACAACAACGTTGCATTGTTCCAACACGCGGGCCCACCGTTTTTCTTCTGCAGGTGAAAGTTCACGGAATGCACGAGCATTTTGTAGCATTGTTTCAATGTTGGTCAAACTCACTGGCTCCGCCACCACCACCTCCTCCTCCTCTTCCACTCGAGCATCAGGCAGATCAAGATGGTGATCTGCTGCTTCCACGTAGTCAATAACATTGACGTTCACAGCTTCACCATGATGAACCCACCTAGTATATGTGACCGACATCCCATACAAGTGTAGATGATTTTGCACAGTTAACTGGGGTCTTGTAACTGAATTCATACAACTGCTACATGGGCAGAGCACATCTGATTTCGGACCACCGTACTCAGCTCGATAAAGTTCATGAAGTTTTCAACCCCTCGACATATGTAGCGGAGAATCTTGAGCAGAAGTTATCCAAGTCTTGTCCATCATTAGACATACAAATTAGTTCTTCTACTAGATATTACAGGAAAAACATATATGCTTTTTTATGAAGTCCAGAAAAAAAATACCTAGGTCGATGTCTAAAGCTATGACAAGATATTTGGACGAGCAGATCTAAGTAACGAAATATATGTAAAGCTAATTCAACAAATAGATTTGAGTGCTAAATTATGGTAGGCTGTTTCAACAGTCAATGAGGCCGAGCACACAGTCATCGAACTATCGAAGGCCATCGCAGCAACGAAGATCGACTATAAAACGGTGTAGAGCTATTTCACCTAACAGATTGGCTACTAGACCATGGCAATCTACGTCACAATAAATATATGGCAGGATATTTTGGCAACCAATCGGCCTTGTCATGCCATCTCAGCTAAGCAGATTGAGTGCAGAACAGGGCAAGGAAGCTTCTTAAGCAGAGCATATTGACAAAAACTACTTCGCAAACAAAGTGAGATTAACAGCGTCTATCAGCTAACATTCAGCACTACACCGACATGAACGGGGCCTCAGTCTAGAATGCGCGTACCGTAGGAGAAGCTGACCGTCGTGCGTCTCCACGCGAACGTCGCCAGTGGTGGCGGCGCTGACCGCCGTGCGCCTCCACAAGAAAGTAGCCAGAGGTGGCGGCGCGGCTAGAGGACGGCAGTCTACGAGAGCGTACTGTGGGAGCAAGAGGATCGCCGTGCGTCCCCTCGACGAGCCGTGGCGCTAACGTATCGGCGCGGCGGGGGGGGGGGGGGGCTTTGGCAGAGCGAATGGAGTGGAGGGGGACGGGGGGAAGGGGGGGTTGGGGAAAATTTTGGCCGAAGGGCGGTTGAATAAAAATTGGGGGGAATTTTTGTGTGTGTGGGGGGGGGGGGGGGGAGGATTTTCGCGCGGTGGGCGGGGGGAGTTTGGTGCATGGTCGGTTTCTCCAAGTGCAGTCCCACGTGTCAGTGAAGAGGCAAGCCAAAGCGCGTTCCGTTTGCGTGAGCCGTGTGCATGACCGAACATGTGTGGGTGCAATGCGACCGTGACAGGAGTGCTGTGAGTGTACCACCTTTTTTCCTTTTAAACTAGGTGCTTCGCCCCCTCAAAAAAAAATGTTGCTTCGCGCGATCCATCGATACTACTACTAGTAATCCGGTAATCCCGACTAAAACGGCGGCCGGGTCTTTTCCCGCGCGATATGCTGGGAGGTTGGCTTAGTTGGGTTTTTTAGATTTGTCTCGGTTCAATAAAAAGCAGAGTTGGTGATGATGGTGTGCCTGTCATCCTGCAATATAGGCCGTCCGACCTAGATCTAACGGATAGGAAGGAAACTATGACAATTTACCCGCACTCCTCTCCACATTTGCGGATAAGGCTTTCCCTCGTTCATCCTTTTTTCCCACAAGATCTTGATCTTCCGTGCAACGCACGGGCATCTTGCTAGTACTCCTACAATATGTATATTATTGTGAAAGTTCATATACACCGGCCGAGATTAATGCAAACACGGCAGATTTTCATTACATTTCGAACTTTTATAGGACAGAAAAATAAAACAAACCCGACCCTAAACCTATTCTACGGCGGCGACTGACGTCCATGTACGGGGGCGGGGTTCAAGACCCGTGAAGTGAAGGTGCGGTCTCCGGTGAGGAAGAGTAGAACACGGGATACGGACCGGCCAGTTGGCACACCATTCCCTACTGCCCTACTCATCCTCGGAGGAGTCCCCGACCTCGGCGGTGCCGGCAAGTAGGATGCGTGGCTGACGGTGCTCCCGTCGTCGGCTGCCAGCGTGGCCACCGCTTGTGCGATCGCGTCCGCGTCCGGCTACGTTGCTATTGCGTCGCGAGAGGCGACTTGAGCGAGGGCGGCGACCTCGAGCTTCATCCCCGAAGACAAGCTCTCCCGCAGGGCGCTCGCACTTGTGGTCATGGCAGATGTGGTGCCAGGTAGGAGGACGATGCGCTATGGTGTGCAGGTTAGTTGGGCGTTGCCGCTTTAAGTAGCGCATTCCGGTGAGGCCAAGCGTCCGGGTGCGTCATTAAGTCGCCGGAGTTGGTTCCTCGGCACCGAGCCTCTTAACGATGACATACGAGCAGGCGGCATGAATGCGGGCAGCTGGCGCCCGGTGAGAACGCACGCTGTGACGGCGCGAGGGACGAGGGCTTTGGTGTGCCAGGGTAGTCAGCTGCGGTCGTGGCAACGTTGGAGATGCCCTTTGCTCAAATACGATCCCCGCATGTCATTGAAAAAGCAAGACAACCCGGCATGGTCTCAGGTCCAGATGATGCAGTTGGCCGCGCTACAGCACTCCACGGACGTGTCGCGGCGCCCTGTGCATCCTCGACGAGCCGGGTGTTGGGGTGTGTTTGGATTGTGGCCAAAGTGCACCTTACCAAAATTTTGGTCATGACCCAAAGATTGGTCTTTGTTTGGATGGTTGCCATTTCTTTGGCATGCCAATGAACTCTAGCCAACTCTAGTTCATTTTTCTTGCCAATGTCGGCCAAATCATGGGCAACCAATACCTCAACCAAAATTTTGGCTACCCAATGCTTTGATGGGGCAACCTTGGGCACAAACCAAACATACCGTTGGTCGTGACACAGCACTAACGCCACCCTCGGCACACTGAAACCGACCGTGTCTATCGACGATATGAGCGTGTCGCTCACCGCTTGATCGCCCGTGTCCAGAGGCGGTGCTGGAGCTGCGCCCTGTTGTTGGCCCCAACGACCCACATGAACGGTTGTCGGTGGTGAGGAGGTCGTGGGCCAGCTCCTCCATTGGACTAGTGTCCGCTATGTCGGTTTCCCTGTTTTCCCGGCCATATTCGAGCGTCAGTGCTCCGAGTTGCGCATTAGGCCTTTCACTATGTAGGCCAAGCGAGACAACTTATTGTTTATTTGAGCCATTCAAGTGTAATCATGTGGCGTTTGCTTATTTCTCATTCCTCTCCAACCCTCTTCTCCATCGATCATGTCGCCTCCAAATGAGTCCATCCTCCCGCATGCCTCATTTGAACATTCCGCCGAGTATCATTCGCATGTACCCACCCTAGTCTTCTTTCAATAGATCTCAGGACCCCGAGATGAAATCAAGAGGGAACGAGTGGGGGCACGTGATACCCAAGGCGGATTCAAAATTTTGAACCGGTGATTATAGCATCCGCAAATCATATATAAAGGGTATTCAATGTTCGTTTCATTTTTGAACGTACAATATACTCCCTCCTATCCTTTCTACTTTACATACTATGATAGGAGTACAAGTTTTATGTGTAGTCAAAGTATCTCTACTATGATAAAAATGGTATCAACATTCAACAACGCCCAATCAATATTGTTAGATTCGTACGTACTCCTAGATTTGTACTCGAGATGGTTTCCAATTTGACTATTGACAAGATTAATAGTACTCCTTTCACATAGGTGATTGAGTCATCTTGGGCTATGCACCGTGACCAAGGAGGAGGGGAAAACGAGAGACATTAATGTTTATTTTCTAATTAATAGTATTGCATGTAATGAACTAACCACTGCATGTCATGTTTGATAGTCTCAGGTCATTAAAAGCATGCACACCCTCATCTCTTATTGGTTCATATGTCAAGAAACAAGAAACGAGGAAGAAGTTAATGCACCGCGCCTACTTGTTTTGGGATTATTTAGTTTTCGTAATATGACTTACACACCTAGATGGAGGGAGTACATGAGATGTATAATATGAAAATTATATCATTGGAAACTCCTTTCACATACGAAATTGACCATATGCTTTGTGTAAGTTGCATGTCATATATTATTACTCTAACATTTGGTCAAAGTTAGCCTCGAAAAACGCATTAGACCCTGTATGCTTTGTGTAAGTTGCATGTCATATATTATTACTCTAACATTTGTGTAAGTTGCATGTCATATATTATTACTCTAACATTTGGTCAAAGTAGTATAGTGGAAGTGGTCCTCTGACGTAGGTACCCCTGCCTTACCCTCCCTTTCGGTCACTTACTGGCGGACCCCATGCTTGCTAGGCCTCGCATGTCAGTTACTCAATGGGTTCGGCCACGTCAGGGGATCCTCATCCGTAGTATACTCACTCTGCTTTTATTTACTCCGCATAAAATGGAGGGAGTGGTGGTATAATAAATGACGCGAGCGGGGGCAATGCTACACTTACATAAATAATGTTACGTGTTTTACGTAAAGTGCAACGTGGATAATTAGTATTGGAGAAGGGGGAGGAAGGGGCCCCACCCACCTGGGACGTCGGTTTGCTCTCAACTGCGGTCCCACAAGCGAGCGAAAACGCAAGACGAAGCGCGTACCATTCGGTGAGCAACGTGGAGGGTCCAGCGTGCCGGGCTGCAACGCGAACGCGACAAGAGCGATGTACAGTCAAAACCGATTGACCGATCGTCTCCGGAACCACTATTCACACCAGAACCTTCGCTGCTCGGCCTACGCCAGCCACTGCCCTAAAACCACACCAAATCTCCAGCCCATTCCCCCACCTTTCGAGTTTCGATCCCCTAGCCCGCATCAAGCGTCCCCTAGTTCGCCGGAAAGCCATGGTGCGCCGCAAGATCACTTACTACAAGATGCTGACGCCGGAGCGCCGCGCAGAAATCACGGCGGCGATCGGCACCACAGACCTCCGTTCCCAAGCTCGCTTTGCGGCGGGCCAATCCCCGAGTTCTCTAGAGCCAAGCTACGAGGAGGAGGAAGCCGATCCAATGTTGACTGCAGAGGTCACGGCGCAGAAGGCCCCCATTGGGTATGAGATGATGGACGTCGACTTCGTGCCAGCGTCCGAGTCCCCCATGGTGTAGGCGGACCAGCGGTTCAACATGGCGATACTAAAGGAGGACCGGGAGGCAGAGGCTCAACTCGACGCGGAGCGAACGCATGCTGCTGCCATCGAGGCTCTCCTGCAGGCGGAACCAGATGTCGTGGATGTGAACCGGGCGGCGGAGGCTCAACTTGAGGCGGAGCACGCAGATGCCGCTGCCATCGAGGCCCTCCTGCAGGCGGAACCGGACGTCTTGGACATGAACCGGGTGGCAGAGGCTCGACTTGACGCAGAGCGCGCGGATGCCGCTCTCATCGACGCCCTCCTGCAGGTGAAACCGGAAGTTCTGGACTTGAACCGGGCGGCGGAGGCTCGACTCGACGCGGAGCGCGCGGATGCCGCTGCCATCGAGGCCCTCCTGCAGGCGGAACCGGACGTCCTCGACTTGAAACGGGTTGTGCTCTCGTCCGTGCAGAGCGCCCACATGCTCCGCTTGAACGAGTAGCTGGAGGCCGAGGACAACCACGGTGCAGAGACACACGTCGGCAGCGACGGCTGGTTCGCGTCGGCAGCCAAAGACGACGAGGCCGTCTCTTTCCGCGAGCAGTGATAGTTTTTCTTTATGTTGTTGTTTTTACGGATCTTTTGCTGTGTAGAAACATACTATTTGTTATGCAAGTCGCCTGACTTGGGTCAGTCTACCATTTTAGGCGGTTGGATGAATATCCTACGTCTCCTAACCCTTCTTTCCTTCTTCCTCACCTCTTCTTCTTCCCCAACAGACCACCGCACGGGCCGTACGGATACTCCCCAACATGCGGTTGGATAAACATACTCTATGAACGAAAATTATGTGTCAGCGATAGGATTGCTGAGTTTGGTTTGTTCACATGCGACATCACGTGTCAGTGAGGGTGCGTTCCCTTGGTTGGGTTTGCGGCGTGCAGGAGCGACTGTGTGAGGGTGCGGTGTTACCCGGCGTGCAGGAGCGACCGTGTGAGGGTGCGGTGGGACCACGACAGCCGTGCGCAAGTGTACCTACTTCTCATTTTGAAAACTTTAGGCAAGCTTGGCAAAAATGTGTGGCGAAGTTTGGCAATGCAAGGCCTAGACCCCAACAAGATAAGTACGTACGTACTAGGAGTACTAGTGTTAAAAAAGAAAGGCGGGGTTTTCCTTCGCATGATTTAATCGATACAAATCCTCGTTTCACGTGTCAATTAATGCGTATTTTTTTCTCGAAAGACCAAAGAGCTAACCATCTCACTCCTCATCGCTTGATTAATGCAGCGCCATGCAAACGAACCTTCTCACTTCCGCATGCATGCAGGGGATATTAATGTCCTTGGTTTCTAACCCCATCAATTTTTCCTCGATTAGTGTTAGTGGCCCTTTGCAAATTGTAATTTTGATATACTGGCCTTGTGTACAAAAAAAATGGAGGTAGTAACTATATTTGAATTCCTTGCCCATTGCAGTGACGTCGACTTTTTTTTGTGGTTTGGCGAAGTGCGCTCGACGAAGAACGCCATTGAGGGAGACCACGTCGTTCGCAAGTGCCGCCTGCAAGCCGAGACAACCGCCTTATTTGCATCCAGGAAGTCCTTTACTAGTACTACTACTAGGAGTACTAGTGCAGTGAGATGGCTTCTCGAAGAAGACGATGGAGAAGCGGAGTTAGCGAAGAGTGAAATGATAGTTGCTTCGTCCATGCTTTGTGATTTGACGCCTCACTACTTTGTGATTTGTGATAGAAGGGACAGGGGAGTTGACTCTGTGCTCTATACTATACAACATGCGTCCAAGCATGGGAGAAAGAGGAGAGACATTGCATTTTTTCTATTCCTTCAATCAATCTATCAGGGAGCTTCGGTTCCATCTTTTTGGCTTTGGCAACACCGTCCACAATGGTTCCCACGATGCCAAAAGTGATTTTCACATTTGGCTACACATTGTGGATGCCCTTAACCGTACCACTTGGTTTTGCTCCTGTGTGCTATCTATACAAATCTCAATTATATTGATCTAAAAAATTATAGAATCAAAGATTAGTAAAAAGGAGGTGATTTTGCCGCGCGGATAGCGAGGGAGGTTTCTTATTTTCAGAGGATGTTGTCCTGGCGGTTTGCTAACATGCGGTCCCACATGTCAGTGCTTTACCAAGCTGATCCGCGTCCCACATGAGGCAGAACAACGGCAGAAGCAACACGTGGTTAAGTTGAAGAAGATGAGGGAGAAGCGGATTCAGCAACGAGTGAAATGATGGTTGCTACGTCCTCCAACTTCTTTTTTAGCATTATTACTTCGTCCCTCCAACTTAACTGCGGAAAGGTGCAACTTTGTGATTTGACGCCTCATTGCTCATTACTACGCCAGCGCAATGGTAGGGTGCTTCACCCGGCTGCTCTGCATCGTATTCCTGATGGCACGTGGACCCGGTAGCTTGATGTCCCACATGTCGTGACGGGACTAGAAGATTTATGAAAGCGAGCGCTCCACTCTTACAACGGAGGAGTAGACGACACGACGGCCCAGTGAACTGTCACTTGTACTGTATAGTACTATAGTTTTGCTGTTTCGCACGATCCATCGATACAAAACTGATTAAACAGGAAAGGGCGGGATTTTTCCCGTGCGATAGATGATACTGGCCATACATTTCAAAGGCAATTTTAATGTATGCAAACTGAATAATTATAAGTAACAATGTGATATCTAGTAAAACTAAAAACACATATGATTTATTGTGTTAGAGTGTAGTAGTAGTGTTGTATTGCATAGTTGCTAGATGTAAGATGCGAGAACGTGTAGAGATGTAGTTTTGGAGGGCCTACAGAGAGAAAAGTGTAATACAGTCACCGAACTTCAGAATAAGCTGATTACGGTCACTATATACATTTTGCGGGGATTATCCGGTCACTTGCTCACAGTTCAGCATCAGATTGCACTCTGTTGACCGGCCAAATAGTCTGCATGGCGCCATGTTGATTGGTTAAATTGACCACGTTTCTTGTGGGTCCCATGTGTCAGTTCGCATAGGGAAAAGGTCAGATAAACACAAATTTACGCAGGCGCGACAAGGCTCCAACCCGTGCGCGGGAATCACCTGGTTGTGTATGTGTCTATCAGGGCCTGATGTGTGCGCATGCACGTGTAGGTTGAGCACTTGAGCGTGAGAGTGTGTGTTGGTTGTGTGATGTACTGGTGTGTGCATGCATGCATGCGTGTGTGCGTGCGAGTGTTGCGTTCGTGCGTGGCTGCGTGTGTACGTATGAGTGTTGCGTGCGTATGTGGGTGCATGTGTTTGTGTGAGTGTTGCGTAGATGGAGTTCATGTGCATGCGTGCGTGTGTGTATAATCACCATACCAGCTCCTGTGTGTTAAAACAGACGACTCAACATACCAATACAAGGCCACCTTGTCCGCTGTGCCCGCGGTCATGACTTCGAACCACCGTCAAAATATTTTTTTGTCGTTTGTTTTCATTCTTACAAGCAAGATGCCCGTGCGTTGCACGTAACATCAAGATGCATTTGAATGACTTGTTTATCTTGTGAGAGAAAAGGATGAACGATGGAAGGCCTTATTTGCAAATGTGGAGAGGTGTGTGGGTACCTTTTCGCAAAATTGTCATAGTTTATTTCCTATCCGTCAGATATAAATCGGACGACCTATATTGCAGGATGGCAGGCACACCATCATCACCAACTCTGTTTTTTATAAGAGTGTATTTTATGTATTTTATAATAGTGTAGATATAGAGTAGATACAAGTCGACAGGTGGGCACGATGTTAGGGAGATAATGCGATGCAACACTAGAGGTGCCACGTGGAGCATTTAACTGGTCAACTAGTCATGTCATGTGCAAATACATAGTTGTACGGTGAGCCCGTGACTGTATAATAACCACTAAACGTAAACGGTGACTGAGGGAGTCCCGGATTAGGGGGTGTCCGGATAGCCGAACTATCACCGTTGGCCGGACTCCTAGACTATGAAGATACAAGATTGAAGACTTCGTCCCGTGTCCGGATGGGACTTTCCTTGGCGTGGAAGGCAAGCTTGGCGATACGGATATGTAGATCTCCTACCATTGTAACCGACTCGGTGTAACCCTAACCTATCCGGTGTCTATATAAACTAGAGGGTTTTAGTCCGTAGGACACAACAACAATCATACCATAGGCTAGCTTCTAGGGTTTAGCCTCCTTGATCTCGTGGTAGATCTACTCTTGTACTACCCATATCATCAATATTAATCAAGCAGGAGTAGGGTATTACCTCCATCGAGAGGGCCCGAACCTGGGTAAAAACATCGTGTCCCTTGTCTCCTGTTACCATCCGCCTAGACGCACAGTTCGGAACCCCCTACCCGAGATCCGCCGGTTTTGACACCGACATTGGTACTTTCATTGAGAGTTCCTCTGTGCCGTCACCATCAGGTAGGATGCCTCATCTCGTCTTTAAAGACGATACCATCGCCAAAGAAGCCTTGGCCACTGGTCAGACTCTTCGGCTAGGCGGTTTTCTCATGACCGCTAGTTCGGCCGCCGCGCCGACGGTGACCTCTCGAGTCATCGAAACCAATCTCCATGTCAGTTCGGAACTTGCCGAACAGTTAGATCCGATCGAGCTCTCCTCCATAAACGAGCTCTTGGATCGCATCGCCGCCCTGGGAGTCGCTACAGACTACGACCGGATCGGGCCTAAAACCGATCTGAGAGAGATCAACTCTCCCCAGGCTACCCATCATGTTGCCGTGATAGAGGAGCAATGCGGCGATTCTTCTTCTATCTTAAGGACTAGCTACGTCCGGATTCCCGATCCCTCCACGCCGGATTCCTGCAGAGGGACGGATGTCGATCAAGCCCTGAACTTAAAGTCAGGCAGCGGGTCGGACTCATTGGATAACACTCAAAAATCCAAACTTCCAAGTTCGGAAACTCCTCGCCCCCTGAGTCCTAAATTGTACGGGGTTCCGGATCTAGTTCCACCCGCCCACCCAAACATTAGCGATCTCTCTCGAATTCGGCAAGAGCCCGCTGAAACAGTACATCATTACTGGGCCAGATTCCTCCTGGTTTTGAACAGGATAAAGGACTGCCGAGAGGAGGACGCAATCCCAATTTTCCGCAATAATTGCACGGACAAGGGAATCCTAAACGCCATAAGTCGTCGCGAAATTACACGCTTTGCTGACTTGGTGACCATAGTACAAAAAATCTTGTGCGATGGAGAGCGCTGGAAAACCGAAAGTAAATTTTTGGATAATCCGGCCCCGAATACACCCCTAGTCCGAAACAAAAGGGTGCATCATTATCAAGCACCTGGGTCAAATAGCAAAAAACCAAAACCCCCTAAAGGGTACGGAACCATACTGGAGGGTTGGCTAAGCGGACCTCGCAAAATTTATAGCACCAGGGCGCCACTCCAACTCATAGCCTTCGAGCATGTTGGATACTACGGCAGGTGGCCAAAATTGGCGAAGAGCTTCTAGCTTCATAATCCCAGCCCAGCAACACTAGTACGGTGTTAACAGTCTTCGAGACTTTCGCATCAAATAACATGCGAAAACGAACACTCCGCAACCTTGCTGAAGTCTACCAAGTAGCAACAATAAATCCATGGAGTGACACGGCTATTACCTTTAATGCCAGTGACGTACCTAAATTCCTAACAGCCCGAGCACCAGCCGCATTGGTTCTTAGTCTGATAGTGGACGGCTTTCACCTTACTAAGGTACTCATGGATGGCGGCAGCGGACTAAACCTCATCTATGAGGAAACCCTCCAAAAAATGGAAATAGACTGGAACCGCATTGAGCGAAGCAGCACAACCTTCAGAGGAATAATCCCTAGCTGGGAAGCGTGCTGCATAGGAAAAATCACACTGGACGTAGTGTTCGGCTCGCCGGACAATTAAAGGTCCGAGGAGGTCACATTTCAAGTGGCCCCGTTCAACAGCGGATATCATGCTTTATTAGGACGAGAGGCATTCACAATTTTTCAAGCTATACCCCATTACGGGTACATGAAGCTTAAAATGCCCGTACCTAACGGAATCATCACTCTTGCTAGTGATCCGAACATAGCACTCCGCGCGGAAAACAAGACAACCGCACTAGCCCCCGAGGCACTATCCGAAGCCCTAGCGGCCGAGGAACTCACCGCGATGCGCTCCACGGTGAACATGGACGATGTGATACTTGATAAAAGATCCAAGTCCACTTCTTTTAAACCAGCGGACGAAATAGTCAAATTCCAAGTCCACCCAATGGACCCTGCAAAGACGGCCTCCATTGGGGCACAATTAAACCCTGATGTAGACGCCGCACTACGAGAATTTCTACAAAAAAACTGGGACATCTTTGCCTGGCACCCTTCAGATATGCCAGGAATCCCACGTCGGCTGGCCGAGCACAACCTAAATATCCTCAAAGGATTCAAGCCAGTCAAACAGGCTCTTGGCTTTTCCGAACCCAAGAGACATGCCATGGGAGAGGAGCTAGCCAAACTTTTGGAAGCCGGATTCATTAGAGATATAAAACATACGGACTGGCTAGCAAACCTGGTGATGGTACCAAAGAAGGATAAATCCTGGCGCCTATGTGTTGATTTTAAAGACCTTAATAAGGCTTGCCCAAAGGATCCCTTCCTCCCCGAATTGATCAAATTATCGACGCTTCTGGCAGGACACGACTCATTGTGCTTCCTCGACGCGCGTACTCGGCTACCACCAAATCAAGATGGCGGAGCCAGACCAAGCTGCAACAACATTCATCACCCCATACGGCCCTTTATGCTTCAATACAATGCCCTTTGGGCTCAAAAACGCCGGCGCAACATATCAGCGCATGATTCAGACATGTCTGGCAAACCAGATCGGCAAAACAGTGGAAGCATATGTAGATGACGTGGTCGTCAAAACCAAGCACGTCGAAACTCTAGTAGATGACCTGAGGCTCACATTCAAAAATCTTCAAAAATATGACATCAAGCTCAATCCGGAAAAATGCGTCTTCGGCATTCCAGCCGGAAAGCTCCTGGGCTTCATTGTGTCCGGTAGAGGAATTGAAGCAAACCCAGCCAAGATCCGAGCTCTGTCACAATTGGATATTCCAAAAGACCTCAAACAAATACAAAACTTGACGGGATGCGTAGCGGCTCTAAGCCGCTTTATCTCCCGTTTGGGAGAAAAGGCATTACCCCTTTACCGCCTCCTCCGGCGCACCGAACACTTCGAGTGGACGGATGCCGCCACGGCCGGACTCGAAGAGATAAAAGCCATATTGGCAACAAATTCGGTCCTGGCCGCACCCAATGTGGGCGAACCAATGCTATTATATATTGCCGCAACACATCAAGTTGTCAGCGCGGTGCTCGTTGTCGAACGAGAAACGGACGGACACCGGTTCCCTCTTCAAAAACTGGTTTACTATGTGTCCACTGTCCTAACTCCATGCAAATCCCGGTACCCACACTATCAAAAGATAGCATACGCGGTGTTCATGGCATCCCGGAAGCTACGACACTACTTTCAAGAGTGTTCGATAACGGTAGCCTCCGAAGTACCTCGTAATGACATTATAAACAACCGCGACGCGACGGGCCGGATTGCTAAATGGGCCATAGAGCTCCTTCCATTCGAAATAATGTACAAGCCACGACGAGCTATCAAGTCGCAGGTTTTAGCCGACTTCATGGCCGAATGGACAGAAGCCGAACTCCCTAAAGAGTACGGCGCATACTCCAATTGGATCATGCATTTTGACGGCTCCAAAATGTTGGCGGGCCTGGGGGCTGGCGTCGTCCTGACGTCCCCAACCGGGGACACAGTCCAATACGTCCTTCAGATAATGTATACGGACTCCAACAACGCAGCCGAATATGAGGCCCTTCTGCACGGCCTCCGGATGGCAGCCTCCATGGGTATTCAACGCCTAGAGGTGCGCGGGGATTCGAACCTTGCAATATCTAAAATAAACGGAGACTTTGATGCCAAAGATCCGAAAATGGCAACATACCGCAATGCGGTCCTAAAAATGTCAGCACGGTTCGAAGGGCTCGAATTTCATCATATAGCCCGGGATAACAACCAGGCGGCGGATATATTGGCACGCATCGGTGCAAACGCGATGCCATACCACCCAATATCTTTTTGGAACGGCTGTTCAAGCCATCCGTACTATGGGAAGGGGAGTCCGGCAATAACAATCCGGACCCAACCGCACTGCCTAACGCCGAATACTCTGACACAATCGGAGGCTCTGCCCCCGAGATAACACCCTCCGCTCACGAAATAATGGCGGTTATCGCCCCGTAGACGGAACCATTCCTAGCCTACCTAACTACGCAGGAACTCCCCGAAGACCAAAATGAGGCTCGTTGCATAGTACGGCGATCAAAAGCCTATAAAGTCCACGAGGGAGAGCTTTATAAGAAAAGCACTACTAGAGTCCTTCAAAGGTGCATCTCCGAAGAGGAAGGGCGCAACCTCCTGGCTGAAATTCATGCCGGACTGGGTGGGCACCATGCCGCAGCCCGGGCACTTGTAGGCAAGGCCTTCCGTACAGGATTTTATTGGCCGACGGCTCGGGCAGATGCGCAGGATTTAGTCCAAAGATGCGTCGGTTGCCAGCTTTTTGCTAACCAAAGCCACATGCCACCCATCTGCTCAAAACTATACCCATCACCTGGCCGTTCGCGGTCTGGGGGCTTGACATGGTTGGACCCCTTAAGGGAGGAACCCACAAGCAAAAATACCTATTGGTCATGGAGGATAAATTCACCAAATGGATAGAGGCCAAATCTGTTAAAACAGCCGAATCCGGACCGGTGATAGACTTCATATCAGGGGTAGTGCACCGCTACGGTGTCCCCCACAGTATTATCACTGATAACGGCACCAACTTCATGGTCGATGAGGTCAAATTATGGTGCAAAAACATGGGCATCAAGCTCGATTACGCCTCAGTCTATCACCCTCAAACAAACGGCCAAGTCAACGAGCAAATGGTCTAATCATGAGCGGCATTAAACCCAGACTAGTGCGGTCCCTCAAGGAATCTAACACGCACTGGGTTGAGGAGCTCGACTCCGTACTCTGGGGGCTGCGGACCACGCCGAATCGTACTACGGATTCACCCCATTTTTATGGTGTACGGCGCAGAGGCAGTCTTGCCCTGCGACATAATACATGACTCACCTCGCGTGCGCATGTATGAAGAAAGAGAAGCCGAGCTCGATCGGCAGGACAGTTGGGCGCATTGGAGGAGGAGCGGCGTGGCCAAAGCTTCGCTCCGCTTTCTATCAACAGCAGGCTCGAAGATATCAAAGCAGGAAATGCAGGGCCAAAGCTTATAACGTTGGCGAACTAGTTCTCGCTGCCGGACAAGAAAAGGACAAACTCAAGCCCAAATGGGAAGGTCCCTTCATCATCGACCAGGTCGACCGGCGGAGCACACCGTCTGCAAGCGCGACGGATAACCGACTCGAGCCGAACCCATGGAACACAGCCCGTCTACGAAGATTCTACGCCTAAGTGCTGGACTCCAAGTTCGTCTCCTTCCTCCGTCCACATTTTTTATTTTTACTGTCTTTTATTTCTCTCCTTCCTCCTCCTTCCTTTTTACAGCCTCTTGAGGCTCGTTTTGCGCTTTGTCCGCACATATTTGACGCGCTGTCCGCGCTCATTATACCTGGGGGCTTCTTTTACAGAAGCTTATCTATACGGGCTTTATGCCCAACACATGCGTTAAACTTCCGCATGTACCTTTTATTCACCATTATATGCATCGATATGACTTAAGTTTTGGCCAAGCTGGGTTGCCTGGCTCCTGTGCTTACCCCTATGTTCCCGATTGTTCGGCTAGGTGGTAAAGGGAGCACCTCTGCGATTGTTACTGCTGGGTCAGCCGGATGTGTACCTCAGACTGGGTGAAGCCGAAGCTAAGCGTTCTTAAGGGAATATTCGGTCGGTGAACTAAAAGATGATTTTAATTATTTACCCATCTGCCCCCTGATGATTTTCTGCTTTCATAGCAGCTTTGACATGCACTTTAGGGCATGCATCCCAGCGAAAGGAACCCTTAACGGAACTATTCTCCCTGGAAGATGTTTCTTACTACCCATGTAATATAACATAACTAGTTGGGCACTTGTCTGATACAGACACACTCCTGACTGTTGGGTCCTGAGGTCGAAGCGAAAAGGTCCGCTATGACAAACGATCTACAATCCGGCTAGAAGACATTCTTCATGTCATATTTATTTACAAAGTCAACTTGACTCATTGTATTCCTCCTCAATGCCATCTAACAGGCTATCTAATTTACAATCTTGCGGAGAATACTTGGCGGCCAATTCTACTTGGCCGTACACTAAGCTTACAGGGATCTCTATCCCATCAGGCCCCACAGGTCCGACCTCGGCCATGTGGTTTGGGTCAGCCTTCGTGTACCACGTCTTTACCATGGCCCAGGCCTCCCTGGCGCCTTGACGGCAGGCCGATATCTTCCATAGCCGGAAGCGCCGCCGTGCTCCTTGAAGCCTCTCTGCCAGCTCCCCAATGCCTTGAGGCGAGGAGATAGATGGCCACAAGGCCTGGCCAATGCCTTTCATCACCTGCCGGACTCGTTCGTGCAGCTGACGCAGTTCGGGAAAAAGATCACCCGAAGAACCGGGCATCTCCTCCTCAGGACGACCTGTGAGCAAACCTACATACATGTTTATTTTAGTCGCCTTCCTCGCCGAACTCTTTCAAAGTTCGTTCAAGCACTTACTGAAAATGCCGCTGACGGCAGCCGATTCTCCTTACTGGTCAGACAACTGGGCACGAACATCCTTTAGTTCCTCGCCCAGCTTGGTGTTGGCGTCTTGGAGGCTATTTTTCTCCTGCTGCACCCTCGTAAGCACGCTCTCGCCGGCCTTTAGCTGGCGCAAGAGCTGCTGCTTGTCCGGATCTAGTCCGGCGCCATCTGCAATATTTTTGTCAGATTTACACACACGCTGCACTTCATTAAGTATTTATCTTCTGAAGAGTATATTACCAGAGGGGGTCTCTATGGCTCCTCCCGTAGCGGCCAGTGCGGCCTCAAGTTGGGCCTTGCACTCTTCAAGCTCCTGGGACAGTTGGGTATTCTTTTCTGTAAGATCCTGCATAACAAATGATCCTTAAATCAGTTATTCGAACTATTTTAAGTCTCGGGGGCTACTGGCATACATAACTGTCAAATTTCCTTACCCGTATGTCTTTTACATACTACTCCGTGGCTCTGGCTAGACCATCTTGAGCTGCACGGAGGTGCGCATCTCCCGAATCGAAGGCATTCAAGGCCTCTTGGGAGAAACACGCGTCACGAAGAACTGTCCGGCGGCGCCTGTGATTCAAGGCGCTCTCCTCCTCCTCGGAGTTGGTGGCGGACAACCTGTCGGCATCCTCTGCCGGAGGAGCATCCGGCCTTGCGTCTCGTGCTCGCCTCAGCCTCCGGACCCGGCTTTGAAGCCTGGCCGGTGAAGGTTCGATTGGCAACCTCTCCGGACTCAGTCCGGCGAGCGCTCTTTTTCCTGAAAAGAGCACCAGCGTTAGTACGCATTCCAGGAATCAATCCTGGGAGTACGGTGACACGCCATACCGTTGCGGCGGAGTTTCGATCCGGACCGCACTTCTTTTTAGCCTGCGGGGCCGCACTGCCCTTTGTTGGCCAGCCACCGCGGGCTCGGCCTCTTGCCTCGAAGGTACCCCCTGCGAAACACCATTGGTGTACGGTGATCAAAAAAATATGCATGGGTCGGTCATTATCAGGATTTTGGGACCTTGGTCTCAGTTACCTGTGAGGCTGTAAGTATTCCGGGGTAATCGGCCGTAATGGCAACCAAAGCATTGTCGATGCTAAGTTGGTAGAACACCCCGTCGATCAACTCCACCTTTATATCCGGATCCTCTTCGGAGGTCGGATCGAGGGACCGTTCCGGATCCTCGGGTTGTGGGGGCGGGCTGTGTATCTTCTCCACAGTTCGGCACAGTTCCTGCGCAAAAACCATGAAATGAGATATTTAACCACGGGAACATGGGTCCGACAGGTCACAAAGATGTTTGCTTACCCAGCTTCGAGGATTACTCGAAGAAAACTCCTTCAGTGGATTGACGCGGAGGAAATCCTCCTCCTCCCCCTTGTACATAGCAGACAAGATCTTCACCAGTTCGCTAACCGATCCCGGCCCTTTGCGGCCATGGCAGGTGGCGTCGTCCTCCCCGTTGAAGTCTCACATGGGGTGGCCCCTATATTGGAGTGGCTGCACCCACCTCATAATGCAGAATGCCATGACTCCAATCATGGTTAATCCGGCATGAGCCAGTAACCTTATTCGGCTCATCAAATAGAGGACGTCCTTGTCATCTTCCCTCCGGGGGCTTCGAGGGCGCCAGCTTAGGCGCTTCTTCAGAGGAGCATTGCTGAACTCCGGAAGGCCGATCCGAACAGGATCCGGCAGCGGGACGTCCTCCATATAAAACCATTCCGAGGGCCAGTCTTCGGACGCCTTCTTTGGGGTTCCGGATAGGTATCCGGTCCCGGCAATGTGCCATAGCTCGGCTCCGCCCACTTGATATATTGACCCCTCATGAGAACGGGGTACTAGGCAGAATAATCTCTTCCACAGCCCGAAATGAGCCTCGACGCCCAAGAACAGCTCACAGAGGGCCACGAAGCCCGCAATGTGCAAAATGGAGGCATGCGTAAGGTGGTGCAACTAGAGGCCGTAGAACTCCAAGATCCCCCGGAGAAACGGATGGATTGGAAATCCGAGTCCTCTTACTAGATAAGAGATGAAGCACACCCGCTCTCCTTTAGAGGGACCGGGGACACTCTCCGCTTGCTTTCCGCCCTTGTAGGTGGCGAGTCCGGCTCGAACCGGAACCATGAAGGCCGGGGGAAGAAATCCCTTGGTTTGGAGTATAACTAGCTCGCTATGCGAGACTGAGCATCTCTCCCAATTTCCAGGCCGAGGGCTGGGAGCGCGAGAGGAGGAGCCGCGTCGACTGTCCATGATGGAATGGGCTTTGGTCAGGGGCGCTCCGATGAAAGCTCGCAAAGGAGGGATGATGTGACTCAGATCTAGATCCTCGCCCCTTTTATAGGCAGCTCATTTGCGCAGCTAAGGGGGTAATTGTAAAAATACCCCGGCCTTTCGCATTCATTCAAACACGTGGAAGATGCCATTATTGGGCGCAGAAGCCAAGGAGCGCCGCATTTATCAGAAGCCGGACACTGTTCGACAGGTATATGGAATTTGGAGAAGAACCCGCCTCGCAATGCCGAAGACAATCAACGCGCCGGACTCGTCGTCATTGAAGCCTGGTTCGGGGCTCTTGAGGAGTCCCGGATTAGGGGTGTCTGGATAGCGAACTATCACCGTTGGCGGACTCCTAGACTATGAAGATACAAGATTGAAGACTTCGTCCGTGTCCGGATGGGACTTTCCTTGGCATGGAAGGCAAGCTTGGCGATCTGGATATGTAGATCTCCTACCATTGTAACCGACTCTGTGTAACCCTAACCTATCCGGTGTCTATATAAACCGGAGGGTTTTAGTCCGTAGGACACAACAAAAATCATACCATAGGCTAGCTTCTAGGGTTTAGCCTCCTTGATCTCGTGGTAGATCTACTCTTGTACTACCCATATCATCAATATTAATCAAGCAGGAGTAGGTATTACCTCCATCGAGAGGGCCCGAACCTGGGTAAAAACATCGTGTCCCTTGTCTCCTGTTACCATCCGCCTAGACGCACAGTTCGGAACCCCCTACCCGAGATCCGCCGGTTTTGACACCGACAGTGACCGTAATGAGTGGATTATGAAGTCCAATGTATGTATCGTGCTTTCGCTTCAAATACAATGATCGTCATTGCATATATCGCGAGAGAAAGATGGAACACGCATGAATCTTCTGGGGCTTACTTTTAAAGGACACGGAGATAGTTTTGTGTGCATACGTGAAAGGGGCGTCTGAGGGGGTATGCGATGGAGAGAGATGCTCTTCGTTTCTCTTTATTATGACTAACTTTGTATATAGTACAAAAATATACAAATTCACAGTGCGGAATAAATATCATTGTGGGCACCATGCAATGCAAATTAGCGTTCGTACTCCTCCATATAACTTTGTAATGTTGTATATATGTAGAAACTCTAAAATAATTTTTTGGCCACACTTTATTCAAAAGGAATGTTGTATGCGAAATAGACATGAAGAGAGGGCTTTTTAGATCAATGGGGTACGTGATGTAACATGTGTGAATGTGTAGTTGATGCATTTGGCGGGGCCTAGAGAGGTATGTGTGTGTATTACGTATTCGAGAGGCATGGATAGAGGGGCCGACGGGGGAGGGGGGCGTGGGAGAAATAGCACGAGAAATGAGAGTGGTCTAGAGAGAGAGAGACGAATATGACGTCATGACAAGAGATTCCATTCCCTTGAGTGTGTATATGCAAGGGGGGAGGGAACAGAGGCACCAGGAGAAATTTTGTGTGTGGTGTTTGTGTTGGTATGTGTGGGTGTGAGAAGATAATGGGATGTGGGGGCAGAGGGTGTGTCACCGCGTGAGGTCTGGTGGGTCGAGGTGAGGCCCTTCGTTCAGTTCCGTCCTGCGCCATATTGGTCGGCCCATGACTCATTTAGGAAGACACATGGATGACTAGTCGTACAAGACAAAGATAGCAGAATTGTGAAGGACTCTGTTTCCACTGACAAAGCCGGCTAGGATTTGTAACCCTAGGTTCTTGGACTAAGGTAACCCCTTTATCTCTGATATTGCTATTCATCCAACCTAACTTTAAGGGGCATCCTACAAAATGCTCTGCTAGAATCATCTCGTCGATTAGGAAGAGAGGTGTGAGATAATGCGTGAGAGACAGGCGTAAAGATAATGTGCGTACATGAGACACGTAGGCAGGTCCATGTATAAAGAAAGGGTCGTTGAGGATTGTGCGTGTGTATGTTTGCGAGAGGAAGAGTCCTTGTGATAAAGGTTAGTGAAAACAGTTGTAAATGGTTACGAGAGGGAGGGAGGGTTATATCTAGAGCATGTGTGCGAGAAAGACACCTCGGGAGAGAGTGTGTGAGCATGTGTGAGAGACCACCGATCGAGAGTGAAACTACACATAAAAGACTGCTCTACACATTGATTAAAGATATAAATTGTATCCAAATATTAGGATGGGATCATGATATTTGCAATTCGCGTTAGGAGCGGTCATTGATCCATCAGACATCTAGATTCTATCGAATTTGAGCATGTCTATGTTATTATTCGACACAATTGATCCACATAGTTAGTATTTTGAACTCCAGACAATGCATCGTTTTAGCAATCGAATATAAACGTGAGTATAGTTCATGTTGTGCGTGTAAAGCACATTATACATACAAAAGTTACACAATGGACATTTATAAATAGCTACCTATGAACTAGCATACATTTGAATTCAACCTAAGGTGGTTTAAAAAATCGAATTCAACATGAAGTCCATTAAATTATTTGAATTTGATATCATGGCATTTGTAAACCATACCTAAACTACGGGGGTACCAATCTTTGCTCTGATTTTGTACATAACAGCATATGTACTCGTGTACAGAATAGATTCAAATTTAGCTCCTCCATTCCAAAATAATCGTAGTTATAGGATTTTCAAGTGTCAAAATTTCAGAAGGAAGCGGATAATTTAATGAGGTTTTCAAACATACAAGGTCAAATATAACGTTGTCTATTTAGATCAATCCTCATAGTTCAAGAGTACTCTAAATGTGAATGCCTGTGTTTCAAAATTTCGAACGAAGCGCCAAAAGAGCCTCTACTACTTGAAACCGCGTGAGACCAATGTTTGGTAGTACAAGGAAATTACTTTTCTAATAACTCCGACCTATGAAACCTACGGCCCGACGTCCAAAAGGTCTAAACCGGGGTAGGTTTGTAGCTTCATCTAGGCATACGCAACCGCCTCCGAAAAACATTCATACACAATGGCCGCCTAAGCACACATGCGCGTCCGAAATCACTCCGCCCACTATTCGGGACACACAGGATTACCATCCTACCCCCGACCCATGATGAGTCCGAAATTTAAGAGGGGGGCAAAGTTTGTACTTTTCCGAAATTTCAAACAAGCGCGTCCCATCTTCTGTTCAAAAAACCCAAAAGCAAGCGCGTCCCAGACCGAACCATGGTTTCCCCCCCCCACCCGTCCGATTCCCCATTCGTACTCCGTGGGCGCCAAAACTACCTCTCCACCAGCCGCGAAACCCCGGCGTCCTCCGTCCGCCACCCCATCCCACCCATCAACCGCCGCCCTCCTCCATCACGCGGGAGCCGATACCCCGACATCATCGTCCACCGCAATCTCAACCGCAATGCCCTCCACGGCTAGTAGTTGAAGACGAGGCCGAGCCGTCCGTACCCGAGCCAGTTCAACCACACCGTCCTGCGCCTCACCGCTGCCGCTCCAACATCACCACCCACCACCGCACCGGAGCTGTTCCTGCTACACCGTCCTTCGCCCCTCGGATCTGCTTCCCCTCCGCCGACATACGGCCACGGCAACACAGTCAACAATTTGGCCATGGGTTCGTCCAAGCCTGCACCCTCCAGAACATCGGTTTCCCTGGTAAAAAGAAGAAGATCGCCGCGACATGTGGAGGTGACCACACGGCAACGAAGAAGGTACTCCTCTTCCCTTATTCGTGCAAATCTTACGTCTCTGCTTGCACGGTATTCATCCCACGAAGACGATAGTTGACCGCTTCTTCTTGATACTAGATGTTCCTAGTAACTTCATGATGCACAAGGTTTCTCCTCATATACTATTTCACCTTAGCTAGAGGTCCGTCGCCCCTGAATTTCAATTTCTGGCAGTTGATTCCCAATTAGCGGAAGCATTCCCGGTGTAACAGGCGCTAATACGACTATTACGCCCGGGAAGCGGTGCTGTAGTGTTTATCTTAGGGCGTCTGCGGCCTGAAACTCTTGGCACCCGATCTGGAGGTCGGCCGGGATTAAAGGGATGGCTTAGGCGCTGCCAAGCTGGCGGTGGTGTGAGGTCGATGGGAGGCGGGCGGCGGAGGCAGGTCTGGGCCGGTGGTCGTGGCGGTTTGAGAAAGATCGTCAGCAGTGGATGGCGGGAGGTAGACGAAGGCCATCTGCCCGTTCCTTATAGATCGGACGGTTCATTAAAAAAATTGACTGACCTATTTATTTTCAGTCGACTGTTATCTTAAATATGACCACATGTGGTGGTGTGCTGGAGGAGTACCTGCATTTCTTGTGCTCATATATTACAAAATCATACGGAGTAGAATCTAATTTTGTTTGCCATGCAATGTTGTAGAGCTATCATATGTCTCCTGTCATTTATTTTGCAGCCACCTGCTATCTGCTACTTTTACAGTGCACTAGTTCTGCACACACTTCACCCATACTCTCACTATTGTGTTTTTGTGCAAGGGTATTTCAAACTCTCCTGCCGAAAGAGAAGCAGCAAAGAAAAGAGAGAAGTCGCTCCAGCTTCGTATGCTGGTAGGCAAGACACGTTATAACGCTATAAAGGGTGCAGTGTCAGCAGATGGAGACGGTAAACGTAGCTCTGGAGTTGATGACCTCGCTGTAATGAACCACCATCCAGTGCTTGCTTTAACCCGTGGTGTCATATGTGGTTGCATGTTCCATATGGTGTCTAGCTTGTATTCGAAAGGCCGAAGTCGGTCTTTATTAAGATAAGGAAAGATATTTTTTTACATGAACCACCATCCCATGAGCACCAGAAGACCAATAGCTAGTCAAGGCACTGGCCGAGCCAGTGACAAGCCCATCAAAGACAGGCATCACCTGGAAGCCAACTAAAAAGCATGATGGTGGCGAAGCAGCCCGCCTCCCACCAGGCTCTCGGGTCCTAGATGATCATGTTCACCACTCCATTGGATGTCTAGCTTGTATTGCTTCCAATTTGGTTAAATTGCATCTGCTTAGCTTACACATTATACCATTGAATATGACATGCCTTTCTGTTTTTGGTACATACTAGTACATCTGTGTATTAACCATGTTCTTACATCAAACTGATGTTCTTGTGTATCCCTCATCAATCACTTATGAGGAGGCAGGCAGGCAAGGGGACTACTCCTCATTTAAAGAATGCAGCGTCAGCCTCCCGACATGATTCTCAAGGAACAGAAATGCTAGATGAAGATAGTGAACGTAGCTCTGTAGTTGATTACAACATTTCCCCTACACTAGCATCGCAGGTGCTTGCTCTAACTTGGCAGCGTGATATGTGGTTGCATGTTGCATATGGTGTCTAGATTGTAATTCTTCCAATCTGGTTAAACTGCATGTGCTAGTCTGCTTAGCTTATACTCCTGTAAATGTGACATTATACCTGTTAATGTGACATGCCTTACTGTATTTAGTACATAGTACATCTGTCTATTAAGCATGTCCTTACATAAAACTATTTTTTTTGTATCCCGCATCAACCAATATGACGAGACACCTTTAGTATATGCAGTGCGATATTAGTTGCATCTTTCATATGATTTATAGCATGTGCTGCTTCTAATTTGTTGAAATTCCATTTATGATGGGGCGCTTTTAACTTGGCGAGTCATATTGGTTGCATCTTTCATGTGGTGTCTAGCTTGCATTGCTTCTTATTTGCTGGAATGGTTTACCTTAGTTTACACAAATAGCTGTGAACATGCCATGCCGTCCTGTTTTTCGTACATATTCCATCCTGGTATCATGTGTTTGCCTTACATCAAAGTAGTGATTGTCAGTATCATGCATGAATGAGTTCCGAAGAGAGAATTTTATTGCTTTTTCTTGTCGGTTTTACTTGACAATTCAAAATCAATAAAGCGGAAGGAAGTTAGCAAGGCAGCGGATAAAGGTGCTCCTTCCAAACGGAGGGCCTCTACAGTTTCTACTCCTCCACACCCCCAAGATGATTTCCAAGACAACACATGCATAGACACTCAACAAAGCTGTGTTTATGATGAGCACGTCTCCCCTAGTGCAGCATCACTGGTGCTCCCTCTAACTTGGCACTGTTATATGTGGTTGCATGTTATGTGTGATGTGTAGCTTGTATTGTCTCTAATTTTGTTGAATTCCATTTGCTTACTTTACACATTATACTTGAATAAGACATGTGTTCCTGTTTCTAGAACATACAATATCTGTCTATCACACCATGTTCTTACATCAAATTGCTACTGTTGTGTAACCTGCAATAATCACTTATCATAAGACACGTTTGACTTCGGAGTGTGATATAGGTTACATCTCACATTCTTTTCTAGCTTGTACTACTAATTTGTTGAAATGGCACTTATGACGAGACAGTTTTAACTTGGTAGAGTGATATTCGTTGCATCTTTCATATGGTGTCTAGCTTCCATTGCTTCTAATTTGTTGAAATGTCTTCTCCTTAGTTTACACATCATAAGCTATGAATATGCAATGCTGTGAATATGCAATGGCACTAATGACGAGACCTCTAACATGGTAGTGTGATGTTGTTTGCATCTTGCATATGATTTATTTCTTGTACCGCTTCACATTTGTTTAAACGTCATTTATGCTTTGAGACACTTTTAACTTGGCGGAGGCGATATTTGTAGCATCTTTCATATGGTGTCTACCTTCCATTGCATTGCTTCTAATTTGGTGAAATGTCTTCTTCTTAGTTTACACATCATAGTTCTGGTTATCTCTTCCGTCCTGTTTTTCATACATATTACATCCTCCTATCATGTGGTTGTCCAACATCAAAGTTCAGTTCGCCACATCACGCATCAATTTGTTCTGAAGAACTAAATTGTTATTCGTTTCTCTTGTCGGCTTGACTTAACATGGCACAGAGAAAGAGGAAGAAACACAGAATGGCAGGGAATGAGAAGCGGATGAATCCTGCAGATTCTGCTTTGGTGCGATGGTGCAATAGAAGGTGAAAGTCCAGCGAAAAATTCTACAAACACGACATCCCATGCTACACGAGCTGCAAAAAAGCCAAACAGAAACAAATAGCTGCCACCAAACAAGCAGAGACATCCCTAGTTCTTGCAACACCTACCACAGTACTACCAGCTGCACGACATACTCGTGCGTCAACTAAGCTAGCAGCACGTTCCCAAGCTCCCTTGACACCTGACACTACTTCCCAAGCATTCTTGACACAAGACGAGTTTGCAATATTAGATGAACCTTGTGAGCTTCAACAGCAAGAAGGTAGTTGCTGGAGTCAAGTTACAGTTGCATGCTTCTTTATATGTAGTCTCACAGTTTGATGTACACTAACACTTCCTATGTTCGTTGTTGGACTAGCACCTAGGCGCAAGAGGAAACAAACATCAAGGATAATGCTTGATAGGTTAACTAAATCTAGAAGAGGAAGAATGGAGATCCGTTTTGAGGCAGGTTTAAAAAGGCCACGTGATGCTACAGAGTCAGCCAAGTTAGTATCAGAGGCAGCGGTTGCCGTTAGGTGTCATGTACGTATCCTCCCAACATGGATTCAGTACAGGAACGACAAAGATGAAACCCAGTTCAACACCTTCCTCGACCATTTATACGTAAGTATGGTTATGTATGGAAACTAGTAATATCGTCTTGCTCATCCCATACTTTCTAGGTTGCTGATAATGAGACTCCCATAATTTTCAACGAGATGAGGTTCAAGTTGGATAGCCAAGATGATGCAACCGGACAAGCTTGCACCCATGTTTTCAAGTCTGCTCTGACAAGATGTCGGTATAACTTGAGGAAAACTCACTTTGAAGGCAAGGCTAACGATGAACTTTCCCAAACATCTCCGATGGAAAATATATCGGATGAAGACTGGAGGGGCCTTGTTAAATACTGGTCTGATCCGAAGTATCAGGTACATTATATATATATATATATATATATATATATATGTGTGTGTGTGTGTGTGTGTGTGTGTGTGTGTGATCAGATCACATGTTAAAGTCCTATTGACGCATGTGCCACACAAATCTATCTTCTTGTAGGTGAACTATTCAAAGAACAAGGCCAACCGTACGAAAGTGAAATTCCAACATACGACAGGATCTCGTAGCTATATTGCACACTGCGAGGCTCTTGTAATTAGCTGTTGTTTCACTCTTTTCGTTGTACCATATTATCAGATCTATATTGACTTGTTCGAAATGCAGAGGAAAGCCCACAAGGACCAAAAAGTACCTGAACCAAATGCTGTGGAAATCTTCAAGGACTGTCACACCAGCAAGAAGAAGGGCATGACTACACCAGTCAAAGCCGCTGTTGTAAGTCCTTAATCCTCATGCCTTTTAACTACTACTTACTCTGACTTGTGCCTTGAACTGCATGGTTTGCAGCCAATGTCTATCACTCTTTTCAATTTTATACACAATTGTCTTAGCGTATCATTGCACCTTACAAGGTTTAAAAGGGAGGAGTGATGTTCCTTTGATCTTGACCCGTAATCTAGTTCCGTGCTGGACTTGCCCACACAACGTTACAGTTACTGTTTGTCTGTTCTCGGTTGTTTTACGATATGAATGATGTCATACTATGCTTCTTTGTATTATAAACTTCGTCTCTTTATCCTTAGCCCTCAATACAATGTGAAGAAATAGACAATACATTAGCGATGGTACATGGTCATATGTTTGGAACCTGGTTTTATTATGTACTTTGCAATAAAATACAACTAATATTTTACATGGGTTCACCGTAATAAGTTCTATATATAGACCAAAGCTATTTTGTTTAGTTTTGCTGCCTCCTTAATATCTTACATTGCGGTACTACTAATGTAAAACCTCAACTTTTCAGCGAGCTATGGAAAAAATGGTGGAACCGCCACCTTACGAAGGTGGCGAGGCAACTATAACCGCAATGTCAGCTCTTGCTGCAGTGGGTCAGTACCTGTCCACTAACAGTGCCAAAAGCACGTTCCTCCGTAATACTGGGTTGGTTTTTAAGGCAATATCGTCCAAACTGGCTCATGATCAAGATATGCAAGCTCAAAGCAATGATGTATCTGCGCTCCAGACACAAGTCCATTCCCTAACAGAGGCCCTTTGTGAAACAAGGAGAAACATTGCTCAATGTCTTCAAGATATGCATGGTTTTGAAACCAGACAATCAGACATTTCCTATGTTGTTCAGGAGCCTAGGGGAAATGAAGGCGAGGGTTATGGTGCTCCATCGAACAATACAACATGAAAACGTAACAGTCAGGTCAAATGAACCGAGCTTCTAAACTTCTGGTGGTGCATTTATCTGCTAGACTGTTATGTTTTATGCCAACCTTCCTTTTGTTATATAGTTGTAATTTGTTTTGGTGCGATACAAAATTTATTCTTAACGTGCAGCCACAGGCATAAGAAAACAGCAAGCCATTTTTGTATAGTGTAGGATGTTCCCTATATTTGCACTGGTGGCGATCTTTGATGCCGAGTGGATGTAATCTGTGCAATCGCCTTAATAGCCTAGCGTTAGTTTTGGCCTTATTTATTTCCTATTCTTCTTTTTCCCTGGTTTGCTAGTGGCCGCAACTACCCATGGGCCATATACGGGCCATAGGATCCATGGGTCTCCTACGGGCCGTCGATAAATGGGCCTGTAATCGGTGGGCCTCGGGCCATCGATAAATGGGCCTGTAATCGGTGGGCCTCGGGCCGTCAGATAAATGGGTCTACATGGGCCGTAATCGGGCATAATTGGTATCGGCCCAGCATGGTAACGGGCTGTTAACACGCCATAGGACTGCAAAAGCTTAATTCTGTCACAGGCATAACGGGTCATTAATGGGCCAGAATATAGGACGGGCTGGCCAGAAACGGGCCGACTCTTGCCATAGGCCGAATTTGGCCCATTAGGGTAACATGCCGAACGGGTCGACTCTTGCCATGGGCGAATTTGGCCCATTTGGGGAACATGCCAAGAACGGGCCGACTCTTGCCATGGGCGAATTTGGCCCATTAGGGGAACATGCCGATGTGGTAGGAAGTAATCGAGGGCCGAAAAGGAGCCCAAGAACGTATGGGCCATCAATAGGCC
The DNA here is from genome assembly GCA_021605145.1 of Aegilops bicornis. Classification (NCBI taxonomy): domain Eukaryota; kingdom Viridiplantae; phylum Streptophyta; class Magnoliopsida; order Poales; family Poaceae; genus Aegilops; species Aegilops bicornis. The sequence goes on from CM038670.1 coordinate 59,207,378, forward strand.
GAAAGCTAACACGGGCTAGAAACGGCCCATGTAAATCACGGGCCGTTAACGGGTACAACGAAAATTACTGTTCATTATGGGCTAGAGTCACCGTGGGCCTGTAAAGGGCCAAAAGATACGAAGGCCTCATATGGGCCGAAAGACCACGTGGGCCATACATGGGTCGAAAGTGAAATGGGCTGGTGTTATATTCGACGGCCCACATGACATTGTTGGGCCGATTTCCTTTAGTTCCTAACGGGCCGTGAGTTAACGGGCCGTAAAATGGGCTATTTGCGAAGGGACCGTTAACAGGCTTTTCATGGGCCAACCCATTAACTTTTGACCAAGTCAAACAGGCCGGCTTTATAAGCTAAATGGGGCAGTGGTGGGCCATGGCACGTGACGAGCTGACACGTGTTTTGTCCGGCCAATAAGAATTTTACACGTGGAAATTTCCCATTGGTCGGGGCTGTTAACGGGTTATCGGATCCAAAACCCGACCCGATAGCTTAACGGTGTTCCGTTATGGTGGATGCCACGTGTCGGTCACCCTTGACGAAAGCACTTCTGTGACGCGTGATTTATCGTCATGGAAGTGGACACTTCCATGATGATAATTTTGGTAATGTCATGGAACACTTCTACGACAGCACATGTATGACTATCTTGATTCTGTCATAAATTTTTCATGGATGTACATGCATGACAAAAAACGCGACCTACTGTGACAAACATGTATCATCACGTAAGTGTATTTTTTTGTAGTGTTGTTTGGTAGGATGGCGGATCATGATGGACCTTGGTATGACGGATTAATCCAGGAGTGGGATAAGGAACATCGTGCTCGTGCCATTGACAACGGAAAGGTAAGAAGCAAGACTTATCAATTTTTGTTGTTTCTCATTTGTGTTCTTGTATTGATAAAAAAATCACTTCATTTGCAGCCTGTAGTTGCTATGCGCATGAGGGGTCATTGCACTGATGACTTTCCTTACGACGTGCGGTACAAGCCGTACATTCGGAGATTGGGTCTTCTCCCATTTGTGTTGCAGTTTAAGCGACGCCCTCCACCGGTGAACCACGCGGCGCTGACTACACTTTTGGATTGTTGGAGGCCCAAGACTCACTCGTCCCACCTTCCATTTGGGGAGATGACGATGACCCTAGAGGACATGGCTATGATAAGCGGCCTTCCTATCAACGAATGAGCTGTTACCGTCATGTCAGCGTCGTTAATTGGCGACAATGTGTCAGCGTCGTGTCAGCCTATTCTAACACACTTGCATTATATAGTCTTCTTTCAAATACATAAGTTTGGTGTGTTCATGACTTGCAGGGCACAGAGTTGCTTATGTGCGTCAACGATGCCAATGTAGCACCAAGTCATCCCCATGGTGGTGCATTATCTGAGAGGACTCTTAGGAGCACGATGGAGGTATTAGCAATATATTATAAAAGCTTCTTTTCACGGATTAGTTATTTGCATCTCATATCATAGCATATTTTGTGTTGTCGCAGAAGTTCAAGAAGCGGTTAGATAAGATGGAAGCTATGCTTTCTTGCCGTGGTGCTTAGCCCAGTGATGTGTTTGCACCTGGTAGCCGCGCCGGCAGAGCTCATAAACGTCGTTATCTCCACAACGAAGAGGACATACAGGAGGAGGTCAATGAAGAGGAGGCAACACATCAAGAGGAGCCAACACAAGAAGAGGAGCAGGAACAACAAGAGCATGAGTATGATGTTGATGCTCCACAACCATCACAGGTTACACAACCGACACAAGGCAATGCACGCTCTATAAAAGGCAAAGCCATAGCTAAGACAATGGGCAAGAAAGGTAGAAAGAAGACATGGAACACTCAATTCCATAGTTCGGAGTATCCTCATCAATTTATGCCTACAGGAATGCAAAGATATAAGTCCAACAAACATGCGGAGGCGGAGGAGGCTAGCAAAGAGGAGGAGGCTAGCGAAGAGGAGGAGCATACACTTGCAGATATCATGAAGAGAGGAAGGAGGAAGTGAGCTTGTTGTAGTTTGTTTCAATGAGCTTGTTCTAGTTTGTTTCGATGAACTTGGTGTAGTCTCTTTCCATGAACTTGTTATCGTTTCTTTCCATGAACTTGTTGCCGTTCGAATTAAGTTGCAATGGATTCGTGAAGTTGCTATGAATGTATGACATGAATTTGTCATTTAAAAGTAGTACTCAATCATGTGATTTATGTGAAATATTGTTTCCTGTGATGTCTATGAATTCATTGATTGCTATGAAATGTTGATGAAATCTGTCAGAAGGAGTCATTTAGTCATTTATATGCATAGGGGACCAGACGCCAGGGTCCTTGGCATCTGGTTGTAAGTCGAGGACCGACGCCTTGAGGTCCTTGGCGTCTGGTCCTGGTGCAGACAACACTTCTCTTTTCACTTGTAGTTTTGTCTAGCTACCTAATTGCACGCATTATTATACACTGTAAATGACACAAATATCATGATACATAGAAGATTAGTCTCGAATAACATACATAAGCATTACATAGTCTTTTCAAACCACTAGTTCAAACGACAAGTTCAACACACACAAGGTTTCAAATGACATAGTCTCAAATTACACAAATAGTTGATGACCACAATAGTTCAAACCACTAGGACATAAGCATTACATAGTCTTTTCAAACCACTAGGACATAAGGACGATACTTCAAACGACATAAACATCACATATAACTCGGTTTCCGGTAGCAATGCAACTCAACAACCCTTTTCCATTCCCATTCGCTCAGCATTTCTTGAATCTTGCCATCATCAGTTATGTCAATCAATTTTCTTCCCCCAGGGCCATCTGACTGCCTCCTGCTGACGTAGTACACAAAATCGTCTTCCTTCAACCCTTGCTTCAACATGAATTTAGTCTTCAACCAATCAAAAGTGAGGTCCACTTTACTAACTTGCACAACGCTTGGAGGAAGGCCTTGGACATGAACAGTAGGTGAAAGTGTGTTATATCGACTAGAGGGGGGGGGGAGGTGAATAGGCGATTTTTATGAATTCTTCACTGAGGAATTTGCCGGTGAGGAAATTCCTTAGCGAAGAACTACTTGCAGCGGAATAAGTACTCAGAAGTAAGCATAATAGAATACAGGCATGGTCATCATGATGAAATGAAGACAAGCATAGAGTACAGAAAGCGTAATCACAGGTTAACACAAGATGAAGACAAACAGACTGAAGAAATTGAACTGAGGAAATTGAGAAAGTCTTCAGTCAAAGTCTTCAAACATAGGTATGATGAAGCACTTAACACAGTAATGAGGAAATGAAAGAGTTGAGGAAATAGAACCACTAAGCTTGGTGAAGACAATGATTTGGTAGACCAGTTCCAACTGTTGTCTCAATTGTACGCCTGGTTGGAGCGGCTGAGTATTTAAACTCGAGGACACACAGTCCCGGACACCCAGTCCTGAGCACGCAGCTCAAGACACCAAGTCCTCACCGTATTCTTCTTGAACTAAGGTCACACAGACCTCGTCCAATCACTCGTGGTAAGTCTTCAGGCGACTTCCAAACCTTCACAAACTCGGTCACTCGGCGATCCACAATTCCTCTTGGATGCTCTAGACCATGACGCCTAACCGTCTGGAAGAAGCACAATCTTCAAAGGTAACAAGCATTGGATCCACGTAGGATCAATCTCTTCAGTGATGCTCAATCACTTTGGGTTTGTAGGTGTTTGGGTTTGCATTTTCCTCACTTGATGATTTTCACTCAAAGTCCTCGGAGGATGGGATGCTCTAAATTGACAAGTGTCAGTTTCTCTCGGAGCAGCCAACCAGCTAGTGGTTGTAGGGGGCGGTTATTTATAGCCTAGGGAGCAGCCCGACATGATAAGACATAAGTGCCCTTCAATGATATGACAGTTAGGTAGATAAGATATTTTGGGACAGCTGGCGCGCAGCACAACAACGGTCAGAAATTTGAGGTTCAAATTCCTCAGGGCTATCATGTTCCTCACTGTGTAGGCAATCCGCATTGGCGAATTCCTAACTCCTCAGTCAGAACAAATTCCTCAGCGACCAGAAGAACTTCGTCTCTGTCACTGAAGAAATTGACTGAACTGTATAAGATTTCCAATGGCTTCACTCGAAGGGATTGGTAGGTGTAGGATTTTGAGTTGAGCATCACATGGAAATTTTCCTTGGTATTTCCTCGACCCCCTTTAACAGTAAGGTGTTTCCTATGACTCAAGAAAGAGAAAACGAAACTATGAAATCAAAAGTCTTCACGCTTCATGTTCCTCAAATGAATACCAAGTCTTCAAGTCACACCAATTTCTTCACTTTCAAAGTCTTCAGAATACCAAAGTCTTCAGTTGAAGAACTTCATTTTTAGGGGTCGACTTTCACTGTAAATATCAAACTCCTCATAGACTTATAGACCTGTGTACACTCATAAACGCACTAGACCCTTAACCTATAAGTCTTCAATACACCAAAATCACTAAGGGGCACTAGATGCACTTACAATCTCCCCCTTTTTTGGTGATTGATGACAATATAGGTTAAGTTTTCAACGGGGATAAACATATGAAGTGTAAATACTGATATTGAGGAATTTGATTGCAAGATATAGAAGAACTCCTTCTGAAGATGTGCATAGTGAGGAATTTGCTTTTGAGGCAATGCACACTTGAAGAGTTGAATCATGGAGATCTCTTCCTATATCTTGTAATTTATACACGCATTTGACATATAATATGAAGAATTTGAAATGCATGATGAAATATGGTGACTGATGTAATTCAGCATGCGTGTATTGACATATAACGAGCAATAAGCATGAAGAGGAACACATCAAAAGTATCAGAGCACCATCGAGTTTAAGATTACAACTTGATACAATAAAGTTTCAGAAGAGCGAGAGTTGTAACTTAGCAAAAAACTCCCATATAATAGACCCGCTTGAAGACTAACTCAAATTTCTCCCCCTTTGTCATCGAATGACCAAAAGGATCGAAACTGAGGACTAACGCCCACGAGGAATATCAAGTTGACGGAGGAGCGCCCGGCGTTGTCGGGTCGTTTATCGTAGTAGGGCCTGCCGCGATGTCGCCCAAGTCTTCATTTTCATCTCGTCGCGCGATGAAGAATAGGAGCTGGCCACCAAGGAAGGAACCTTGACCTTCTTGTATTTCTTCGGTGGAGGTGCAGACCAGTCAAATTCTTCCTTCAGACCCATTTTCTTCAGATCTTCTTTGTTGTAGACATGAGACAGAACAGCCCAGGTACGGTTGAAGGTTTCATGGAGGTAGTATTGGTTTTTCTTCACTTCATTGTGTGTTGAGGTCATGTTGTGAAGAATTGAACCAAACTGACGCTTGACCCATTTATGATTGCGATCAACTTTCTGATGAAGGCGAGGAGTAACTCACGATCGGTCATCACCACAGTGCGGTGGCTTGAGGATTTTGCTTGGCAGAGTTGTTGGCGGCAGAGACATGTGTGGCAGAGTCATCATTGGTGGAGTAGGATGTCGGGACCCCGATTCTATGCCACACCGATCTAGCATGTAACACCTCATATCACTTTGCGGCCTCATGCACGGTATTCCCACGGGTGTCGCCTTACCATGCCCGGGACCGTTTGCGCCTTTTGGCACACGTATATGACAGTGTCGCTAGCATCCATATGACAAAGATCCCGTGCTGACATGGCTAGTCGTGAACCCAAAGTGGCACTAACTTACGGGGACAGGCATACATGACCCAGAACGAACGTGTCAGTCATCAGCGAGTGAATCCGGGCTGTTGCAACTGGGCTAGCAGGACTCCGGTAAACCGGGCTGTAGTAGGCTAACAGGACTCCGGTAGACACCACGTGACATTTCCCCGAAGGGACAGACACAGGAACGAAGAAGGACACATGCCGGCCAGCCTAAGTGTTCCGGAGCAGTAGCAAGCTACCAGGGCTCAGTGGAAGCACTAGGAGACATTTCCCGGTAAGAGAGGCTACTAAGGATAAACAACTAGATAGTCAGATCCCACACATAGCAATACACATTACACGTACGCATAACATGCAAGTATGTGTTGTACAACATGGCATCACAACATAACTCAACAACTCAAGCCATCATAGCATTTATTACAAACAGGGGTCACATGACCCAACATTCAGAGCAGACAAGCAAGAAGCGGAAGCATTGCATGTCTGAGTATAGACATCTACAAATGAAAAAGGCTGAAGAGCCTAACTATCTACAACATCCGATCAAGATCGTAGCTGAGGTACAAGCTAGTTGTCGAAGTCCACGGAAACTAGTAAGACCGAAGTCTTAGCTGCAAAACATAAATAGAGCAACATGAGTACAAAGGTACTCAGCAAGACTTACATCAGATCCTATCATACATGCATTTGTATCAAGAGGGTAATGTGGGGTTTAGTTGCAGCAAGCCAGCTTTGACTCAGTGGCTATCCTGTTCTACGACTCTGAGAAACTTCTTTGAGGTGAGACAACGCTGCGAGTCCACTAATCACCACACAATACACTACTATGGATTCATCCCGTCTCCCCTGAGAAGGCCATCCATAGCACTCACACTTGTCTTGAGCATTTTAGAGTATCCACTTCAAGTTGTCTATGTACCACGTAAGCATCCAAGAAGTCCATAACCGCGGACCCGGCTATTCGAATAGATCATGACAACCCTGCAGGAGTGTACTTCTTCACACACGCTCTCGCCACTTACCGCCATGTACACGTCATGTATCTCGGCAACCTTCAAGTGGAAGCCTGGCGAGGGTGTCGGCCATGACCTGACTAACCACACAAGACTCTAGCCCAGGTTTATCGCCTATTCGGGTTCCATCCGCAAGGAGATCCGGCCGAGGTTTCGCTCACGGCCCCAAACGATGTGTGAAGGGTTCCTGAGCCCACCATCCGGGTGCCACTCGATACACCAGGCCACGTGTGCCTAGTCTGTCCCAAGCCCACCCTGCCGGGTGCCACTTGGTAGAAAAATAGCACTACCTACAAACACCAGAAACTAGTTGCGACTCCTGGACAGAGATCAAGTTGGTTAATAAGTCGAGAGGGCTTGGAGCGCCCGGAGCCCAATGTGTGGTAGTATCAAGTCATTGGACAACATACATAGAACTCGATTAGCTTAAGGGCGGTTCGATGAGACAACCCACCATGTACTCCTACATGGCCTCTCACCGCTACCTTTACCAAATCGTGTTTACACACTTCACTCTCAGCATCAGAACATATCGTAACACTCCAATTCATTCCCAATGAATCAGACCTGACACAAATCTAAGCAATAGCAGGCATGGCATGGTAGGAACACAACAATGGCTTCAATCAACTCCTACACATGCTAGTGGGTTTCAACTATTTACTGTGGCAATGACAGGTCATGCAGAGGAATGGGTTCAACTACCGCAGCACAAAGTAGCAGTTGAATCATTGTTGTCCTAATACAATAACTGAGAGCAGGAGGCGAGAGAGTAGGTTTGTATCGAGAATGAACAAGGGGTTTGCTTGCCCGGTAGATCAACGGAGGGAGCCTTTGCTCCTCGTGACAGTACTGGAACGGTCTCCGGAGCAGGACCTATTGAGAAGGAACAGTGTCGACAATCAAAACACAATCATATGCAACAACATGATGCATGAACATGGCATGTGGATGTGATGTTGTTTGAGCTAATGCAGCTAGCATTCATTTTGGTTGAAGTCCATTTGAATCAAGAATTCAAATGCAACTCCAAATTAACTCTTTATAAATGCCATTTACATGTTTTCACTTATACAGTAGGTATAAGTTGGTTTTTCATGCATGAAATTAGTACAGATGGAAATATTGCATTTTTCTGATAATTTTTCATATATAAATTTTCTCAATATGAGCTACGGTTGGATTTCTATGATTTTTTGAAGTTTATAGCATTTTCTTGAATTTTCCTGATTTAATTTAAATCCAGAAAATATATTACTGCGTCAGCATGACGTCTGTGTGACGTCATCAGGTCAACAGCGTTAGCCCAGGTCAAACCTCATTTGGGGTCCACATGTCAGCCTCTAACTAAACTAACCTAGCTTAGTTAATACTAACCTAACTTAATTAGCCGGGGGGGGGGGGTTATTAGCACTAACCTAAACAGGGTTAGGCCGGCGTTAAGCCGCCGCCGACGACCAGAGGCGTCGGAGCACCGCGGAAACAGGCTACGGTGCCCCATTCGCAGCGTGGCTGGGCTCGTTCGAGAGCCCAGACCAGCGCGCGTCAGGCGGTGGTGCCAGCCGGGCCTGTGGTGGCCGGAGGCGACAGCGAGGAGCTCGGCCGCGGCAGCCGGAGCTCGGGTGAGGCACGAGCGGTCTTTGTGGAGCGCGTCAGGGAGAGTTGGAGTCTTGGTGTGTGCGTGCGTGATCTGGCGAGGGTGATGGACACGCCGGTGGACCAAATGGTCACCGGAGGCGCGTCGGCGGCGAGCGCAGGCGGCGGCGGGTGCGGTCGAGCTAGGTGCAGTCGCTACGGCGTGCGAGAAGGAGAACGGAGAGGGGGAGAACGACCAGTAGCTTACAGCGGTCACGCCAAACGGGTCAGCGAGGTCGGGGAGGAACCAGAGCGGTAGTAGCGGCGAAGGGGATCTCCGGCGACCCGAGGAGAAAGAAGGGGTCGGGGACGCGGCCAGAGGGCGCTTCCGCGTGGCTTGGCGGGGAGGACGACGATGTCGTGACGGAGCTCGGGGACACGTTGGTGAGGCGAGGGGAGCACGGTGGCCGCGGTGGTGCTCGTCGGCGCACTCCGGTGCGCTCGGGGAAGAGAGGGAGAGGGAGCCAGAGGACGGGAGAGGCACGAGAGAGAGAGGAGAGCGTCGAGGGGGCCGCGTGGCGTCTCAGTGGGGAAAGCGGCGGGGAGGCAGGAGGAGGTGGAAGCAGGAGGTGGTCAGTGCAGTGCAGGCGACACGCCAGCGTCCTTCCAGCGTGAAGGAGGAGGGCGACTCAGCGGTGGTGGGCTGGGCCAGCTCACAGGCTGCATCTTTGAGCCTTTGAAATTTGAAGGTAGGCGCCAGTAAGTTTCGCCCCTTTTTGTTTCTTTTCTATTTTTCTGACCTATGTTTTGATTTAATAATAATACTAAATCATTTTATTTCCTATGCCAATTTTTGTAGGAACTAGTGGCATTATTCCAAAGCTCCCCAACAAGTGGCACAATTTTTGGACATATATTATATATATAGCATATATATATCCAATGCAAATAATTATGCATTAATTCCAAATGCCCAAAATAAATACTTATGAGCTCCTAAAATATTGGTTTGATTTTTATCTCTGTCCAATATTTTCAGAGAGCAACATGAGCATTTTCTTGGACCCTTTTGGAGCAATTTTTATTTGGGTCATTTCCAGAAATGATTCTGAGGGTTTCACAAATCCTCATTTCACATTTAAATGGAATTTAAACATGATGCACACATGACTAGCTAGCCTTGAGCATACCAGAACTAGAGATGTGGCATAGGATGCAGCCTAGCGAAATTGACCATCCAATGGACGAATGCCTTCATCTATCACAGCAGTTGCCTTGCCTTTGTCATCAGCTGAGGAAAATGTCCGTTTGAGGACTTCAATCGGAGGCAAGTAGCTGCAGTGGTTCAGAGTGTCAGCCTTGTAATTTAGTGAAGACCTTGTCCTGATGAATCTCATAATCCATGGTGCATAAGGCTTTAGCTCAAATGGTGACATAGCAATATTGGCGAGTCCTCATGAAGAAATCATGGAAGTTGGCCAGGGAACGCCATGAATGATATTGAAAAGCATATTCTTCATGATGCCAACGACTTCTTCATCATTTGAGTCGTGGCCTTTGATAGGACTCATTGTCTTTGATGATGTCGATAGACGATCCGAGGCACATATAGTAATTCCTTGACGAGGAATTTGGTTCGAGGGGCCTGCCCTGGCTTCAAAGGCTTCATCAGCACTTGCATGTAATGATTTGTAAGCTCAGGTTCACTGTAGACGCAACGAGCACCGTCAAGGGGAGGACTGAGTGGGTATTTTCAGACATCCAGTCCAGCACCCATGAGTTGACATCTTCAGAATCTCCTGTGATGTGCAGCGTCGCATAGAACTGAAGAATGAGTTCTTCATTCCAATCACATATGTCAGTGCAGAAATTTAACAATCCAGCATCCTGAAGAACACTGAGGACTGGCTCGAAGCCCGGCAGAGATTCCATGTCCACATGAGGAATGTGTGCATGATCAAAGACTTTGTCTTTGTTGAACAACACCGAGGAATAGAAATTGGCTTGGCTGGCCGTCCAGAAACGCCTCTTCCTTATGCGAGCAGAGTCATATGGGTTGTAGTCAGTGAAGAATACATGCTCGTCAAAGAAATCTTCAGCCTGGAACTTTTGCTTGCGTGAGAATGGATCCTTTGGCTTGGGTGGAGGAGTATCAGTGAGTTGCATCACTACCTCAGGAATCGCAATCTCGGGTTCTTCATGTTGAGGAATTTCTGGTTCCTCTTCAGTTGCAGTCTGCGTTGTCATATGATCAGCAGCAGAAAGTTCTTCAAAGACTAGTGGCTGGAATTTCTTCATGCACGCACGAGGTGGGGTGAGTTTCTTGAGCCCAGTTGAATGGTTGGTGCAGGGACTGAGGTATTTGTTGTAGTGGGGTGAAGAGTGGAGAATTGGGGTGCTGACTTTCCCAAAAGTCATCATTCATCACTGGCGTAGTGCACCCAATATCCACGTCTTCATCTTCCATTTCTTCAATGCCAGCCTCTTCAGCTGTGAACTGAGGCATTGGCGAGGAAAAAACTGGTGTTGAAGGGATCGTATCCACTTCAATTTCTTCATCAATCTACTCTGACGAAGCAGCAGAATGATTTTCTTCATCAGATCCGCTTGGGATCACATATTCTTAACCAAAAGGAACAATGTCCTTTGATGGCATGGTTGAGATCGGAACAGCAACAATGGGATTTTCAAACGAGCTGGTCATAGGCTTCATTTTCTTCGGAGCTGAAGAATCTGAAGCAGCTGATGCTTTCCTTTTCTTCACAGCAGCTCGCTCTGCAGCCTTGGTGTTCTTCACATCTGATGCAGATGGAAGTATAGGAGTTGGTGAGCTGAGGAATCTGATTGAATTTCCTCAGGCGCAACTGATGCAGTTGCCCTGAGTTCTTCATTTTCTTCAGGCGCACCACTAGTGGATGCCCTGGCAATTTCTTCAGCGGCTGGTATGGAGTCATCAGCCCTAGAACTAACATTTTCTTCAAGACCTTTGAGAGTCATCAGCGGTGCTGGCATGTTCTTCAGTAGGCTGAGCAGAAGCTTCAGCTTGAGGAACTTCTTGTGGCGATGGAGCTGCAACATTGGTGAACTTCTCAGTCAGTTTAACAAACCTGGCTTTGGCTCCTTGCCAATCAGCATAATAAGCATCGAAATCATTGTTGGGGGCTTTGATTTCAGACTAGATCTTTGTAAATTCATCAGTCGTCAAAGAGACAACATTTTACCTCAGGAACTTCTCTTTCCTGTACTGAGCCTTCTTGATCTGCCTGGCCTTCTCAAATTTCCATTTTTCTTCAGAGATGAAATGGGTCAGCATGTGACTTTGGCCAGAAGTCAATTTGAAATCAGGCATAGGAGTGTTTGGATCCTTGTGCCAGAGATCAATGTAACCGAGGATCAACATAGGATCCAATAGCAGTGGCATAGTTGTGCCTTTGGCTCTAGAGGCCCTTTCTTGTCTGTCTCTGATGATTTCTGCAAGTTTATCATCATTAGCTTCATCGTCAGATGGCACTTGGAAGGCAACCTGTTTCTTCTTAGGACTTGGCCGAGGACCTCGTCCAGCCGTTGCCTTTGTCTTCAGCAGAGTGGGGCCTGATGAAGAGTTTGATGCAACTGAGGAACTCATTTGAGACACCAGAGGCAATAGAGATGCCTGCAGTCCTTTGGCACGTGGCGGATGCATGCAGTCTTGAGGACTTTGTCGGAGTAGCTGAGGACTTTGGAGGAGCAGGAGCAGCATGAGGAATTGGCCGTGAGGGCTTTGAAGATTCTGGCGGTGAGGGCATTGCTGAGGAACTTGGCCATGAGGGCACTGTTGGTGAAGCACTTGGCTTGTGAGCGGGTTTCTTCGCCATTGATTTCCTAGGCTTGACAGAGGCCTCAGTGGCAGCAGCAGTAGCAGAGTCTTCATTGAATTTCCTCACTTCTTCTTTGGCTTGTCTAGCCAACTTGGCTTGGCGCTTGGCCCATGTAACGCCCTCGATGCGGCTATATCTCCCACGTGTCGAGGCGCGACTTAGAGGCATAACCGCATTGAAAGCAATGTCGCAAGTGAGGTAATCTTCACACAACCCATGTAATACATAAGGGAAAAAGATACATAGTTGGCTTACGATGCCACTTCACACAATACATAAATAAACATCCATCATTCAGGTTACACTCAAGGTCCGACCTACGGAACCAACAATAAAAGAAGATACCCCCAAATGCTACACGGATCCCCGATCGTCCCAACTGGGCACCACTCGATCATCGAGGAAAAGACACATAGTAACGACCACGTTCCTCGTCGAACTCCCACTTAAGCTCGGTTGCGCCACCTGCACCGCATCGTCGGCACCTGCAACTGTTTTGGAAGAATCTGTGAGTCACGGGACTCGGCAATCTCACACCATGAGATCAAGACTATTTAAGCTTATAGGAAGGACAGAGTTGTAAGGTGGAGCTGCAGCAAGCGACTAGCATATATGGAGGCTACATTCGCAAAAGAGAGCGAGAAGAGAAGCAAAGCACGGTCGTGAAGCTAGTAGCGATCAAGAAGTGATCCTGAACTACTTACGTCAAACATTACTCCAACAACATGTTCACTTCCGGACTCCGCCGAGAAGAGACCATCACGGTTACACACGCCGGTTGATGTGTATTTTAATTAAGATCAACTTCGGGTTTTCTACAACCGGACATTAACAAATTCCCATCTGCCTCATAACCGCGCCACGGCTTTCGAAAGATAATACCTGCAGGGTGTCCCAACTTAGCCCATTATAAGCTCTCACGGTCAACGAAGGATATTCCTTCTACCGGGAAGACCCGATCAATCTCGGAATCCCGGACTACAAGACATTTCGACAAAGAATAAAACAAGACCAGCAAAGCCACCCGATTGTGCCGACAAATCCCGATAGGAGCTGCACATATCTCGTTCTCGTGGCACATCCGGATGAGACAGGCTACGAGTAAAACCAAGCCTCGAAGTTTCCCGTGGTGGCCCCTTGAAGGCTCGGTTCGGGCCAGCACTCGAAGGAGCACCGGTCCGGGTTAAAATAAAGATGACCCTCGGGCTCGCGAAAACCCGGGGAAAAAGGCTTAGGTGACAAATGGTAAAACCAATGTTGGGCCTTCTTTGGGCGAAGTCTTATTCAAAGCGAACTGTCAAGGGGTCTCATAAATCACCCAACCGTAAGGAACGCGAAATCAAGGAACATAACACCGGTATGGCGGAAACTAGGGTGGCAAGAGTGGAACAAAACACTGTGCATAAGGCCGAGCCTTCCACCCTTTATCAAGTATATAGATGCATTAATTATAGCAGATAAATATTGTGATATCCCCAACAAGTAAACATGTTCCAACAAGGAACAACATCTCCATGTTCCAACAAGGAACAAACTTCAACTTCACCTGCAACTAGCAACGCTTATAAGAGGGGCTGAGCAAAGCGGTAACATAGCCAATCAACGGTTTGCTAGGAAAGGATGGTTAGGGCTGACATGGCAATATGGGTGGCATGATATAGCAAGTGGTAGGCATCGCAGCATAAGCATAGCAAAAGAGCGAGCATCTAGCATAGCAAAGATAGAAGTGATTTCGAGGGTATGGTCATCTTGCTCGCAATGTTCTCAGAGTTGTCGAAAGCTTGATCCTCGTAAGCGTTCTCAACAGGTTCCTCGTTCACGTACTCGTCTCCAGGCTCTACCCAAATCAAGAACACAAACAAAGGAACCACAATAAATCACGGTGCAATGCACAAGCCACATGATGCAAAACATGACATGATATGCGAGATGTGATATGCAATGCGTATCACAGCGCTCCGGAAGGAAAATGATGAACCAGGCATCAACTTGGCAAACCAAGTATGCCGCTGGAAAGATGAGATGATTTCGGTTGAAATTGATATAAAGATCACCGGAAACGGATGCACGGTTTGCAAATGACAAGCAAAACAAGAATGGCACAAATCTGCCATTAACAGCATGATACCACTTAGCAATCAACAAGAAATTAAGCTACTGCACCCAAACGTACCAACAAAGCATATGGCAGTGATCTACTCAAGATGCTTGACAAAAGATGAACACTGAGCTCCGGCTAAATCACACCACAACAGGTTCAAACAAGCATGGCAAAAGTGCAAAAAATATCAGGCTGGACATGGCAAAAACAGCATCAGGTAGCAATGTTCAGAGCAAGAAAACAACATGCTACAATAACTTATAATAGCAAAACATTGCATGGCATGAATCTACTGAAAGCATAGAACAAAAGTCCCTTACTAACCATAAGCCAAAAAGGATCAGAAAATATAGTAACACCCATGTCAATATCGCAAGTTTTGTCATCAGATTCAGCAACATGGCATGTCAAAAACAGATAATAAGTAGGCATGTTTAAGAGCTCGATGCACTCACTACAGAGCCTTTCATAATAAACTAAGCATACATACATCAAGAAGCCATGGCATAGAAGACATACATGGCAAGAACAACATCATAGCATACACGGATCAACCACAACAACCTTGGCAAAATTGAAAAACATGTAAACAATCTGCCAGGAAACATTTGATAGCAAAAGTAGAGCTCGATTGACTCAATCTATGGCACTCCATAATTGCAAAAAAAGGCACAGATGGATAGAGCATAACCATATGTTCAAAACATCCTTACTGAAGTATCTCAAAATATGCTTAGATCTCTCGGTAGCATCAAGTTAACATGGCATCAAAATATCAGCAAAACAGGGCTGAAAACAGCAACATCAGGACACCTAGTTTGCATGCTTGTGCTAGTCACCACATAGATCACAAAAATACATGGCATACACCTCTAGAAAGATGGAATGGCATATTACAAAACACATGTAGGACTCAAATTCATAGGGTGCACACATCAATCATAGAAAAAATAACAAAAGTGCAAGTTCTGTTAAGAAACAGAAACTAACATCACATAGCCCTCTTCCAACAGCATTTCGGGCATCAAGATGAGCCCAAATGAAATGGTGCAATGAGTTGAAATGATCTACTCTTCGAGGCGAACATTTTGACATATTACACGCACGAAATGGAGCTACGGATGCAAAGTTATGATGCGTTGAAAATGCCACAAATTATCAACGTAATAAAAACTTAGATGAAATATGAGGGGGGGAAGAAGTCAACCCCGATCCGATCAGGATCCGGCCCGATCGAGGGCGGCGGCGGCGCGGCTCCTCCGGTGGCCGGTCCGGCGAGGGGCACCGGTGGCCGGAGCTCGGGGCGCGGCCGACGAGGTGGAGGGAGGCGACCGGCCGGGCGACACGCGGGCGGGCGCGGTGGGCGCCGGGCGGCGAAGTCCGGTGGCCGGGCGGCGGGTCCGCGAGGAGATCCGGGCGGCCGGCGGCCGGGCGCGCTCAAGCGGGAGGCGATCGGGCGGCGGGCAAGCGAGGCGGCGGAGGGCGCGAGGCGCGGCGCTGGGCGGGCTCGCCTGACCCGGCGGGCTGGCGCGGGCGCGGAGGAGGGCAGCGTGGCGCGCGCTGATGCGTCGGGCGGCGGCGGCGCGGGAGGGGCGGACGTGTCCGGCGGCGGGGGGGTTTTGTCCGGGCGCGAGGTAGGGGAAGGCTAGGGTTGGACCCGGATTTGGAATGGGGGTTGCTTAAATAGGCATAGAGGGAGCTAGGAGAGTCCAAATGAGGTATAGTTTTCGCCCACACGATCGTGATCGAACGACGGAGAGCATGGAAGAGACTTAGATGGGTTATTGGGCTGTTTTGAAGGGGTGTTGGTTTGCAACTTAAAAGAGGCCTTTGCGAGAGTGCGGTTAATCCGTTGGAGTACAAAACGAGCTCCAAATGACCCGAAACTTGACCGGTGGTATACCAAGGCCACTTGACAAACCTCGGTCCATTCCGAGAACGTTTAATACCCGCTCACGGAAAAACGTAAAAGGGGACGCCGGGGGACATAGGAGTGCGGATTGCAAAAGCGGACAACGGGAAAAATGCTCGGAATCATGAGACGAACACGTATGCAAATGAGATGCACATGATGACATGATATAAAATTCATGACATGGACAAAATGCAAAATGAAGAAAAACCCAACCACGGAGGGAATATCATATCACAATGCCGAAAATGGCAAGAGTTGGAGTTACAAATATGGAAAGTTACGTCCGGGGTGTTACAACACTCCACCACTACAAGAGGATCTCGTCCCGAGATCTAGGACTGGAAGAACTCCGGATATTCGGAACGGAGGTGATCCTCGCGCTCCCAGGTGGCTTCTCGGTCGGAATGGTGTGACCACTTCACTTTCAGGAATTTGATTGACTTGTTGCGAGTCTTGCGCTCGGTTTCTTCAAGAATTGCAACGGGTGCTCATGATAAGAGAGATCTTCTTGAAGGTCAATTTCTTGAAGTTGATAGTGCGTTCGAGTCTTGAAGCACTTGCGAAGCTGTGACACGTGAAACACATCGTATGCGTTCGCGAAGTTGGACGGAAGCTCAAGTTGATAGGCGAGATCGCCTCTTTTGCCAATGATCTTGAAAGGACCCACGTATCTAGGGGCAAGCTTCCCTTTGATACCGGCGGCAGAGTGCCTTTCATTGGAGAGACGCGGAGGTAGACATGGTCTCCGATTTCAAAAGACACATCACGGTGCTTGTCCTCATAATAGCTCTTACGGCGCGATTGCGGCTTTGAGATTTTCATGAATGACTTTGCACATTTCTTGACACGTGATCAAGTCATTGCCAAGAAGTTGGCGTTCACCTGTCTCAGACCAATTGAGAGGAGTACGGCACTTTCTGCCATAGAGAATTTCAAATGGGGCCTTGCCCGAACTCGCTTGGAAACTGTTGTTGTAGGAGAACTCGGCATATGGAAGACAATCTTCCCACTTCATACCGAAAGAAATGACACAAGCCACGAGCATATCTTCAAGGATTTGATTAACTCGCTCAACTTGGCCACTTGTTTGAGGATGGAAAGCTGTCTTTGAAAGCGAATGTTGGTGCCGATGGCCTTCTGAAAAGAATCCGAGAACTTGGAGGTAAAGATGCTGCCACGGTCTAAAGAGATCACTTGTGGAATGCCGTGCAAAGAGACAATCCTGGAGGTGTATAGCTCTGCCAACTGAGCTGCTGTGATAGATTCTTTGATAGGAAGAAAATGAGCCACTTTAGTAAGCTTGTCAATGACAACGAAGATAGCATCATTTCCACGCTTGGACTTTGGAAAACCAGTCACGAAGTCCATTTCGATATGATCAAACTTCCATTCTGGAATAGCAAGAGGTTGGAGGAGACCAGCTGGTCGTTGGTGTTCTGCTCTCACTCTTCTGCAGACATCACACTCATTCACGAATTGAGCAATTTCTCGCTTCATTCGAGTCCACCAATATGACTGCTTGAGGTCCTGGTACATCTTCGTACTTCCGGGATGAATGGATAGAAGCGAATTGTGAGCCTCGTTCATAATGACTTTTCTCAGATCACCCTTAGGAACCACAATCCGGTCCTCGGAGAAAAGAGTATCTTTGTCATCAACGTGGAAGCACTTGTACTTGGAAATGCCCTTGTCGATACCACGTTTCACCTTTTTCACCATGGTATCCATAAGTTGAGCCTCACGAATCTGATCTTCCAAAGTAGGAGAGACTATGAGGTTGGCAAGAAGGCCTTGAGGAACAACTTGAAGATTCAGCTTGCGGAAAGCTTCACAGAGATCCGGTTGGAAGGGCTTGAGGATTAAACTGCTGCGATAAGCTTTCCTGCTCAAAGCATCTGCAATCACATTGGCCTTGCCGGAGTATATTCAATACTTGGGTTGTACTCTTGAATCATTTCGACCCATCGAGTGCACTTTGAGGTTGAGGCTGGGTTGAGTGAAGATATACTTGAGGCTCTTGTGATCGGTGAAAATGTCCACTTTCCTTCCCAACAAGAGATGTCTCCATGTTATCAATGCATGGACAACTGCCGCCAACTCAAGATCGTGAGTGGGGTAGTTCTTTTCGTTGGGCTTCAGCTAACGAGAGGTATAAGCCACAACTCTCTTCTCTTGCATTAATACAGCAAGAGACCTTGAAGAGAAGCATCACGAAACTTGAATGGCTTGGATTCATCGGGAGGAGTCAAGGCAGGAGCTGTGACGAGTTTCTCTTTGAGAGTATTGAAAGCAACGTCACACTCGGGAGACCGGACATACTTCACATGCTTGGAGGAGGTTGGAAAGAGGCTTTGCAATCTTGGAGAAGTTCTCAACGAATCTTGACAATAGCTTGCAAGACCGAGAAAACCGCGGAGCTGCTTGACATTCTGAGGAGGTTCCAAATTCACAACTGCGGACACCTTCTCGGGATTAACAGCGATGCCCTTGGCGGACATGATATGACCAAGATAAAGCACTTCATCAAGCCAAAATTCACATTTGGAGAACTTAGCATAGAATTGATACTCTCTGAGCTTGTCTAGCACCAATCGCAAATGTTTGGCATGATCCTTCTTATTCTTGGAGAAGACCAAAATATCATCAAGATAGACCAAGACGAATTCATTGGTGTAGGGGTTGAAAATGAAGTTCATCATCCGATAGAATGTTGGAGGAGCATTGACAAGGCCGAAAGACATGACAGTATATTCATAAGCACCAAAGCTTGTTCTGAATGCTGTCTTGGGAATATCTTGTTCACGAATGCGAATCTGATGATAACCCATACGAAGGTCAAGCTTGGAGAACACTTTAGCACCTTTGAGTTGCTCGAAAAGCTCATTGATGTTGGGAAGTGGATACTTGTTCTTGATAGTCTTCTTATTCATTGGACGGTAATCGACACAAAGTCGGTCCGTGCCATCCTTCTTTGGACAAAAAGAACACCACAACCCCAAGGAGATGAACTCGGTGCGATCAAACCCAGACGCTCTTGTTCATCGAGCTGCTTCTTCAATTCATTCAGCTCATCAGGTCCAAGCTTGTATGGGCGCTTGCAAAGCGGGTTCAATGCGGGCTCAAGATCGATAACGAACTCAAGCGGCGATGAGGAGGCATACCCGAAGCTCTTACGGAAAGACATCTTGGTACTCACAAGCATTTGGAATCGAGAGATAGCATCCAATTCGCCCTTCTCATTGAGAGAAAACAACCGAATGTTTTCATCACGAGCGGCATAGATGATCACATCATTAGAAGAGTGGGTCAATTGAATTTCCCTGGCAGCACAATCAAGCTGAGCTTTGTGCTGAGAAAGCCAGTCCATCCCGAGAATAAGATCAATATCCGAGTCACCAAGGACAATTGGTTTAACCAGAAATCTATAGTCTCCCATCTTGATACCGACATTTGGAACCAACATGGTAGATCTCAAACGCTTCGCCGGAGAAATAACTTGCAAAGCTTTAGGTAATGCCTCTGTATCAAAATTGTGCTTCGATGCAAAAGGATATGACATGAAAGAATGCGATGCACCAAAGATCAAATAAGACTTTTGCAGGAATATCATTAATCGGAAGATTACCCATTATCACATCGTAAGATTCCTCCGCTTGAGCTGCATTCATCATGTTCACCTTTGCAGACTTGGGATTATGCTTGACCACTGCATTGCCGGGAAGATTTCACAGGAGGAGGAGGCGGAAGGCGCCTTTGGTTGAAGCACTTGTTCGCGTAGTGACCTTTCTGCTGACATTTGTTGCAAGTCACCTCTGAGAGCGGACGGTGGTAAGGAGCACTTGACCTTGAAGCTTGAGAATTAGACTTGTTCTGATAGCCTGGGTTGGGCGGGTGGGAAGATCCACGGCCACCTGAGTTCTTCTCACGATAAGGCCGACGGAACGGAGGAGGAGGAAGGTAGAACTTCTTGCTTAGCTGCCACTTGAGAGGAAGAAGAAGTGAACTGCATCCCTGATTCTCTTCTTAGAAGCCTCACATTTAAGCTGGGTAGCTTCTTGCTTCAGTGCCATGTTGTAGAATTCATCATACTTTTCTGGCTCAAAAAGCACAAGAGCTAATTGCAGATCTTCTCTGAGACCACCTCTGAATTGATAGATCATACTCTTTTCATCGAGGGACGTCTTGCTTAGCAAAGCGGCGAGTTTACGAACTGGATGTTGTATTGATACACGTACATGTTGCCTTGCTTGAGATTGCGGAACTCCTCACGCTTGCTCTCGACAACACTTTTGAATGTGGTGAGCTCTGAAGTCTCGGCGGAACTCATCCCGTGTAATGACACGACCTCCTCTGGAATCTTTGTATTGCTGGTACCACTCAGCAGCTTGGTCCTTGAGTTGAAACGATGCAAACTTGACAAAGTCCTCAGGTCTGACATTGCTACATTCAAAATGCTTGCAGATGTCCACAAGCCAATCGTCAGCGTCTGTGGCCTCGACACAGAAACTGAAAGACTTCGGCTGATTAGCGAGGAACTGACTGAGAGTAGCAAAGTGCGGCTGGTTGTTGCCTTGACCTTGATTTCCTTGACTGCCTTGCCCTTGAGTACGTTCTTGCAAGAGCTGCAAAATCATCTGAGCATTGGCATTGGTGGCTGCCATGATAGCTTGCCGGAGCCTCTCTGGAGGCGGAGGTGGAGGTGGAGGGTTCGACCGATTCCCATCATTCCGTTCGGATTCGTAGCCAATTGGCGGAGCCATCCTGAAGAGGGTGACATCCGTTAGCATTTGATAGACAATTAGTCAAGTTGAATCAACGGATAGAAATTGCAACATATAGTCTTCACAATAAACATTCGAACAAGAATGAACGAATGAATTCCAAAGTTAACATCACACGTCCATTAAGGTGAGAAGCCACTTGATTAAAGCTTGATGAAAAAATAACAAAGGTACGATGGAACAAATAAGTGGTAGGGATTACCTAATCACAAACCAAATATCTGCGGGAAGAAATGCTAAGAGCTACTTGAATCCCACCTATAAACTCCCGAAACTTTACGGTTATGCAATCTGGTGTTGGGGATACAGGGACACAAAATATATCACCCAAACTAACAATCTCTAGATCGTGCTGTATCCATCCGTCAACACATAACCAAGAAACCTTCGGAAATCGTGTACCTCGACCTTCGAAAAACATCTGTTATACGAGTCATGGCAATACTCCCGAGCTCGCCCCAGTACTGGGTTATCGGGGTTATCTCACCAACAACTGCACAAAAGAGATTTCGATGTCGGCAAAACTCAGGTATTCCAGAACTGCAACGATAAAATTGTGACGACAACACCTCGGAGCTCAACTCCCCGGGACACTGCCACAACCCGTAAATGTCAGGAGGCACCAAGAACAATGTTCTCGTCACAAAACCATCGGAACGATTCCAAGATACCCGCGTGATCCTAAAAAAAATGTTAGTGAAATTTGAGTAGAGGAGAGTCAAAACTTCTACGTCAGGAGACCTCACAGAGCGACGAAGGGACTGGGGAGTAAAAAGAATCCTACTCTCCGACATATATAATCCTAAGACTCAAAACATTTTCCGTTCTAGACTCAACAACGCCAGCAAACAATCAAGTAGGGGGCTCCTAAGTCAGGGAAGGCTCTGATACCAACTTGTAACGCCCTCGATGCGGCTATATCTCCCACGTGTCGAGGCACGACTTAGAGGCATAACCGCATTGAAAGCAATGTCGCAAGTGAGGTAATGTTCACACAGCCCATGTAATACATAAGGGAAAAAGATACATAGTTGGCTTACAGTCGCCACTTCACACAATACATAAATAAACATCCATCATTCAGGTTACACTCAAGGTCCGACTACGGAACCAACAATAAAATAAGATACCCCAAATGCTACACAGATCCCCGATCGTCCCAACTGGGCACCACTACTGATCATCAGGAAAAGACACATAGTAACGACCACATTCCTCGTCGAACTCCCACTTAAGCTCGGTTGCGTCACCTGCACTGGCATCGTCGGCACCTGCAACTGTTTTGGAAGAATCTGTGAGTCACGGGGACTCAGCAATCTCACACCCGCGAGATCAAGACTATTTAAGCTTATAGGAAGGACAGAGTTGTAAGGTGGAGCTGCAACAAGCGACTAGCATATATGGAGGCTACATTCGCAAAAGAGAGCGAGAAGAGAAGCAAAGCACGGTCGTGAAGCTAGTAGCGATCAAGAAGTGATCCTGAACTACTTACGTCAAACATTACTCCAACACTGTGTTCACTTCCCGGACTCCGCCGAGAAGAGACCATCACGGTTACACACGCGGTTGATGTGTATTTTAATTAAGATCAACTTCGGGTTTTCTACAACCGGACATTAACAAATTCCCATCTGCCTCATAACCGCGGGCACGGCTTTCGAAAGATAATACCCTGCAGGGGTGTCCCAACTTAGCCCATTATAAGCTCTCACGGTCAACGAAGGATATTCCTTCTACCGGGAAGACCCGATCAATCTCGGAATCCTGGACTACAAGACATTTCGACAGCAATAAAACAAGACCAGCAAAGCCACCCAATGTGCCGACAAATACCGATAGGTGCTGCACATATCTCGTTCTCGTGGCACATCCGGATGAGACAGACTCTGAGTAAAACCAAGCCTCGAAGTTTCCCGTGGTGGCCCCTTGGTATTTCGGTTCGGGCCAGCACTTTCGAAGAACCTGGTCCGGGGTTAAAATAAAGATGACCCTCGGGCTCGCGAAACCCGGGGAAAAAGGCTTAGGTGACAAATGGTAAAACCAATGTTGGGCCTTCTTTGGACGAGTCTTATTCAAAGCGAACTGTCAAGGGGGTCCCATAAATCACCCAACCGTGTAAGGAACGCGAAATCAAGGAACCTAACACCGGTATGACGGAAACTAGGGTGGCAAGAGTGGAACAAAACACCAGGCATAAGGCCGAGCCTTCCACCCTTTACCAAGTATATAGATGCATTAATTATAGCAGATAAATATTGTGATATCCCCAACAAGTAAACATGTTCCAACAAGGAACAACATCTCCATGTTCCAACAAGGAACAAACTTCAACTTCACCTGCAACTAGCAACGCTATAAGAGGGCTGAGCAAAGCGGTAACATAGCCAATCAACGGTTTGCTAGGAAAGGATGGTTAGGGGCTGACATGGCAATATGGGTGGCATGATATAGCAAGTGGTAGGCATCGCAGCATAAGCATAGCAAAAGAGCGAGCATCTAGCATAGCAAAGATAGAAGTGATTTCGAGGGTATGGTCATCTTGCACGCAATGTTCTCGAGTTGTCGAAAGCTTGATCCTCGTAAGCGTTCTCAATAGGTTCTTCGTTCACGTACTCGTCTCCGGCTCTACCCAAAGCAAGAACACAAACAAAGGAACCACAATAAATCACGGTGCAATGCACAAGCCACATGATGCAAAACATGACATGATATGCGAGATGTGATATGCAATGCGTATCTTGGCGCTCCGGAAGGAAAATGATGAACCAGGCATCAACTTGGCAAACCAAGTATGCCGCTGGAAAGATGAGATGATTTCGGTTGAAATTGATATAAAGATCACGGAAACGGATGCACGGTTTGCAAATGACAAGCAAAACAAGAATGGCACAAATCTGCCATTAACAGCATGATACCACTTAGCAATCAACAAGAAATTAAGCTACTGCACCCAAACGTACCAACAAAGCATATGGAAGTGATCTACTCAAGATGCTTGACAAAAGATGAACACTGAGCTACGGCTAAATCACAACAAAACAGGTTCAAACAAGCATGGCAAAAGTGCAAAAAATATCAGGCTGGACATGGCAAAAACAGCATCAGGTAGCAATGTTCAGAGCAAGAGAACAACATGCTACAGGAACTTATAATAGCAAAACCTGGCATGGCATGAATGTACTCGAAGCATATAACAAAAGTCCCTTACTGACCATAAGCCAAAAAGGATCAGAAAATATAGTAACACCCATGTCAATATCGCAAGTTTCGTTATCAGATCCAGCAACATGGCATGTCAAAAACAGATAATAAGTAGGCATGTTTAAGAGCTCGATGCACTCACTACAGAGCCTTTCATGATAAACTAAGCATACATACATCAAGCAGACATGGCATATAAGACATAAATGGCAAGAATAACATCATAGCATACACGGATCAACCACAACAACCTTGGCAAAATTGAAAAACATGTAAACAATCTGCCAGGAAACATTTGATAGCAAAAGTAGAGCTCGATTGACTCAAGCTATGACACTCTATAATTGCAAACAAAAGCATGGATGGATAGAGCATAACCATATGTTCAAAACATCCTTACTGAAGTATCTCAAAATATCCACAGATCTCTCGGTAGCATCAAGTTAACATGGCATCAAAATATCAGCAAAACAGGGCTGAAAACAGCAACATCAGGACAACTAGTTTGCATGCTTGTGCTAGTCACCACATAGATCACAAAAATACATGGCATACACCTCTGGAAAGATGGCATGGCATATTACAAAACACATGTAGGACTCAAATTCATAGGGTGCACACATCAATCATAGAAAAAATAACAAAAGTGCAAGTTCTGTTAAGAAACAGAAACTAACATCACATAGCCCTCTTCCAACAGCATTTCGGGCATCAAGATGAGCTCAAATGAAATGATGCAATGAGATGAAATGATCTACTCTTCGAGACGAACATGTTGACATATTACACGCACGAAATGGAGCTACCGATGCAAAGTTATGATGCGTTGAAAATGCCACAAATTATCAACGGAATAAAAACTTAGATGAAATATGAGGGGGGGAAGAAGTCAACCCCGATCCGATCGGGATCCGGCCCGATCGAGGGCGGCGGCGGCGCTCGCCAAAGGGCCGGTCCGCGAGGGGCACCGGTGGCCGGAGCTGGGCACTACCGACGAGGTGGAGGGAGGCGACCGGCCGGCTAGCGACGGCGGGCGGCGCAGTACGGGCGCGAAGTCCGGTGGCGCGGGGCCGGGCGAGGAGATCTGGCGGCCGGCGGTTGGCGCTGCCCGCGGCGGGAGGTGACCGCGCGGCGGGCAGCGAGGCGGGCGGAGGCGCTGGAGGCGCGGGCGCGAAGGCGGCGGCGCGCCTGGGCGGCCGACGCGCTGGGCGCGGAGGAGGGCGCGTGGCGCGCTGATGCGGCCGGGCGGCGGCGCGCTGGAGGGGCGGACGGTCCGGCGGCGGGGGTTTTGTCCCGCCGAGGTAGGGGAAGGCTAGGGTTGGACCCGGATTTGGAATGGGGTTGCTTAAATAGGCATAGAGGAGCTAGGAGAGTCCAAATGAGGTGTAGTTTTCGCCCACACGATCGTGATCGAACGACGGAGAGCATGGAAGAGACTTAGATGGGTTATTGGGCTGTTTTGAAGGGGTGTTGGGCTGCAACTTAAAAGAGGCCTTTGCGAGAGTGCGGTTAATCCGTTGGAGTACCAAACGAGCTCCAAATGACCCGAAACTTGACCGGTGGTCTACTGGTGGTATACCAAGTCCACTTGACAAACCTCGGTCCATTCCGAGAACGTTTAATACCCGCTCACGGAAAAACGTAAAAGGGGACGCCGGGGGACATAGGAGTGCCGGATTGCAAAACGGACAACGGGAAAAATGCTCGGAATCATGAGACGAACACGTATGCAAATGAGATGCACATGATGACATGATATAAAATGCATGACATGGACAAAATGCAAAATGAAGAAAAACCCAACCATGGAGGGAATATCATATCACAATGCCGAAAATGGCAAGAGTTGGAGTTACAAATATGGAAAGTTACGTCCGGGGTGTTACAGCCCATTCTTCAGGAAAATCCTCACCATGCTTGATGCTGGTGGGGTCAGCTTCTTGGCCAGGTGCCAATGGAGCTCTTGGGCATGGAGGATTAAGTGCGGATTTTTTCATATACTTTGGAGTTACATACCTGTACTCCCTCCATTCTCTTGCCCATCTCCTTTCAATCCTCTGTATGCGCACCTTGCGCTGATTTTTGTTTTCCTTTCCGAACTTGGCCTCATCAGGTGTGCAATAGTCTTTGTAAATGTCCTCAGGGATTTCAAAAGCAGACATGACCTCAGGCTTCTTTCCTCCTATCTGTGGCTTCTTACCGTCTACCATATTCTTCAGTTGAGGTAATTGAACAATCGGATTCTCTGAAGAAGTATGCAACTTTTCTTCGAGGAACGCTGCAAATGAGTTAAGTTGATAAGAACCTAGTGATTCAGCAGCGGACATGAGTACCTGTGAACAGAGTATAGTTGCGAGGAATTTGGAGAGGTCATATGCGTTCTCAGAAGGTTTTTCAAAAAAGAACAAGTTTGAGGAATTTGACCAGATGAGCCTTGAAGAATTTCACTAAGCGTTCTTTGTCTTAGGTTCCAGAGTTGTATAGATCGAAGATCCACACAATTGAGGAATCTTGAATAAAAATGATGCTTAGAGAAATGAATCAAGAACAGATGACTAGTGAGGTGTTTTGTGTGAGGATTTGAAGAATAAAACACCTTTGAGGATTTTGTAGAAATCATTTGAATCAAAGAGGGCAGTAATAGTAACTTTTAATTACCCTGATCGAAGAACACGACGAACTGTGAGGTGTAGATTTGAAGCTCGTCAGTTCAGATCTTCCACGCCCTAACTAGGCGGAGGAAGACAGCTACGGCGGCGGAGTGAAGATTTCCATGACCGGCACGTACAACGGTGACGAGGTCGAGGCGGTGAAGCTCTTCCTCACCGGCTGACGATGGAGTAGCGGGCGGGCGCTAGGGTTTGAGAAGCTCGGCGGAGAGAGAGGTCGGCGGAGTAAAGGAAGTGAGGAAGGGGTGAGGGGGTATTTATAGTCGTAGTGAAAAACTGTTCGCCCGAAGATTTAGGACGAACGTGCCCCTGACCCTTCTCATTCGCATGACATGTGTCACCCACGTACCGAGAAGTGGAGATCGTGTTAGATCGTGGGTGAATAGATAAGTCTATCATGGGATGCGGGACGGTTTGAGCGGTAAAGCCTAAAATTTTGGATAAGATTAGTTTTAAAGTTCCATTCGCAATTTCTTCAGCTGACAAGGACACAGTGAAGATTTTGAACGAGTTTCAAATAGAACGCACATGAATAATTTGTGAATAGATTGGGTTGAGTATAGCATAGAGGGGGAAGGGTCCGATCACATTCACTTAGCAGAAGAACAACTTGAGGAAGTAGCCATAAGTAAATGTTGTAGAGGACATAAACCCAATGAAGAAAAATGATGGAACCAGTGAAGATTTTGCAAAGTTGAAGAATTTGAAAAACTGAAGAATTTCAAAACTGAGGAAAAACTCAAATTGAAGATTTTTCAACTTTGGTGGTCGCGTGACCCACCGTATAAGAATGATGATTTCAGACACCGCGTACAATTATCGTAGGGTTCTGAGAATCAGATTCTTCATTAATTTCTTCACACTTAGAGTGTTGTTCTTCATTGATTGAAGAAAAACGCTTCTTCATGTGTTGCACATCTAAGTCATCAATTTTTGCATAAGTGTTAAGATGAGTGTCCTTTTCAAAGAACATTCGAAGATTCTAAGATATTTAGCTCAAACTGCAACTTGCTAAATCTCTTCTCATCCAAGGGCTTTGTGAAGATATCGGCTAGCTGTTCTTCAGTCTTCACATGCTCAATAGAAATGTCGTCCTTCAACACATGATCACGAAGAAAATGATGACGAATCTGCATGTGCTTTGTCTTCGAGTGCTGAACTGGGTTGTGAGCAATCTTGATGGCACTCTCATTGTCACAGTAGAGAGGCACATTCTTCATGTTGATGCCATAATCCTTGAGAGTTTGCTTCATCCACAGCAATTGAGCACAGCAAGAACCAGCAGCAATGTACTCAGCTTCCACAGTAGACAGTGATACGCAGTTCTGTTTCTTCGAGGACCAACAGACCAAAGATCGTCCGAGGAAATGACAAGTACCAGATGTTGACTTGCGGTCCACACGATCACCAGCATAGTCAGAGTCAGAATATCCAATGAGATCAAAAGCAGAGCCCTTGGGGTACCATAATCCTAGTGTTGGTGTGTGAGCTAGATATCGAAGAATATGCTTCACGGCCTTATGGTGTGATTCCTTGGTGTAGCTTGAAATGGGGCACACATGCAAACACTAAGCATTATATCTGGCCTAGATGCACATAAGTACAATAAAGAACCAATCATGGTGCGGTATACCTTGTGATCGAAGTCAATACCATTTTCATCAGTGCATAGATGGCCATTTGTGGGCATAGGAATTTTGACGCCTTTGCAATCTTGCATGCCGAATTTCCTCAGAACATCCTTGAGGTATTTCTCCTGAGATATGAATATGACATTGCGTTGTTGACGAATTTGAAGACCTAAGAAGAATTTCAACTCTCCCATCATAGAAATTTGATATTCTTCACTCATCATATAGGCAAATTCATCACTATAACGTTGGTCAGTATAGCCAAAGATAATATCATCAACGTATATTTGGCACACAAATAGTTCACCATCATAAGATTTAGTAAAGAGAGTAGGGTCGAGTGAACTGGGTGTGAAGCCATTCTTCATGAGGAATTCCTTCAATGTGCCATAGCACGCTCGAAGGGCCTGCTTGAGGCCATAGAGGGCCTTGTTGAGTCTGAAGACTTTGTCAGGATTCTTTGGATCTTCAAAACCTGGGGTTTGAGCAACATATACTTCTTCCTCAAGCTTGCCATTGAGGAATGCACTTTTCACATCCATTTGATATAAAGTGATATCATGATGGTTAGCATAAGCAAGTAATATGCGAATAGCCTCAAGTCTAGCAACAGGTGCAAAAGTTTCATCGAAATCAATTCCTTCAACCTGTGTGTAGCCTTGAGCTACAAGTCGTGCCTTATTCCTCACAACAAGGCCATTTTCATCTTGCTTGTTGCGGTAGATCCACTTTGTGCCAATGATATTATGCTTGCGAGGATCTGGACGTTTGACCAGTTCCCAAACGTTGTTGAGCTCGAACTGATGTAATTCTTGCATGGCCTGAATCCACTCAGGCTCGAAATGCTTCATCTACCTTAGTGGGCTCTGTGATAGAGACAAAAGCATAGTGCCCACAAAAGTTAGATAAATGTGAAGCTTTTGAGCGTGTGAGAGGACCTGGTGCTTCAATGTCATCGATGATTTTGTCAACTTGCACTTCTTTTGCAACGCGAGGATGAGCTAGTTGTCATCGAGGAATTTGATCAGCATTTTCTTCAGCACCATTTTCTTCAGCATTTTCTTCAGGTGCATTAGCTCGACGTTCTTCATGTTCTGGAATGAATTCTTCAGCAGATTCTTCAGTAGGGATGACATCCTCAGTAGCCTTGAACTTGATAGAATCCTCAGGTGATGGTTCATATTCGGTTTCTTGTCAGTGAGGAGTTCATAGGCAGTCTTCTTGAAGAATTTGTGAAGATATACCCTGTTGATGATGTGGCACGCAGTGTAAATTGCCTCAATCCAGAAGTGACGAGGCGTCTTGTACTCATCAAGCATAGTGCGAGCCATCTCAACAAGAGTTCTGTTCTTGCGCTCCACGACGCCCATTTTGCCGAGGAGTATAAGGAGCAGATAACTCATGAGTAATACCAAGTTCATCAAGATAGTCATCAAGACCAGAATTCTTGAACTCAGTTCCATTGTCACTCTGATGTGCTTGATATTCACACCAAAGTTGGTTGAAGCCCTCGAGGAAAATCGTTTGAAGACTTCCTGCACTTCATGTTTGTAAGTAACAATGTGTACCCATGTGTAGCGAGAGTAATCATCAACAATAACAAACCCATATAGAGAAGCATCATTAGTGACTGCTGAGTAATGATTAGAACCAAAGAGGTCCATGTGAAGCAATTCGAATGGTCGAGTAGTGGTCATGATAGTATTCGCTGGATGCTTGGCCTTGGTCATTTTTCCAGCTTCACAGGCTCCACACAAAGTGATCCTTGAGGAATTTGACATTCTCAATGCCAATGACATGCTTCTTCTTCGCAAGCGTGTGCAAATTCCTCATGCCTGCGTGACCAAGTAAATCGATGCCATAGCCAGCCTTCTAAAGCTTTTGCAAGTAGACACACGGCTGGTTGCGGTCCTGTAGAGAAATCAGCAATATACAAGTCTCCTCTCCTAAATCCTTCGAAGACTTTGGAATTGTCAGCTTCCATAACCACAACACAACGATACTTGCCAAAGACAACAACCATATCAAGATCATAAAGCATTGAGATGGACATAAGGTTGTATCCTAAGGGCTCAACAAGCATGACTTTGTCCATGTGTCGATCCTTTGTGACCGCAACCTTACCTAGACCCAATACCTGACTTTTGCCTTTGTCAGCGAAGATGATATGCTTCAGATGCGATGGTGATAAGGGAGCACCCATCAATAGATTCTTGTCACCAGTCATGTGATTTGTACATCCACTATCGAGGACCCACTCAGTGGCTTTGGGTTGATCATCCTGCAGATGAACTAGTGCACCTTACAAACTCATATACTTCATTAGTGAAGAATATGATATCAAATTTATCAGATGAATTTCATCAAGCAGTAAAGCAGATATAGCAGTATGAGGACGTGTGAAATGAAAGTTCATTTCTTCATGATTAGCAGGCGTCCTTTCAGGCATATTTGTCAGGCCCCCAGCAAATTCTTCAGACGTTAAGGCACGTCTGGAGACCTGACCCTGCAGAAGAGATTAGTTCTTTTTCTTCACCACCCACATCTGAAGGGGTGGCAAAGAGTTCATCACTCTGCGAGCTCCATATGAGAATGGTGGCAAAAAAGCCAAACCATTTCGTTTCACATAAGAGGGGTTAGGGTAAGCATATGAATAAGCAGAGAAATTCTTCGAGGACTTATGAACATAATGGTTTGAAGAATAATGCACATATTCATAGCCCTTAGCTCTACCCTGCGAAACAGAGTTGTTAGCATGATAATAATCATGTCAGGACTTTTATCCTTTTGAGGTATTTGATCCACGTGAGGAATTTGGTCCGTATGAGGACTTGGATCCATATGAAGAATTTGGTCCATATGAAGAGTTTGATCTGGGGTTCCTATTCTTCACATGTGGTGTCATGAGGACATTCACCTGAAGACTTTCAAGGCACCTTTTGGGAACCCAGATTTTCTTCATAGGGAACCGTTCCTGCAGTTAGTGCCAACATATCTAGCAAATACTTCACCATTCTGATTTTTGAACAGTTTATAGTTGGAGTCAAATGACTCATAAGAAGAATGAGGAGATTCACATGTAAAGCCAGATAAGTTAGATGGATCAACTGGTGGTCCCTTTGCAGCAACCCATGAGGTTTTGGGGTACTGCTCAGGCTTCCAATATGTACCATCAGCATTGATTTTCCTCTCAAAGGCAATACCCTCTTTCCTAGGGTTCCTGTTGAGGATCTGCTTTTTAAGCACATCACAAAGAGTCTGATGCCCTTTGAGGCTTTTGTACATGCCTGTTATGTACAATTCCTTCAGCCCTGCATTGTCAGTGATATTAGCAATGTCCTCGAATGAGGAATTAGTGATAGCAGAGGCAGGTGAAGAATTTGTAACAATTGAAGCATTTGAACATTCAGGTGAAGAATTAGCAGATTCACGTTCAATGCACTTTAAGCATGGAGGAACAAATTCTTCCTGAGAAGCGCTGATTTGTTGAGCAAGTAATGAATCGCGCTCCTTCTGAAGATCTTCATAACTCACTCTTAGCTTCTCAAGATCTTGCTTTCTTTGAAGAAATTCATAAGAAAACTTCTCATGATCAGACAAGAGAGTGTTATGATGACCTTGAAGGCTGTCAAACCTAGACTGAAGTCTTTGAAGATTTTCAGTCAAGGCTTTAGTGTGATCCATTTCTTCACCCAACATATCATCACTTTTGTCTAGCATGTTTTGAACCTTTTCAAAAGCCCTTTGTTGTTTCACAGCAATCTTAGCAAGTTTAGAGTAGCTGGGCTTGAGGTTTTCATCAGATTCATTCTCACTAGATTCAGAGGAGGTATATTTGAGTACCTTGGCACCCTTTCCCATGAAGCAATAGGTGGGAGCGTAGTCATCATTGTCTTCATCAGCCTTGTTGGTGAGGTCATTTTCTTCAGAGTTGAAGTAGAGTTGCTGACGAATGCAGTAGCAAGAGCCAGGCTCGCCACACCGGACTCAGACTCCTCAGATGCCTCCTCTTCCTCATGTTCCTCAGATTCAGCCTCAGAGTCCATTTCCTTGCCAATGAATGCCCGAGCCTTCTTGGAGCTGCTCTTCTTGTGAGATGAAGACTTCGAGGATTTTGATGATGAAGATTTTGACGATTTCTTCTTCTTCTTCTTAGCGTCATCGTAACTGTAATCCTTGTATTTCTTCTTCTTTAATTCCTTTTCCCACTGAGGACAATCTTGAATATAGTGACCAGGTTTCTTGCATTTGTGGCATAGCCTCCTCTTATAGTCACTGGATGAGGAATCACTGCTCATTGAGGATTTTCCAAAGCAACCACGTCTTGAGAACTTCTGGAACTTCTTCACGAAAGCGGTTAGCTCCTGGCTCAATTCTTCAGGATCACCAAGGCTGCTACCAGAATCTTCACATTCAGATTCAGACACTGCCGTGGCCTTCAGGGCACGTGATCTGCCATAGCTCGAACCATAGAGATCTCTCTTTTCAGCAAGCTGGAACTCATGATATTTAGCCTCTCGAGGATATCAGCGGGATCAAGCGACTTGTAATCAACACGTTCTTGTATCATCAATGCCAGAGTATCAAATGAGGAATCAAGCGATCTCAACAATTTCTTCACCACCTCATGGTCGGTGATGTCAGTGGCACCAAGCGCTTGAAGCTCATTTGAGATGTCAATGAGGCGGTCGAAGGTTTGTTGAACATTTTCATTGTTGAGTCTTTTGAAGCAGTTGAAGAGATTGCGAAGAACATCAACTCGAGAGTCGCGCTGAGTTGAGACTCCTTCATTTACTTTGGACAGCCTATCCCAGATAAGCTTAGCAGTTTCCAAAGCACTCACTCTTCCATACTGTCCTTTGCTCAGATGGCCACATATGATATTCTTCGCTTGAGAATCGAGTTGCTTGAATCTCTTCACATCGGTAGCGTTCGATTGTGGGTGAGACAGAGGAACACCATTTTCCACAACATACCAGAGATCGTTATCAATTGCCTCAAGATGCATTAGCATCTTATTCTTCCAGTAGGGGTAGTCTGTCCCATCGAAGGTAGGACAACCAGCAGAGACCTTGATCATACCTGCGGTCGACATAACTAAACTCCAGGCGGTTAAACCAAAATCACACAGAACAAGGGAGTAACTTGCTCTGATACCAATTGAAAGTGCGTTATATCGACTAGAGGGGGGTGAATAGGCGATTTTATGAATTCTTCAACGAGGAATTTGCGGTGAGGAAATTCCTTTGTGTAGATCTAATTGCAGCGGAATAAGTACTCAGAAGTAAGCATAACAGAATACTCTCATGGTCATCATGTTGAAATGAAGACAAGCACAGAGTACTGAAAGCGTAATCTCAGTATAACACAAGATGAAGACAAACAGATGAAGAAATTGAGAAAGTCTTGATCAAAGTCTTCAAACACAGATATGATGAAGCACTTAACACAGTAATGAGGAAATGAAAGAGTTGAGGAAATAGAACCAGTAAGCTTGGTGAAGACAATGATTTGGTAGACCAGTTCCAACTGTTGTCTCAGATGTACGTCTGGTTGGAGCGGCTGAGTATTTAAACCCGAGGACACACAGCCCCGGACACCCAGTCCTGAGCACGCAGCTCAGGACACCAAGTCCTCACCGTATTCTCCTTGAACTAAGGTCACACAGACCTCGTACAATCACTCGTGGTAAGCCTTCAAGCGACTTCCAAACCTTCACAAACTCGGTCACTCAGCGATCCACAATTCCTCTTGGATGCTCTAGACCATGATGCCTAGCCGTCTGGAAGAAGCACAGTCTTCAAAGGTAACAAGCGTCGGGTCCATGCAGGATCAATCTCTTCAGTGATGCTCAATCACTTTGGGTTTGTAGGTGTTTGGTTTGGGTTTTCCTCACTTGATGATTTTCACTCAAAGTCCTCGGAGGATGGGATGCTCTAAATTGACAAGTGTTAGTTTCTCTCGGAGCAGCCAACCAGCTAGTGGTTGTGGGGGGCGGCTATCTATAGCCTAGGGAGCAGCCCGACATGATAAGACATAAATGCCCCTCAATGATAGGACCGTTAGGTAGATAAGATATTTTGGGACAGCTGGCGCGCAGCACAGCAACGGTCGGAAATTTGAGGTTCAAATTCCTCAGGGCTATCATGTTCCTCCTTTGTGTAGGCAATCCGCCTTTGGCGAATTCCTAACTCCTCGGTCAGAACAAATTCCTCGGCGACCGGAAGAACTTCGTCTACATCCTTTGAAGAAATTGACTGAACTGTATGAGATTTCAATGGCTTCACTCGAAGGGATTGCTAGGTGTAGGATTTTGAGTTGAGCATCACATGGAAATTTTCCTTAGTATTTCCTCGGCGCCCTTTATGATCACGGTGTTTCCTATGACTCAAGAAAGAAAGCGAAACTATGAAAACAAAAGTCTTCACGCTTCATGTTCCTCAAATGAATACCAAGTCTTCAAGGTCACACCAATTTCTTCACTTTCAAAGTCTTGAGAAAGTCTTGAATACCAAATTCTTGATTGAAGAACTTCATTTTAAGGGTCGACATTCCACTGTAAATATCAAACTCCTCATAGACTTATAGACCTGTGTACACTCATAAACGCATTAGACCCTTAACCTATAAGTCTTCAATACACCAAAATCACTAAGGGGCACTAGATGCACTTACAGTAGGGCTAAGCAGGCACTGAGCACCCGTATCCATCTGAGGGGGGCAGTAGCTCGTGAATGTGAGTGGAGATGAATGGAATGGGGGTGGAGTTGATTTACCTACCCCTTGAGCATAACCACTAGGAAAAATAAAACTAGGGCTTGCACAAAAATATGATACATTAAACCAACCAAAAAATGGGTGTGGAGTTGATTTACCTTCTTGTTATGAAATCCCGAAGATCCAACGGTGAAACAGACCGATTTGTGAGAGATTTGAGGGGGGTTAGGATGATGGAGAGGGAGTGAGGGGGGCACCAGCTCGTGAATGTGAGTGGAGATGAATGGAATGAGAGGGCTTGCTGTGGGCCCAAAGCATCTTATCCATATACGCTAAGTGAAACTGGGCAGCACCCACACGCCAGGGTCCTCGTCGTCTGGTTGACGTGGCCCAAATAGCCAAACGCCAGGGTCCCTGGCATCTGGTACCCCCCAAAATCAACATAAGTGAAATGTAACTGTGCAGCACCCAGACGCCATGGTCCCTTGGCGTCTGGTTGACGTGGCCCAAATAGCGAAACGCCAGGCCCCCTGGCGTCTGGTACCCCAAAATCAACAGAAGAGAAATGTAACTGTGCAGCACCCAGACGCCACGGTCCATGGTGTCTGGTTGACGTGGCCCAAATAGCCAAATGTCAGGGTCCCTGGCGTCTGGTACCCCCCCAAATCAACAGAAGCGAAATGTAATTGTGCAGCACCCGGGCATACGGTCCACTGGCGTCACGGTTGACATGGCTCAAATTGCCAAACGCCAGGAACCCTAGCGTTTAGTCCTGGTGCACACAATACTTCTTTCTTCCTTTGTAATATGAAGAAAGCATACTAGTCTCAACCCAAAATTTGAACAAAGTATACTAGTCTCAACCCAAAATATGAAGAAAGCATACTAGTCTCGAATGACAAACATAGTTTGCACATAATCTCAATGACAAGTTCATCACACACGATTTCTCGAATGACATAAATAGTTCATGATCACACAAGGTATCGAATGACAAGTTTATGACCACACAAGGTCTCGAATGACAAGTTCATACATTAAACAAAGTCTCAAAAGTCCATCATCGATGTCGGTGCCTTTTCCATTTGTCTACTGGGTAGTACGGGGCCACTTTCCCTTCTTGTCACGTGCCTCGTCCTCCTCTCTTGCATCGCGAGCCCTTGCAAGTTTTCTTGCCCTCTCTTCTTGATGAGCCTCCTTCTCTTTGCGTGCCCTCTCTTCCTCACGCTTCTTGCGCTCGTTCTTCTCCTTCTCACGATGCTCATGCTCCAATCCCCGTGCAAAGGACTCCTCAAACAGGCGCTGCCTCCGTAAGTAATCTTGATGTTGGTCCTCTTGGACATCTTTTGGTACCTCGTGATCTATCCAAGTGAAGTACTTGCAAAGTGGAGGAGGCAACTACATAAAAATCATGTTTTTGTTAGTAATATGAGTTCAAACTTGTTGAGGTTTTTTGTATGTACACCTAACATACCAGTGGTAGGTCATATGCGTTAGTTGGCCTTCGACGATCATGTGCATAGTTGGGACACACGAAAAACCTTCTACCTTCTGTCCATGACTTCTTGCGGTCAGTGGACACCTTCAGGTTACAAAAATCACCACACCAACATGGTGGTGTGGGCACATACTTCTCCTTCTCCTTGTCCAACCTGGCCTCCATGAAGGAAATATGCCCTAGAGGCAATAATAAAGTTATTATTTATTTCCTTATATCATGATAAATGTTTATTATTCATGCTAGAATTGTATTAACCGGAAACATAATACATGTGTGAATACATAGACAAACAGATAAGTCACTAGTAAGCCTCTACTAGACTAGCTCATTAATCAAAGATGGTTATGTTTCCTAACCATAAGACATGTGTTGTCATTTGATTAATGGGATCACCTCATTAGAAGAATGATGTGATTGACATGACCCATTCCGTTAGCTTAGCACTTGATCGTTTAGTATATTGCTATTGCTTTCTTCATGACTTATACATGTTCCTATAACTATGAGATTATGCAACTCCGTTTACGGAGGAACACTTTGGGTACTACCAAGCGTCCTAGCGTAATCGGGTGATCATAAAGGAGTACTACAGGTGTCTCCAAAGGTACTTGTTGGGTTGGCGTATTTCGAGATTAGGTTTTGTCACTCCGATTGTCGGAGAGGTATCTCTGGGCCTTCAAGGTAATACACATCACATAAGCCTTGCAAGCATTGCAACTAATGAGTTAGTTGTGAGATGATGTATTACGGAACGAGTAAAGAGACTTGCCGATGCTTGAGATTGAACTAGGTATTGGATACCGACGATCGAATCTCGGGCAAGTAACATACCGATGACAAAAGGAACAACGTATGTTGTTATGCGGTCTGACCGATAAAGATCTTCGTAGAAAATGTAGGAACCAATATGGGCATCCAGGTCCTGCTATTGGTTATTGACGGAGATGTGTCTCGGTCATGTCTACATTGTTCTCGAACCGTAGGGTCCCACGCTTAAGGTTTCGATGACGGTTATATTATGAGTTTGTGTATTTTGATGTACCGAAGGTTGTTCGGAGTCCCGGATATGATCACGGACATGACGAGGAGTCTCGAAATTGTCGAGACATAAAGATTAATATATTGGACGGATATATTTGGACACCGGAAAGGTTCCGGAGAAGTTTGGAGCTCCGGGAGGTTACCGGAACCCCGCGGGAGGTATATGGGCCTTATTGGGCCCATGTAGGAGGAAGGGAGAAGGAACAAGGGAGGGGGGCCGGCCCCCCCTTTCCTTTCTCCTTCCCCCTCTTCCTATTCCTACTACTAGTACTACTTCCTAATACTAGTACTCCTTCCTTCCCCCTCCAAATAAGATAAGGAAGAGATGGAAACCTACTTGGAGTAGGTTTCCTCCCTATGGTGCGCCCCCCTTGTGGCGGCCACCTCCTCCCTCCCTCCTTTATATCACGGGGTGGGGGCACCCTAGAACACACAAGTTGATCCTTGAGATCGTTTCCTTAGCCGTGTCGGTGCCCCCTCCACCATATTCCACCTCGGTCATATCGTAGCGGTGCTTAGGCGAAGCCCTGCGTCGGTGAAACATCAAGATCGTCACCACACCGTCGTGCTGACGGAACTCCCTCTCCCTGGAGCTTTGCTGGATCGGAGCCCGAGGAGCTTCATCGAGCTGAACGTGTGCCAAGAACTCGGAGGCGCCGGAGTTACGGCGCTGGGATCGGCTGGATCGCGAGGAGAACGTACGACTACTTCCTCTACGTCATCATCGACTCGGAGGTGCCGAATGTAACCTTTGGGATCGGCAGGATCGCGAGGAGAACGTCTGACTACTTCCTCTACGTTGTGATCGCTTCCGCTTTGGTCTACGAGGGTACGTAGACAACACTCTCCCTTCTCGTTGCTATGCCATCACCATGGTCCTGTGTGTGCGTAGGAAAATTTTGAAATTACTACGTTCCCCAACAGTGGTATCAGAGCCTGGGTTTATGCGTTGATGTCATATGCACGAGTAGAACACAAGCGAGTTGTGGGCGATACAAGTCATACTGCCTACCAGCATGTCATACTTTGGTTCAGCGGTATTGTGAGATGAAGCAGCCGGACCGACATTACGCGTGCACGCTTACGCGAGACTGGTTTCACCGTTCTGAGCACTCGTGCTTAAAGGTGGCTGGCGGGTGTCTGTCTCTCTCACTTTAGT
Organism: Aegilops bicornis; assembly: GCA_021605145.1. Taxonomy (NCBI): domain Eukaryota; kingdom Viridiplantae; phylum Streptophyta; class Magnoliopsida; order Poales; family Poaceae; genus Aegilops; species Aegilops bicornis. The sequence goes on from CM038670.1 coordinate 59,246,241, forward strand.
TGAACCGAGTGTAGCTACGCCCGGTCCTTGAGAAGGTTAAAAGCGGAGTCTATTTGACGAAGTATCGCGTTGTGGTTTTAATGCGTAGGTAAGAACGGTTCTTGCTCAGCCCGTAGCAGCCACGTAAAACTTGCAACAACAAAGTAGAGGACGTCTAACTTGTTTTTGCAGGGCATGTTGTGATGTGATATGGTCAAGACGTGATGCTATATTTTATTGTATGAGATGATCATGTTTTGTAACCGAGTTATCGGCAACTGGTAGGAGCCATATGGTTGTCGCTTTATTGTATGAAATGCAAGCGCATACATAATTGCTTTTACTTTATCACTAAGCGGTAGCGATAGTCGTAGAAGCAATAGATGGCGTAGCGACAACAATGCTACGATGGAGATCAAGGTGTCGCGCGGTGACGATGGTGATCATGACGGTGCTTCGAGATGGAGATCACAAGCACAAGATGATGATGGCCATATCATATCACTTATATTGATTGCATGTGATGTTTATCCTTTATGCATCTTATTTTGCTTTGATTGACGGTAGCATTTTAAGATGATCTCTCATTAAAATTATCAAGTAGTGTTCTCCCGAGTATGCACCGTTGCCAAAGTTAAATGCGTGCGAGACACCACGTGATGATCGGGTGTGATAAGCTCTCGTCCATCTACAACGGGTGCAAGCCAGTTTTGCACACGCAGAATACTCAGGTTATACTTGACGAGCCTAGCATATGCAGATATGGCCTCGGAACACGGAGACCGAAAGGTCGAGCGTGAATCATATAGTAGATATGATCAACATAAGATGTTCACCATTGAAAACTACTCCATCTCACGTGATGATCGGTTATGGTTTAGTTGATTTGGATCACGTGATCACTTAGATGACTAGAGAGATGTCTGTCTAAGTGGGAGTTCTTTAGTAATATGATTAATTAAAACTTAAATTTATCATGAACTTAGTACCGATAGTATTTTGCTTGTCTATGTTTCTTTGTAGATAGATGGCTCGTCTTTGTTGTTCCGTTGAATTTTAATGCGTTCCTTGAGAAAGCAAAGTTGAAAGATGATGGTAGCAATTACGGACTGGGTCCGTAACTTGAGGATTATCCTCATTGCTGCCGGAAGAATTACGTCTGGAAGCACCGCTGGGTGCGAACTGCTGCAGGAACAACGCCGGAAGTTATGAACATCTGCCGAGCAAAGTCGATGACTACTCTATAGTTCGATGTGCCATGCTTTACGGCTTAGAACCGGGTCTTCAACGACGCTTTGAGCGTCATGGAGCATATGAGATGTTCCAAGAGTTGAAGTTAATATTTCAAGCAAATGCCCGGATTGAGAGATATGAAGTCTCCAATAAGTTCTATAGCTGCAAGATGGAGGAGAAACGATTACATCGGTGAGCACATACTCAAAATGTCCGGGTATAATAATCACTTAATTCAGCTGGGAGTTAATCTTCCGGATGATAGTGTCATTGACAGAATTCTCCAATCACGCCACCAAGCTACAAGAGCTTCGTGATGAACTATAGTATGCAAGGGATGACTAAGACAATTCCTGAGCTCTTCGCAATGCTAAAAGCAGCGGAGGTAGAAATCAAGAAAGAGCATCAAGTGTTGATGGTCAACAAGACCACTAGTTTCAAGAAAAGGGCAAAGGAAAGAAGAAGGGAACTTCAAGAAGAACAGCAAACAAGTTGCCGCTCAAGGGAAGAAACCCAAGTCTGGACCTAAACACAATCGAGTGCTTCTCTTACCGCAAGCGGTAGTCACTTTGAAGCGGAACTGCCCCAAGTATTTGGCGGATAAGAAGGATGGCAAGGTGAACAAAGGTATATGTGATATACATGTTATTGATGTGTACCTTACTAGAGCTCGCAGTAGCACACAGGTATTTGATACTGGTTACATTGCTAATATTTGCAACTCGAAGCAGGGACTATAGATTGCGAACAACGGCAAAGGACGAGGTGACGATGCGCGCGTGGGAAATGGTTCCAAAGTCGATGTGATCGCGGTCGGCACGCTACCTCTACATCTACCTTGGGATTAGTTTTAGACCTAAATAATTGTTATTTGGTGCGGCGTTAAGCATGAACATTATATCTGGATCTTGTTTGATGCGAGACGGTTATTCATTTAAATCAGAGAATAAAGGTTGTTCTATTTATATGAATAATATCTTTTATGGTCATGCACCCTTGAAGAGTGGTCTATTTTTAATGAATCTCGATAGTAGTGATACACATATTCATAATGTTGAAACCAAAAGATGCAGAGTTGATAATGATAGTGCGACTTATTTGTGGCATTGCCGTTTAGGTCATATCGGTATAAAGCGCATGAAGAAACTCCATCTTGATGGACTTTTGGAGTCACTTGATTATGAATCACTTGGCACTTGCGAACCGTGCCTCATGGGCAAGATGACTAAAACCCGTTCTCCGGTACTATGGAGAGAGCAACAAATTTGTTGGAAATCATACATACGGATGTATGTGGTCCAATGAATGTTGAGGCTCGTGGCGGATATCGTTATTTTCTCACCTTCACAGATGATTTAAGCGGATATGGGTATATCTTCTTAATGAAACATAAGTCTGAAACATTTGAAAAGTTCAAAGAATTTCAGAGTGAAGTTGAAAATCATCGTAATAAGAAAATAAAGTTTCTACGATCTGATCGTGGAGGCGAATTTTTGAGTTCTGAGTTTGGTCTACATTTGAAACAATGCGGAATAGTTTCCAACTCACGCCACCCGGAACACCACAGCGCAATGGTGTGTCCGAACGTCGTAATCGCACTTTACTAGATATGGTGCGATCTATGATGTCTCTTACAGATTTACCGCTATCGTTTTGGGGTTATGCTCTTGAGACGGCCGCATTCACGCTGAATAGAACACCGTCAAAATCCGTTGAGACGACACCTTATGAACTTTGGTTTAGCAAGAAACCAAAGTAAATGCGTTCTTAAAGTTTGGGGATGCGATGCTTATGTGAAAAAGCTTCAACCTGATAAGCTCGAACCTAAATCGGAGAAATGTATCTTCATAGGATACCCAAAGGAGACAGTTGGGTACACCTTCTATCACAGATCCGAAGGCAAGACATTTATTGCTAAGAATGGATCCTTTCTAGAGAAGGAGTTTCTCTCGAAAGAAGTGAGTGGGAGGAAAGTAGAACTTGATGAGGTAACTGTACCTTCTCCCTTATTTGAAAGTAGTTTATCACAGAAACCAGTTTCTGCGATATCTACACCAAATAGTGAGGAAGTTGATGATGTTGATCATGAAACTTCAGATCAAGTTACTACGAGAACATCGTAGATCAACCAGAATAAAATCCGCACCCAGTAGTACGGCAATCCTGTTACGGAAGTCATGCTACTAGATCATGATGAACCTACGAACTATGAAGAAGCGATGGTGAGCCCAGATTCATAAAATGGCTTGAGGCCATGAAATCTGAGATGGGATCCATGTATGAAAACAAAGTGTGGACTTTGGTTGACTTGCCGAGGGTCGGCAAGCAATAGAAAACAAGTGGATCTTCAAGAAGAAGACCGACGCCGACGGTAATATTGTTGTCTACAAAGCTCGACTTGTCGCAAAGGGGTTTCGACAAGTTCAAGGGATTGACTACGATGAGACCTTCTCACCGTGGCGATGCTTAAGTCTGTCCGAATCATGTTAGCAATTGCCGCATTTTATGATTATGAAATTTGGCAAATGGATGTAAAGACCGCATTCCTGAATGGGTTTCTGGAAGAAGAGTTGTATATGATGCAACCAGAAGGTTTTATCGATCCAAAGGGAGCTAACAAAGTGTGCAAGCTCCAGCGATCCATTTATGGACTGGTGCAAGCATCTCGGAGTTGGAATAAATGCTTTGATAGTGTGATCAAAGTATTTGGGTTTATCTGAACTTTTGGAGAAGCCTGTATTTACAAGAAAGTGAGTGGGAGCTCAGAGCATTTACGATATTATATGTAGATGACATATTACTGATCGGAAATGATATAGAATTTCTGGATAGCATAAAGGGATACTTGAACAAGAGTTTTTCGATGAAAGACCTTGGTGAAGCTGCTTACATATTGGGCATCAAGATCTATAGAGATAGATCAAGACGCTTAATTGGACTTTCACAAAGCACATACCTTGATAAAGTTTTTAAGAAGTTCAAAATGGATCAGGCAAAGAAAGGTTTTTTACCAGATACAAGGTGTGAGATTGAGTCGGACTCAATGCCCGACCACGAGAAGATAGAGAGAAAATGAAAGATGTTCCCTATGCTTCAGCCATAGGCTCTATCATGTATGCAATGTCTGTGTACCAGACTGACGTATGCTTAGTCAGTAAGCTTGGCAGGAAGGTACCAAAGTAATCCAGAGTGGATCCTTTGGACAGCGGTCAAGAACATCCTGAAATACACGAAAAGGACTAAGGATATGTTTCTCGTATATGGAGGTGACAAAGAGCTAGTCGTAAATGGTTACGTCGATCTGAAGCTTTTGACACCGATCCGGACGATTCTAAATCGCAAACCGGATACGTGTTTTTGTTAAGCGGTGGAGCTGTCGGTTGGTGCAGTTCTAAACAAAGCGTCGTGGCGGGATCTACATGTGAAGCGGAGTACATAGCTGCTTGAAGCAGCAAATGAAGGAGTCTGGATGAAAGAGTTCATTTCCGATCTAGGTGTTATACCTAGTGCATCGGGACCAATGAAGATCTTCTGTGACAATACTTTGGTGCAATTGCCTTGGCAAAGGAATCCAGATTTCACAAGAGGACCAAGCATATCAAGAGACGCTTCAATTCCATTCAGGACCAAGTCCAAGTGGGAGACATAGAGATTTGCAAAATACATACGGATCTGAACGTTGCAGACCCGTTGACTAAGCCTCTTCCACGAGCAAAACATGATCATCACCAAGACTCCATGGGTGTTAGAATCATTACTGAGTAATCTAGATTATTGACTCTAGTGCAAGTGGGAGACTGAAGGAAATATGCCCTAGAGGCAATAATAAAGTTATTATTTATTTCCTTATATCATGATAAATGTTTATTATTCATGCTAGAATTGTATTAACCGGAAACATAATACATGTGTGAATACATAGACAAAGCAGATAAGTCACTAGTAAGCCTCTACTAGACTAGCTCATTAATCAAAGATGGTTATGTTTCCTAACCATAAGACATGTGTTGTCATTTGATTAATGGGATCACCTCATTAGAAGAATGATGTGATTGACATGACCCATTCCGTTAGCTTAGCACTTGATCGTTTAGTATATTGCTATTGCTTTCTTCATGACTTATACATGTTCCTATAACTATGAGATTATGCAACTCCCGTTTACTGGAGGAACACTTTGGGTACTACCAAACGTCACAACGTAACTGGGTGATCATAAAGGAGTACTACAGGTGTCTCCAAAGGTACTTGTTGGGTTGGCGTATTTCGAGATTAGGTTTTGTCACTCCGATTGTCGGAGAGGTATCTCTGGGCCTTCTCGGTAGTACACATCACATAAGCCTTGCAAGCATTGCAACTAATGAGTTAGTTGTGAGATGATGTATTACGGAACGAGTAAAGAGACTTGCCGGTAACGAGATTGAACTAGGTATTGGATACCGACGATCGAATCTCGGGCAAGTAACATACCGATGACAAAAGGAACAACGTATGTTGTTATGCGGTCTCGACCGATAAAGATCTTCGTAGAAAATGTAGGAACCAATATGGGCATCCAGGTCCCGCTATTGGTTATTGACCGGAGATGTGTCTCGGTCATGTCTACATTGTTCTCGAACCGTAGGGTCCGCACTTAAGGTTTCGATGGCGGTTATATTATGAGTTTGTGTATTTTGATGTACGAAGGTTGTTCGAGTCCCGAATATGATCACGGACATGACGAGGAGTCTCGAAATGGTCGAGACATAAAGATTAATATATTGGACGGATATATTTGGACACCGGAAAGGTTCGGAGAAGTTTGGAGCTCGGGAGGTTCTTGGAACCCCGGGAGGTATATGGGCCTTATTGGGCCCATGTAGGAGGAAGGGAGAAGGAACAAGGGAGGCGCGCCCAAGCCCAATCCGAATTGGGGAGGGCGGCCCCCTTTCCTTTCTCCTTCCCCTCTTCCTATTCCTACTACTAGTACTACTTCCTACTACTAGTACTCCTTCCTTCCCCCTCCAAATAAGATAAGGAAAAGAGAGGGAAACCTACTTGGAGTAGGTTTCCCCCTCCGTATGGTGCGCCCCCCTTGTGGCCGGCCACCTCCTCCCTCCCTCCTTTATATACAGGGGTGGGGGGGCACCCTAGAACACACAAGTTGATCCTTGAGATCGTTCCTTAGCCGTGTGCGGTGCCCCCCCTCCACCATATTCCACCTCGGTCATATCGTAGCGGTGCTTAGGCGAAGCCCTGCGTCGGTGAAACATCAAGATCGTCACCACGCCGTCGTCTTGTGGAACTCCCTCTCCCGGAGCTTTGCTGGATCGGAGCCGAGGAGCTTCATCGAGCTGAGCGTGTGCCAAGAACTTCGGGCGCCGGAGTAACGGCGCTGGGATCGGCTGGATCGCGAGGAGAACGTAGACTACTTCCTCTACGTCATCATCGACTCGGAGGTGCCGGAGTAACGGCACCAGGATCGGCAGGATCGCGAGGAGAACGTCGACTACTTCCTCTACGTTGTGATCGCTTCCGCTTTGGTCTACGAGGGTACGTAGACAACACTCTCCCTTCTCGTTGCTATGCCATCACCATGGTCCTGTGTGTGCGTAGGAAAATTTTGAAATTACTACGTTCCCCAACACTCCATCCACGTCTTCGGCATGTCCTCTTGGTCCGCGCACGCCGGCCTCATCCTGGAACCGGATGAAGCCATGCCTAAAAAAAGAACAATTGTTAGCACAAGACACAAAGAGAGTAAATGTGTAAATACAGTAGATCAATAAATGCTAGGAATTGTATGAACAAATAATATACCATTATTATTAGATCAACCATCTGGATTAAGCAAATAACCGAAGGCCGGTCCATTATCAACCATTCCTCTGTGACCACCACCACCTCTACCACTTGTGCTTCCTCTACGACCACCACCACCTCTAGCACTTGTGCTTCCTCTCTGACCACCACCACCTCTAGCACTTGTGCTTGCTCGACCACCACCTCTAGCACTTGTACTCCCTCTACGAACACTAGCACCTCTAGCACTTGTGCTCCCTCTACGACCACCACCACCTCTAGCACTTGTGCTTCCTCGACCACCACCACTGTCACCTCTTCCACCTCGTTCACCATTGGTGCCACCTCGACGACTTGTCTTTCCTCTACGGCTAGTGCTAGGAATGCCCCCTTCGACGTTTTCCTTTTCTTGCATGTCCGCGCATTGTGTCGCCGTTCACCGCAGCCCCCACAGTTGATAGTGTCAGGAGCCTCCATGAAATGACCGCTACCAAATTGTTTCATGCCAGTGTATCTAGCCAGGTCATCCATATCACCCCTGAACCTCTTAGTTCTCCTTCTACCCTTGGTCTCCACCTTCAAGAGATGGTCTAGCTTAATATGAGGGCGGTGGTACTCAGGCCACTGTGATTGGTCCAAGAAAGGGTGAAATCGAGGCGCCCATGTCAACCTAGTAGCTTCCAATGGAACTCTTGCATCCGCACGGTTTTTCCATCACAAACAGGTATGTTTCTCGCCTTCGCCGCCGTTATCAAATGCGAGCATGGCCAATGATACTTACTAGGCCTCTCGCACTGGCACCACTGAGTCTTGAGCCGCACCTCATATGCAGCACCACCATATTGTTTACCGTCTCGTGTTGTGCCACCTGGCTCATCAATTTGATAGATCATTTCAATTTTGTCAAATACGATAACTTGTTGTTGTGAATACTTGCTTGCTTGTAACTGCAGCCATTCATCAACCTTTTCCGGATAATCCATTTTTTCACCTATCCAAGATGCAGTCTCTTCAGAATACCTCTGAAAGTACTCATTAAGCTTAAAGAAGGTGTACTCCACTATTGCAGTCACCGGCAATGAACGAGCACCCTTGAGCACATTGTTGAAACATTCAACCAGATTTCTCGTCATGTCGCCATATCGCCTACCACCATCGTCATGAGCGCGTGCCCACTTGTTCTTCTCATTGAAATTCCTAGTTAAGAAGTCTTTTCCCCCTTCGTTCACCACTGCAAAGAGCTTGTTGTACCGAGCATCGGAAGCATCGGTGGTGAAGGCCACACATACATGGGTAAGGTCTTTGCTGAGATCCGTGCTCTTACATGCCTGGTAAAAGTTGGCCACAAAATGCCTCATGCACCATCTGTCGTGAAGCTTTGGAAATCCTGGAATAACAATGTCCATTGCCTTGAGTATGCCATGGTGCCGGTCCGATATGATGCATACCTCCCTAGCCCCAATCATGTTGTGCCTAACATGACCCATGAACCACTCCCAGTTGCCTTGGTGCTCGGAAGGCACCAAAGCAAATGCCACTGGCAACACATTGTCGTTTGATGAGTGAGACATTGCTACCATTAGTGTGCCCTTCTATCGACCGGTCAAGAATGTGCTATCTATAGACAAGACCGGACGACAATGCTCAAACGCCTCCACACATTGTCCATAACTCCAGAAGGCACGATGGAACACTCCCTCATGATCATCGACCACATGAAACATGCCCGGGTTCCTATGTGCAATCGCGCCCAACAACCTTGGGAGCTGGTTGTATGCTTCTTCGTAACCACCATACAACATCCTAATAGCATTTTCCTTTGCCTTCCATGCCTTCCCATACTTGACTTCATAACCAAATTGTTTTTTCACCGTCCGCATGAGAAACCCCACTTTCACAGTGGGATCAAAGCCTATGTCTTTCATCCATTTGTATCCGAGATACTCATATGTGAGTTGACGGTGTGTCTTTCAAAGTCGTTTAGATGGCGGTTTGCACCTATGAGTGGCAACGCAACTTCTTAACACCCATTCTTCGGTTTCTTTAAGCTTTCTTGCACGAACCTTCCATGGGCATCTTTCTTGCTCACACTTCACGGTGTAACTCAACTTCATGTTGGAGTGCTCAACATAAAATGGCCTATGGTTCCGAATGGCATAGTCAGACAACCAAAAGTTCAGCATAGGCAAGCTCAGAAACTTCACTCCTTTCTTCAAATAAGCATTCTCGTCCTCCTTATCCTCCCTTGGTTCTCCTGGATCCGGGCATGGTGTTGGCTGAATCGCCGTCATTCTCATTCCACCATCAACAACAGCTTTATGGGCAAGGCTAAGATCTTTAAACAAGTGAGTTATTTTTTCTAAGCCCGTCAACTCAAAGTGGATTTGGTTTTCCTCCTTTGTGAATCCATCCTCGTCCAACTGTTCAACTAGACCCTCGTCATCCGAGTCATAGGCATATTGACGCCTAAAAGGCAACTCACGATCCATGTCCTTTTGCGCTATGTACGCATACAAGTCACCAACATCATTACCATGAAACCCTTTGTAACGCCCCGGATTCGATGCGCCAGGTGTCTGCCAGTTATTCGCCGTCTTTGCCATGTCATGTGCTTGCGTGTTGCACTTTGCCATGTCATCATCTGCATTTCATATCATGCCATCATGTGCATTTCATTTTGCATATGTGTTCGTCTCATGCATCCGAGCATTTTCCCCGTTGTCCGTTTTGCAATCCGGCACTCCTATTCTCTCGGCGCCCTCTTTTACCTCTTTTCGTGTGTGGGCATTAAACGGTCTCGGAATGGATCGAGGTTTGTCAAGCGGCCTTGGTATAGCACCGGTAGACCGCCTGTCAAGTTTCGGATCATTTGGAGGTCGTTTGGTACTCCAACGGTTAACCGGGTAACCGCAAAGCCTCTTTAAGTTGCAGCCCAACACCCCTTTCCAAGTGGCCCAAAACCCACAAACTCCCCTCCATGCTCTCGGTCATTCGATCACGATCGCGTGGCCGAAAACCGCACCTCATTTGGACTCTCCTAGCTCCCTCTACCTATAAATACATCTTCCCCTCCGAAATTCGCGGATCATTTCGCAGACGAAACCCTAAAAATCCCCCCCGCACGCCACCGGACGTGTCCACCCCGCCGCCGGACGCGTCCGCCGCCGCCTCCACGTCGCCCGGACCAATCCGGGGACGCCACGTCATCGCCGCCGCCCCCGCGTCCAACCCTGCGCCGCCACGTAGCCCTGCTCCACCGCGCCCGCCGCCCGGCCCGCTCCCGGCCCCTCAATCCGGCCGGCTGCCGCCCGCCCGCCGCCCGAGCCCTCGGCGGCCGCTCCGCCCTTCTGCCCGGCCCGGCCGCCAGCGCCCGCCCGGCCTCAGCGCCGCCGTCCCGGCCACCGCGTGGCTCCGCCGCCTCCGCCCCACGTGCTCCCGAGTTCCGAAGTCATCTCAGGAGATTCGTCTGTATTCGAATTAATTCGAGGTTGTCACCTCATTCTAGTATTTCATTTGTTCCGATGCATCATCTATATGTTCAACAATCCTTTCCAACGGTGTTTTTCTTTTCAGTGGGCCCTAACCCACAGGTCTTTTCCCAGTATCTTACCTGACTCTTCCGATTTCCCCGGAGTTATTCTCTAATTCTTTTCGAAGTCTGACGTAAGTATGAATTTCATCAGTCAGATGTTTTTTTTTATATTCCAAGATCGATTTCAAATCATTTTCATTGTTGGCTCAACCTCTTCGCTTTTCATTCTATCGGAGTATCTCAACAATTTTGGTGGTGTTTCTCGTCGTCATTTGAAGACCGTCGTAGATTTTTCTCTTAAATCTTTTCCGTTCTCCCGGAGATTCGCGGTGCTAGCTCGATGTTATCCTATCTAATTGTTTCGAGTCATGCAAATTCTTTTCATCAATCCGGAGTAATTCAGGTGTTGCTTTCCCTCTCGATCATCCGGAGGCCATCTTTTCGGAAGATTTCTTCGTTCCAAGTTTTTCAAATTCGATCTCCAATTATTCCATATTCGTGCCCCTTCGTTCGTCTCAATATTCTTCCGGTGCTGCGTTCAAGCGTTCATTAATCAGTTCGCGATCTCTTCGATCTCTTTTCTCTAAATTCCCTCAAGTATCTTCGTGCTTTTCTAATTCTTTCCGGCGATTCTTTCTCTTCTCTTCGTAATTTTCATTTCTTACGGTGGTTCGTTCAAGATTCTTTTCTTTGATTATCATATTAATTCATTCGTTCTTTCGAATCCTACCGGTGGTTCATGAAGATTTTCTCAAGTTTTGTGCTATCCCTACTCAATCCTTTTTCAAGAAGAATAAGTATTATGAAAAATCCATTGCTTCTCATCAATTTAATTTGATGAAGGATAAGCATACAATAAATCTTATTCTTATTTCATCCAAGTGATTAATCCCTTCCTTCGGAGTTTGTTCTTGAGGAATAAATTCCACTTCCAAGTGTTTTCATCTTTTTCTTTTCCGGAGTTCAAATGCCCTCTGCCATTTCGTCGGAACCTCCATCTAAATCATCGCAACGCTCATCTTATTCTTTCATCCTTCATTCTATCTCACCATCCTTTTGTTACCGGAGTTCTTCACGGTGGTTCTTCATGTTTTAATTCATTCTTCAAGAGTTCATCAAGATTTTGTTGGCGGAGTTCAAGTATCTTTTCTTCTCGCGTCTCGAAGTGCAATTAACTCTCCGTATTCTTTTGAAGTGGAGTTTTGTATTTCTTCGTTCTTCTCAGCTATCCAATCATTTCCGTTTGCGGCTGGTTATCACCTCATAATTTTTGAGATGTTATCCATAAGTCCACGACAAGCTTATTCTTTCGTGGTTGATTTTCTCAATAACTCCGTTCAATCCTTCTTCTAAGGTTGCTTTCTATTTCATTCGTGGCACAAGTTGTCATATTCTTATCCGTTCTTTTCATTCAACTCCTTCAATTCTTTCCGGAGGTTTTGTGTCATGTCTTCATCAGGAGTCATTCCATCTTGTGAAGTTCGTGTTCTATCCGTCCATTTTCCGCCGGAGTGCTGCCTAAATCCTTTCAGTCTTATTCGTTTCTTTTCTCATTCTAACCACTCCGGTTAGAACGAGTTGTTACTTAGTCTATATAATGTCCGTGAGCCTTCGATTCTCGTCATTCTCGTCGTTCCTCTCGTTTTCTCGAGTGCTCTCGAATCTTTTCTTCTTCTCTTCAGTTCTTACTTCACCTCATCCCTTTTCCCTTCCGTCTCGGTCCTAAGATCTCGGGACGAGATCTCTTGTTAGTGGAGGAGTGTTGTAACGCCCCGGATTCGATGCGCCTGTGTGTCCGCCGATTATTCGCCGTCTTTGCCATGTCATGTGCTTGCGTTTTGCACTTTGCCATGTCATCATCTGCATTTCATATCATGCCATCATGTGCATTTCATTTTGCATATGTGTTCGTCTCATGCATCCGAGCATTTTCCCCGTTGTTCGTTTTGCAATCCGGCACTCCTATTCTCTCGGCGCCCTCTTTTACCTCTTTTCGTGTGTGGGCATTAAACGGTCTCGGAATGGACCAAGGTTTGTCAAGCGGCCTCGGTATAGCACCGGTAGACCGCCTGTCAAGTTTCGGATCATTTGGAGGTCGTTTGGTACTCCAACGGTTAACCGGGTAACCGCAAAGCCTCTTTAAGTTGCAGCCCAACACCCCTTTCCAAGTGGCCCAAAACCCACCAAACTCCCCTCCATGCTCTCGGTCATTCGATCACGATCGCGTGGCCGAAAACCGCACCTCATTTGGACTCTCCTAGCTCCCTCTACCTATAAATACATCTTCCCCTCCGAAATTCGCGGATCATTTCGTAGACGAAACCCTAAAATCCCCCGCCGCCACGGACGTGTCCACCCCCGCCCGGACGCGTCCGCCGCCGCCTCCACGTCGCCGGACCAATCCGGGGCGCCACGTCATCGCCCGCCGCCCGCGTCCAACCTGCGCCGCCACGTGGCCTGCTCCACAGCCCGCCGCCCGGCCGCTCCCGGCCCCCTGGTCGGCCGCCGCCACGCCCGCCGCCCGAGCCCTCCGGCCGGCGCGCTCACGCCCTTCTGGCCCGGCCGCCGGAGCAGCGCGCCCTCCCGGCCTCCGCCGTCCACCGCCGCCTGGCTCCGCCGCCTCGCCCACGTGCTCCGGCGCGCCGCGCCAGCCTCGGCCTCCCTCGCCGCCCAGCCGCCTCGCCTCGCCAGCCACCTGCCTCGCCGCCCGTCAGCGCCCGAGCGAGCTCGAGCTTCGCCACGCCGTAGCCGCGCCTCGCCGCCAGTCCCGCTCGGCGGATCCGGTGGCCAGGCGGCCGGATCCGCCTCTCCCCGTCCTTGTCCGGCCCTCCCCGGCCTCCTCCCCGAACTCCGGCGAAGTTCCGGCGAGTTCCGGCCTGCTTTGAAAACCGTGCAGTTGAGGTTGACCCAGATTTCCTACTAAGTCCCCGAAATTGTTGCATTTTTGTTGCATTTTCATCATGCCATAACTCTGTCATCGTTGCTCCGTTTTGCGCGTGTAATATGTCAAATTGTTCGCCTCGAAGAGTAGATCGTTTCATCTCATTTCATCATTTTCATTTGAGCTCATATTGGTGCCCGAAATGCTGTTAGAAGAGGGCTATGTGATGTTAATTTCTGTTTCTTAACAGAACTTGCACTTTTGTCTTTTTTGCCATGATTGATGTGTGCACCCTATGAACTTGAGTCCTACATGTGTTTTGTAATACGCCATGCCATCTTTCCAGTGGTGCTTGCTATGTATATTTGTGATCTATGTGGTGACTAGCACAAGCATGCAAACTAGGTGTCTTGATGTTGCTGATTTCAGCCCTGTTTTGCTGATATTTTGATGCCATGTTAACTTGATGCTACCGAGAGATCCATGCATATTTTGAGATACTTCAGTAAGTATGTTTTGTTCTACATGTCTTGTTCTATCCATCCATGCCCTTGTTTGCATTTATGGAGTGCCATAGCTTTAGTCAATCAAACTCTACTTTTGCTACAAAATGTTCCTGGCAGATTGTTTACATGTTATTCAATTTTGCCAAGGTTGCTGTAGTTGATCCTTGCATGCTATGATGTTGTTCTTGGCATGTATAGCTTCTATGCCATGTCTTCTTGCTGTTGGTTGCCTTGCCATGCCATGTATTGCTCTGTAGTGAGTGGTTCAAGCTCACCGACATGCCTACTTGTTGTTGTTTCTTCCATGTATGAATCTGTAATATGACTTGCCATGTTTACGTGGGTGCCATCATATTTTCTGATCCTTTTTGGCTTATGGTCACTAAAGGACTTTTATTCTATGCTTTGATTAGATTCATGCCATGCCTTGTCTTGCTATTATAAGTTCCTTTAGCATGTTGTTCGATAGCTCTAAACATTGCAACCTGATGTAGTTTCTGCTAAAGTCTGAAACTGTTATTATTTGCAATCTTGCCATGTGTTTTTGAGCATGTTCTAGTGATTTCTGGAGATAGATCAGTGTTTATGTTTTGTAATGCTTTACCTGTACATCATTCCCATGCCTTTTGTTATTATGTTGAGGTCCTGTAGAATGTTGTTTTGGTGCTTGCAATATGCCTACTTGCTGTTTTGGACAGATTGTTGTCTTAACTTGTATAGGGTGTATGTGTTGATCCGTTGCTCCGTTTTGAGCGTGCTCTATATGAAAATTTCTTGATTTTGCATGTAGTTTCATATTTATCATGTTGCATCCTTGTTTTGAGGTGTTTTCTTGATGTTTGTATGCATTTTGCATCAATGCCATGCTTATCTTGTTTTGCTCATATCTTCTAGACCGTAGCTCCGAATCTAATGAACTTTATATGTAACTTGACTAGAATTTCGTGTAGATCATCGTAGTGCATCTTAACTTGCTGTTTAACAACTTGAACATAAGGTTTATTCAGATCTGGACCAATTTCAAATTTTGCATATGAGGACTTACCGGAATTGTCCTATGTTGTCTCCAAATTTCATTTAAACTTGCCTTGGTGTGTTGCTCTTGTTTGCATCATCTCTTGCCATGAGTAGCTTCGTGTAGCTTTGTCATGCATCATGCTTGTTGTGCATCATGTCTTGTTCATGTGTGGAGTGTTTACTTTGTTGTGTGCTTCTTCTTGTTAGTTCCGTTTAGATTTGCGATCGTGAGGATTCGTTCGCTCACGCTTGGTTCGGCTTCATCCGTTCGTCTTCTTCATGGACTCGTTCTTCTTCCTTGCGGGATTTCAGGCAAGATGACCGCTACCCTGGATCTCACTACTATCATTGCTATGCTAGTTGATTCGTTTCTATCGCTATGCTGCGCTACCTATTACCTGTTTATCAAGCCATCCCAAATTGCCATGTCAGACCTCTAACCTTTTGTCACCCTTCCTAGCAAACCGTTGTTTGGCTATGTTACCGCTTTGCTCAGCCCCTCTTATAGCGTTGTTAGTTGCAGGTGAAGATGAAGTTTGTTCCTTGTTGAAACATGGAGATGTTGTTCCTTGTTGGAACATGTTTACTTGTTGGGATATCACAATATATCTTATTTAATTAATGCATATATATACTTGGTAAAGGGTGGAAGGCTCGGCCTTATGCCTGGTGTTTTGTTCCACTCTTGCCGCCCTAGTTTCTGTCATATCGGTGTTATGTTCCCGGATTTTGCGTCCCTAACGCGGTCGGGTGATTTATGGGACCCCCTTGACAGTTCGCTTTGAATAAGACTTTTCCAGCAAGGCCCAACATTGGTTCTACATTTGCCTCACCTAGCCTTTTTCCCTTGGGAGTCGCGCTCTCAAGGGTCATCTTTATTTACCCCCCCGGGCCAGTGCTTGTCTAAGCGTTGGTCCAAACTAGAGCACCGTCTTGGGACCATCCCTTGGCAACTTGGGTTACGTCGGTTCTGTCGCTTCGCTTATCCGGTCGTGGCTCGAGACGAGATACGCTGGCTACTATCGTGGTGTCGGCACGCCGGGAGGTCTTCTTGGTCTTGTTTTATTGCTGTGAAATGTCTTGTAGCCGGGATTCCGAGACTGATCGGGTCTTCCGGGAGAAGGAATATCCTTCGTTGATCGCGAGAGCTTATCATGGGCTAAGTTGGGACACCCTGCAGGGTATAAACTTTCGAGAGCCGTGCCTGCGGTTATGTGGCAGATGGGAATTTGTTAATGTCCGGTTGTAGAAAACCCGAAGTTGATCTTAATTGAAATACACCAACCGTGTGCGTAACCGTGAGTGTCTCTTTTCGGGGTTGATCGGACAGGAGAACACGGTTTCTGGGTTATGTCGACGTAAGTAGGAGTTCGTGATCACTTCTTGATCATTACTAGTTGACGCACCGTTCCTTTGTTTCTCTTCTCGCTCTCATTTATGCGTATGTTAGCCACCATATATGCTTAGTCGCTGCTGCAGCCTCACCACTTTATCCCTTCCTTTCCCTTTAAGCTTTGCTAGTCTTGTTACCCATGGTAATGGGATTGTTGAGTCCTCGTGGCTCACAGATTACTACACCACCAGTTGCAGGTACAGGTTATGCGATGATCATGACGCGAGAGCGATGCTTGCTTGCGTTGAGTTCTTCTTCTGCTTCTTCTTCGATCAGGGGATAGGTTCCAGGTCGGCAGCCTGGGCTAGCAGGGTGGATGTCGTTTGAGTTCCTGTTTATGTTTCATCCGTAGTCGGATGTTGTTTTCTTGTGTATGATGTTGATGTATTCTTGTGGCATTTGTGACTTATGTATGTATCCCTATGTATTATGTAATGTTGATGTAATGATATCCACCTTGCAAAAGCGTTTCAATATGCGGGTCTATCCTTGGTGGGACCGTCGAGTTCCTTTTGGATAGGGTCGCATATTGGGCGTGACACCCTTCCTCTTGCTCTTCGTCGTCATCATAAGCATCTTCATCCTCTTGAATTACTTCGTCACTAGCAATCACCTCAACTTCATTTGCTTGGCTAGTTGGTGGTTGGCTAGAAGCATTGGGGGCATACAACTCAACCTCATTTGCTTCAATAGATGGTACACGGGAACGTGGTTGGCGATAAGCATTGGGGGCATCAACCACAACCCTATGCTCAACAAGTGGCACCATTGTCCTCTTGCTCATGTCATCCATTGAGGGAAGAGACATGCCGGTTCAAATCAAGTGTAAACCGAGGAGATTCAACCTTGGTGGCAAACAATTCAAGTGACTTGTCTTCCGATTGGGAAACTTTTTCCTTTTATACATCCCAATGCAAATCCGAGGTGATAGGCATACTTTTCAAGCGAGATTTGGCTCCAACTCCAACATCATACCTTCCTATTAACTTAACATCAACATTGGTGTCCATCCACTATAAGACTTGTCTCACTTTTGCAACAACATCCTCATAGCTAGGGCTTGTATCAAAAACCAATGGTTCCTCACCCGTGTCGGCATTGTTACTCAAGAATGCCTCCTTGTCCATGTAATGAACATTAACAAGTCTCTCCATCTAAAAACAACATGAATGCATTTAAGGCATCAATGAGAATTGGTGTTTATCCAAAAACATCTCATTATATCCAAATCATATCAACACTAAATTATTGATGATGTCCACAAAAGTTTCACTAATTAACACACACTAAGCAAAGTTAACCCTAAACACTAAGTAACCCAAACCCCCAATCTTTCTACTCAACAAGCAAATATTCCTACTACACACCATGCATATCACTATATTATCAAAGTTAACCAAGCCATTCACACTAAAATAAGGGAGAAAACATGAACTAGGGTTCCACCAACATGTAAAAAATGCAACCAAAATAACAAGATTTAACCAAAAAAATTGGGTGATTTGAGGGAGATTACCACAAGACACAAAGTGATGGAAAGATCCACCTAAGGGAAGCATCTTTTGGAGAGGATTTGAGGGGGGAGCTTGAGGGGTGAGAGAGAGTGGGGAGGCAGCAACTCTTCTTCAAGCTCGGGCTGGATTGGGGAAAGTGTGGGGGTAGGACCCACACACTCTCCCGGTGGGGTTATCTACTTACCAGGGCCAGACGTGAGGGTTCCTAGCGTCTGGCCCCTTTGCCACGTCAGCAGGTCAACTGGCTGGTGGGTCGTGCGGGCCAGGGGCCAGACGCCAGGGTCCTTGGCGTCTGCTTTGCAACCTAGACGCCAGGGATGTTGGTGTCACCTAAAAAGGTCAGAATCGATTTTTTTTTCCAAAACAAGGTTAACTCGGGATTTTCTTTGCCACATAGGTCAGAACAGTAATTTTGTCCGAACTCAGCTGACTGAGACATAGTTATGTCTCAGTCACCTGATGTCACCTGACGTCATACTGCATGCCGATGTCCGATTCATTTCCCTGTCCGGCCTGCTTGCCTTTTTTTTTTGGGGCTGGCCTTGTCTTCCCTTTCACTTGTCCTTCCTGCCAATTACTCGGGCTGCACAACGTCACGACAAATGGGCTGGCCACAAGCTGACGAGTTTCATGCTCGATCCACAAACACATGACCATTTGCGTGCGTGTGTTTACCCCTCAAAAAAATTGCATGTGTGTGTCACTAACAAAAGAGGAAACTTTGAATAATTAAAGCTCCCAGATCACAAATTAAAGTAGTTTTGCTTAATATTTGTGTTCACTAAGCCAAGGCCTTTATAGTTGATTTTTCATTCAGGGCTAAAAAATCTATATCGTAAAGAAATTTTAAAATGCAAACAAAGAGTAAACCAAAACAAAAATGATATAAGATGAAAAGCTAAGACATTGGAGTGATATTTGGAAACATTATGTATGACCGACGAAGATACTAGGATCAAGCGTATATACTTTTTTTTCGAAAAAAATACAGTGCAGTGTGCACCTTGGAGTGTTATTTTCAAGAACATTATGTATTTTCATGTGGGAAATGCCGGAGTTGGGTCGTGCGTTCCAAAAATAAAACACAAAAAATTGGCCAAAATGAAAAAAAATTGCTTGTATGCACCCACCGTCAGGGAAATGATAGAAAACCCATCTATGTGATGCTAAAAAAACATCCAACCGCCTACCCCTGTTTCGGTCACATTATATGGCTTGCAATTGCGCTTGGGTATGTTGAGTTGCGATTGTGCTCGGGATGGGGCTGTTGCAACTACAAAAAAACCCAAAAAAGGAACCGATTTCATCGACGCCGACAGCCCTCCGCCCGACCCAAGTTGCGGGCACAGTACATGTCCTGTGATTGCGCTTGGGTTTGCTGAGTTGCAATTGCGCTCGTGTTGGGCGGTTGCAACTATAAAAAACACCTAACAAAAAAATGAAACCGATTTCATTGGCGCCGACAACCCTCCGTCCTGACACCGATTGCGGTCACATTATATGGCTTGCAGTTGCGCTTGGGTGTGTTGAGTTGTGATTGCGCTCAGGATGGGTCGGTCGCAACTACAACAAAAAAACCTACCAAGAAAAAAATGGAACCGATTTCATCGATGCCGACAACCCTCCACCCCGACCCCCTGTTGCGGTCACATTATATGGCTTGCAGTTGCGCTTGGGTGTGTTGAGCTGTGATTACGCTCGGGATGGGGCGGTTGCAACTACAACAATAAACCCTATAAAAAATGGATCCGATTTCATCGGCACCGACAACCCTCCCCCCGATGCCCGGTTGCGCTTGGGTGTGCTGAGTTGCGATTGCGCTCGGGTTGGAGCGGCTGCAACTACAACAACAAAAAACCTAACATAATAAAAAAATAAAATAAAAAGGAACTGATTTCATCGGCGCCGATAGCCCTCCTTCCGACCCAGGTTGCGAGTCCAAGGTCGAGTTGCAAGTGGCATCGAGTACACACCGCCCCGAGTTGGGAGTCGATGGTCGAGTTGCAACTGGGGCATTCGGGCCCCTCGCTGTTGCGAGTCGATGGTGGGCTTGCAATTGGGGCAATCATGGCAAAAAGAAGACAAAAAATAGACCAGTTGCGGGTCGATGGTCTAGTTGCAAGTGGCATCAAGTAAACAAGCCCCCCCCCCCCCCGAGTTGTGGGTCGGGGGTCGAGTTGCAACTGGGGCATTCGGTCCCTCACAGTTGCGGGTCGATAATGGACTTGCAACTGGGGCAATTATGGCAAAAAATAAAGACAAAAAACAGACCACTTGCGAGTTCAAGGTCGAGTTGCAAAGTGGCACCGAGTCAACACCCCCGCCATAAGTCGATGGTCGAGTTGCAACTAGGGCATGCAGCCCATAGTTCCTTGTATTTCATCGGTGAAACCAAAAAGTTGGTTGTATTTACAATGAAAGTAATTGTGAACAAGCAAAAACAACAAACAACAACCAACAACAACACACAACAAAAATAGACCAGTTGCAAGTCCAAGGTCGAGTTGCGAAGTGGCACTGAGTAAACACCCCCCTAAGTTGGGGGCCGATGGTCGAGTTGCAGCTGGGGCATTCGAGGATTTGCAGTTGCGAGTTGATGGTGGACTTGCAATTGGGGCAATTATGGCAAAAAAGAAAGACAAAAGAACATACCAGTTGCGAGTCCAAGGTCGAGTTGCAAGTGGCATCGATTAAACCGCCCCCCCCCCCCCCCCACCCCGAGTTGCGAGTCGATGGACGAGTTGCAAGTGCCGTGCGGGCCCTACAGTTGCGAGTCAATGGTGGACTTACAACTGGGACAATTATGGCAATGAAGAAAAGGCAAAAAACCAGACCAGTTGCGAGTCCAAGGTCGAGTTGCAAGTGGCATCGAGTAAACACCCCCCCCCCCCCCGAGTTGCGAGTCGATTGTCGAGTTACAACTGGGGCATTCGGACCCTCGCAGTTGCGAGTCGATGGGTGGACTTGCAACTGGGCAATTATGGCAAAAAAGAAAAGCCAAAAAACAGAGCAGTTGCGAGTCGATGGTCGAGTTGAAAGTGGCATCGAGTAAAACAACCCCCCCCCCCCCGAGTTGCGAGTCGATGGTTGAGTTGTAACTGAGGCATTCGGGCCCTCGCAGTTGCGTGTTGATGGTGGACTTGCAACTGAGGCAATTACGAGACAAAAACAACATACAAGTTCCGAATCCCCGTTCGAGTTGCAAGTGGCATCGAGTAAACACCAGCCAATTGTGAGTAGATGGTCAGGTTGCAAGTGGCATGCGGGGCCCACAGTTGCTTGTGTTTCATCGGGAAAACCAAAAGTTACTTGTATTTACAAGGAAGTAGTTGTGAACAAAAAAATGAAACCGGTTTCATCGGCGCTGACATCCCTCCACCCCGACGACGGGTTGCGCTTGGGTGTGCCGAGTTGCGATTGCGCATAGGTTGGGCCTGTTGCAACTACAATACAAAAAACTAACAAAAAAATGTAAACCTATTATATTGGTGCCGACAGCCCTCCCCCGACCCACAAGTTGTGGTCGCCTTATATATGTCTTGCGGTTGGGCTTGGTTGTGTTGAGATGCGCTTGTGCTTGGGATGGGCGCTTGCAACTACAACAAAAAACTAACAAAAATGGAACCGATTTCATTGGCGCCAACAAACCCTCCACCTCGACGTCTGGTTGCGCTTGGGTGTGCTGAGTTGTGATTGCGCTCTGGTTGGGGTGGCTGCAACTAAAACAAAAAAACCTAAAAAAATTGGAACCGATTTCATCGGCGATGAAAAAAGCCCTCTGCCCCCGACCCCGGTTGCATTCGCCTTATATGTCCTGCGGTTGCTGAGTTACAGTTGCGCTCGTGTTGGGCGGTTGCAACTACAACAAAAAAAACCTGACAGGAAATAGAACCGATTTCATCGACGCCCACAAACCTCCGCCCCGATGCCTGGTTGCGGTCACATTATATTGCTTGCAGTTGCGCTCGGGTGCGTTGAGTTGCGATTGCGCTCGGGATAGGATGGTTGCAGCTACAAAAAATACGAAAGGAATCCGATTTCATCGGCGCTGACAACTCCTCCCGTCTCGGCCCCCGGTTGCGTCACATTATATGTCCTGCAGTTGCCCTTGGGTGTGTTGAGTTGCGATTGCGCTCGAACTGGCTCGGTTGCAAGAACAACAAAAACACCTAAACAAAAAAAACTGATTTCATCGGCGCCAACAAAAAGATTGAAGGACCAACAAAAAGGCCGGATTCTTACTTGGAAAAATGCTGCTGCCGCCGCCGATCTCCCGCACAGGTAGACGCTGCCGTCGCCGATCTCCCGCAGCAGGCTCTCCCCGAGTCTCAGCCGCCACCAAGAAGACACGAAGAGAAATGAAAAAGAGGGGCGATAAGACGCGGGCTTCCTATATCCAACGCAAGTGGGCTTCGTCAGCAGAAAAAGAAAAACAAGCGTGCGACAAAAAAGAAATAACAGGCCGCGAGCGGGACAATAGATGGGCCGTGCCTAGGGCTGGACCAAAAGCTCGTAGCTCACGAGCTTAATGAGCGCTCGATAGTTCGGCTCGTTAAGCTCGGAGCTCATTTCTTAATGAACAGAGCCAATCATTGATTTCAGCTCGTTAAGCTTAATGAGCTTAATGAACAAGCTACCGAGTTTAATGAGTAGCTCGTTAAGCTCGTTAGTAACAACATAACACATTTTTATTTTACGTGACAAATGTTTTTTTTAATCTAATCGACATATGAGACAACAAACTAGTGCATTTCTTTTGTAGTCATCATATTTCATCTTGAAAACCACACCTATACATTCATCCTGTATATCATAACACATTATAATCTGCTAACGAGCGCTCGCGAGCACTCACGAGCTTAACGAGCTTCAAACGAGCCGAGCCGGGCAGGGTTTTCTGCTCGTTAATCTTAACGAGCTTAACGAGCCGAGCTTTAACGAGTACGAGCTTAACGAGCCGAGCTGCTCGTTAGTCCACCCCTAGCCGTGCCTCCCGTCGTTACGAAGCTCTACATGAAGAAAACACAAATCGTGGCGCGGCTCAATCAGACGGCCAGAAAAGTGAATGACACCTTCTCAGCTGAATGAGTTTTAGCAAATCCGTACAAGAAAACTTGTTTTTAAGGATACGAGAGAATATTTCTTGGGAAAAGTGTACACCTAAAAAATAGGAAAGAACAAGGGAGTTAGCTATGAGATCATTTAGTCGTACATTTTAGGCTTAGCCCTTAAACGTTCGCTATGGCCTTTCAATTGTTTTGCAAATATGCTGAAGTATTCGGCTGATGTACAGGGTGGTCCATGGACCATCCTATCCACCCTCCAAATACGCCACTGCGGAGCAGGCATCATCAGGGAAGGAGCGCACCGGAAGAAAATTATTTCACAGCAATGCCGTTGCCGCTACCTAAACGCCACCGCCTAGAAGACCAAATCCTCCACCCAGATCCAAGAGGAGCCAGGCGGCGAAAATGAAAACTCCTAGATCCATCACAATCAATGGAGAACCACCAATCTGGGAGAAGAGAGGAGATTTTACTCACCACTGCCGCCATAACCGTCGGAGCCGACGGGGAACGCTAGCTACTAGAACGGAACCTACACCTAAGGCCTACTGTTACAGAGATCACAAGGTCATTAGGGACGGGGAGCCGCCAGGATCAACGCCGGAACGGGCGGCGCACGGGCAAACGGTTGCCTTTTTCTCCTCGTTCGTGGGAGTCGGGGCCTTTTTGATGAAACAGATCAGGACTCTTAGGCTGGTTATAGTGGGGAGTAACTTAGACTAATAACATGTATATGTTACTAGGCTATGTTACTAGGACGTGGAGTAACTGAGCGCGAGCTCAGATGCACTCGATATCGAGGTCGTCGGTTAGCGCTTCTGGATCGGAGCCATTTTTTTATATGTGCGGTTGCGGTGTGCCAGAAAATGAACACTGTTGGAGAATACATACGCG
This sequence comes from Aegilops bicornis, assembly GCA_021605145.1. NCBI lineage: Eukaryota > Viridiplantae > Streptophyta > Magnoliopsida > Poales > Poaceae > Aegilops > Aegilops bicornis. The sequence goes on from CM038670.1 coordinate 59,270,037, forward strand.
GTTGTGCTGGGCGGTAGACGGCCGCCCGCCGTCGGCGAAGTGAGCCGTGGATCAGAATCGGCGGCGCCATCTGATCCGTGGCTCGGGAAGTTCACTTCCCGTGTACTGGTTGCAGGAGCGAGAGTTTTCTTGCCCAGCGCGTGGATCATTTGGAAGCCGAGGACTACAGGATAGAGGCCAGGAGCGCCGACGGCCACGGACCATGGTGTTTCTGATGTAGACGGTCGGCAGGTACTTGGATCTTTGCTTTTCTGGCGATGCCATCTCCATTTTTAGGCCTCTGGCTTAGCTGATGCAGAGGGTGGCTTTGTTTTTCGAAGTTTCAGATCCACTTTGCTTGAGCTAGGGAAGACTTTGATGCCTGCCCCCGTGGTTGTGAATGGCCCTGCGGTGACGGATTTTGAGGTGGCACATCAGGCGGAGCGCGAGGCGGCGCAACATCGGATGGCGGACAGGGGCAAAGCATAAATCTTCTCGGTGAAGGAGGCGGCAGCCGACAAAAGGGAGAGTTCGCCGCCGCCGCCAGAGCTGTCAAAGATGAAGATGAATCCCCAAGCGCCGGGATGGAACACGAGGTTAGTGAAGAACAAGCTGTATCCCATCAGATATTCAGGGATTTAGGAAACAAACCTAGACATGACTGAACAAAATGTACAGTTAGAGCAAGTGCTGATTACTCACTGCATTGAGGAAATTCATGCTGTATGTGCTTGTGTTTGCAGGCTGATTGCTCTGTGCATTCAGAAAATTCATGTTTGCAAGCTGATTCCTCTCTGCATTCGTAAAATTGATGCCATATGTGCGTGTGTTTGCAGGTTGACTCCTCTCTGCATTCGTAAAATTGATGCTATAAGTAGCTGTTTTGCGGGCTTAGGATTGGTGCCGCCGCTCCTAACAGAACACCGTGCTCAAATCGTATCAGTGCGTTCGAGAAGGCAGCCAGATGCTCGCAGAGAACCTAGCTGAAAACGTGATCACACCGGTTCTTGGTCCTACTTTCAATTCTTAGGGAGAGGTATACAACTTCTACAATCTGTACTCATGGGAGAAGGGGTTTGGCATCTGGTATGGGAAGAGCCGGCTAAATGCCGAGAGGACAAAGTGCATCCAGGAGATAGTGTGTGGGTGCTTGGTGAGTAGTAAAATTTGCTTCTGATGGTTTCTGATCAATAATTTCAGTTTGGTTCGGGACTACTTCTAATGTTGTTAATTGATAACATGTTGCAGGGTGAAGCTCGTGTTGAGAACACAAGGTCCTGGAGGTGATGAGTTTGAAACTTTGAATGCGAGTGTGGTCAGTTTGCTCACAAGGGATTGTTACGTAGCCATGTCCTGAAGGTAGTCTGAATGTGCTACCATTGAATATATGTGAGGTATCACATTATCTAAAAATGCTGAACATCTTGTTTTTTGGTTGCATTCAGGTGCTTCATTTCATCAGAATAAAAGAAATTCCACAGAAGCACATAGTTAATAGGTGGACAAGAGATTCAAGTTATATTCTGCCTGCTCACCTTACACAATATCAGAGGGACTATGCTCACAAGAATCCATTCAGTTTTACGCATTTCACTGTGTGCTTCCTTAGTGTATGGGACCAAAAAATGTTTGTCGGTCTAGTGTGTCCGTCATCATTTTCGACGTTGTAATTCTGAACTTATCCTGATTCCATGTTTGATAAAACCCATTATGGTTTGTGAATCCATGTTCTCAGGATTTCCTAGGATTATGACTATCCAAGGAAAGAGTTTGACATGCTAGTACTGTTTCTGAATTTTCGTTGAAGTGTGATGCCTGCCTTGGATATTTGATGAGCGTAACTCTAGATTTATACATATTTGAATTCTTGGGTAATACTAAGTTTTCTGAATATGTAACATTGAATTTATACAGTCTTGTAATTGTAAGTTTTCTGAATATGTAACCCTGAATTTATAGTCTTGCTGCGTGTGCACTGCTGAGCAGTATGCAACAGTTCATGCAAATGCATCCAATGTGGTTCAGTTTTTCATCCTGGCTATTGGGGACGATTGTGTCTCTAGTGTTGCTTGTTCATTGGTGCATAATATTTAATGGCAGTAACTCGGGAGGTTGCATTGCTGGTAAGTGTAAGCATGCCGCAGGTTGCGCGCTCTCGATGTTTCCATCTGATTTGAATTTCGAAAGACTAGAGCATGAGAAGCAGAGGCTGTCTTACATAAACGGGAGCAGAGTAGCCGCTGGAGTTTGTCTCACCTCCAGCAATTGCTGGGGAGCAAATTGGCGTGGCTCCTTCAAAGCTATCTGGATCTGGATCGACCATAATAGAGTCTGATGCGAACTCGAAGCAGTGCGTACTATCAGCAGAGATAGGTTTCTGATTGCTTGTGTCGACTACGTTTGGACTATCTTGAAATAATAGTTGTCCCTCTGTTTTCAGGTTCGAGGTAGCTCTGAGAGTACCATTAACCAAGTTGTAGGATCAGAGCTTGAGATCAGCTGGATCTTCCGGTGTTTATGCTCCATCTGATCATGTATGCATCACGTTCTGGCAGGAGTGTCTTAGTTTGGATCTTCTCCTTCGCTGCATATGGCTGCTGAATGTTTTTTTAAGGTATTTTTTTTATAGAAGGGTGGCTGATGAATGTTCGTGTTTTGCAGGGCGGGGGGAGACGGGATGAACACGAACCTTGCAGGATACGATTGGTAGCTGCGTTAGTCCAGAATCTGGTGTCTCACGGCCCACCTCGTCAATCAAATTCCGAGCCGTTGTGCTGGAGGCGTGGGCCATCGGCCTGTTTACTAATATAAATACCTGATATATACCTGGGCCTATACGGTGTGCGTTGGCAATCTCGAGAGGAACGAAGGGGGAAGATATCGAGGGCACATGCGCTCGAGCACAGAACAACACTTTCGATGTTACTACCTCTATAGTGGGTAGTAACATATATGTAATGTCATGCATCACTTCATTTATTACTTCATAGACTCATTTAGCATTGGGAACCGCTAGGTGATGGTAACATATTATGTTACTCTATTTGTCTCTCTCCTCATTAACTACTTGACACATCATCACTTTTGCTTATGTGGCATCTATGTTACTACTTATGTTACTCCCACTATAACCAGCCTTAGGCTGGTCATAGTGGGAGTAACATAGGTAGTAACATACATGCTACATAAAGCAAAGAAGATGATGTGTCAGACAATTAATGAAGAAAGAGACAAATAGAGTAACATAATATGTTACCATCACATAGTGCTTCCCAATGCAAAATAAGTCTACAAAGCAATAAATAAAGATTTATATGTTATCACACTTATGTTACTCTCCACTATGAAGGTAGTAACATAGACTAGTAACATGTGCATGTTACTAGTCTAAGTTACTCCCCACTATGACCAGCCTTACAGACATCGATCGCCTACGTCCTTATGTCTTCGGAAGTTGGTCACGGGCACGTACCAGTTCTCATCGGGAGAATATCTTTTTTTTTAACTACTAGGAGAATATCTTGAAAATTACACATTTTAGTGTAGTAACCTTTTTGTGTCTATTTTTTAATTGTAGCTGTAACTTTTTTTGTTCGAAATTTTGATAAGTCGACTACTACGAATACAAACCCATAAAATTAAGCACAAAATGAAGTCCTTTTTTCTTACTATGATGACCATTTATGAATATCCTCAAATTTGAGAAGAACACACCCCCCTCCCAAGTTCAAATTTGGACAGCAAACAAAAAAAATCCTCAAACTTCTCTCTCTCCCTCCCTCCCTCCATCCCCTCCCCCCCCCCCCCTCTCTCTCTTGGATAGTGGGGCACGCCCATGCCGGGAGTCCCTCGCAGCCGTGCCAACCTACCCCGCGTTCCCCCACTTACACCCCCCCCCCTCCACCGGCGCCATCGCAAGCTTCAGCCCAATGCAGGTTATGACGGCACTCCGATTAATTGAGAACGGAACTGCCAGAGGAGCGGGAGGGAGATATAGACCCGCCCGTGAGCTACATGCGCCCATCTCGCGCACACGCCAACCATCTTCTCCACTTCAGAGTTGAGCCGCCACGAGCTTCATTGGCAGCGTGAATGTCCACGTCGAGGTCAGGATTCTCTTTCTGCTGGTGTCCAAGCGCCCCCTCCTTGCCGTTTTCGTCCTTGACAAGTCTCGGCGCACCAATGCCACCGTTGCCGCTCTCACCATTCTTCGTTCCGTAAGTGCTCAAGGATTTCCCAAGGTATTTTACCCTTTTATTTGTATTTGTTCACTTTTGCATCCAATAGATTGTTTAATATTGCATTGTCTACGTGAAAAGATTATTGGAGATGTATTTCGAGGACTACTCATCGTGGGAGGCGTAAGACGATGATGGTGATTTTGAGACGCAATGATTGTGATCATTCAAGAGGAAGAAGGGAGGAGAAAGGGATGTGGTTCTCAGTTCGTCCACATTCACATTCATCGAGATAGGGTAGAGGGTCGTCATGCCATGGTTTTCAAAGATTATTTTGTGTCAAATCCAATTTATCTAGAGAAGACCTTAGGCGGCGATTCCACCTGCACCAAGTTATTTTCAACACCATTGCACAAGCTATTGAGAAGCACGATCCTTGGTTACATTGAGAAGGAATGCGGTGGGAGAAATCAGTGTGAGTCCATTGATGAAGTGTGCCACGTTCCTATGGTGTGTTTGGATTAGAATATTCAAATCAATGTAACTTCATAGCACTTTAATTTTATGCTTGATCATGTTTTATTTGAAGTATCACTTCATTGGAACCCTGTGGTGTATTTGAAATTGAATATTTACATATGAATACATTTAATTTAAAATGTTGTTGAAATTTGTGCACTGGAATTATGAAGTTTTGAAGTAATATGTTGTGCAAATATCAGGTTTGAATGGAGAATGTAAACAAAATGATGGAAGAATTAACAAAGTTTTTTTTAGGGAGTTGAGTTTCAGGAAAAGAACCACGTACACATTTTTTCGTGCCACTGGATTTAAGGTGTTAAAGTTTGGGATTAAGTTTCAGTGAAAGGGCAGATGCTCTTAAATATGCAATATATCACTTCGTTTCTTCTGGTAGCCGGGGTCGCTCATCCTCTATCTTCACAAAGAAGTACTCCCTCTGTCTCGAATTACTTGTCGCAGAAATGAAGATACATTCATTTCTACGACAATTAGTTCGAGACGGAGGGAGTATTAGATAAGCTGTCGCAAAAAAACATAATGGCCTATTAGCTCATCTGGTTAGAAGGTCGCAGGTTTGAGACCTGCATGGGCCATGAAATTTTTGTATTTCTGGGCATCTTTGTTTCTTTCTTATTTTATTATTTTAATAATGTTCACAAAAATTGTAAAAACAATATGGCTTCGCCCAGGGGCGGACCCAGACAAAATTCTGACCGGGGGGGGGGGGGGCATCATTTGAACGGGGGCACACCTTCAATAAAGTTGCTGATTTTTGATTTTTTTCTTTCAAAATATGCACAAATATGAAGGGACTTCAAAATTTTGACTGGGGGCCCACTCTCGGTTGTACTTGGGTCCGCCCCTGGCTTCGCCCGGGATTGAATCAGTGACCTTGACTGTGTTAGACTGGCGTGATAACCGACTACTCCACGAAACCAATTTGACAGGTTTGTGCAATGAATTTAGTTGGTATAAAGATTGAAAAGTCGTATTTGACGTTTCAAAAGATTCTGATAAAATTTACCGAACCAACGTAAAGAAGCCTGAGACATACTTTGACTTCTATAAATGAGGCAACAAACTGTTAAGAGGATGCTTTATTTCCTACGGGCGATATGATTAACACTCTAGATGAATTTGTGGATAGTCGCCTGGTAGTAATATCCTTGTATCTCGGTGCTCCTGTAGTTTGCACGTTTGGTCTCACCAGTGTTGTTAAGCTACTTGTCTGTACAATTCCTTCTTCCTAAAGTTTTGCTTGACCATTTTGCGCTTGTGGAGGCTGTAATTTGTCTTCCAAAGGAGAACTGAGTACCCCTTTTCATTCTTAAAATTTAAAGTGCATTAATCTTTTTGAATTTTAAACTTTCCCATATTTAATGAACTTTATATTAAATATTAACATTCAATATACCAAGTTATTTATCGTGAAATGTATTTTTATATTTATCCATTTTATACTGGAGATGTTGATATTTTTCTTTGCCAATATAAAAAGCACAACTAGATCTGATCTGAGCCGTCTAAAATAAAGATGATGTTTTTTTTAAAAATTTCCAAGAACGGATAAGCGTTTCAGCTCTTGGTCTATCCCAGGTGGGGATGGGGTGTGCTCTCCCATCAGAGGCTGCAGAACTAATGGTCAAAGTGAGATTCCCTGTAAGGCGTCGCAGAATACATAATTATTTTGACTCCAAAAATGTTTTATAGAACCATGGTTCAGCTGAACCTACGCTCGACATCATTGATTTCTAGACACTATCCATGAGGATCCATATATGGTTGATTAAAAAATATAGTTGACATGCATGTCTATTCATGAGGATCCATGCATGGTTAATTAAAAAATGCAGTTGGCATGCATATCACAGATCCACATGTAGTAGGATGTTAAATCGTATGGCCTAGACCATAGGTTCGGCTGAACCATGGTCCTGAATCATGTCTCTCTTTTGACTCCAATTCGGCACCAATTGTTCTAAACATTTCCATTGTCACAAACTCCAAATTTGCACCAAATATATACATTGTGTTATATATTTAAGGCCCTACATTACATAAGGAAATAACTAAAATGTCTAGAAAACCACATTCTTATTCTACGGGGAATGTCTATAAGCCACAAACCCTATCTTCAAAATTTGCCATACCATTTCGAATTCAACTTCAGAAAATTGTGCAATCCCAGAGCAGTTTCACTATATGGTTGCATATTGAGGTATACCACCTTCCTCAAATGTCCTCTCAGTCGTGTGCATCCCAACATTTCTTCATATTATTTTGAGCTTGTAGCGGGCTTTTTTCTTCTTCAGCATATCGTTTCTACAAGTGTGATGTGGGCTTTAGGTGATGCATGCATGGGACAAAGATATCATTTATCCTGGGGTTTTTTTGAGGGAAATTTATCCTAGTAGTGGGATTACAGGCGCCAGGGCGTTCCCCTTCATGAACTATCAAAGGGGTTGCAGGAGGGCAACACGGTCGGGTCCAAGCTCATGGGCTATGGGCTGAGCTTGCAGTCCAGTGCGGTCCAAGTCAAGACTGGACCAAACGTGGGGGCCCAGAGCTAGGACTTGTGCCTCTTGGATGATGTAGGATGACATCAAAGTAGAGGATGGGGGAGCTCCTATTTGGTCCTGTGGGCGTCTGTTGGAGAAGTGGCGCCTACAACGACCAACAGGTGACCCTGTACGGTTTTGGATCAGCCGAAGTACCTCCAGTTCCTTCTTTGAACGCAGTATTTCTAATCGAACACTGCCAAAGTGTTGCCGATCCCATGCACCTAGGTCTCCCGCCATTCGCTGCAACTTTTCTTGCATTTTTTTTCTGAGACAATGCAACTTTTTTTGAGCCCGTAAACCACACTTTATTGAATAGTAACAAGGTTTACAGGTAAAATAAGAGGATCATGGGGATCCCCAAGCCAAACATGGCGACCAGTTTCAAGAGAACTAGCAAATTTCGCTAAGTTATGGGCCTCCCAGTTCTTGTGTGGCGTGCATTGTGTCGCTCCCTGTTGCTGTCCAGGTTGGAGATCCAGGGTGAACCTCTCCGATAGCCCATAGCTAGTTAACTCTTTTCCTTATTATATTTGCGATAGACCCAAAACAAAAATGCCATGCTGTAGATTATTTATTTATTTGTCCAATGTGAAAAATCATGAAAAATTTCAAGCCAAATGGAAATAAAAAATTAAAATGCCATGCCAACAAAAAATTGCCATGCTCTTGCCATCTTCTTAATAATAACATTGCCATGACAACAATAATAAAAAATACCATGCTCTCAAATAATAAAGATGCATCCTCCTAAATAAAAATTCCATGTTATTAATAATAAACTGCCATGTACAAAAGCAAACTTGACTTGTGAACATTAGAGGAAAATGACATCCTCTTATAGTAAAATGTCATGTTATCAATAATAAAACTGCCATGTTAATTTTTTTTAGTAAAATTGCCATGTACCTAAGTGAAAAAACATCCTCTTAATAAATGAAACTACCATGTAAATATTTTATAAAACTGCCATGTACAAAAAATTATGAAAACTGCCATTTAATTTTTGGAAGAAACTAACGCCCACACATGTGGCATCTTGCACATCGCCCAGATGCCTCCATCATCACTCATTTTGCCACGTATGAACAGATGATATCAGCAGGAATCTTTTTGGTTTTCGGCTTAAAAATGTTTTATCTTCTAATTAAAAAATCGAATTAAAAATCGGTTTTCACCATTAAATCCATCTCGACGAGATCTTCAAAACTAGACCCCATGTTGATATGTTTTGACGAAATTTATTTTTGCCCAAAAGTTGCCATAATATTTACACTGTAGTTGCCATAGTGCTTAAACTAAAGTTGTCATGTGGCAATTTTAGTTGCAGATCATGGCCATTTTAGTTTTTGATGATGCAATTCCAGTACTTTGACCATGAAAATTATTTTTTGTATGAACCATGGCAATTTTAAGTGAATGTATCATGGCAATTTTAGTTTATGGTTCATGGCAAGTCTAGTTTCTTAATTTTCCGTTTTATAATATGTCAAAATTCTTTTAAATGTAGAAGAAAATAGCTGAAACATATCATGGCAACTTCAGCGTAAACATGATGGCAATTCATGTGCAATAGATATGGCAACTTTTAACCCAAATTTTTTTGTTGAAATATGTTGATATGAGATCTAGTTTCGAGGATCTCGTCGCGAGTGATTTAATGATGAAAACGGACCTTCAATCGGATTTTTCATTTAAAAGATAAAACATTTTAAAAACTAAAATTCAAAAAGATTTCCACATACATGCATGCGATGAGGTGACACAATTTGTGTGTTATAGGGCATGTGGGCGGGTTTGGCTCCCACCACACATGTGGGCGTTAATATCGTCCTAATTTTTTAGTAAAATTGCCATATGCCTAAGTAAAAGTCTCTTAATAATAAAACAGCCATGTACAGAAAATTATAAATTGCATTGTTATTTTTGTGTAGTGAAAATGGCATGTAATTAAATGAAAAAAGCATTTTTGCCATCTAGTCTAGATAAAAAGGCAGAGATAAAAATGGGACTAGGATTCAATCCCAACTACCCTCAGGACAAGCTCACGTAGCTAGCCAGTTAAGTCGGTGGTGCATTCTTTAAAATGGATATGGTTAGCTTGCTTTTGTATCATAACAAACGGTTTAAAAATCTGGAGTTTCTTCCCTCCCTGTTTCAAGATTCACGAAAATTTTCACACATGTACCGCACATCCATATGTCAATTTGCAATATTTTCATGGAGATAGACAAAAGCTGCACAAGCCGGATATCAAACAAAACTGGGTTCCACCGGATGAGGGCTGGATCAAGGCAAATTTTGATGGAGCAGTTTACAAACAAGGTGCAAAGTGTGGTGTAGGCGCTGTAATACGGGACCACTCAGGAGCTTTTAGAGCTGCTGCTTGTCATTTCTTTGAGGGTGTCTCTGACCCGGAGGTTGCTGAAATTTATGCATGCAAGAGGGCTGTTCAGGTGGCGGCCGAACTTAATACAACAAAGCTCATATTGGAGACGGATTGTGCTACTCTAGCAAACATGTTGGGTATGCAGGAGAAAATACTCTCAACAGCTGGACCCCTGGTGGAGGAGATCATGGAGAGAATGAAGATGTTCCAAGAAGTAAAAGTGTCATGGGTAAGGCGTAGTGCAAATTCTGCCGCGGACATATTAGCTAAAGTAGGTTTAAGCGATGAACTGCGTAAAGTTTGGTTTGATGTTGCCCTGGACTGTATTCTGGGTATTGTAGCGGATGAGATTCCTAGATTCGTGTAATAAGTCAATAAAGCGGCAGTATTTGAACCTCATTTTTTTTACTTTTTGCAATATTTTCATAAATTTTCTAAACTTTAAAATGTGATTTTTCTTTTTTCTTTTTAAATAAGCTCCATGGAACTCGATCACCAAAAGGCTGCACTCCTGACATCTACTTGGGACAATATCTTCCCGCGATTCAAACGTTGTTTCTTTATTTGCGTGAAAGCCAAACAGTACTTCTTAGTGCATTGATATTAAAATATGCTACTCATTGGTTTTAGGCACGTACACTATCTCACACGCAGTTCCATACGGCGGAAAAAAGTTGTTCGAGGACCGCATCCCGATCTTCTCCACTTTTGCTTCGTTGTTGTCTACATTCAGGCTTGGCATAACGGTTACGGCCTAGGTGCCTCTAGTCATGCCTGTCTGAAACGCTTTGGAGCCCCGAAAAGTACATTCTGCACCCGAGCTCATATGCTCCCGCATGAACAGTAAAATCGAAAAAAATTTAAAGAATTCAAAAAATTCTAAATTTTTTTTTGAGAGAAACATTGACAAAAGTTCTAAGTGCCTGCAAAAATTCATCATGAAATCACATTCCTGTAAGGCGTGGCAAAAAAAAAAACAAATTCAATGCTTCAAAATGCGTTTGAAAGTAGCTTTTTCAGAGTACTATTTTTGTTTTTTTTGCCACGCCTTCTAGGAATGTGATTTCATGACGAATTTTTGCAGGCGCTTAGAACTTTTGTCAATGTTTCTCCCAAAAAAAATTTGGAATTTTTTGAATTGTTTTTGATTTTTTTTCGATTTTACTGTTCATGTGGGAGCATATGAGCTCGGGTGCAGATTAGCCGCGTCCTTGGAGCCCTAGCTTTTCCCCCGCATCTCTTTTTTTCTTAACGGTCACCGGGGGGAGAGGATCCCCACCTGAATATATTGCTCAAAAAGCTGCCAAAGCCAAGAGTCTCCCCTTAAGCTTTGGCTGATCCAGTTTATAAGAAAAACCGGATCAAAAATCTAAACAAGTTGGCCACGTTTATGAGGAAAACCGTGCCGAAAACCGTACATGTAACAAGGTTACAAAAGAAGAGAAAAAAATGACGCCCAAGAGAAGGTACAACCTAGCTGGCAGGCAGAAAGACAAACACCACGATGGACACAAGTAGATGTGAGGTGCTGTCGAGGGATCACGATACCAAGACTCAGCAAACAACCTAACGCACCACACCGGCGTGCATACTGAGCCCCATGGCACAACAGAGGATCATCCATAATCAACGAGTGCCAAACCTTAACACGAACCTTGACTGGGAGATCCGCCACTGGCGGTCGAGACGATTAGCGGGTTGGGGAGGCATCATTGCGTCATCATTGAGCAAAAGTGAACCGAGACAACACCAAGAGCCCGAAGCTCGCCGCAGCACAACGGCAACCATGGGAGGGTCTTGAGCATGACAGCAACATGACAGAGACCACGCGAAGGACAGTCGAAGAGAAAACACATGAAGAAGAACACACCAACATGGATGACACACAAAATGATGAGCAAAGGCGGAAGGTTGATGGCGAAGGGCTCGACGAGGAAGCAACGCAACAGCAGCCATGGGAGGGTCTTGAGCAGGCACAACAACAGGACGACGCACCACCGAAGGGCGGGGGTCGGATGGGAGGCAGCGGGTGATGGGTTGGAGGGGGGATGTCACAGAGTCATTGGCAGACCCCAAAGTCGCCAGCAACCTAGCAGGAGGCTTGGCAGTGACAATGGCAGGGGTTCCCAAGCGACGCCTTCAGGAAGGTGTACATCGTCGTCGGAGCTTTCGCCCGGAACCACCCCAAGAGGAGATGCATCTCCCAAACCACGCCTCCAGGGAGGATTGCGATGGAAAGGGCGCCACCGTGGTCGCTCGTACAGAGCAGGATTTCTCCAGGAGTAAGCACCTGACCTCAAAGGCACTGCCAGCCGGTGTAGATGCTCCAGCCTCGCCCAAGCATCAGAACCAACGCTAGCACTGGGGATGAAGCAGAGCAAAGGAGGTCGTGCTGCCACCGCGCACCACCCAGGTTGGACGAGCAGGCAGACCAAGACCCGCACAAGGCAGGGCGATGGATCCCGCAGCCTCGACACGTCGGCCCGTAGCAGAGGGTCGACGCGGAGGATGGCGGCGCAGGTCGAGAGTGGTGAGCACTGGCCGGATCTGAACGATGGAGAACGCCGTCGGGCACGATGGAAGTGGACGCCGCGCAGTGGCGCAAGATGGAGCGAGGCAGCAGGAGCCTGACGGGGCATGGAGGTGCAGGACCCGGCATGGAGCGAAGCCGCGCTGGTGCAGGCCATGCGCGAGAGGGGAAGCTTGAAGCCGGGAGCAGCGGATGTGGATCCAGAGCCGAGGTGCACAGCTCGGCGCACGGGTGCATGGAGCAGAGGATTGGAGTCGAGGCGCAGGGGAGTTGCCGTGAAGGCGAAGCGTGGCAGACGAGGTGGAGGGAGGTCGAGGGAGCCCAGTGGATGCCAGCACGGCGAGCGGTGGCGATGACCGGCCGCGGCAGAGCAAATCGAAGCTGCGGTCCCGGCAGATCCGCGTCTCAGTCGGATGGAGGTCGAGGAAGGACGAGGGAGACCGGCGGAGCCCATCGCGCCGAGCGGCAACGAGCGCCGGCCGGAGCTGAGCAAATCTAGGCGGCTCACTGTGAGGAAGTTTTTGAATCTTGGGGAGGAGGAGGAAGCCTGCAAGCGTGAGAGCGGGCCAAGCAAGGCCCCGCCGCCGCCGTCCGTCGCATAGGGCTTAGCCCGGCGACGGCCAGGGAAGGGAGCGGTGGTGGGGGGTTGGTTTGGTGGCGGCGGTGGGGGGCTCCGGAGTCGCCACGAGCGACCCGGGAGGCAGCCGTACATACATATTACATCCACCAGGAGAAAAATCGCCCGCATCTCTCTTTAACTTACTCATTCCTAGGTTTCCCGACCAGAGTTGAGCTCGGAATCCAGGCCTGTTTGAGCTGTGTCTATGAGTTCCGGTTTGATGAGTTTTGATCTTTAATCTGATTATTACTCTAAAAATAGAGACGGGGAGGGGAATTAGAAGCCACCCCCCGCCTCGCTTTATAGGAGAAAACTTCAACAATGGGACATTGAACCCTGGCTCGAGACATCAACCATAGTGCTGTCTACCATTGAGCAAGGGCTTACATCCCATCCGATTATTAACTATGAGGACCACAAAGCGACGTGCATGCCACCTTTTTTTTTTGAAAGATCGAGTTGCAAGCCTCTTTACTAAATATAAAACAAGAACTTGACGTGCATGTAAATTGGCCTATTAGCTCAGCTGGTTAGAGCGTCGTGCTAATAACGCGAAGGTCGCAGGTTCGAGACCTGCATGGGCCACGAAATTTTTATTTTCGCTTTCTTCCTTTTCAGTTTTATTTACCTGTAAAACAAAAGGCGCATTTTTCCCCACAAAAATAATAGGGTGATCGAGTGAGAAAAAGTTTGGCTTCGCTCGGGGTCGAACCGAGGTCCTTCAGACTGTTGATCTGACGTGATTGCCATCTACACCACGAAACCATGTTACATGATTTGTTCACTATATTTATTTATAACAGTCCGCATCTTTCAACGATCCAATTATGCAGTTTCTTTTCTTGCGTGAAAATAATTTGGTACTTTCTCTCTTTACCCCATTTGTATTAAAATTATCAACATCTATAATACTTAAGATGTACAGTATGAAAATTAACTCCTTGATGCACCTAATGATATTGATTTCATAATATGAAGTTGATAAATTAACTCCTGGATGAGTCCGGCGAATGGCGCCGACGCCACTTCCTCCCGGCGGACGTTGACACCATCACCATCATTCGCACGTCGCCCCGCATCAGCGACGACATCATCGCCTACGCACGGATGAAGAACGGTATCTTCACCATTCGATCCGTCTATCACTTAGCCATGGATGAGCGCAAGCGTCCATCGACAACTGCCATGAGAAGGACACCGGATGGTCGTCGCCATCTCGAAGATCATGTGTGGGGTGCCCTACTGCCCATAAGGTACGCGTGTTTGCATGGAGAATTGTGTCCAACTCCTTTACCACTTGGGCCAACAAATTTACCTGCCACCTCGAGCTTACTGATATTGCCCCTTTGTGGTGTGGAACGAGAAGACGGCTTCCATGCGCTATGCAGGTGTCCGCTCCCCAAAGAGATGCCATGGCGTAATATTGGCCGATACCAAAGGTGGAGACCATATGCAACAACGGACCGGAGTGCCTCTTCACATTCTTGAACCCTCTCTCGGACACGGCGCGCATGGTGCACATCTGTGCTTCACATGTCATGCCTACATGGCCTTGCTTGCTTCTTAGTACGACGTGAGCGTGGTGCATGTTTGCTACCCTTGAGTACGTGCATACACAAGCATGTAAGTAAAAAAATTGAACTTGCGTGCACGTTCGAGCAAGCCATCGTCCAGGCGTCGCGTATGCATGCACGATCAGAGTGTTGCACGTCCGCTCTCCACCTTCCTCCGCGACATGGAGATTACCGAAGACAGAGCTCGGTCTACACCACCGTCGACACGGAGCTCGCCCAAGACAGTGTGCACTCTATGCCATCGTTGAACTCGCCCAAGGTGGGGCGCCGCCTACAACATCACCGACACGAGCACGCCCAGGCGGGGTGTCATCTACACCACTCCCAAGGTGGAGCACCGGCTATACTGTTGTCAACACGGAGACCATCCAAGTATAGGGTGTCGTTTACTCCATCGCTGGCGTCGTCTACCTTGCTACCTTTCAGCATGGTCCATCGTCGGGCGTCGTCCACGCCTACTATCGGCTCGACAAGGCCGGGGTACATCCTCCTTTTCAAGAAACAAACTACCACCTCAACTCCAGTATCACTCTTGCAAGTGGCCTGGGAGCAACCCTAGCCGCAACCGCAAGGACCACGCCCACACTGCCACTGGTGGGGGTTGCCGGGAAAAGCCCGCGCGGCTCGGCGGTGGTGGGGCCCTTTACCTCATTCTGTTAGGATCTGAGCGGAGTGGGTTGTTCCATTCGGCAATAACATCTTCATCTTGGCAGTGCAACGTCAAACAATCAATTAGAATTCAAAAATGAACTTACGTGCCAAATATGAAGTCCATAGCGGCCCAACTCCGACATACGGATTTTGGTCGACGTGTGCGCGAGATGGATGCATGTTGTCTGAGGGCGGGTCATTTTCTTCCTCTTGTTCCTCCGGCGGTTCCTTTCCCAGTCAATTTGGGCACCGCGGTTGCCCGCATCAGATTGAAGCTCGCCCTGACGGTGGTGAACGCGAGAACGGTGGGTGAGAGAGGGGCGTGGAGGAGGTCGGCGGGGCTGCGAGAGACTTGACGGAGTGGAGGTGCACAGCGGGTTACAATGGCTCCCGCCCACACACACACAGAGAGAGAGAGAGAGAGAGAGAGAGAGAGAGAGAGAGAGAGAGAGAGATTGATTTGAGGAGATTTTTGTTTGCTGCTCAAATTTGAACTTGGGGGTGGATTGGTTCACCTCAAATTTGAGGATATTCATAAAGGTCATCATAGTCAAACGAGAGACTTTTCATTTGGTGCTTAAATTTATGGGTTTGTATTGGTAGGAGTCGGCCATAGAAAAATTTGTATTAAAAGGTTACATGAGCAATTAAATAGATAGAAACAGAAAGTTTACTACAACAAAATGGTACATGTAATTTTCAAGATATTCTCCAGATGAGAACTGGTATTTATCGGTGACCAACTGTCATAGACATTGTGGCTTACGCAATCCATGTCTGTAGGAGTCTGGGTCTGTTGCCAACAGTGGAAATCCACAGGGTCGTGCACCTGCCAGCCGTGTCAGCCGTCCGTTTGCTTCACCTTCCGCAAAGTCGTTGGATGCCGTACGAGAGCATAATTTATTTCAAGTTTTTGTTTCACAAACTTACGATTTGTCGGTCCTAGGTTCAGAAACTTAAGAGTTTGTCGGTCGCTTGTACCCAGTTTCAGAAATTGAAAATTAAAACTTATGATTTTGCCGGGCGCAGTTTCGTCTGTCTCTCGTACCAAGTTTTAAAAGTTTAAACTTACAAAATTTTTAATTACTACTCAAAACTTATCAAAATGGGTCTCATTTGAAAGCTCTCTTCACCAAAATGTGAATATGCAAATGAAATCGAAAAAACTAACGCCCACACGTGTGGGCGTCTAGCAACTCGCCCACACGTATGGATCCTCGCCAACCAATTCTGCACGAATCTTGGCGCGTTTTAGCAGTTTTGTGTGCCACGTAGGACTGGGCTAGTGTGTGGGCATTCATCCGGTCGCCCACACGTCCTCTTTCACCACACGGGGGGCTGGTGTATGGGTGTTTAGCAATTCGCCCACACACCAGTTTTCACGCACGCAGAGGGGCTGGTGTGTGGGCGTTTATCACTTCACCCACACGTCCGTCTCCTCGCCCACACCCAAAGTTGTCAGTTGCCATGTGTTTCTGCAGGGTACATGGAACTGCCCTAGCTTTGCTTGTAAGCAGATGGCAACTCTCTTTTACCCGAGTTGTCATGTGTTTTTGCATGGTACATGGCAACTGCCCTAGCGTGCACGTAAGCAGATGACAACTCTTTCTTTTACATGGCAACTGGCCCTAGCGTGCTTCTGAGCACATGGCAACTCTCTCTTTTACCCGAACATGTTTTTTTGCCATGCCTTTTTTGTAGTGCTACCTGGCAACTGCCTAGTGTTAGCAAGTGGCAACTCCTAAAGTTTTGAAATCATGGCAACTGCAGTAGACCAGACCATACATGGCAACTGCAGTTGAGCAATCATGGCAACTGTAGTTCAACGACATGGCAACTGCAGTTAAATGAACATGGAAGAGGGTCCAGATCATGGCAACGCGGGGACGCGTGGTGACTGTCACGCGGGGCGTGCGGGACCATAAGGTAGGAGGCCTGGCGTACGGGCGTGTGGGCGTTATCTATTTTACCCACACGTAGGCATGTGAGAGGGACCGCGAGGAAAAAAAGAGGCGTGTGGGCATTACTTGTTTTGCCCATACATAGGCATGTGGGCTGATCCTCTTAAACACAACACAAACTGTGTGTGCAGATTTCTTAACATCCACACGTGTGGGTTATCGGCGTCCAAAATTTAAGCGAGCCACCGTCCAGGCATCGCGCGTGCGTGCACGATCAGAGTGTTGCGCGTTCGCTCTCCAGCTTCCTCCGCGACAAGGAGATTACCCAGGACAGAGCTTGGTCTACACCACCGTTGACATGGAGCTCGCCCAAGGCAGTGTGCAGTGTACGCCATCATCGAACTCACCCAAGGTGGGGCGCCGCCTATAACGAGTGAATAGCATAAAATTACCACTTTTCGCGTTATGGTTCCAAAAAACTATCAAATTTTTTTTTATGACTGATACCTATTATTTTTGGTGCCGGCTGTCTCAAAAAAACCCAAATCGCCGAGTGCTTTGCAATTGATCGCGATTATGACAGTTGGGTCCCGCTCCTAAACAAACCGTTTGTTGCCTGTTTAGTTTGACCGTTAACTGACATGTGGGTCCCGCATGTCAGCTTCTTTTTCTTCTTCTCTTTCCTTCTCTCCTCTCCCCCCTTGTACTCTCTCGGTCTTATCTTCAACCCCACCGGTGACCACGTCCCCTTCCCTCGTCGCCCACCCCGCCGACCCGCTCCCCCACCCCTCGCGCCCACATCGCTAGCGACCCGCTCCCCTTCCTTGCGTGCCCACCCCACGGGCGACCCTCTCCCTCCTCGCATGCCCACACCGCCGACGGCAACGGAGTCCCCGAGGCGGCGAACTCCTAGACGAGGCTGTCATCCACACCGCAGACCCCATGCATGGCCCGTGGATGGAGAGCCGGTGACCTCGGCTGCAGGTGCGGCTCCTCCAACGCGGCTCCCCCAATGACGGCCACGGACACGACGCCAGAGCGTAAGGGTTCATCGGCGGGCGGGGCTGCTGGATGCGGCCGCCCGCAGATGTACATGAGTTGGCCGTCGAGATGCTCCTCGCTACGGCTGCCTGCATCACGGACAGGAGCTGGCCGCCGAGATGCTCCCGCCGCGGCCGCCCGCAGCACGGCTGCACCAGCGACAAGCACGCCCGGAGGAGCTCGATCTGGAAGACGGCCATGGCAGGGGCCTGATTGCTTTTTGAAAATATTTGCAGGGACCAAATTGCATTTACAAATATTTACTGACGCTGCCATGTGGGTCCCACATGTCAGTTAATGGTCAAACTAAATGGTCAAACAAACGGTCTGATTAGGAGCGGGCCACAACTGTAATCACGATCAATTCCAAATCAGTTGGCGATTTGGGTTTTTTGAGACAGCCGATGCCAAAAATGATATCAGTCACAAACAAATTTTCGGTTGTTTTTTGAAACCATAACGCGAAAAGTGGTAGTTTTATGCTATTCACTCGCCTACAACGTCGCCGACACAAGCACGCACCAGTCGGGGTGTCATCTACACCACTGCCAAGGTGGAGCACCGGCTATAACACAGAGCCCGTCCGAGTATAGGGTGTTGTCTACATTGCCGCCAACACGGCCCATCGCTGGCATCGTCTACCTTGCTACCAGCATAGTCCATCGTCGGGTGTCGTCCACACCTACTATCGGCTCGACAAGGTCGTTGGCTTCATCGACACACTTGTTGAACACTCCAACATCCACACCGACGCACATCATCAACAGCGTCTTCATACTGGCAATCTGAAACTATACTTCACTGACAGGTCTTTCTCCGATGAAGCAAACTACCCCTTGCCTAGCCGACAAGGCAAAAGCAAGTAATCTAGTCTGACGCCGGCAAGGTGGACACCGCTAGGACGGGCACCGGCAAGGAGAAGGACTCCCACCTCATCCTCATACATCAACAAGAGGGTTATAGCAAAGCAAAGCCGGAGCAACGGCGTACCGCTCTTCCTTTCCACTTCATCACTACATCACCACCGCATACACTAGAGATGATCTCTATACACCAACCTCACGTGAGAAGGCGAGACCTAAAGAGGACTGCCATTGCAGCGACTTAGTCAGAGGTGGCTCGCGAGGCTGACTTGCGGACATAACTAATCAGGAGCTTTCCAAGGCCCTGCAAACGAGAACCTCGCATCCCTGAAGTCATTTGGCCATGCCAGTTGGCCACGAAGCATCTTTGATAGGGATT
This sequence comes from Aegilops bicornis, assembly GCA_021605145.1. Lineage (NCBI taxonomy): Eukaryota > Viridiplantae > Streptophyta > Magnoliopsida > Poales > Poaceae > Aegilops > Aegilops bicornis. Next base: position 59,289,221 of record CM038670.1, read on the forward strand.
TTATAATTTTGTTTCTCTACACGAGATTAATAAAATGCATGTGTCCCTATATATTTCTTTGTATAGTTAGTACACTGGCACGCCTGCATTTTTTTTCGTGTGCCGCTTGATGCAGCTCGGTAAAGAATGGCGCATAGCGTACCGACGTGGACATGTGTCGGCCTCTTGGACCTAGGTCTTTGTTGAGTTTTATGCCTACAATCTCAGCAAGGACGTTGGGACATGTTGCGTCCTCGGGCGAAATCACTAGTTAAGGAGTACTCGTTGCGAAGATCATTCTAATTCCCCAGGTTGCGACAAGTGGCGCTGCGTATGTCGTCACTTGTCGCAACTCGAGTTTTCCCTTTTTTCGTAGATCCGTTTATTCAAAACGTTTTATCTCTTAAACCGTGCGTCCAAATCTCGAACCGCTTTCGCCGTTGGATTCCTCGCGTCGAGATCGTCAAAACTATATGCCATGTTGATAGGTTCTTGACGAACTTTTTTTTCACGAAAAAATCGAACGAAAAAACCGAACCGAAAGCACGGGTTTTTCCCTTTTCAAAAGAGGCACGCCCGTGCCTCTCGCGAAAAAAAAAGAAAATGTGTTTTTTTTGTTTCCGAGGAGGCACGGCCGTGACTCTCGCAAAAGCACAATCATGCCTCCTGCGGAAGCAAAACCGTGCCTCTCGCGAAAGAAAAATAAACAGGAAACACATTTTTGTTTTCCCTTTCCAAGAGGCACGGCCGTGAATCTCGCGAAAGCACAACTGTGCCTCTCGCGGAAGCAAAACCGTGCCTCTCGCGAAAGGAAAAAAACAGAAAACGTGTTTTTTTTCGTTTACAAGAGGCACGGCCGCGCCTCTCGCGAAAGCACAACTGTGCCTATCGCAGAAACAAAACCATGACTCTCGCGAAAGGAAAAAAACGCGTTTTTTCGCACATTTTTTTTGGTCGGAAAGCTAGGGAAGACCGGTGGAAAACCAAAACATCGAAAAAAACAGGAAAAAAACTATTTAGAAAGCCGAAAACACGTGCAGAAAAATTCAAAAAACGAAATCGGAGGGAGCGCCCAAAGCGCGACACTTGGCAAATCGCTGAAAGCGCGCCAAGTGGCGCTGATCGTTGCGAGGCTTCCGAAGGAGTGCTCGTTAATTAGTTGCTCTCGTCCTCGGGTGCGTTTATCTTCGTCGGGTTCTACTAGCTGGATCTCGGCAAGCCCATATGCCACATTGCAAGCGTCGTCTTCATCTGGCCCATCAAGTGTCTTTTTTTTTCTGCCGAGCACCCAGTTTAGATCTCGGCAATGTATTTGCCTGAGTGCCTGACAGCTGATACTCGGCAACATGGCCTTTGCATGAAGAGTACATGCGAGTACCCTTAGCCGAGAGCTGAACTCGGTAAAACGTCTACCGAGTTCATATCGGCTTTTGGCGAGTTTTTTGGGCATTCGGGAAAACTAGAAATTGAAATAGCGGAGCACGCGTCGGCCCACCCAACACGTGTGCCATTCCGCCTCGCTAATTCTTTGCCTTTTTTTGTTCATGTTCAATAGATTAGCCGAGTGCATCTAAAGAACTCGGCGAACCCTAGTGACACATTTCACATTCAGCCCGTTCCGTTCACGCCATTGTTTTGTCGAATCTGTGTTTTTTACACCACTCGGCAAATGTGTTTGTCGAGTGCACACGAGGAAGAACTCTGCAAATTAAGGCCCTGTTTGGTACCACTCCGCTCCACAACTTCGGGAACGGAGTTGACGGAGCTGCAGTTCAAAACGGTGAAGTTGCAGTTTCCCCGCTTCGCAGATTCCGGGAGCGGGCGATTACCGAACAGTGCCTAATCTTTGGCGGCAGGAGTCCCATTTGCCGAGGGTTTTGTCCATCGTTTGCCGTGTTGTTTTTGTCCGTCCAAAGTCCGATCGTCTTCTCTGCAAGAAACCTTTGTCATACCCGATGTGATACCGACAAGAAACGCAGTATGTAAGGATCCGAGTACTGATTGGTTTACAACGGATTCTTAATACCTAACCACATCGCACGCAGTATGTATTTGTAAGGGTCCGAGTACAATTATTCGTTTACGACGGACTGTTCCTAAACCCTAATACATTACTGGCCGGCTGGGAAAGAAAACAATGCCGTCAGTGTGCGACGGCGAGGACGGCGTAGACCTGATCAGCGACCTCGGCGACGACCTCCTCCTCCGCATCTTCGGCCTCCTGCCCGATGCACGCGACTTTGCTGGATTGGCCGCACTCTCCACACGGTGGCGCGACCTCTCGACGCGCTCCCCGAATCTACACCTCTGCCCCATGTACTTCACCGGCACGGACGATGACGACGAGACTTACAAGCGGTTCAGAGCCTCCCTAAAGCGGTTCAACGCCTTCGTCGACGCCGCCCTTGAGCGGCGCGTCTGCAACATCGTCACGCTGAAGATGACCGTCCTGCGTTGGCCCGGCGGAGCGCGCGCGGAACTCTGGCTCCACCGGGCGATGGAGCTGGTGGTGAAATCCCTGCACCTTTCCATGTCCCTACCTCTGCAGGGCAGCCCGAGCGACTGCAAGATGCGGCTGCCCTGCTGCACGAGGGCGGCAGAGATAGAGTTAGATCTAAACTACGGCACCCTCAGGCTCCCGGCCGTGGTCGAGTTCAACGCGCTCACCGACCCCCCTCAGTCTCATATCACTCTCACGAGGAGATGGCGGCCGCCTCGGCGGCCTCCTGTCGTCGTCGTGCTGCCCGAGGCTGCGGAAGCTTGATCTCTATTATGTGTGCGGGCTGCAGGAGCTGCAGCTCGACGCGAGAGCGCTGGAGATCCTGAAGTTGGGCCAGCTGGCCGACCTGAGGCGGCTGGACTTGGACACGCCGCGGCTTTCTTCCTTGGACGTCGGCAGCTCGGTGCTGCGCCGCGAGCCCTCCAACTTCACCATCCGGGCGCCGGCGCTGGAGCAGCTGCAGTCCACCCTCATGCCCTATCCACACGAGATCGAGATCCAGTACAGGTTCAACATCCAACTGCTGCAAAGTTGCACCTCCGTCCGTTGCCACATCGGGAGGCGGGCGTTTGGTCCATGGGGACATATGTCCCCGGTATCCACTGCGTGCGAAGAGGCTTTGCGATCAGTAGCTAAAGTAGTAAACAAGGAAATCGGGCAGACATCTGAGGAGATAAAACGCGTTATACACTACTGCAACAGTGTTGTACAGTCAGGAGTACAGGCTAGAACAGAATCTTGTACAGTGTATTGAAGCAATCCATTCTAAGACTAATAAATGCCACTCTTCTGAAACACGTTTGGTCCTGTTCCAAGCTGGCTACTGTCAGAGTCCTGTCTCCTGAAAATATGGACGTTGGTAATATACACTTAACTTCTAAACTTATGTCAATTTTTCTTAATTTTTTTTAAATATGTTTCGGTGGTTAAATTATGCGGTTTTTTTTATATTAAACGATCTTAGTCTCACGCATGGTATTCTTGGCTTGGTTAAGCACAAGTCCGTGAAAACAACGTAGGCATGGCAAAATAAATAATGTAGTAATAACAAATAAGAAAGGGATGGGTGACACGTTGGTTTTCTTTTGTTCCACCAAAAAAATCATTAAAGTTATTCCAACAAAATTATTTTGTTACCCCAAAGGTATTTGGATATATACATGTATATTTTGAAAAATAAATACTCAAATATCAAAAAATTGTTTGTTTACAACCTTTTTTTGACATAAACTTGACCTTTTTTCGTACTCGTATAAATAGTTTCAGGAAGAAAAAAACTTCCATTGATTTTAGTGCAAAAAAAATATCAAGGACAAAAGGTGTGAATACTAACCTGTATATAGTGTTGAATTTGTTTTGTTCCAGCAAAAATATCTTGAAAGTTATTCCACAAAAAAATATTGTTATTCAAATTTTTTGGTCATATATATTTAAAAAAATGGAGATTCAAATATCCAAAAAAATCATTTAAAGTGTATGTACATCTGATATGGGAACTTTTGTAGTAACTAAGAAAAAGTCAAAAAAATCTGAAACTTTTTTGGAAATAAACTTGATCTTCTTTTGTACTCGTATAAAAAGTTTCGTGATGGAAAAACTCCCATCGACATGAGAGAAAAAAAAATCAAAAATCTAGTACAAAAAGGGTGAATGTTAACTTTTGTATCATGTTAATTTTACATTGTTCCACCAAGAATATCATGAAAGTTATTCCACAAAAAAAATTATCTTATTCCAAAAGTTTTTGAATATACGTTGTTTGAAATATAAATATTCAAATATCCGGAAAAAAATTGTGGTGCGTAAGTTGTACAGTGATGGCTCCAGATATTTACCAATTTCAATTTTGATGTAGTAAAACATGTGTGGTTGTATCCAAAAAGGTGATACGGTGTTAGTAAACAACGATGGGTGAATAAGTCGTCTGATACATGTGGCAAGTAATTATGCACCAGAGATGTAATTAAATTACTTCGTTCAGGAGTTTGAAAAAAGAGCAGTGCTACATGCACGACACTGACCGGACGAAATGCAGACGATATGACATATCCCACCATCAAAGTCCAAGGCAAAACATCTTCAGCAGTTGGATTAGCTATCGTCTTGATGTCGTTCACCGAAAATGTCGTGTGTGTAGTAGTTTCGTTGAAAATATTATCGCAAGTGTGAAAACAGATGTAGCGTGTACCAACGAAAAGCACCTGTGTGTCAGGGAGAGTTGGCCGGCTAGTAGCAGGTGTGATCAATGCGCTTGCACGGCCGAGCAGAGCGGTACAGGTCTGAGGGCATCTAATACGAACAGAAATGATCCAGAGAAAGAAAAATTACTAATAGGCAGGTGGGAGATCAGGGGTGAGTGAATGGTGAGATTCCGGGGACAGATGTCCCCGTAAACCATTGGGTATTTCCCCATCGTCGAGCTCCATCTTCCAGGGGTACCTACTACTTCCTTTCTATTTTTCTTATTATAACTTCTGACGATATGATAAGCAGTTCCAGGTTTTTTCCATTCGAACAGAGAAACAGATCGGGTTCCACTATTACAGGATAACTGAACAAACATGCACGAAAAACATCAAACACCTAGCTAGTATAAGCCGAATGTTATTTCTCGGGTACTGGGATTATACAAGTGTAAGCCGAGTACCCTCCAAAAAATACACGACAATTGCAGGTCCTTCGACTTAATTCCCCATAAGTCGAGTCCAGCGTAAAAAGATACACGGCTTACCAAAAAAAAAACTCGGCATGTTATGAAAACACCTGACTTGCACGCGTGTGGCTTGACCAATCACTTGCCATTTGTCCATCACCACCGCGTTTGACAGCTCTGTGATGGCGGGTCACTATAAAGTTGGGTGTCTTCTAACGGCAGAATTGCTTAGATATGTTCTTTTCTCTTAAAAAAAATCCTCCAGCTTAAGCCTAGTGCCCCATAGAATATACTCGGCTTAAACGACTGCATTTTGTGAACTTGTGATTGCATGTTTGCACAAATTAAGAGAAATAAATTAGTCAGTATTATTATATATTTAGTCAGTGAAGGAGGTTATGGGCAGGTGGGCAGCAGGATTGCTTAAATCTTGGTGTTGAGGAGGTATTCACACACATATTAGGCTTAAGTCAAAGGTGTGGGCAGTCCCTGCTGCTCCCCTTGTTTCCGCCACTGTATTTAATAATTATATAGGATTTGAGTGACACAATAGATCGTTTTGTTTCTAGTGTGACTAGTACTCCCTCCGTTCCTAAATAATTGTTTTTCTAGCCATCTCAAATGAACTACAACATACGGATGTATGTAGACATTTTAGAGTGTAGGTTCACTAATTTTGCTCCATATATAGTCATTTGTTGAAATCTTTAGAAAGACAATTATTTAGAAACGGAGGGAGTAGTTGACTAGCTCGTACATGTCTTTCCATGCAGGATATGAGCCTAAAAGAAGGAGACAATGTGATGGTAGAAATACCACCGCTTCCTCATGTCACAAACCTGAAACTGACTTTTTGGTCACCGGACAACCACATTTTTGGAGCATGTGTATCTAGCATACTTGCGCGATGCAGAAATCTTCAACACCTCAGCGTAGGCATCAGCAAACTCGTGAGCATACATAACATCTTTTGTCCTAAATTATCTGTAAATTAAATAAACTTGATGGGTTCTTAGGTTGATGAGTAATTGCTTACCATATGTACATGTTTCTACGTCGACCTGATTGGATGGACCATCAAAGTACCTTAGCCGGTGTGACGAGGAGTCCTGCATATGCGGACGTGTTGGGACCTGGAAGGAGGACAAGATCTCACTGGATCATCTTCGTGATGTGGAGTTCAGCGGCTTCTCTAGGCAGGAGTGCCACGACATGGCACACTTGTTGCTCCTTAATTCACCGGCGCTCCAGAGGATGACTGTGGTTGTTGAGGCATCTGGAGATATCTCATGTGACGACAATTCAGATGATAAAAGCCCACCGCGCCAGGGAACGATCATGGAGACAACGGTGTCGACGCTTCCACGCCCTAGAAGAAAGTGGAGAGCATGTGCCCCGGCTAATGAGGCGAGAGCGGAATACGAGTGGACGTCGGAGCCGTGAACACCCCTTTATGGCAACGATAAACATTTCGACATCTCACGATTTGTTATCAGTTTTCATCATTGGAAACTGGGAGCCTTAGTGTTCCTTGATACAGAATACTAAGAACCTTTAAAATCCATAGTAGGAGTATTTGTTTCGATTTTTGTGCCTTCAAAGGTGGTGGGTTTTTTACTGTGGTTTTTTTGTTGTTGGACTTGCTACCTTTATATCCCGTACTTGATACAACAACCTACAGATGTAAAGTATGTGTCCTCAGCTGAGCATGTACAGTCGTGCGTCTCAAACCCCTCTTAAACGTTTGGGCGGATGGTCCAATCACTGACCAGTCAAAAAAAAAGTGATCCAAATAGACGCCTCAAACCGGTCACAGACGCCTGGGCTGACCGGCACCTCCACATATCCAACACAAATCTCGGGCGGATATGGGGTGGCCCGGGCGTGACCAGGTGCATCCGCCACGCCGGAACCGGCCATGGCTGGCCTACGCGACCCCATGTATACCATCCACTCCCAGCACCAAACCCTAGCCACTTCACTCCACTCCACATGACTTCTCGGGCATGGCGGGCAGCATATCCGAGTCTTACTCGTCCTGATCCATTGACTGGGAATTCGTCGCACGTGGCCCCGAGAAGGAGATGATCATCTGCATCATGCTCCACCGCACCCACGAGGAGAGCGCCCGACGGCGGTCGGACTCACTCCGGCGGGAATCTATCACATCCCCCCAAGTGGGGCTTGGATCTAGCGCGAGGCATGTCGCCGCTGGCTTGCTGGAGGCAGTGCGCTTGGTTTGGTGTCTGAACGTCGTGGCGGAGGCGCATCCGCTTTGTTGGCGCGACAATTCGAAGGCCATCGTCCATGGCACGTCCATTGAGGGTATGGCATGACCGTCTTGTTATTTTCTTGATGTATAAACAAAATCAATATACGACAATGGTTTTCTTTTGTTTTTTAAAAGGCCACTGATGACATGGCCCTCCCTTTCTTCTTGTAGAATTATCCTCCATTCTCCCATTTTCTCTCTCCACGCAGACGCAAGCCGCCGCATGCATGCATGGTTACCTCAGGTCTGAAATCTTGTTGGGTGCGCCATGATGCCTCAAGAGGTCCTAATGTCCTCGTCTCCTCTTGCCGAATGGGTTGGCGGCAATTTGAGTGGGCGATGAGGTGTCAGTCGCCACGAACGGTGGGCAGTGCCGAGCAAAGAAGTACTCCCTCCGTCCGAAAATACTTGTCGTGAAAATGTGTAAAAGTAAATGCATCTAAAACTAAAATATGACTAGATAAATCCATTCCTCCGATAAGTATTTCCAGATGGAGGGAGTAGTAATTTGTTGTTGAGAAACCATTTTCATCCAGGATCATCTTTCTTCAACTATTATTGTGTTTGAGCTCTAGTCCGCCTCCATTTCCGGTGGTTGCGCGCGCTAACGGCATGTCATGGGAAATCCTTTCGGGAGAGCTGTTGGTCTAGCTCCTCTCTGCCACAACCCTTATGGTCCAATCGGCAACCACACAACTCGCGATGATGGCATGCTCATCCACTATGGCCAGGTCGTGGTGACTGGCACAGGAGGGACGGGTTAAGAGTGTTGGTGATTGTGGTGGTTGGGGAAGGGGCAGGGGATTGTTGGCTAGCGCAGTGTAAAAGCGCTAGGCTTAAGCGTATGCAGTGTATCTAGCTTGCAGGGACGCGTGCGTGTTTATAAGGGCACAAGGCCAGGAGATTTACAAAGTTGGTTAGGCTTAGGATTGATCTCCAAGTAATCTATCTATCTAACTACCATGGGATCATATCTCTAGCCTAATCGGTTGTTACAACAGATATACACGCACGCACACAATTACAATGTTTAACACTCCCCCTCAATCACAACTTATCTAAGTTGAGATTGTGCCTAAAAATCTCTAGCTGCCGCAAAGAGAGGGGTTTAGTAAACCCATCCGCAACTTGGTCTCCAGTAGGTATAAACCTGATGTTTAGCAACTTGTCAGCCACCCGTTCTCGAACAAAGTGATAATCAATCTCTATATGCTTAGTCCTGGCATAGAAGATAGGGTTAGCAGACAAGTATGTAGCCCCAAGATTATCACACCAAAGTGATGCTGCTTTGGGATGAGAAATACCCAACTCCGTTAACAAGTTCTGTACCCAAATGACTTCAGCAGTGGCATTGGCTAGAGCTTTGTATTCAGCCTCTGTACTGGATCTAGATACAGTTGGCTGTTTACGTGCACTCCAAGAAATCAAGTTACTCCCAAGAAACACTGCAAAGCCTCCAGTTGATCTTCTATCATCAGGACAGCCTGCCCAATCAGCATCTGAGAACGCACTTACAAGCATTGAGTCGGACTTGCCAAGTTTGAGTCCATGACTCTTTGTTCCTTGAAGATATCTGAGTATCCTCTTTACCGCTGTCCAATGTGTGGTAGTAGGAGCATGTAAGAACTGGCACACCTTATTAACTAAGTATGAAATATCTGGCCTAGTTAAAGTCAAATATTGCAATGCTCCTACTATACTCCTGTACCTGGTAGAGTCCTCTGCTCCAAGTACTTCACTATCATAAAGAGACATCTTCTCAGAAGTAGACAAAGGAGTAGACGAAGGCTTACACCCTTTCATGCCCATTCTTTGGAGTATCTCTTGAACATATTTTTCTTGTGATAGCAAAATTCCACTCTTTACATTTTTTACCTCAATCCCAAGGAAGAAGTGAAGGCTGCCAAGACCCTTCAACGCAAACTCTTTGTTCAAATCCGCAAGAAGGGCTTCAACTGCTTTAGAGGACGAGCTAGTGACAACAATATCATCAACATAAATGAGCATGAAAATAGTTATCCCACGTCTGTGATAGAAGAACAACGAGGTATCTCCTCTAGAAGGAACGAATCCAAGTGACTACAATTTAGAAGGGAGCCGAGAATACCAGGCTCTAGGTGCTTGCTTCAGCCCATACAAAGCCTTATCAAGCTTACAAATATAATGAGGTGCCTCAGGATGCACATACCCAGGAGGTTGCCTCATGAACACTTCCTCTTCCAGAACACCATGCAAAAACGCATTCTTAACATCTAGCTGTCTGATGCACCAATTTCTAGATACTGCAACTGAAAGAATTAACCTGATGGTAGCTGCCTTTACTACCGGACTAAACGTGTCCTCATAATCAATCCCATACCTCTGTTTGAAGCCTTTTGCAACTAGTCATGCCTTGTATCTATCAATAGTGCCGTAAGATTTCCTTTTTACCTTAAACACCCACTTGCAGTCAATTATGTTTTTGCCCTTGACTGGTGGAACCAAACGGCAGGTTCGATTTTTCATTAAGGCAGCATATTCTTCATCCATTGCTTCTTTCCACCGGGGTTCACCAAGGGCTTCACCAAAACTTTGCGGTTCACCTGTTGCACAAAAAGAACCCCAACGAAAACAGCCATCTTTATATATTTTGGGTTTAGCAATACCGCTCCTTGATCTGGTGTGAGTAGGTGCAGGAGGAGGCGGCGCCGGTCGCTCAATGTGTTGTTGGAGGCGATTAGGTAAAACAGGCGAGACTGAGTCTGCCACAGAAGATCCTCCAGGCGACTCCTGTAGCAGATCCTGCTGGATCCGAGGCAGATCAGGCACAGAAGAGGCGTCCGCTGCTGAACTGCCACTTGGCGCTCCAGAAGCGCGCCGCAGATGCTGGTCGGAGGCGCGCGCCACGCCCGAGTCCGCTGCCCCGCACGGGTGACGTGGATCGCTGCGGTCCGCTTGCGAGGTTGGCCCGCCTGGCCCCACAGACAAAAGCGGCCGACCGACGCGACGCGCTGGGGCCCCGCCTGGTCCCGCCACAGGTGCGGCCCGCCTGGCCACCGAATCAGGGACGCGCGGTGATCCCGTGGCGGATTCTCCTGCCACGCCTGGCACCTCTGTCGCGGCGGATCACGAGGCTGATTCACCTTGATCTGCATCGGAGTCAGCGCCAAGATCATCTGTGCCTGCATACATGAAATCATGCGCATTTTCTCCATTTTCTTCACTGTTTTCCTGCATGCTTGCATCAGAGTTTTGGTCAAAGGTATTATTGTGAGACATTGACATGCGATCATCAGTATCTAGTACTCCCCCTTGATCAAAACAGGATGCTGGAAGAAGATGAGAGGGCAAGAGAACAAGCTCCTTGCGGAGTTGTGCGCCGGCATTAGGGTGAAGTGTGGCAAAGGGAAAGACATGCTCATCAAAAACCACGTCACGAGAAATATAGACTCGACCGGTAGAAATATCGAGGCACTTGTACCCTTTGTGGAGGCTACTGTAACCTAGAAAAGCGCATTGTTTTGACCGGAATTCAAGTTTGTGCTTGTTGTAGGGACGTAGGTTTGGCCATACGACACACCCAAAGATGCGAAGAAAGGTGTAGTCAGGCTTCTTGCCAAAGAGGTGCTCAAGAGGTGACTGATTTTTGATGACACGGCTAGGCACTCGATTGATAAGGTAGACAACGGTGAGAAACGCCTCATCCCAAAATTTCAAAGGCATAAAGGCATGAGCAAGGAGCGATAGACCAACTTCAACTATATGCCTATGTTTGCGCTCGGCAGAGCCGTTTTGCTGGTGAGCGTGGGGGCAGGAAACGTGATGATTGATCCCAATGCGCTCAAAGAAGGAATTGAGCTTTTGGTATTCACCCCCCCAGTCTGTCTGCATAGCAAGAATTTTACGATCAAAGAGGCGTTCAACATGTTGTTGGAAAAGACAAAATTTCTCAAATAGATCAGACTTATTTTTGAGCAAATAGATCCAACTAAACTTGCTAAAATCATCAATAAAGCTCACATAATATTTTTGTCTGCCTACAGAGACGGGTCCAGGACCCCACACATCTGAAAAAATAAGCTCTAAAGGAGCTTGAGATTCACTAAAAGATTTAGGATAAGGAAGCTGATGGCTTTTAGCCATCTGACAAACATCACAGACCAATAAGTGGTCCTTTTTATTCGATATGGGAAGACAACAATCACGAAGAATTTTCTGGACCACCGGTAGAGTAGGATGTCCTAGGCACTTATGCCACCGTGAAGTGGATGGTTTGACCACGCTAAGGACTTGACCATGAGAAGAAGCATCTTGGCGGCCGGAGACAGGGAACAAGCCATCCCTACTCTCGTTTTGCAGAATTGTCCTTCGAGTGGCCCGATCCTTAACAAAAAAGATTTCAGGGTAAACTTCAAGAAAGGCATGATTATCTTTGATAAGTTGGTAGGCAGAAAGTAAACTCTTATCAGCTTGTGGAGAGTGGAGAATATTGTTCAAGTTTAAGGAGCCATGAGGGGAAGATAGAACTGAATGACCAACATGAGCAATGTTCATACCTTGACCGCTTGCAGTGTGGATTTGCTCGGAGCCAGTGTAGCGGTCATGTATGGCAAGTTTCTCAAGTTCACCCGTCACATGGTTGGTTGCGCCAGTGTCAAGATACCAGTTGGTATCAACTCCATAGGAGTGAGCAGCGTTGGCCGAGCGGTTGCCACCACCGCCATTGCCTCCGCCACCACCACCCCCAGCAGGACTGCGTACGTTGTTGTTGAAGTTGCGATCATAACGCCTCCTGCAGCGCCATGCCCCGTGCCCTTCAAGCTTGCAGATTTGGCACTTCTCGCGGTCACCGCGGTCACCACGAGGAGCGCCGCCGGAGTTGTTGTCGAAGAAGCGGCCCCCCGTGTTGGTGTTGTTGTAGCCACGGGAGCCCCCGTTGTTGCTGCCGTTGCCGTTCCCCGAACGGTTGCTGTTGCCGCGGCCTCCACCTTTTGCAGCAAGGTTGGCGGAGTAGGAGGAGGTTTGCGCGGCGATCCGTGATTCCGCTGCGAGCAGCAGCGAGAAAAGCTCGCTCAGGCCGATCGGCTGATCGGTGATGGTGCATGTGGAGACAGCAGAGACGAATCCGCTGTACTCCGGCTCATGCATGAGACCCTGGATGATGTGGGGGACAATATCATCATCGTCCAGGGGCCTCCCGGCGGCGGTGAGTTCATCAGCTATCCCCTTCATCTTGGTGAAGTAGGCAGCTGCGGAGAGATCTCCCTTCTTGGTGTGGCCGATCTGCTCCCGGAGCTGGATGATACGAGCACGGGACTGCGAGGAGAAGCTCTGGAGAAGAGCGCTCCAAGTTGCGGCGGCCGTCGAGCAGTTGCTGACCTGCAGAAGAACTTCTCGAGAAAGAGTTGCGATAAAAAACGAGAGCACCTGCTGGTCCTGGGTAACCCAGATGGCATGCTGCGGATTGGGGTTGATGGTGACCGTCTTCTTGCCGGCGACCTCCATCTCCACTTGGATCTCATCGGCGGGCTCCTTGACAGAGCCGTCCAGGAAACCCATCATGCCGGCCGCCCTGATGTGCGGCAGCACTTGGGCCCTCCAGACGAGAAAATTCTCCCGGTTCAGCTTCTCGGTTATGGTGTGGCCAAGGGAGGCGAGAGCGGGCGTGGCCATGGCGGAGGAGGATGAAGACATAGCGAAGCTAGATGCGATGGAAGAGACTAGCTCTGTATACCATGTAAAAGCGCTAGGCTTAAGCGTATGCAGCGTATCTAGCTTGCAGGGACGCGTGCGTGTTTATAAGGGCACAAGGCCAGGAGATTTACAGAGTTGGTTAGGCTTAAGATTGATCTCCAAGTAATCTATCTATCTAACTACCATGGGATCATATCTCTAGCCTAACCGGTTGTTACAACAGATATACACGCACGCACACAATTACAATGTTTAACACGCAGGAGAGAAGGGTTGTGAGTGTCAGCAAGAATTGTGGCGCGGGCTATGGTGGCTTCGACTTCCTCGCTTGTGCCATGGGCGACGCCTCGCTTTCCGTAGGTGCATCATTACCGCCACCCATGTTGTTGTCCGACACGGTGGCCATTGTGGACCACCTCTCACCAAGCGACAGGCTCCGCAACTACGCCGATGTCGCCGCGACCGCTCTCACCCTATCTCCACAGAATTGGCAAGTGCCAAGGCCATCGACGCACTATTAGAGTTCCCTGCGATGGCCTTGAGTCATAGGAGGCCGTCAGCGGCTTACTGGCAGACAACATCGCCCCGTCCATCCTCGGTGCGCGGCTGGGTTGTCGTCTATAGCTACGACCTTCTCTATTTCGACACTAGAGACCAGACTTGGAAGCGACCACCAGCAAGCTGCAATCCGGTCGCCTGGCGTGCTCGTGGGAGGACCTGCCTCCGGCCACCACAAAGGTCAAATATTTTCTGCACCACTGACCGGCGCGGACGCCCCTTATTTGCATGGGAAAAAATGGCCTTAGAAGAAAAAGATTAAATAATTTTGGTCAATGCAAGGAAAGGAAAAGTAATTTAATCATTACTCTTTGCTGAGTACGTAGAAGAAACAGAGTCCCGAGCTGACAAGAAAAAAGAATAGAAGAAAAAGAGAGGCGCTCGGCCATGCTACGCGTCAGCCGGCGGATAAGTAGAAAACATACGCCGCCTGGCTAGCTAGCCGTTGGATGGATGCAGAGATGGCCGTCCGATCTATCCATCAATGTGCGCCATCTCCCTTGCAACAAAAGCAGTGTTGTAGAAACATTTATAATATTACAGCTCGTGTTGTAGAAACCTTTGCAGAAGAAGTAAAGTTGCGGAAATTTTTGCAACAAAGATCATGTTGCAGAAACATCTGCAACCAAGATGTCACCGAAATTTTTGTAACAAAGATCAGAAATATTTGTAGATTCTTTTTGCAACAAAGGTAGAAAGTTTTCACAACACAAATCAAATCATGTTGCAGGAACCGTTCCTGCTAAAACACCTCGAGGAGGCGGAAGCCATGGACTGCAGCGACGGCGGCCGTGGCCGCGGTGCGGCATGCCTCACCAAACCGGGTGGTGCAGTCTGGCAGCTACTATCGCCCGCACGGCTGGCTCGCAGCTCTTCCCGTGCCAAGCTTCCAGCACAACGGGCTGCTGCTCTCGATGTTGTGTGATCTCCCGGCTTGAACTGAAAAAAGTGGCTGCGCCACAGTAGAGGAAAACTGGTGGCGGGGTCTTGAAACAAGGTGGCTGGAGGCGGCATGAACTACACTGGCATCCATCGGGAGGCAAATGGGGTGGTTATGAAAGAATTGAAGGAGATTTCTAGGGAAAAAGATGACTCGATGCTGGAGAAACGTGTGGATGCCGTTTTTGCTAGGGATGAAGATGGGTGAGACAGCGACAGATTTTTTTTAAAAATGAAGGAGGACCCCCGGCCTGCATCTGGACGATGCATGCAGCCACTTTATTAATTATTCACACAAAGCCTTACAAAGTCATACAACAGTAAGACTAAAGCCACCGTCTAGGCAACATCTGTCGCTACTCCTATCCAGTTGATATAGGGATGCTGTTAGTCTGGGTACCAAACATACGTTGCAGCCAAACCTAACATCTAAGACCTGAGGTCCCAACCAGGACGCCTGCCGGGTATGGGGCACCCACCAGTCCGGCGCACTCCTCAACCAGGACGCCTGCCGTGTATGAGGCCGCTGCAGCCACCTGCCACCAATCAATCTTCAGTGTTGTACTGATGCACCTACCTTGCCCGGTCTAGCTGCCGTCGACGCCACCACGACGCCAGACAACGCCACCATCCTGCGCTCGTCCATCATCACATGCCCACCAGCGAGACCCCGCTGCTCCATGCCGCTGAGCCCCACCGTTGTCGACGTGCCAGATGCCACGCCGCTCCTCCGACGTGAAACACCACCTGCTGCCACTGGTCCCATCCCCTCCACCTGCAGTTCCTCAAACCGAGCACCCAAACGCCCCAGGCGGCGCCTCCAAGACGGATACGACACACGCAATGCTGCCACCGCCCAATCTAAGGAGATTTATGGTTTTCACCCGGGCATGGGGTCGGGGCGGAGGGCAGGGACCTCGACGGCGCCTGCAAGTAGGAGAACGGTGACCCTAGTCGTCGCCACTGTCGGGATGAATGAGTCATCCAGAGTTTCATCCGGTCCGATGTCACCTCTACCAGCCCCCGCAAACGCACCGAGGCTGACGACCGCGATCGTAAGCCACCAAGTGCAGCGGGAGAGCCTGCAGCGCGGAGGAGATCCACCGGCGACTCACCGCCCACGCGGTCAAGATGCCGTCCATCCACCCCCCGCGAACGTCACCTGCCGAAGACGCCGTCGCCATGCCTAACGGGGCCGCCCGCCCCAGGTCCAGGTTCCTCCACGAAGGCCGGAGTGGCGAGTTCCGTCATGAGCGACGAGATCCGGCACCGCGCGGCAGACGCCATCGCCGATGCCCGCTGTCGACCGATCCCGCCGCCGCCGGGAGCCCGCACGCTGCCGGGAGTCCCACACCCATGGATCTGGGCACCCCTGCTCCGCCGCGAGTCAGCCATCTCCGAGATCCGCCACACCGTCAGAAGGGCCGCATCCCGCGGATCAGGACGCCTGCGCCGCCATGGATCCGGGAACGGGAGGAGAGACCCTCCGCCGCCGCCGTCACACGCACGGGCTTTGCCCGGCGCCGATCATCAGCAGCGGCGGAGGGGGAGAAGGGCATTGGAGGGACTAGGCGGCGGCGGCGAGACAGCGACAGATGGACCCACACAGGACATGTGTCGCACGCTACAGGCAGCGGATGCCCGAGCTAGATCTATCGAATGATTAGAATCATTTCGCGGTGCAAATTCCCGCAAAAAAATAGAGATTCGCAAAAAGAAAGAAAGAAAGAAAGAAGAAAAAGATTCGAATTGATGACATACGTCGCGTCGCCCCAGTTGATCGCTCGGCCAATTGATCATGCTTATATAATGGCGACTGCTAGGCGCCGGCGCGCCAGCCGGAATTTCCGTCGGTCACCGTGCGGCCCTTCGATCTGTCAAACCTGAGCCATCTGACCTGCCCACCACGACTTGTACGCCTCCTCCTTCTTCCTTCTTCGTCTCCCCAACCACCCTGCTTTCCAATCCCCACCCTCTTCCCCGCATGCCGCGCGTGGTGGTTGCTGCAAAAACTTCGGTGACGCCAGCGCACCCGTTGCAGGTCCCCCAAGCATCGCCGCTGGACTCGCGGAAAAGCTGCCCCCAATCCTCGGCGACGCTCATGGCGACACCTAGGACACAACAACACTCACATGACGTTCCAGCATGGTCGAGCAATGGTTCTAGCATGGCTCCGCCGTCGTAGCTCGCCGGCATCTCTGGTCGCAGTAAAACATCGACATGCCCTGCCCTTTGTAGCACCCGGCGTTGCCGGTTCCAGCATTTCAGCTCGAAGGTTGTAGCATCTCACATGTCGGCCGCTAGATCACACCGGTCGCAAATCCCCTTAAAGATGTTGTTGTAGCATTTTCACTCCTTGGTTCCAGTATTTCAAACAACGGTTGTAGCAAAACATCACCGGCGAGATGCCATGGGTGTCACCGGTGTAGCATTCTTATTCCCCGTTCCACCACTGCCGTTCACCGGTTCCAGCAATTCAGAAGGACGATTGTAGCAAACGTCGCTGGGGATGCATGGGGTGCCGCCGGGTGCGCAGCAATTTTGCAGCCGGTTCCAGCAATATTTGCCGCCGATGCCAGAACGGTGAATTCCCTGTTCCAGCAAGCGCCCCCTTGGACTTGCAGCAAAAACAAGCGTCTCGTCCCCAGGGCGAGTCGCCGGTTCCACCATGGAGGCCTGACCTTGCAGCACAGCCTTGGAGTCTCCATGGCGAGGAGGATGACGGGGGTGGAAGGCACACATGGTGATGGCTTGGCGTGCCTAGGGGGGTGACGGGGGATGCACTACTGGAATTAGCTTATTTGTCGTCTGCCATTTCTTTGCCGTCTGCTGGCTGACGGCAAAGAAGGTCTTTGCTGTCCGCTTACAGAAAACGGACAACAAATAACTGGCTGATGGCAAAGAAGGTCTTTGCCATCAGCCAGTTCTTTGCCGTCTTCTAGCGGATGGCAAAGAATCTCTGCCGTCAGCTGGCAGACGGCAAAGAGACAGGTGGCCCCCACTAACGAGCTGGTTAGAAAAAACTTAACGGCCCCCCTCTCTGCCGTCTGCTAGCAGACGACAAAGAGACAAAAAAGCTGACGTTAAAGGTGGGGCGGACGGCAAAGTACTAACCTAACTAACGGCCGAGCCCCACCCCGCCCCTCCATCTCTCTGTTTCTCTCCCTCTCTCCTCTCCCCGACGACCACAACCACCCACCGCCGCCCCCGCCGCCCCACCACCCGCCGTCGCCCCCGCCGCCGCTTGCCCCGCCGCCTCACCCACCCGCCGATGCCCCATCGCCCCACCACCCCACCGCCTCGGCGCCTGGTGCCCCACCACGCCGCCGCCTCGACCGCCTTCACCGCCTCGGCGCCATCGCCCATCGCCTCGCCTCCACGGCTCGGCCGCCACACCGCCCTCCCCGAGCTCCACCGCCCGGATGGAGCCTCATGGCCGTCGCCACCACCACCGTGCCGCTGCGAAGCCCCGGCCCTCGTCGGCTCCAGTGAGTTATTTTTCTGTTTTTTCTTTTTTTGGTGTTTAATTGTTAGTGTAGATTTAGTGCTAAATATGTGTTAATTAGTGTTAGATTTAGTGCATGGGTTTTAGATAATTAGTCATATAATTAAAAGAAGTATAAAAAAGATGAAAAAAGAAGAAGAAAAGAAGAATATGTAGAAGGGGAAGAAGAAGAAGAAGAAGAAGAAGAAGAAGAAGAAGAAGAAGAAGAAGAGGGGAGAAGAAGAAGAAAAAGAGGAGAAGATGAGAAGAAGAAGAGGAAAAAGGAAAATAAAGAAGAAGAAGAAGAAGAAGAAGAAGAAGAAGAAGAAGAAGAAGAAGAAGAAGAAGAAGAAGAAGAAGAAGAAGAGAAGGAAAGAAGAAGAAGAAGGACAGAAGGAAACACCCCGACCCCCTGACCCCATGACCCCGACACCCCGACCCCGACACCACACCCCGACACCACACCCCGACACCCCGACCCCCTGACCCCGACCCCGACACCCCGACCACGACACGACACCCCGACGCCTTGACCTCAAACAGCACCCGACCCGACACGGCACCCGACACCGACGACACCCGAATTTCCCACACCTCCCGAAAAGGTGCTCTTTGGCCTTCCATAGGCCGATGGGGTCATATAATTGTGAATTATGAGTTAGGTCGTATATTTTTCAATTTTGTTATGCAAAACGTCATACATATTTGTGTTGATCGGGTGGATTCAAATGTGTAGTTGTTTCATCGCTGTGAGGGTGGTGGTGTTTCATGACCTCCCCGTGCGTTCGACGAGCTCCGCCCCTGCGTTCGATGGTGAGCACAAATGACATCTCCTCCTTCCCACTTCATTTGCTCTGTTCTGGTCTTCGTGCCAATGAAACTTGCTAGTTATAGGTGTCAATCATCAGTATGCGTAACCACTATGTGTCTCCCGTTTGAAAGGGTTACATCTATAAATATGCATGTCGTGATTCTTTCGAATTGTCCAACGCTATCCATGGACAGCCCGAGTATGTGTAAATTGGGTTCGTTTTCCCATATGCTTTGCTCCGGATCCGACGCATAAATTTCGTCAGTGCCTCCCCTGTTGTTCTCCGGTACACATCCTCTCATTTATTGCAGAGGCGTGTATCGAGAGAACAGCAGGAGGTGCTGCCAAATTTTATGCGTTGGATCCGGAGCATAGCATGGGAAAATGAACCCAATCTACACATACTCGGGTGGGATTAGGACCTATCATTACCTATTAGAGTGTAGGTTGCATGGACGTGATAAAATTGACAAACTAGATCAACTGATGAATATATACATGGTGAATTATATATATATATATATATATATATATATATATATATATATATATATTTGTTGTGTCTCCAGTAGCTTTGAAAGTCAAGATGAGTGATCGTGCGTGGATGTACACCGGTCACACTGGTTAGAAGAAATGAAGCACTGAATGGTTCACAAAAACCAAGGGGTTTGTGCAAGCCGCATTTTCAAATGGCCAGAGGAAAACCTGGTGGCCCTGTTTCCGGTGCGACAATTGGGAAATGAGCACAGAGGCTGAAATGGGCAAACACCTGCAGAAGAGTGGTTTTACGCCCAATTATACGGTGTGGACATTTCATGGTGAGTCTTGTCGTGGAATTGTCACGCCAGATGTCCTCGTGAAAGGACTTAGTCGCGGAGCCATCGCAACTAGGAAGCTTAAAGGGGTTAAAGTGGGACAAAGGACACGAGGGTTTATACTGGTTCGGCCCCTTGCGATGAAAGCCTAATCCAGTTGAGGTGGAATTGCTAGGGTTTCGATTACCAGGGAGCAAATCTGCTATGCCCGGCTCTCGATTTGGTGTTACTTGCCCTAAGCCGCCAGCGGGTCGTCCCCTTATATACACGGGTTGACGCCCCGCGGCCTACAGAGTCCTAGCCGGCTCATAAGTGTCCGTCTCGGCGACTAGTTAATCTTGCCTTACAACACAAGTCATGCCATTACGGCGGTTTATCACTACGTGCCTTAAGTCGCCTGGGGGCTTTAGGCCCTTTATTGAACCGCCATCTTTAAGCTTGATATTGGGCTTCATATGATGAATTTCCATAGCGTAACCCGGCCCTTCCTGGGCGGGTTACACTAATAGTTATATCCCCAACATTAGGCCCCAGATTGATTTGAACCGGTTCATGTCAATCTTCAATACCTTAACAAAAAGCCTTCTGTCTTCTGTCTGCGCAAAAGTTATAACCCGCCATGATGTCATCTTCTAGATTTATGATAACCCGCCATGACATCACCTTCCATTAGATTCATATTTTATTCTGTCTCCCAACGGATCCTTATCTTAATGACCATCCCGAAAATCGAGGCGTCGGAGTAGCTGGATAACCACGTCTGGCCTCCTTGTTTCTCGCGCCCTCTCTGTCAGCCTTTCCTTATAAATAAGCACGACCTTAAGGCTTTTTCCATTCTCCCCTTTCTGTCATCTTCTTCCTCTCGCGACTCCGCTGCTGCTCGAGCTCCGCCGCCGCCACAGCAGAGCACCTCATCTTCGTCAATCTTGGCCGCTGCATCAACCTGAATCGACCAGAGAACGGCGGCAATCCTCCGTAGTAGATCTACTGCTGTAAGTCTTCACCTTCCCTTGCTTCAGATCTGCATTTAGGGTTTTCAAGTTCTTCCGTGTTCTTCATGGTTCTTCATCGTTTCTTCGTGGTTCCTCCACCGCAGCTTTTTCTGATCCAAAAAGAACATATAGCTTGTGCGGTAGCTGTTTCGCATCCATTTCAGATGCTAGTAGATTCCTTCCTCTAGTTCAAAGGCCTCATTAGAGCTCACAGACTCATCTGCACTAGATGTTTAGGTCTAGAATATTTTCTTTTTTGAACAACCGTTCGATCCAAAATAGCAACTGCAATCTGTGAAACTTGTTTGTGTGACACTTAGGCAAAAACTGTATCTGTTGGATCCGCCTAACCATGGCGACTCTTGTCGCCGGTTTTAAAAAGATAATTCTCAATCAATAATTCCGACCACCATGGTAGCTTAAATAATTTGACTGTTTATGATGCTCATGGCGGCTTGAATAATCCGATATACTTAGCCATATGTCATTAGGCCCCTTCGTAAGCCGCCATCTTGAATATGAATTGAAATATTTTCCTCCGGCTTAAATTTGAACCAGAATTTCTATCTTGTCATAGGCTTCCATCTCCATAATGCCACCCAAGGCTCCCAAAGCACCCGTTACATGCAACTGGGTTAAATCCATCGTCACAGATAACACCTTTAATGAATTCATGAAGACTGGTTATCTGCCGAAGAAGGAAGTCATGTCCTATCGTGCTCCTGACCCGGCTGAAGAAAAACCTCAACCCAAGGAAGGAGAAGTTATTGTCTTCACTGATCACATGAACCGAGGCTTTTCTCCACCCGGCTCAAAATTTTTCAGAGTGGTCGTGCACTTTTTTGACCCGCGACCTCAAGACATCGGACCTAATTCCGTGTCAAATATCTGCAATTTTCAAGTGTTCTGTGAGGTGTACCTTGGAGAAGAACCCAGCTTGCTACTCTTTAGAGAGCTATTTTATTTGAACCGTCAAAATGAACGCGCCAATGGGCCCAGCTTAGAACTTGGTGTAATCTCAATCCAGCGTCGGAGAGACTGCCTCTTTCCATATGCCGAATCGCCGAGTCACCCTAAAGATTAGAACCAAACATGGTTCTATTGTCAAGACACTTCTCCGGCTCGAGAATTCTCCACTCGGCTTTCGCGCCCTGCGCCTGGAGTCAACTCACCCCCTGCCAGATAAGCTGTCTCCGGCTGAATGTCTAACACTCGCCCCCACCATGAGCAAGGTCAAGGCTCTTCTGGGGAATGTCCTAAACGGCATTGATCTGGTCCGGGTTTGGCTTGCCTGGCGGGTTATTCGTTTGAGCCGCCGCCCCGGCTTGATGTGCGATTATACAGGCCAAAAGAATGACCCTCTACGGCACAGTCCTGACGGCTTACCTGAGGATGTCATTGATGACATGACCAAGTCTCTTCTGAATGAGAGCCTGGCAGATTGCGGGAAAGTGGGCTTAAGTCCTTTCTGCAAAACTAACCCGGCTCCAGCGGTAAGCCATTAACTTGAGCATTCTACCTTCAACTTTAATAGTTTCGTCTATACTCAAAAACGTTTATTGTAATTTACAGGCTGACGACGAATTCTGGAAGGTCAAGTATGACCATGAGGCTGCAAAGAAAGCCCGAAAAGCTAAGAAAGCCGCCAGGAAAGCCGCTACCCGGAAGAAGGGGAAAAAACCTAGCGCCTCAGACATGCTTCATTTGGAAGATACCTCCAAATCAGAGGTAGTGCTTGACTCTTTAGGCTCCTTTTTTAACCATCTTATTGACATTGATTATCATCAGGAGGATACCGGAGCAAGTCATGTAGCCATTGAAGAGGTAACTATAATTTCCTCCGCCTCCGAGCCTTTGCCGAGACAGAAAGTCCGAAGAGTAACCCGGAAAGTAAGATTTTCACATCCTTTGGCTTACCAAGATCCTCAATTTCTTTTGAAGCGACAGATTCACGAGAACCGGAGGCAGACCCGGACCAGTAAAGATGCGAAACTTTCCTCCGGGTTACCCGATGTAACAAGAAAACGCCGGACTGAGGTCATCTCCGATTTACATTCTTTGTATCCTTTGGCGGGTTTCACTCGTCAACCTCTGAATTCTTCTAACTGAAATTATCAGGGAACTTCACCTTCGTCTGGTGAATTAATGCAGTCTAATATGCCGGCTTTCAAAACCGCTCCAGGGTAATGATAATATGTTTATCTTGTGCTTATCTTACTCATGTTTCTGTACTCACCCTTTGATTTTCACACAGTGTACAAGTAAAGCCCAGTAAGAGGGCGAAGAAGAATAAGCCGGCCGAAGAGCCGATCTTGATTGAACCGGAGCTCAGAACAGCTGCTCCTGATACCTCCACTCATGAGCCGCTGCCGGAACCAGCCCACAACATTCCAACGCCTACCACTGATCCTCCTGCCAAGCAAACCATTGACAGTTCTGAAAACCCGGAGATCCCTAGCCCGGCCAAGGCGGATGACCCGGATGTTGAAATCATCAAGACTGACTTTGTTGAGCCTGGGATACCCACCGTGCTGGCCAAGTGCTCCGCCAAGGAAGAACTTCTAGAACGCCGCAAAGCCAAGCTGGATGTCACTAATTATACGCATCAGAGTATTGGAGAAATCTCTATGGTTATATAAATCAAGTGCACAACAGCCGCGACTTGGAAATTGACATGGTGAAACAGATACACCAAAAATCTGAGGTATAAATCTTGTTGCTATACTTTACTTATCCTTATTACACCAGCCCCCAAGTCTATTGCTTATTATGAAATATGATGTAGACTTAATACCAGCCAGAATAACACCGCAAGAAACCCGGCTTATCCTGTAGAGCCCAAAGGCCGGCTTAGATATCATGTTTGAACCGGTCCTTACCATGCTTTGATCAAGTATTTGAACATCAATATGCATTAGCCCCCAAGTGCCAAGTACCTTTGCTTGCTAAGTGCTTGGGACTTACTTTTGATGAACCACTATTGTAAACAGATTTCTTCAGTGTACATTAGCCCCCAAGTGCCAAGTATCTTTGCTTGCAAAGTGCTTTGGGACTTAATGTTGCCTTATGATGATCCTAATTGTAACCCGGACTTTATACAGGACATCATAAGTCAATTTGAATCGGAGATTGCTGATTTGAAGAATCGCCTGGAAGCTCAGGAAACTGAAACGCAAAAAGCTAACTCCAAGTTTGAGTTCAGTGTATCTGAATAAGAGAAATTGAAAAGGAGCTTTGAAGTAGATAAAAAGGCTTGGGCTTATGATAAGGCCGCCTTGATCAACCGGGCGGAGAAAACGGAGGCGCGCTTGCAGAAACAACTGCCGAGTAATCCGGCTTAAAACGCCATATATCTCAGATGGTCTCAGCAATCTTTGGTAAGTTACTCTACAAGTGTTAGATATTTTAAATCTTTTTCAACAAGTATCTCAATTGTCACCGACTCACCTGATGTTGTAATTGTTGGGGACCGTAGTAATTTCAAAAAATTTCCTACGCACACGCAAGATCATGGTGATGCATAGCAATGAGAGGGGAGAGTGTTGTCCTCGCACTCAGAGACCGAAAGCGAAGCGTTAGCACAACGCGGTTGATGTAGTCAGACGCCTTCACGATCCGACCGATCAAGTACCGAACGCACGACATCTCCGAGTTCAGCACACGTTCAGCCCGATGACGTCCCTCGAACTCCGATCCAGCAGAGTGTTGAGGGAGAGTTTCATCAGCACGACGGCATGGTGACGATGTTGATGTTCTACCAACGCAGGGCTTCGCCTAAGCACCGCCACAGATATCGAGGTGGACTATGGTGGAGGGGGGCACCGCACACGGCTAAGAGATCAAACAGATCAATTGTTGTGTCTATGGGGTGCCCCCTGCCCCCGTATATAAAGGAGCAGGGGGAGGGTGCGGCCGGCCAAGGGAGAGGGGGCGCCGGGAGGAGTCCTACTCCCACCGGGAGTACGACTCCCCCCTTTCCTAGTTGGATTAGGACTTGGGAGGGGGAAGGAGTGGAGGAGAGGAAGGGGGGGGGGGGGGGCGCCGCCCCCGCTCCTTGTCCTATTCGGACTGGGGGGGGGGGGCGCGACCCAGCCCAAGCCTCCACTTATCTCTTCCACCAAGGCCCACAAAGGCCCAATAAGTTCCCGGGGGTTCCGTAACCTCCCGGTACTCGATAAAATCCGATTTCACCCGAACACTTCCGATATCCAAACATAGGCTTCCAATATATCAATCTTCATGTCTCGACCATTTCGAGACTCCTCGTCATGTCCGTGATCACATCCGGGACTCCGAACAACCATCGGTACATCAAAACATATAAACTTATAATATAACTGTCATCGTAACGTTAAGCGTGCGGACCCTACGGGTTCGAGAATTATGCACCACTAGGAAAAGGGCTATAGATGAAATGGACACTAATGGCGCACCAGACATGTGGTGCGCCACTACTATATACTAATGGCGCACCATGTGTTGGTGCGCCATTAGTGTCCAAATACTAATGGCGCACCACATCCACGGTGCGCCATTAGTAACAATTTTTTTTTATTTTTTTCAAAACTACTAATGGCGCACCAGGGGATAGTGCGCCATTACTAGTTCAACTAATAATGGCGCACCACATCCACGGTGCGCCATTAGTAAAAAAAATTCAATTTATTTATTTATTTTTTCAAAACTAGTAATGGCGCACCAGGGGATAGTGCGCCATTACTAGTTTTAACTAGTAATGGCGCACCACATCCACGGTGCGCCACTAGTAATTTTTTTCAAAACTAGTAATGGCGCACCGTGGAAGTGGTGCGCCATTACTAGTTGAACTAGTAATGGCGCACCACTCCCACGGTGCGCCATTACTAACTTGCTCCAAAAATTCCACCGAATGCACCCCTTGGACCGCCTTTTCAGTTTTAAAAAAATAAAATAAAATGATGAAAATGTCAAAAAAATAAAAGAAAATAAGTTTCCCATGTGATATGTGGTCTAGTTGTTGGGAAAATTTACAAATATGAATTTTGACTTTATTTGCAAAATCTATCTGGAATTTGTAAAATGGGTATAACTTTTGCATACGAACTCGGATTAAAAAGTTTTCAATATGAAAAATCATCTACTCGAAAAGTTACATCCGAATTTAACTGGGGGAACCCCGTTAAACATTTTCAAAATCCTCAAAAACCTAACAGAAAAAAGTTACGGGGCTTTTAAGATCTGGAGGCAAAAAAAATTTAAACTTACTAGTGGCGCACCGTTTGCTAGGTGCGCCACTAGTAACAGAAAAAAATTTAGTTTCGATTTTTTCGGGGATTTTTTTTTCAAAATATGATACGTAATATATGAACGGAAGTTTGAAATATTTTTTCAAAATTTCATCACTCATGAACATGAACAAAGTCCTAAACATCAACAAGGTTTAATAGGATTGATATGCTAGATATATTAACAAGTGCATGTGAAGTGAGCTGGTGCTGGGGTTGGGTAAAACTCTAAAGTTAAGCGTGCTTGCACTGGAGTAGTGAGAGGATGGGTGACCTTTCGGGAAGTTTGACCACGGAGTGTGATTTGACCCGAGATTAAGAAAAAAACAAAAAAAATTGAAAAAAAATAAAAAGAAATTTGAGAAAAGTTTTGAAAATTTTTATTACTAATGGCGCACTTCTATGTGGTGCGCCATTACTAAGTCAGATAGTAATGGCGCACCTCTAGGCATACTAATGGCGCACTACAGGTGCGCCATTAGTATCT
Source organism: Aegilops bicornis (assembly GCA_021605145.1). Classification (NCBI taxonomy): domain Eukaryota; kingdom Viridiplantae; phylum Streptophyta; class Magnoliopsida; order Poales; family Poaceae; genus Aegilops; species Aegilops bicornis. Next base: position 59,315,648 of record CM038670.1, read on the forward strand.
CGTATACTAATGGCACACCAGTGGTGCGCCATTAGTAAAAAATACTAGTGGCGTGGTACTAATGGCGCACCAGTAGTGCGCCATTAGTCGGCAAAACTGGTGCGCCATTAGTAGGTCTTTTCCTAGTAGTGATGTAGACATGACCGAGACACGTCTCCGGTCAATAATCAATAGCGGAACCTGGATGCTCATATTGGCTCCCACATATTCTACGAAGATCTTTATCGGTCAGTCCGCATAACAACATATGTTGTTCCCTTTGTCATTGGTATGTTACTTGCCCGAGATTCGATCGTCGGTATCTCAATACCTAGTTCAATCTCGTTGCGGCAAGTCTCTTTACTCATCTTGTAATACATCATCCCGCAACTAACTCATTAGTTGCAATGCTTGCAAGGCTTAAGTGATGTGTATTACCGAGAGGGCCCAGAGATATCTCTCCGGCAATCGGAGTGACAAATCCTAATCTCGAAATACGCCAACCCAACATGTACCTCCGGAGACACCTGTAGAGCACCTTTATAATCACCTAGTTACGTTGTGACGTTTGGTAGCACACAAAGTGTTCCTTCGGTAAAGGGGAGTTGCATAATTTCATAGTCATAGGGACATGTATAAGTCATGAAGAAAGCAATAGCAACATACTAAACGATCGAGTGCTAAGCTAACGGAATGGGTCAAGTCAATCACATCATTCTCCTAATGATGTGATACCGTTAATCAAATGACAGCTCATGTCAATGGTTAGGAAACATAACCATCTTTGATCAACGAGCTAGTCCAGTAGAGGCATACTAGTGACACTTCGTTTGTCTATGTATTCAAACAAGTATTATGTTTCCGGTTAATACAATTCTAGCATGAATGATGAACATTTATCATGATATAAGGAAATAAATAATAACTTTATTATTGCCTCTAGGGCATATTTCCTTCAGTCTCCCACTTGCACTAGAGTCAATAATCTAGTTCACATCGCCATGTGATTTAACATCAATAGTTCACATCTTTATGTGGTTAACACCCATAGTTCACATCGACATGTGATCAATGAAGGAAATATGCCCTAGAGGCAATAATAAAGTTATTATTTATTTCCTTATTTCATGATAATTGTTTATTATTCATGCTAGAATTGTATTAACCGGAAACATAATACATGTGTGAATACATAGACAAACATAGTGTCACTAGTATGCCTCTACTTGACTAGCTCGTTTATCAAAGATGGTTATGTTTCCTAACCATAGACAAAAGAGTTGTCATTTGATTAACGGGATCACATCATTAGGATAATAATGTGATTGACTTGACCCATTCAGTTAGCTTAGCACTTGACCGTTTAGTATATTGCTATTGCTTTCTTCATGACTTATACATGTTCCTGTAACTATCAGATTATGCAAATCCCGTTTACCGGAGGAACACTTTGGGTGCTACCAAACGTCACAATGTAACTGGGTGATTATAAAGGAGTACTACAGGTGTCTCCAAAGGTACATGTTGGTTTGGCGTATTTCGAGATTAGGTTTTGTCACTCCGATTGTCGGAGAGGTATCTCTGGGACAACTCGGTAATGCACATCACCATAAGCCTTGCAAGCAATGTAGCTAATGAGTTAGTTACGGAATGATGCATTACGTAACGAGTAAAGAGACTTTCCAGTAACGAGATTGAACTAGGTATTTGATACCGACGATCGAATCTCGGGCAAGTAACATACCGATGACAAAGGGAACAACGTATCTTGTTATGCGGTTTGACCGATAAAGATCTTCAGAGAATATGGGAGCCAATATGAGCATCCAGGTTCCGCTATTGGTTATTGACCGGAAACGTGTTTCGGTCATGTCTACATTGTTCTCGAACCCGTAGGGTCCGCACGCTTAAGGTTACGATGACAGTTTTACTATGAGTTTATGAGATTTGATGTACCGAAGGAGTTCAGAGTCCCGGATGATATCGGGGACATGACGAGGAGTCTCGAAATGGTTGAGACATAAAGATCGATATATTGGACGACTATATTCGGAGTTCGGAAAGGTTCCGAGTGATTCGGTTATTTTTCGGAGTACCGGAGAGTTACCGGAATTCGCCGGGGAGTATATGGGCCTTATTGGGCCATACGGGAATAGAGGAGAGAGGCCAAGAGGAAGGAGGCCTGCGCCCACCCTCTGGTCCGAATTGGACAAGGGGGGCAGCCCACTTTTCCTTCTCCCTCTCCTCCTCTTTCCTTCTCCAACAAGGAAAGGAGGAGTCCTACTCCTCCTCTTTCCTTCTCCTACAGGGAGAGGAGGAGTCCTACTCCCGGTGGGAGTAGGACTCCTCCCTTGGCGCGCCTCCTCCATAGGCCGGCCGCCTCCCCCCGTGCTCCTATATATATGGGGGCAGGGGGCACCCCAGAGACACAACAACAATTGATCCTTGGGATCTATTAGCCGTGTGCGGTGCCCCCCTCCACCATAGTCCTCCTCAATAATATTGTAGCGGTGCTTATGCGAAGCCCTACGACGGTAGAACATCAAGATCGTCACCACGCTGTCGTGCTGACGAAACTCTCCCTCGACACTCGGCTGGATCGGAGTACGAGGGACTTCATCGAGCTGAACGTGTGCTAGAACTCGGAGGTGCCGTAGTTTCGGTGCTTGATCCGTCGGGCCATGAAGGCGTACGACTACATCAACCGCGTTGTTCTAACGCTTCCGCTTACGGTCTACGAGGGTACGTGGACATACTCTCCCTTCTCGTTGCTATGCATCACCATGATCTAAGCGCAGCGCATTTAAATTTTTTGAAATTACTACGTTCCCCAACAGTGGCATCCGAGCCTGGTTTTATGTGTAGATGTCATATGCATGAGTAGAACAAAAGTGAGTTGTGGGCGATATAAGTCATACCGCTTACCAGCATGTCATACTTTGGCTCAGCGGTATTGTGAGATGAAGCAGCCCGGACCGACATTACGCGTACACTTATGCGAGACTGGTTTCACCGTTACGAGCACTCGTGCTTAAAGGTGACTGGCGTGTGTCTGTCTCTCTCACTTTAGCTAAATCAAGTGTGGCTACGCCCGGTCCTTGCGAAGGTTAAAACAACACCAACTTGACAAACTATCATTGTGGTTTTGATGCGTAGGTAAGAACGGTTCTTGCTCAGCCTGTAGCAGCCACGTAAAATTTGCAACAACAAAGTAGAGGACGTCTAACTTGTTTTTTGCAGGGCATGTTGTGAGGTGATATGGTCAAGACGTGATGCTATATTTTATTGTATGAGATGATCATGTTTTGTAACCGAGTTATCGGCAACTGGCAGGAGCCATATGGTTGTCGCTTTATTGTATGAAATGCAAATGCCCTGTAATTGCTTTACTTTATCACTAAGCGGTAGCGATAGTCGTAGAAGCAATAGATGGTGTAACGACAACGATGCTACGATGGAGATCAAGGTGTCGCGCCGGTGACGATGGTGATCACGACGGTGCTTTGGAGATGGAGATCACAAGCAGAAGATGATGATGGCCATATCATATCACTTATATTGATTGCATGTGATGTTTATCCTTTATGCATCTTATCTTGCTTTGATTGACGGTAGCATTTTAAGATGATCTCTCACTAAAATAATCAAGAAGTGTTCTCAATGAGTATGCACCGTTGCGAAAGTTCTTCGTGCTGAGACACCACGTGATGATCGGGTGTTATAGGCTCTACGTTCAAATACAACGGGTGCAAAACAGTTGCACACGCGGAATACTCAGGTTAAACTTGACGAGCCTAGCATATAACAGATATGGCCTCGGAACACGGAGACCGAAGGTCGGCGTGAATCATATAGTAGATATGATCAACATATTGATGTTCACCGTTGACACTATTCCATCTCACGTGACGATCGGACATGGTGTAGTTGATATGGATCACGTAATCACTTAGAGGATTAGAGGGATGTCTATCTAAGTGGGAGTTCTTAAGTAATATGATTAATTGAAATTTAATTTATCATGAACTTAGTCCTGGTAGTATTTTGCAAATTATGTTGTAGATCAATAGCTCGCGTTGTTGCTTCCCTATGTTTTTGCTTCCCTATGTTTTTATATGTGTTCATAGAGAAAATTGTATTGAAAAATGTTAGTAGCAATGATGCGGATTGGATCCGTGATCTGAGGTTTATCCTCATTGCTGCACGTAAGAATTATGTCCTTTATGCACCGCTAGGTGACAGACCTATTGCAGGAGCGTATGCAGACGTTATGAACGCGTTTGGCTATCTCAATATGATGACTACTTGATAGTTTAGTGCACCATACTTAACGGCTTAGAATCGGGACTTCAAAGATGTTTTGAACGTCATGGACCATATGAGATGTTCCAGGAGTTGAAGTTAATATTTCAAGCAAATACCCGAGTTGAGAGATATGAAGTCTCCAACAAGTTCTATGGCTAAAAGATGGAGGAGAATCGCTCAACTAGTGAGCATGTGCTCAGATTTTCTGGGTACTACAATCACTTGAATCAAGTGGGAGTTAATCTTCCAGATAAGATAGTGATTGAGAGAGTTCTCTAGTCACCATCACCAAGTTAGTAGAACTTTGTGATGAACTACAGTATGCAAGGGATGACGAAAACGATTCCCGAGCTCTTCGTGATGCTGAAATCGACGAAGGTAGAAATCAAGAAAATCATCAAGTGTTGATAGTTGACAAGATCACTAGTTTCAAGAAAAGGGCAAAGGGAAAGAAAGGGAAACTTCAAGTAGAATGACAAGCAAGTTGTCACTCCCGCGAAGAAGCCCAAAGCTGGACCAATGCATGAAACTGAATGATTATACTGCAAAGGAAATGGTCACTAGAAGTGGAAATGCCCTGAATATTTGGTGGATAAGAAGGATGGCAAAGTGAACAAGGGTATATTTGATATACAGGTTATTGATGTGTACCTTACTAGTGTTTATAGTAGCCCCTGAGTATTTGATACTTGTTCGGTCGCTAAATAATAGTAACTCGAAACAGGAGTTACAGAATAAACAGAGACTAGTTGAGGGTGAAGTGACGATGTGTGTTGGAAGTAGTTCCAAGATTGATATGATCATCATCGCACACTCCCTATACTTTCGGGATTAGTGTTAAACCTAAATAAATGTTATTTGGCGTTTGCGTTGAGCATGAATATGATTTGATCATCTTTATTGCGATACGGTTATTCATTTAAAGTCAAAGAATAATTGTTGTTCTGTTTACATGAATAAAACCTTTGATGGTCATACACCCAATGAAAATAGTTTGCTGGATCTCGATCGTAGTAATACACATATTCATAATATTGATGCCAAAAGATGCAAAGTTAATAATGATAGTGCAACTTATTTGTGGCACTGCCGTTTGGGTCATATCAGTGTAAAGCGCATGAAGAAACTCCATAAACATGGATTTTCGGAATCACTTGGTTATGAATCATTTGATGCTTGCGAACCGTACCTTTTGGGCAAGATGACTAAAACTCCGTTCTCCGGAACAATGGAACGAGCTAGTGACTTATTGGAAATAATACATACCGATGTATGCGGTCCAATGAGTGTTGATGCTCGTGGCGGGTATCGTTATTTTCTGACCTTCACAAGATGATTTGAGCAGATATAATTATATCTACTTAATGAAGCACAAGTCTGAAACATTTGGAAGGTTCAAATAATTTCAGAGTGAAGTGGAGAATCAGCATAACAAGAAAATAAAGTTTCTGCAATTTGATCGCGGAGACAAATATTTGAGTTACGAGTTTGGTCTTCAATTAAAACAATGTGGAATAGTTTCACAAACTCATGCCACCTGGAACGCCACAGCGTAACGGTGTGTCCGAACGTCGTAACCGCACTTTATTGGATATGGTGCGATCTATGATGTCTCTTATCGGTTTACCACTATCGTTTTGGGGTTATGCATTAGAGACAGCTGCATTCACTTTAAATAGGGCACCATCAAAATCCGTTGAGACGACGCCTTATGAACTGTGGTTTGGCGAGAAACCAAAAATTGTCGTTTCTTAAAGTTTGGGGCTGCGATGCTTATGTGAAAAAGTTTTCACCTGATAAGCTCGAACCCAAATCGGAGAAGTGCGTCTTCATAGAATACCCAAAGGTAACTATTGGGTACACCTTCTATCACAGATCCGAAAGCAAGATTCGTTGCTAAGATGGATCCTTTCTAGAGAAGGAGTTTCTCTCGAAAGAAGTGAGTGGGAGGAAAGTAGAACTTGATGAGGTAATTGTACCTTCTCCTGAATTGGAAAGTAGTTCATCACAGAAATCAGTTCCTATGATTCCTACACCAATTAGTGAGGAAGCTAATGATGATGATCATGAAGCTTCAGATCAAGTTACTACCAAACCTCGTAGGTCTTCCAGAATAAGATCCGCACCGAAGTGGTACGGTAATCCTGTTCTAGAAGTCATGTTACTAGACCATGATGAACCAACAAACTATGAGGAAGCGATGATGAGCCCAAATTCCGCGAAATGGCTTGAGGCCATAAAATCTGAGATAGGATCCATATATAAGAACAAAGTGTGGACTTTGGTTGACCTGCTCGATGATCAGCAAGTCAAGTTAAATAAATGGATCTTCAAGAGGAAGACGGACGCTGATAGTAGTGTTACTATCTACAAAGCTCGACTTGTCGCAAAAGGTTTTGGACAAGTTCAAGGTGTTGACTACGATGAGAGTTTCTCACTCGTATCTATGCTTAAGTCTGTCCGAATCATGTTAGCAACTGCCGCATTTTATGAAATCTGGCAAATGGATAAACAAAACTGCATTCCTTAATGGATTTATTAAAGAAGAGTTGTATATGATGCAACCAGAAGGTTTTGTAAATCCTAAAGGTGCTAACAAAATGTGCAAGCTCCAGCGATCCATCTATGGACTGGTGCAAGCATCTCAGAGTTGGAATACACGCTTTGATAAGTTGATCAAAGCATATAGTTTTATACAGACTTGCGGTGAAGCCTGTATTTACAATAAAGTAAGTGGGAGCACTACCGCTTTTTTGATATATATATGTGAGTGACATATTGTTGATCAGAAATGATGTAGAATTTTTCTGGAAAGCATAAAGGAGTAATTGAAAGGAGTTCTTTAAAAGAAAGACCTCAGTAAAGCTACTTATATATTGAGCATCAAGATCTATTGAGATAGATCAAGACGCTTGATACGTTTTTTCAATAAGTACATACCTTGTCAAGATTTTGAAGTAGTTCAAAATGGAACAGTCAAAGAAAAAGTTCTTGCCTGTGTTGCAAAGGTGTGAAATTGAGTAAGACTCAAATCCCGACCACGGCAGAAAATAGAAAAGAGAATGAAAGTCATTCCCTATGCCTCAGTCATAGGTTCTATAAAGTATGCTATGCTATGTACTAGACCTATTGTATACCTTGCTCTGAATTTGGCAAGGGAGTACAATAGTGATCTAGGAGTAGATCACTGGACATTGGTCAAGAACATCCTTAGTAAGGACTAACGAAATATTTCTCGATTATGGAGGTGATAAAAGAGCCCGTCGTAAAGAGTTACAACAGTGCAAGCTTTTACACCGATCCAGATGACTATAAGTCTCAATCTGGATACATATTGAAAGTGGGAGCAATTATCTAGAGTAGCTCCATGCAGAGCATTGTAGACATAGAAAATTTGCAAAATACATACGGCTCTGAATGTAACAGACCCGTTGACTAAGCTTCTCTCACGAGCAAAACATGATCATACCTTAGTACTCTTTGGGTGTTAATCACATAGCGACGTGAACTAGATTATTGACTCTAGTAAACCCTTTGGGTGTTGGTCACATGACGATGTGAACTATGGGTGTTAATCACATACGTATGTGAATATTAGTGTTGAATCACATGATGATGTGAACTAGATTATTGACTCTAGTGCAAGTGGGATATCAAGGAAATATGCCCTAGAGGCAATAATAAAGTTATTATTTATTTCCTTATTTCATGATAAATGTTTATTATTCATGCTAGAATTGTATTAACCGGAAACATAATACATGTGTGAATACATAGACAAACATAGTGTCACTAGTATGCCTCTACTTGACTAGCTCGTTTATCAAAGATGGTTATGTTTCCTAACCATAGACAAAAGAGTTGTCATTTGATTAACGGGATCACATCATTAGGATAATGATGTGATTGACTTGACCCATTCAGTTAGCTTAGCACTTGATCGTTTAGTATATTGCTATTGCTTTCTTCATGACTTATACATGTTCCTGCAACTATGAGATTATGCAACTCCCGTTTACCGGAGGAACATTTTGGGTGCTACCAAACGTCACAACGTAACTGGGTGATTATAAAGAAGTACTACAGGTGTCTCCAAAGGTACATGTTGGGTTGGCGTATTCCGAGATTAGGTTTTGTCACTCCGATTGTCGGAGAGGTATCTCTGGGCCCTCTCGGTAATGCACATCACCATAAGCCTTGCAAGCAATGTAGCTAATGAGTTAGTTACGGAATGATGCATTACGTAACGAGTAAAGAGACTTGCCAAGAATTTAGATTGAACTAGGTATTGGATACCGACGATCGAATCTCGGGCAAGTAACATACCGATGACAAAGGGAACAACGTATGTTGTTATGCGGTTTGACCGATAAAGATCTTGTGGGAGCCAATATGAGCATCCAGGTTCCGCTATTGGTTATTGACCGGAAACGTGTTTCGGTCATGTCTACATTGTTCTCGAACCCGTAGGGTCCGCACGCTTAAGCTTACGATGACAATTTTACTATGAGTTTATGAGTTTTGATGTACCGAAGGAGTTCGGAGTCCCGGATGAGATCGGGGACATGACGAGGAGTCTCGAAATGGTCGAGACGTAAAGATCGATATATTGGACGACTATATTCGGAGTTCGGAAAGGTTCCGAGTGATTCGGGTATTTTTCAGAGTACGGAGAGTTACGGGAATTCGCCGGGGAGTATATGGGCCTTATTGGGCCATACGGGAATAGAGGAGAGAGGCCAAGAGGAAGGAGGCCTGCGCCCACCCTCTGGTCCGAATTGGACAAGGGGGGCAGCCCACTTTTCCTTCTCCCTCTCCTCCTCTTTCCTTCTCCAACAAGGAAAGGAGGAGTCCTACTCCTCCTCTTTCCTTCTCCTACAAGGAAAGGAGGAGTCCTACTCCCGGTGGGAGTAGGACTCCCCCCTTGGCGCGCCTCCACCATAGGCCGGCCGCCTCCCCCTAGCTCATATATATATGGGGGCAGGGGGGCACCCCAGAGACACAACAACAATTGATCCTTGAGATCTATTAGCCGTGTGCGGTGCCCCCCTCCACCATAATCCTCCTCAATAATATTGTAGCGGTGCTTAGGCGAAGCCCTGCGACGGTAGAATATCAAGATCATCACCACGCTGTCGTGCTGACGGAACTCTTCCTCGACACTCGGCTGGATCGGAGTACGAGGGACGTCATCGAGCTGAACGTGTGCTAGAACTCGGAGGTGCCGTAGTTTCGGTGCTTGATCGGTCGGGCCGTGAAGACGTACGACTACATCAACCGCGTTGTTCTAACGCTTCCGCTTACGGTCTACGAGGGTACGTGGACATTACTCTCCCCTCTCGTTGCTATGCATCACCATGATCTAGCGTGTGCGTAGGAAATTTTTTGACATTACTACGTTCCCCAACAATCAAGACCCAAAGGGTTTACTAGAGTCAATAATTTAGTTCACATCGTTATGTGATTAGCACCCGAAGAGTACTAAGGTGTGATCATGTTTTGCTTGTGAGAGAAGTTTAGTTAACGGGTCTGCCACATTCAGATCTGTATGTATTTTGCAAATTTCTATGTCAACAATTCTCTGCAGGGAGCTACTCGAGCTAATTGCTCCCACTTTCAATATGTATCCAGATTGAGACTTAGAGTCATCTGGATCAGTGTCAAAATTTGCATCGACGTAACCCTTTACGTGAACCTTTTTGTCACCTCCATAATCGAGAAACATATCCTTATTCCACTAAGGATAATTTTGACCGATGTCCAAAGGATCTACTCCTAGATCACTATTGTACTCCCTTGCCAAAATCAGTGTAGGGTATACAATAGATCTGGTACACGGCATGGCATACTTTATAGAACCTATGGATGAGGCATAGGGAATGAATTTCATTCTCTTTCTATCTTCTGCCGTGGTCGGGTTTTGAGTCTTACTCAATCTCCCACCTTGTAACACAGGCAAGAACTCTTTCTTTGACTGTTCCATTTTGAACTACTTCAAAATCTTGTCAAAGTATGTACTCATTGAAAAAACTTATCAAGCATCTTGATCTATCTCTATAGATCTTGATGCTCCTTATGTAAGCAGCTCCACCGAGGTCTTTCTTTGAAAAACTCTTGTTCAAGTATCCCTTTATGCTATCCAGAAATCCTATATCATTTCCAATCAGCAATATGTCATCCACATATAATATCAGAAATGCTATAGAGCTCCCACTCACTTTCTTATAAATACAGGCTTCTCCAAAAGTCATACAAAACCAAATGCTTTGATCACACTATCAAAGCATTTATTCCAACTCCGAGAGGCTTGCACCAGTCCATAAATGGATCGCTGGAGCTTGCACACTTTGTTAGCTCCCTTTGGATCGATAAAACCTTCCGGTTGCATCATATACAACTTTTCTTCTAGAAATCCATTCAGGAATGCAGTTTTGACATCCATTTGCCAAATTTCATAATCATAAAATGCGGCAATTGCTGACATGATTCGGACAGACTTAAGCATCGCTACGGGTGAGAAGGTCTCATCGTAGTCAACCCCTTGAACTTGTCGAAAACCTTTCGCAACAAGTCGAGCTTTGTAGACAGTAATATTACCGTCAGTGTCAGTCTTCTTCTTGAAGATCCATTTATTCTCAATTGCTTGCCGATCATCGGGCAAGTCGACCAAAGTCCACACTTTTTTCTCATACATGGATCCCATCTCAAATTTCATGGCTTCATGCCATTTTGCGGAATCTGGGCTCACCATCGCTTCTTCATAGTTTGTAGGTTCATCATGATCGAGTAGCATGACTTCTAGAACAGGATTACTGTACCACTCTGGTGCGGATCTTACTCTGGTTGATCTACGAGGTTCAGTAACAACTTGATCTAAAATTTCATGATCATCATCATTAACTTCCTCACTAATTGGTGTAGGTGTCATAGAAAACCGGTTTCTGTGATGAACCACTTTCCAATAAGGGAGCAGGTACAGTTACCTCATCAAGTTCTACTTTCCTCCCACTCACTTCTTTCGAGAGAAACTCCTTCTCTAGAAAAACTCCGAATTTTGCAAAAAAGTCTTGCCTTCGGATTTGTGATAGAACGTGTACCCAACAGTCTCCTTTGGGTATCCTATGAAGATTCATATCTCCGATTTGGGTTCGAGCTTATCAGGTTGAAGCTTTTTCACATAAGCATCGCAGCCCCAAACTTATAAGGCGTCGTCTCAACGGATTTTGATGGTGCCCTATTTAACGTGAATGTAGCTGTCTCTAATGCATAACCCCAAAATGATAGTGGTAAATCGGTAAGAGACATCATAGATTGGATTATATCCAATAAAGACGGTTATGACGTTCAGACACACCATTATGCTGTGGTGTTCCAGGTGGCGTGATTAGTGAAACTATTTCACATTATTTTAACTGAAGGCCAAACTCGTAACTTCAAATATTTTACCTCTGCGATCATATCGTAGAAACTTTTATTTTCTTCTTACGATGATTCTCCACTTCACTCTAAAATTCTTTGAATTTTTCAAATGTTTCAGACTTGTGTTTCATCAAGTAGATATACCAATATCTGCTCAAATCATCTGTGAAGGTCAGAAAATAACGATACTTGCCGCAAGCCTTAACACTCATCGGACCTCATACATCAGTATGTATTATTTCCAATAAGTCAGTTGCTTGCTCCATTGTTCCGGAGAACGGAGTCTTAGTCATCTTGCCCATGAGGCATGGTTCGCAAGCATCAAGTGATTCATAATCAAGTGATTCCAAAAGTCCATCAGCATGGAGTTTCTTCATGTGCTTTACACCAATATGACCTAAACGGCAGTGCCACAAATAAGTTGCACTATCATTATTAACTTTGCATCTTTTGGCTTCAATATTATGAATATGTGTATCACTACAATCGAGATCCAACAAACCATTTTCGTTGGTGTGTATGACCATAGAAGGTTTTTATTCATGTAAACAGAACAACAATTGTTCTCTAACTTAAATGAATAACCGTATTGCAATAAACATGATCAAATCATATTCATGCTCAACGCAAACACCAAATAACACTTATTTAGGTTCAATATTAATCCTGAAAGTATAGGAATAGTGACTAGAGAAGTCTGTCAATCACTATCCTATCTGGAAGATTAACTCCCACTTGATTCAAATGATTGTAGTACCCAGATAATCTGAGCACATGCTCACTGCTTGAGCTATTCTCCTCCATCTTTTTCAGCTATAGAACTTGTTGGAGGCTTCATATCTCTCAATTCGGGTATTTTCTTGAAATATTAACTTCAACTCCTAGAACATCTCATATGGTCCATGACATTCAAAAACGTCTTTGAAGTCCCGATTCTAAGCCGTTAAGCATGGCACACTAAACTATCAAGTAGTCATCATATTGAGCTAGCCAAACGTTCATAACATCTGCATCTGCTCCTGCAATAGGTCCGTCACCTAGCGGTGCATCAAGGACATAATTCTTCTGTGCAGCAATGAGGATAAACCTCAGATCAGGGATCCAATCCGCATCATTGCTACTAACATTTTCCAACTTAGTTTTCTCTTGGAACATATCAAAAATAAAACATAGGGAAGAAACAACGTGAGCTAGTGATGTACAACATAGATATGCTAATACTACCAGGACTAAGTTCATGATAAATTAAAGTTAAATTAATCATATTACTTAAGAACTCCACTTAGATAGACATACCTCTAATCCTCTAAGTGATCACGTGATCCGAATCAACTAAACCATGTCCGATCATCACGTGAGATGGAGTAGTTTCAATGGTGAACATCACTATGTTGATCATATCTACTATATGATTCACGCTCGACCTTTCGGTATCCGTGTTCCGAGGCCATATCTGTTATATGCTAGGCTCATCAAGTTTAACCTGAGTATTCCGCGTGTGCAATTGTTTTGCACCCGTTGTATTTGAACGTAGAGCCTATCACACCCGATCATCACGTGGTGTCTCAGCACGAAGAACTTTCGGAACGGTGCATACTGATAACCCACAAGTATAGGGGATCAATTGTAGCCTCTTTCGATAAGTAAGAGTGTCGAAACCAACGAGGAGCTAAAGGTAGAACAAATACTCTCTCAAGTCCTATCGGCCACTGATACGACTCAACAGATGCTTGACGTTTGCTTTACCTAGAACAAGTATGAAACTAGAAGTACTTTGTAGGTGTGATAGGATAGGTTTGCAAGATAATAAAGAACACGCAAATATAAACTAGGGGCTGTTTAGATAAAGATGCAAGAAAGTAAATATAGCGAGTGTGGAAAAGTGGTGGTAGGAGTTGTGAAATTTCCCCTAAGCAATTGACTATGTTACTAGACCGTTAATCACTATTGCAATTCTATTTGAGGGAGAGGCATAAGCTAACATATCATCCCTTACTTGGAATTCTATGCACTTATGATTGGAACTCTAGCAAGCATCCGCAACTACTAAAGATTCATTAAGGTAAAACCCAACCATAGCATTAAAGCATCAAGTCCCTTTTATCCCATATGCAAACAACCTACTTACTCGGGTTTGTGTTTCAACACTCCACGCAACCCACCATAAGCAAATCATAAACATATTGCAAACCCTACAACGGGAATCCCTCCCGCTTGCGCGACACGGAGGGCACAATAGGACAGCACCAATAATAAAACATGCAACTCAAACGAATCATAGCAATTCATCAATCACCGGTAGGATAATAGAAATCTACTCAGACATCATAGGATGGCAACACATCATTGGATAATAATATGAAGCATAAAGCACCATGTTCAAGTAGAGGGTACAGCGGGTTGCGGGAGAGTGGACCGCTGAATATAGAAGGGGGAAGGTGATGGAGATGTTGGTGAAGATGACAGCGGTGTTGGTGAAGATCGTGGTGATGATGATGGCCCCCGGCGGTGTTCCGGCGCCACCGGAAGCAAGGGGGAGAGAGCCCCCTTCTTCTTCTTCTTCCTTGATCCTCTCCCTAGATGGTAGAAGGGTTTCCTCTCTGGTCCTTGGGTCCCATGGCGTGGGAGGGGCGAGAGCCCCTCCGAGATTGGATCTATCTCTCTATTTCTGCTTTCTGGTATTCTGCCCTCGCACCGTTTCCTTTATATGTGGAGATCCGTAACTCCGATTGGATTGAAACCTTCGCCCAGATCGTTTTCCAAAAATTAGCTTTCTTGCGGCCAAAGAAGGGCATCAACCGCCTTATGGGTGGCCCACGAGAGTGGGGCCCCGCGCCCTCTTTAAGTGGGCGTGGGCCCCTATCTCGTGGTCACCTCGGGCATCGTCTCGTGTTGATTCTTCCTCCCAAAAATCACAAATATTCCAAAATAATTCTCCGTTAGTTTTTATCCCGTTTGGACTCCGTTTGATATTGGGTTTCTGCGAAACAAAAACATGCAATGTATGTGAACTGGCACTAGGCAATCGGATCAATATGTTAGTCCCAAAAATAGTATAAAAGTTGCCAAAAGTATATAAAAGTTGTAGAATATTGGCATGGAACAATCAAAAATTATAGATACGACGGAGACGTATCAGCATCCCAAGCTTAATTCCTGCTCGTCCTCGAGTAGGTAAATGATAAAAAAGATAATTTTTGATGTGGAATGCTACCTAGCATAATCTTGATCATGTGTCTTAATCATGGCATGAATATTAAGATACGAGTGATTCAAAGCAATAGTCTATCATTTGACATAAAAACAATAATACTTCGAGCGTACCAATAATGCAATCATGTCTTTTCAAAACAACAAGGCCAAAGCAAGCTTATCCCTACAAAATCATACAGTTTGGCCATGCTTCATTTTTGTCACACAAAATGCCCCCATCATGCACAACCCCGATGACAAGCCGAGCAATTGGTTCATACTTTTTAACGTGCTTCAGCTTTTTCAACCCTCACCCAATACATGAGCGCAAGCCATGGATATAACACTATAGGGGGAATAGAATATAATGATGGAGGTTATATGGAGAAGACAAAAAAGGAGAAAGTCTCACATCGACGCGGCTAATCAACGGGCTATGGAGATGCCCATCAATTGATGTCAATGCGAGGAGTAGGGATTGCCATGCAACGGATGCACTAAGAGCTATAAGTGTATGAAATCTCAACAAAAGAAACTAAGTGGGTGTGCATCCAACTTGCTTGCTCATGAAGACCTAGGGCATTTGAGGAAGCCCATCGTTGCAATATACAAGCCAAGTTCTATAATGAAAATTCCACTAGTACATGAAAGTGACAACATAGGAGACAATCTATATGAACATGGTGCTACTTTGAAGCACAAGATATGAGACTCACTACATGAAGAACATGGTGCTACCTTGAAGCACAAGTGTGGAAAAAGAGAGAGTAACATTGCCCCTTTTATTTTTTTTTCTTTTTTTTCTTTTTGGCCTTTCTTTTTTTTTCTTTTCTTTTTGGGGACAATGCTCTAATAATGATGATCATCACACTTTTATTTACTTACAACTCGATATTACAACTCATTACTGGAACAAAGATATGACTCTATATGAATGCTTCCGGCGGTGTACCGGGATGTGCAATGATCTAGCGTAGCAATGACATCAAAAAAACGGACAAACCATGAAAACATCAAGCTAGCTATCTTACCATCATGCAAAGCAATGTGACAATGAATGCTCAAGTCATGTATATGATGATGATGAAAGTTGCATGGCAATATATCTCGGAATGGCTATGGAAATGCCATGATAGGTAGGTATGGTGGCTGTTTTGAGGAAGATATAATGAGGCTTATGTGTGATAGAGCGTATCGTATCATGGGTTTGGATGCACCGGCGAAGTTTGCACCAACTCTCGAGGTGAGAAAGGGCAATGCACGGTACCGAAGAGGCTAGCAATGATGGAAAGGTAAAAGTGCGTATAATCCATGGACTCACATTAATCATAAAGAACTCATATACTTATTGCAAAAGTTTATTAGCCCTCGAAGCAAAGTACTACTACACATGCTCCTAGGGGGATAGATTGGTAGGAAAAGACCATCGTCATTCCCCCGACCGCCACTCATAAGGAAGACAATCAAAGAAACACCCCATGCTTCAAATTTGTCACAGCAGTTTACCATACGTGCATGCTATGGGACTTGCAAACCTCAACACAAGTGTCTCTATAATCCACAACCACCCACTAGCATGACTTAATATCACCACCTTTATATCGCAAAACTATTGCAAGGAATCAAACATATCATATTCAGCGATCTACAAATTTATGTAGGATTTTATGACTAACCATGTGAATGACCAATTCCTGTCATCTCTCTAAATAGATATAAGTGAATAAAGAGAGTTTAATTCTTTCTACAAAAGATACGCCCACGCTCTAACAAATATAAGTGAAGCAAAAGAGCATTCTACAAATGGCGGTTTTCTATGTGAAGAGAAACAGGCAATCCAAACTTCAAAAGATATAAGTGAAGCACATGAAGCATTCTATAAAGCCATACTCAAAAGATTTAAGTGAGGTGCAATGAGCATTCTATAAATCAACCAAGGACTATCTCAGACCAGCATGGTGCATAAAAGAAAAGTGAAAACTAAATGCAAAATACGCTCCAAGACTTGCACATAATGCATGAACGAAACGAATTCGAAAACATACCGATACTTGTTGAAGAAAGACGGGATGCCTTCTGGGGCATCCCCAAGCTTAGACGCTTGAGTCTCCTCGAATATTTACTTGGGGTGCCTCGGGCATCCCCAAGCTTGAGCTCTTGCCTCTCTTCCTTTTCCTCATATCAAGACATCCTCGATTAGACACTACATCCACACAAAACTTCAACAGAAAACTCAGTAAGATCCGTTAGTATAATAAAGCAAATCACCACTCTAAGTACTATAGCAAACCAATTCATATCTTGTTTTTGCATTGTGTCTACTGTAACATAACTTTTCCATGGCTTAACCCACTAATATAAATTGATAGATTCATTAAAACAAGCAAACTATGCATCAAAAACAGAATCTGTCAAAAACAGAACAGTCTGTAGCAATCTGAACATCCACCATACTTATGGTACTTGAAATATTCTTCCAAAATTAGGAAAACTAAACAATTTTTACATAAAGACAGTGCAAAAAGAATCATAACCATTTGAAGTTCCAGTAAAAAATTAAAATTCACGCACTACAGCCAAAGTTTCTGTCCCGCACCGCACAAACCAACAAGCATTGTAAACATCCTAAAGGCAAACCTTGGCACATTATTTTTATAATACAATGGAATTGTACAAGGGGATAACTATTTTTGTTGAAAATTTCTGTAATCAAGATTCACAAAGTTGCCGTGAGCATTAACAAAGTTCAAGGCTAGCTCCCACTTCAACAATGCTTGTCTTTCTCACTTTCACTTTCCTTTTTGAAAAAGTTTTGGGTTCCCCTCTTTATTTTTGTTGTTTTTAAACTATATAAAAGCACTCAACAGAAATAAATGACTCTCTAAAACTTCTGGGTTGTCTCCCTGGCAGCGCTTTCTTTAAAGCCATTAAGCTAGGCATTTAGTGCTCAAGTAATGAATCCACCCGGATCCCAAGGTATATCAAAGCCAATTTTAATTAACAATGATTTGTAATTTAGTAGTGAGCACAAAGTAACATATATCAAGCAACAACGAAGTCTAACTCTCTTCCTATGCATCGGCATGTCATAAAAGAACAATTCATGCACACCAAGTAAAGGTCAATGCATAGTATAAGCAGTTTCTTGCAATTTCATAGTATGGGAAACATAGAGAGGTGGAGAAATAGTTCCTCTCTCATAATAATTGCAAGTAGGAGCAGCAAGCACATGCATATTACATTCATTAAAATTATCATGTGCAACGGTAAAATGCAACCCATCAATGTAATCCTTAATAAGCACAAACTTCTACGGTAAAGTGTGGTAGGGAGAATTCAAAAAGATAATAGGACTATCATACGTGGGTGCAATAGAAACAATTTCATGTTTAACATAGGGAACTATAGCAAGTTCATCTCCATAAGCATAATTTATATTGGCATCTTGGCCACAAGCATAGCAAGCATCATCAAAAAGGGATATTTCAAACAAATTCAAGGGATCATAGCAATCATTATAGCAATCATCCTTCGGTAAGCACGAAGGGGAATTAAACAATGTATGAGTTGGAGGGTTACTCTCATTAGAAGGTGGGCACAGGTAGCTAATCCGCTCTTCCTCCTTTTGTTCTTTGCTCTGCTCACCATCTTTTTCATCCAATGAGCTCACATTTTCATCAATTTCTTCTTCCATAGCTTCCTGCAAAATATTAGTCTCTTCTTGGACAGCGGAGAATTTCTCAATATATGGTTTAAAACATTGGCATTAGAAGCATAATTATCATAACAATATTCAAGTATGGCAAAACTTTCAGATTTGTAAAGAGTAGCATCATACTTTTCAATCAAAGAAGCAATTTCAAAAGCACCCTTAAAAGCAACAGATTCTTCAATTTTTTGAACATCATAGTAATTATAAACACCCTTAGCATATGAAGATACGATTCCATTATCAATAAACTCACATTGGTAGGGAAGGTGTTTCTTAGGGTTTACAGAACAACAAGTAACATCATAAATTTCACATAAATTCCAAGCATAGCATTGCAAACGTTGAATTTGATCCCATAATAGTTTCCTTTTTTCAGATATACAGTGTCGCACAAAACAAGCATGCTCATATAAAGATTTGCCCTCAACTAAACTAGTGGGGGTTTCAGCACGAGCACAAAGGGATCGAAGATGATCCAAGTAAAAAGCTTCAGGAGTGTGATAGATTTTGAGTGGTTCTTCAACCATTGGTTCAAGAGGGTACAACTAATTTTTTGGTATTTTGCATTTCCTACCCATAGCTAAAGATAGAAAACAACTAAGAACAGCAAATAAAAATTACTTAGTGATAAAGCAAACAAGCACACACGAGAATATTCACTTACGCTATGAATCCCCGGCAACGGCGCCAGAAAAAGGTCTTGATAACCCACAAGTATAGGGGATCAACTGTAGCCTCTTTCGATAAGTAAGAGTGTCGAACCCAACGAGGAGCTAAAGGTAGAACAAATACTCTCTCAAGTCCTATCGGCCAGATACGACTCTACGCACGCTTGATGTTTGCTTTACCTAGAACAAGTATGAAACTAGAAGTACTTTGTAGGTGTGATAGGATAGGTTTGCAAGATAATAAAGAACACGTAAATATAAACTAGGGGCTGTTTAGATAAAGATGCAAGAAAGTAAATATAGCGAGTGTGGAAAAGTGGTGGTAGGAGTTGTGAAATTTCCCCTAAGCAATTGACTATGTTACTAGACCGGTAATCACTATTGCAATTCTATTTGAGGGAGAGGCATAAGCTAACATATCATCCCTTACTTGGAATTCTATGCACTTATGATTGGAACTCTAGCAAGCATCCGCAACTACTAAAGATTCATTAAGGTAAAACCCAACCATAGCATTAAAGCATCAAGTCCCCTTTTATTCCATATGCAAACAACCTACTTACTCGGGTTTGTGTTTCAGTCACTCACGCAACCCACCATAAGCGAATCATAAACATATTGCAAACCCTACAGCGGGAATCCCTCACGCTTGCGCGGCACGGAGGGCAGAATAGGACAACACCAATAATAAAACATGCAACTCAAACCAATCATAGCAATTCATCAATCACCGATAGGACAAAAGAAATCTACTCAGACATCATAGGATGGCAACACATCATTGGATAATAATATGAAGAATAAAGCACCATGTTCAAGTAGAGGGTACAGCTGGTTGCGGGAGAGTGGACCGCTGAATATAGAAGGGGGAAGGTGATGGAGATGTTGGTGAAGATGACGGCGGCGTTGGTGAAGATCGCGGTGATGATGATGGCCCCCGGCGGCATTCCGGCGCCACCAGAAGCAAGGGGGAGAGAGCCCCCCTTCTTCTTCCTCTTCCTTGACCTTCTCCCTAGATGGGAGAAGGGTTACCCCTCTGGTCCTTGGCTCCCATGGCGTGGGAGGGGCAAGAGCCCCTCCGAGATTGGATCTATCTCTCTGTTTCTGCGTTCTGGTATTCTGCCCCGGCACCGTTTCCTTTATATCTGGAGATCCGTAACTCGGATTGGATTGAAACCTTCGCCAGATTGTTTTCCAAAATTAGCTTTCTTATGCCAAAGAAGGGCATCAACTGCCTTACGGGTGGCCCACGAGAGTGGGGGCCGCACCCTCTTTAAGTGGGCGCGGGCCCCTATCTCGTGGCCACCTCGGGCATCGTCTCGCATTGATTCTTCCTCCCAAAAATCACAAATATTCTAAAATAATTCTCCGTCCGTTTTTATCCCGTTTGGACTCCGTTTGATATTGGGTTTCTGAAACAAAAACATGCAAATGCATAGGAACCGACTGGGCCTTTGGATCAATATGTTAGTCCCAAAAAATAGTATAAAAAGTTGCCAATAGTATATAAAGGTTGTAGAATATTGGCATGTAACAATAAAAAATTATAGATACGACGGAGACGTATCACATACTCAGGGAGAACACTTATACTTTGATAATTTAGTGAGGGATCATCTAAAAATGCTACCGTCAATCAAAGCAAGATAAGATGCATAAAAGATAAACATCACATGCAATCAATATAAGTGATATGATATGGCCATCATCATCTTGTGCTTGTGATCTCCATCTCCGAAGCACCGTCATGATCACCATCGCCACCGGCGCGACACCTTGATCTCCATCGTAGCATCGTTGTCGTCTCGCCAATCTTATGCTTCTACGAATATCGCTACCGCTTAGTGATAAAGTAAATCATTACAGGGCGATTGCATTGCATACAATAAAGCGACAACCATATGGCCCTTGCCAGTTGCCGATAACTCGGTTACAAAACATGATCATCTCATACAATAAAATATAGCATCACGTCTTGACCATATCACATCACA
This sequence comes from Aegilops bicornis, assembly GCA_021605145.1. Classification (NCBI taxonomy): domain Eukaryota; kingdom Viridiplantae; phylum Streptophyta; class Magnoliopsida; order Poales; family Poaceae; genus Aegilops; species Aegilops bicornis. Next base: position 59,336,917 of record CM038670.1, read on the forward strand.
ACATGCCCTGCAAAAACAAGTTAGACTTCCTCTACTTCGTTGTTGCAAGTTTTACGTGGTATTCTTTGTGGTATTAAGATGGAAACCTGGGATACTATTTCTGTTAGGAGATGGTGTTATATTAAGATGCATATATTGTTATGTTACGCAAATTGTATCATCTTGCCACTTAAGTCAGCCTTCCCTTTAAGCAGAAAATTCAGTTAGGAGCTACTGTTAGGAGCTACTGTCAAAAACTTGAGCTACTATCAAAAAATTCAGTTATGGCATCTAGAATTATGTCTGTTTTGTTTTGTAACTAGAAGACCAAAGTGTTAGGAATTCTGTCCAAACTTTAGTTTTCAGTATTCTGTCCAAACTGAAAACTGTTAAAAAGCATGATGTTTCTTGGATTTCTGTAATGATGATGATGATGGAACACATGGTCTTGGATTTCTGTAATGATGATGGAACATTGTAAAGCATTGTACTCCAGTGTGTATGAAGGATACAAAAAATTTAGCAACTTCTCTGATTTTATAAAGTTGTTCTTAATCATATGGGTGAAACTTCACTTGTTTTTAGGCTAGTGCAGGGTGTTGCTTTATTGTGATGCCTCTGAATTACTTGTGATTACATTGCGAAAGACTTGCAAAGATGATGATCATCTTTTACAGAAAACAATTTCTGTAAACACGTCAGTAACTTTGCTAGTTTGCTGGGTTGTGTCTCCGACCATTGTGTCGTGATGAATTTGCAGGTACCCCGAGAGGCCCTTGAGTTTGCCGGAATGTCGATTAACTTCCATTCCGGCAAATTCGGGTACTCCATATGTCCTATTTTCAGCAAAGGTCATGCTGAAATTTTCCGTGAATTTTAGCATGACTTTGCTAAAAATCGGACATATGGGGTACTTGCTACTAATGCATGGGCCGGGTATCTTAGTACTTAGTTCAAGAGGAGCAACTGCCCCTTTATTCTTGCTACATTAAACCATAGGTGGCAATAGAGCCAAGTGATTAGTGCCAAGTGATTAGGCCCAACCTAGGGTGCCTCGGCATCGATAAACCCTAAATGATGAAAACTTAACTTAGCATTTAGCTTTTAGGATGCCTCGGCGTCGACAAACCCTAAATGTTAAAAGCTTAGCTTTTAGGATGCCTCGGTGTCGACAAACCCTAAATGATGAGACCATGATCTTGTTCCTTGACAACAACCAACTTTTGACCAAACTTTTTCCTATTTAGAGCGAAACATGGCCCACAATGATGAGGCCGGCGGTTCGGTGGAAAGCAATTCTGGAGCTGTCCCGGAGATGGAGGAACAACCTCACCGCTATGAGGACGCCGCGGAAGACACCGGTCCTGACTACACAACCCCTAGTGGCGTCGGGGATGACACCACTGATGGTGCCGCCGAGGATGCCACCACTGATGGTGCCGCCGAGGATGCCACCACTGATGATGGCGGCGCACGCACAGATGGCAGCCAACCGAAGAAGCAACAGAAGGACCGGTGCCCGAACGCGCTCCGCACAGTCAAGGAGGAATTTACTCAAGTGGACTCCGGCGGGAATCCAACGGAGCCCAAACATATAGTCAAGGGGTACTCGGTTCAGCTCGGGTGCATTCTCCGGAGCACCATCTCGATCAACATCGAGAACCTTAGGCATAAGGACCGAGGGAATTTGCGCAACCTCCTCTTCACGAAGCTGCACAAACGATACAAGTTCCCCGCTGATTTTGAAAACACACGCCTCTCAGGGAATAAAGTGAACAGTGCCGCCCTCACGAGGATGAGCACGGCCCTGTCTACTTGGAGAAGCGCGGTGAAGAGAATGATTGAGAAAGGTGATAGTTATGAGAAGATCAAGGAGAAAAATCCTTCGATCAGCGAAGAGGACTACAAGGAGTTCAAGATCAAGTGCGAGAGAAGTGCAACCTCCGAATCAAGTCAGTGGGGGAAAGAAATGTGGGAGTTGAACTTAGGGGAACACAAACTCGGTCCCGGCGGTTACAGAGTGGCGGAGCCTATATGGGACAAGGAGGATGGGGAGCGTGCCGATCAAGGCCTACTGCCCCGCTTCGAGAAATACAGCAGTGACAAGCAGACCAGGAACTATGTCAGGGCCCGGTACAAGGAGGACTCGATAACAAAGGATCTGACCACGGATCCGAAGACCAGGGCGCTTGAGCTTGTTCTGGGGAAGGAGACTGAAAGCAGTAGTGCGGGGTCATCTCAGAGCACCCATGCTTGGGACAGCACTCTAAATAGGGCGTTGAACGTAATGAAAAACAAGGATAAGCTCGATGGCCGTTGTCAGCTGGTCGTGTGGCCGGCAAAGGCTTGTCCACAAAATGGTCGTCATACTATACCGCTCGTGGGCGAAAGGAGAAAAAGACCAGCTTGGAAAGCCAGTCGCGCGAGGTTCAAGAACTCAAGGCACAAGTGCGCGGATTCCGGAGATTGTCCAAGAGCAAGTGCACGAACAACTGGGATCGACGCTCACCGGCATTATGCCTACCTTGATTCATGGGCTGACGGCATGGATTGCGGGTGGCCTACAGGGGCCGCCCCCGATTCCCAGCTTCACGGCCAGCAACTCGCACAACGCACAGGCGGCGCCATTGGTGTCTCCGGCGGCGGCGGCATTGGTGTCTCCGGCGGCGGTGGCGGCACGGCCGACATTGGAGCTTAATGCACCTGGGTGTATGCCAGTCGGCACCTCGCCAGCAAGCGGCCCCTCCGTCAGTTGCACGCCCGCCGTTGGCGGTGCCTCGACATTAGCCGAGCTCAACGCCATCATCACGGTAACTAATTAAGCCTCTCGGCCGAGGACTTCATCTCCTTTTGCCATTGACTGGGCATCCCTGACGCCCTACATGTTTTCGCAGGGCGCTGCCAACGTTCCGTGCACTCTCCTGCACTTCGTGAACGACGAGTTGGTCGATGTCGCCAAGGGCAAAATCATTCAACCGGGCAACCCCGTGTTCCACGGTAAACCGATGCCACCCACCGTGTATACGAGTTGTTACCTCCGATTCGACCCGCCGGGGCCGACGAAGATGATCTGATGACCCTCAGTGCCTGCCTAAGCTGGCCCCTGCTTTGGCCGAAGAGCCAGATTTGTTTGGGGGCGGGGGACACCACCCCAAAGACAACACCTCTAGTTGTGTCGGCGCCAAGCCATGGCAAGACCACCGCAACGCTACCGTACATGCCGGACATCCCTATGACACAGGATCCGAACATGCATATGGCACAGGATCTGGACGACGACGACAACGACGACGGCCATACATTTAGCAACGTCAATAAGTACTTTGCCGAACATGGGTACGATGACGAATTCTGCGGGCCTCTTTCTCAAGAACCCAACCAAGACAACCGCGGTAAAGCTGGTACGGCGGAGAAACCCAGTTGCAACAGGCGTCGTCTGGCGTTCAGTTCTCAGGAGACGCCTCCTGCTGCCGACTTCACCGAGCCTCAGATAGCCGAGGTGCCAAATATTATCAGCCACAACACACTCAAGAAGGCGGTCTGTGAGCAGAACTCGGTCCCATTACAATAGAAGATCAAGAAGGGATGGAAAAGAAAGAGTAACAAGGGTGCGAGCCAGCCGGCACCGAGTACGATCTGTGCTCAGGACGGGCCACCTTCACCTAAGGATATCTCGAGGAGGGTCCATGTGGTGGGTAGGGCGATGCTACCGACAAATATGCTCAATGCTGCAACCAGTGCTATGCGGAGTCTGCATGAAAGTTCTTTCTTTGGAGAAGCGGCATCTCAGAGAGAATGATGTGGCATACCCGGTTTTCGTGGCCAAGGTGCCAGAGGGCAAGGGCTTTGTGGATGGTGCCGTCGGGGGTATGATCGTCCTGCGGTTTGTTGACATCTTTGCTATGTTTAACCTTCATCCGCTGCACTACACCTTCGTTCGGCTGTTTTCGCTGAGTATGGAGATGCGGATCATTAGAGACAAGACCCGGGACATCATGATAGTCGATCCCTTCTACATGCGTGCCAAGATCTTGGGCAGCGTTGGGGACCGGAAGTCGCGAGTTCTTACCTCGAAGGCGTCATTCTGGCAAACCCAGATAAGGATAACTTTGTCGTGCCTTACTTTCCCGAGTAAGTCATCCCCTCACCGCCCCGTAACATATGATTTCTTAGATTTCGATCGTTCTTTTTTTTCTAACATTCCGTGTTCTGTGTAGTGACACACATTGCACACTCATCCTCTTAAGCCCGAAATATTCCATGGCCACGTATTTCGACCCGGACCGTGACTCCAAGATAGACTACACAAATATCAAGAAAGTTCTTGATGATGTTCTCCCCAGCTACGCCAAATCTGGAGGCACCTTCGCCAAGCCAGCTAAATGGCGGATGCAGCACGCACGTGTTTGCCCACAATACAAAGTTCTCCTGCGTCAAGCAGCCGCTTTGTGGTCGGAAGGATGCCTACTACGCCCTCCATCACATGCGCGCGATCGTACGGGACCATCATCACCTTATGCTACCAGATAATCTCAAAGATTGGGCCGCGAGCTTGTCGGCAATCCAGGACGCGGACATCAGACAATAATTCATTCGCATCCAGTCAGAGTTTACGGAAATTATCCATCAAGATGTCCTTCGTACCTCGGGGCAGTTCTACCTCAGACATCAACCGTCCAACAGTGAGATAGACACAACGCTACAATTGCAGGCTGATAACGCCCGCGATTTCATGACCATCACGACAGACGGCGGCTTCATCCACGCTCCGGTCCCATGAGTCGAGTCGATGATGGTGATGCTATGTGTAGTTCTGAAACATTGATTGGCTCATGTTGTAATTAAACTTTAATGAACTTGTATGTCTCTGTGGGTTGGACAGTCGTTCAACTTAGATGTAATCGATGCTATTAATGTCTTGCTTTTCTCTTCCGATCCTTTTGTTGCATACTTATATATTGCTTATGTATTGTCTGTTGTTTGGCTTGTGCATATAGATGCCGTCGTATGTCGTGTACAAGGGTAAGGTTCCCGGAGTCTACGACGACTGGGAGGAGCGTCGGAGACAAGTTCACCGTTTCAGCGGTAACAGTTACAAAGGGTACACCACTAGGGCGGAGGCGGAATCTAGATACGCCCGCTATCTAGCGGGAAAGAGGAGGGAGCGTTGGAGGAACCGGATGAAGACCAGTTTCATCGCGATGATGCTCATTGTGATGACCGCAGCTCTCTTCTATGTGATGGTAGTTTAGATGATCGATATCGACTTGTAATGTGAAGACAAACTTCGCTACTCGCGGTCTCGGGACTTGTAATGTTCTATCTTTGTTCGGTCTTTTGAATTAGGAGACTAATATGATGAATTGTATTCGAGACTAATCTTCTATTGTATTCGATGAATCTTTTGTTGCTGTGTTCTGTTGTCTAAATTATTTCCAATAATATATTTTGTAACCTATTAAAATATCATAAAAAAAATAATCCCTAATATTCATACTAGTGGCGCACCACACAAGACACTAATGGCGCTGTGATAATCACACTAATGGCGCATCACCTTTGGTGCGCCATTAGTATGCCAAAGCACATGGGTACATATGGCCCCACAGGAGGCATTCTAATGGCGCACTATGGGCAATACTAATGGCGCACTCGTGGTGCGCCATTAGAACACCAGATTCTAATGGCGCACAGGTGGTGCGCCATTAGAAAAAAATTCTAATGGCGTGATGCTAGTGGCGCACCAGTGGTGCGCCATTAGAAGGCAAAACTGGTGCGCCACTAGCATGTCTTTTCCTAGTAGTGGAGATCCCAACCTGAGGTGCTACCACCAAGGCTAACTGACTCGGATTGTCAACCCGGGGAGGGTGATCTTCCCTGCTCCACACAATAGGCTGTTCTGACCACCTTAAATAACGGGGAACTGCTGGCTCAACAGTGTTCACAGCCCTTTTATGAAGCTTCTGGTCTCGTTTGCATAAGCTAGTGGTGAACACATGATACTGTCCACTATTCAGTTGCTTTGGATTGCTCTGATAACCCGACTGCTGCTGTTGTTGACCTCCCTGACCAGACTGATGATTATAACCACCTTGATTTCCCTGAAAGCCGGAATTTGAACCGCCACCCATGCCATGAAAACCGCCTCCACCTGAGCCGCCACCAGACCCATGATTGCCATTGAACGTGTTGGAATTTTTGAAAGACTTCATGATCGCACAATCCTTCCACAGCTGAGTGTCTGGCCTTTCCCGAGTGCCGTGTCTCGGACAGGGTTCGTTAAGCAATTGCTCAAGAGTAGGACCTGACCCGCCGGACCGAGGGGGCGGCCTCCCCTTCCATGTCTTCTCTTCATCAGACGCGGGATCATTGGTACTATCAGAATCGGCGTATTTGACTAGAGCCGCCATCAGCACGCCCATATCATTACAATCACGCTTGAGGCGCCCCAGCTTCTGTTTTAGAGGTTCACATCGGCAATTTTTCTCCAACATTAAGACTGCTGAGCCGGCATCCATCTTGTCAGACGAATGTATTATCTCCTTGAGCCGGCGCACCTAATGAGTGGTAGACTCACCTTCCTATTGCTTACAATTAGTCAAGTCCACAATTGACATGGGCTGCTTGCAGGTGTCTTTGAAGATCTGGATGAACCGGGCTTTTAACTCTGCCCATGAACCTATGGAATTAGGCGGCAGCCCCTTTAACCAAGTGCGGGCCGTTCCATCCAACATCATGGTGAAGTACTTGGCCATTGCCACATCACTAACCTCCAACAGCTCCTTGACCATCTCATAGCTTTCAATCCATGCCCCGGGCTGTAAATCAGCTGTATAATTTGGCACCTTTCCGGGTCCCTTGAAATCCTTGGGCGGACGCTCATTACGCAAAGCCGGCACCAACCAAGGAACGCCGCCGGTTCTGGTGGCCACTCCTGCCTCAATAGAAGTCGTTGGATAATCCGAGAAGGTTTGGTGAGCCGCCTGTTGAGCCGCCCGCTCATCCTCTCGACGTATCATGTCCTGTGCCGGATTATATCCACTGGGCTGGTTACGGCGCTGGGCATTGCTTGACAAGGCCTCTGAATCCATATGTCAGCTGTAACTTGGGCTCCGGCTTGGGTGAGGAATCGAATGAATCCTGGCTCGACTATAGGAATAAGCCTCCTGCTGAGCCAGAGCCGTCTGGACAAGTTCTCTGATCCTTCGTGTCTCAACTGCTGTTGGGGAGTTGCTGTCCATCGGGAGAGCCGCCAAACATGCCGATGTAGCGATCGGGTTCTCCATGGGGTTAGAAAATTGACCCGGTGGTGTTGGTACATAGCGAGGCGGTGCCGTATTCACATGAGGAGGTGCCATCACCCGAGGCTGAACCGGTGCCCCTGCTCTAGATGTTACGAATTGAGTTTCTTCTGGCGGTTTACTAGGGCCGACTCCGGGCGTGCAAAAGAGATTCCGAGGATCATAAACCAGAGGCAAACGGGATTAAGCCTTCTGGTGTCTCCTCATCATCACCTCGTTAGATGCGTTCAGGCTCATCGTAAGCTGGAAAGCCTCTGACTGGAGCTGTTGAGCCCGTGCATCCAAAGCCGCCCGCTCCGCGGCCAATCTTGTGTCCTCAGCCGCTAGTGCCTCTTTGGCTCGGGCTATCTCCTCACGTACATGCGCCAGTTCTGCATCGTGCTCATCTTGACTTGCCGGAATAACTGTGGCGGTTAACGGGGCCGTCAATTTGTCCATGAGATCAATCAGCACCTGAGCCGGCGGGCGCATAGGGCCTCCTGCCCCGACCGATCCTGACCCGGACGTTATTGCTGCCGCAGCCGTAGAGTTTTGGCCGGGTTGACTGCCAGCCATGAAGATCCCTACTCTGCTCGGCGGCTCAAAGGGGTCCAGAATACTGCTGCCATCGGAACAACCCCCAAGCCCGCCGTCCTGCAATTCGTATAACAAATACGTCTCACTAGTGGACGACTCACCGTCAGAATAGACGGCCGTATCACCGCCGTCCACGGATCCTTCAGAAAGTTCTCCTCCATGGGTGCAACCCATGAAGGCATGCTTCACGGCAGGCTGAGCCCGGGCGGGTCTCGCACGCTGAGCCGTCTCGATGATGTCGGTGCAGATGTCCAGCTCAGGGCCCGGCTCGCCAATCCGGCCGATGAAGACGTGGATTCCGCCGAAGGGGACCCGGTACCCGTACTCAATCGAGCCGGCGTCGGGACCCCAGCCGGCGTCGTCGATGTAGAGCTTGCCACGACGACTCTTGGTCATCCAGCCCACAACGTATCCCTTGAGCCCTTCGAAGTTGCCCTTCAAGAACTCAAATCCACCATGCGTTGGCCCCACGGTGGGCGCCAACTATCGTGGAATTGTCACGGCAGATGTCCTCGTGAAAGGACTTAGTCGTGGAGCCATCGCAACTAGGAAGCTTAAAGGGGTTAAAGTGGGACAAAGGACACGAGGGTTTATACTGGTTCGGCCCCTTGAGGTGAAGGGTAAAGCCTAATCCATTTGGGGTGGAATTGCTAGGGTTTCGATTACCAGGGAGGAAATCTGCTATGCCCGGCTCTCGATTTGGTGTTACTTGCCCTAAGCCGCCGACGGGTCGTCCCCTTATATACACAGGTTGACGCCCCGCGGCCTATAGAGTCCCAGTCGGCTCATAAGTGTCCGGCTTGGTGACTAGTTAATCTTGCCTTACAACACAAGTCGTGCCATTACGGCGGTTTATCACTACGGGCCTTAAGTCGCCTGAGGGCTTTAGGCCCTTTATTGAACCGCCATCTTCAAGCTTGATATTGGCTTCATATGATGAATTGACCTAGCGTAACCCGACCCTTCCTGGGCGGGTTACACTAATAGTTATATCCCCAACAAGTCTGCCCAACGTGACCGAGCTGAGGTGGTTCGTCATTGCACCGACGAGCATGGTACCGGGATGGAAAACATGGTGCAAGACTTGGATGATGCTCGGGATACGGACGAGGAGATGGAGGAATCTACAAAGGCCTCAATGAAATGTTGGAGTCTTCAAAACGTCCGCTCCACGAGCACACTGAGCCTTGTCAGTTGGATGCCATCTCACATGTAATGGCTCTGAAGGCTCAGTTCAACTTGGGCAGAGAATGCTACAACGCAATTATGACAGTATTTGGACGCTTTCTACCCAAAGGCCATGTAATGCCTGCAAACCTGTACCAGTCGAACAAAATCCTCCGTGCACTGAATATGCCCTATGAGAAGATCCATGCCTGTCAGAAAGGATGTGCCTTATTTAGGCTTGAATATGCGGACTTGAACTATTGTCCCGTTTGCAAGTCTTCCAGGTATGTTGTGGTACACAACGGTATGGGTGAGAAGACGCAGACCAAAATCCCCGTTAGTGTTCTTTGGTATATGCCAATAGTACCAAGACTTCGACGTCTTTTCATGGTCGAACAGACGGCTAGACAGATGACATGGCACAAAACGGGCAAAAGAACCAGACTAGATGTAGATGGGAATCTGATGATGGTACACACATCGGATGATGTTGCATGGAAGAAGTTTGATGAATTACATGATGACAAAGCGACAGATCCGAGGCATCCTCGAGTCGGTGTCAGCATGGATGGGTTCAGTGTGTTTTGTCTGACAGCAACCCAATACAGTTGTACATGTACTCGACGCATGACTTGCCGGCGTATGCACTATTCATTGGCTGGTGTGTGCATGGAAGGTTCCCGTGCCCCACATGCAAGGGAGCTCTTGAGTTTTGTTGGCTTTAGGCCGGTCGCAAGTTTTCTTGCTTCGACATGCATAGACAGTTCCTGGATCCTCGCCATAAGTTCAGGAAAGGCTAGAAGAACTTCATCAGAGGTAGAGTTGTCAAAAACTCTACACCACCTGCGTTGACAGGCCAACAGACCCTGGATCAGTTAAACGCTCTCGAGCCAGATCCAGAGCGTCCAGGGTACTTCAAGGGGTATAATTCTAAACACGCCCGGACTCACAAGACATGCTTATGGGATTTGCCTTACTTCAAAGACCTCCTTTGCCCACACAACATCGACGTGATGCACACTAAGAAGAATATCGCTGAGGCACTTTTTGGTACATTGTTTGGCATAGATGGGAAGTCAAAGGATAATACTAAGGCTAGATTCGATCTGGAGGCGCTATGTGATAGGCCGATACAAAACATGAAAGAACCAAAAGGAAAGCAGAACTGGACGAAGCCAAAGGCATGGTTCAATCTTGGAAGGCCAGCTATGAGGGAAATTATTTTGTGGGTGAAAATGCAATTGATGTTCCCCGATGGGTATGCAGCGAATCTAAAGAGGGGGGCGAGTCTTGATAAACTGAAGATATTTGGTCTCAAGAGTCATGATTGGCACATATGGATTGAGCGGGTAATGCCGGTGATGTTGCGTGGCTTCATCCCTAAGGATGAATGGCTAGTACTAGAAGAACTCAGCTATTTCTTCTGTGTTCTTTGTGCCAAAGAACTATCGCCTGGCGTGCTAGAAGAAATGGAAGAGTTGGCGCCGGAGTTAATCTGCAAGTTAGAGAAGATCTTTTCACCGGGCTTCTTTAATCCAATGCAGCATTTGATTTTGCATCTCCCGACCGAGGCAAGATTGGGGGGCCCGCGCAAAATCGTTGGTGCTACCCAACTGAGAGGATGCAGAAGACGCTTCGAGAAAAATGTAAAAATAGATGTAGAATTGAAGCATCGATGGCTGAGGCATTCATCACTGAGGAGGCGGCAAATTTCATGACAGCACACTACGAAGCCAAAAATCGTCATTTGCATAATCCGAAGCCTCAGTACAATGCTAACGACCCTAAAAAGGGTGGATCCAACCTCAGCCTATTCAAAAGAATCTCGCACCAGCCAGTGGTTCGAAACCAGTATCTTTGGATAACGAAGAATGGCGGACCATTTCGTTGTATATCTTCAACAACCTGACATAAGTGCGGCCGTACATCGAGTAAGTTCTCGGTACATTGTTTCGCAACTTCTATTTCCTTTGAACTGCTCTTATTCCTGGATATTTCATACAGTCGATACGTCGCCATATTCTCGTATGGAGCGGTGATCCAAAAGGATTCCGTCACAGATTATGAGCTTCTCGCAAAGCAAGGAGGCGGCTATCTCGGTTTCGTCTCTTGGTTCAAACAAACAGTAATTTCTATTAGACCATTTCATTTCATTCGCTAATTTGTGCCTAATGCAACAATCCTTTCGTATTAAACTTGTAGGCTAATTCAGAGTCTATGGACGCCGAATTGAGACAAATCGCTAATGGTTTTGACTATAAGGTCCGTTCATTTGACAAATACGACATCAATGGGTATCACTTTCATACCTATGGCAAAGAGCTATCAATAGCCGACCGAAAGTCTACAAATTGTTGTGTGTCTGCTATCGGTGAAGGAGGTACAGAGTATTATGGGAGAGTTGAAGCAATTTATGAACTTCTATTCTATGGTGAAAACCCACCGAATGACGTACTCTTCAAATGTTATTGGTTTGAGCCGAAGGATACTAGAAGGACTCATGAACATATAGGGCTAGTTGAAATCAAACAAAGCACCCATTTAGATGTTCCTGGTGTCTATATTACGGCTCAAAAGGCGACCCAAGTATTCTATCTACCATGGGCCTGCCAAACTAGTCCAAATCTGAAAGGTTGGGATGTCGTTTATGAAGTGCCGCCACGTGCTAGACTATCTCCCCCAAAGGAAGAGGATTATGAACCTCACATTAACCCAGACACATATGAAGGAGAATTCTTCCAAGAGACACGTCTTTCCAAAAAAACATTTCAAAAACCGCTATACTTCACCCCAAAACATCAAAGTAGACAGCGATAGTGAATCCGGCATCACCCTAGAGGAGGAACAAGAAGAGGTTACTGCTGCGGATGACCTGTCAATGCTTGACCGATTATGTCAAGGTGGCCTTCCACATGTTGATGCCGTTGAACCCTATGAGCACGTCATTGTTGATAGTGATGATGATGATTATGCATTTATTGATGATAGTGATCGAGATTATTAGTAGCCCGCTCATACACCTCCATGATCACGGTAAGTTTCTATAGTGTTTTGCTTAACAAATGCATAAAGACGTAGACTTAGCTTTATTTCCTCCAAAATGACTTAATAAGCTTACTGACCTCCTAAACCATCCATTTTACCTAAGTTAGCTCTAAAACAATCTATACTTAGCTTTGTTTCCTCCAAAATGACCTAAGTTAGCTCTAATATGCTTAGTTAACTAGGTTTGCTCAATAATGACATGCACTTAGCTTACTTATGTCAAAAATGGCATAATTAAGCTTAGTTAGCTCATAAACGATCCATTTTACCTAAGTTAGCTCTAAAATGATCCATTTTACCTTAGTTAGCGCATAAACGATCCATTTTACTTAAGTTAGCTCTAAAATGACCCATTTTACCTTAGTTAGCTCATAAATGATCCATTTTACCCAAGTTAGCTCTAAAATGACCCATTTTACCTAGATTAGCTCCAAAATGACCCATCTTACCTAGGTTAGATCTAAAATGATGCATTTTACCTAAGTTAGCTCATAAACGATCCATTTCATCTAGGTTAGCTCATAAACGATCCATTTCAACTAAGTTAGCTCATAAATGATCCATTTCACCTAAATTAGCTCATAAATGACATATACTTCTTCTTCTAGTCTTCTTCTTCTAGTCATATTTTTCTAACTGTCTTATTTGCCATTTTGCAAATTTCATTCACTTCACGGAAGCTAGCTTGCTATGATGGAGTGCTTGTTTTTTCTTTCATTCTCTTCTAGTATTCTTAGCTTGCTATGATGGAACAATGTGTATGTGCAACTTGCTATGTATGAATGGATGGAACTATATATGTATGTACGATGAAACTTATGTGCTGGATATGTCATATGTTTGCTATGAAATAGCCCTGTGAAATATATCTATATATGTCATATATATTTCCTGTGAAAATTGTTGGATTTAAAAATACATAAAAAAAGAGGCAATGCAGGCTCTTCGCCGTCTGCCACCGACGGCAACGTGCTCTTTGCCGTCCGCCGCAGACGGCAAAGAAGCCACGTGGCAGCCACCTGTGTTTTCTGGGAGACCATTTGGTCAGTTTGCCTATAGTGGCGGACGGCAAAGCCTTTTCCTACAGTGGCAGACGACAATGGATCACCGCATTTGCCTACAGCAGCGGAGGGCAAAGCCTTGGTGGGCATTGATGTCCAACTGACGTCATTTGGCCGACGGCAAAGGCCTGATGCTCTTTGCCTTCAGCCGCGGACGGCAAAGACTGCCGTTAGCCACCTAACGGACTAACAGCGAATTTATTGCCGTCGGCTTTCTTTGTCGTCAGCCGCTGATGGCAAAGGCCACTTTGCCGTCCGCTGCAGAAAGCAGATAACAAAGAAGGTATTTACCGATCCTTTCTTTGCCGGTGCCTTTTGCCATCCGCCATCCATGCCTTTGCCGTCTGCCTTGGCGGACGGCAAAGTAGATGATTCCTGTAGTGATGGATGGCGCATGGCAATGGCGTCGTACGCTTGCCGGTGTCAAAAGGTTGGATTCTCAGCAACTGCCATGGCGCCGGGGTTGCAGCTGGAAGCACAGGCGCAGTGCGTGGTCCAGGTGAAAGAAAGAAGATGACAGGATAAGGCTATTGCTAGGTGCGGGCCCATAGGGAGCATCCTCGACCAATCAAAAAAGGTAGCGCGCGACGCGACCGACCGAAACTCGGCTGGTCGACTGAGATTACAAGTGCTTCCCTTATATAGTCCCTAATAATCCTTAATTGATTACATTATATTACCTCCATCCAAAAAAATATCGTATTAGGGATATATCTAACACTAAAGCATCTCTCGATAAATCAGTATCTAGATAAATCTAAGACAAATTTTTTTGAGACGGAAGGAATACTTTTTTTGAAGAAACCTTATCCTTTATCATGCGTGTTACCGAAATCAGGGGCTATGCCTACGGCCCAAGGCCGTCGGCATAGGCCTATGCCTACGGCTACCGTCGGCATACCCCCGTCGGTGTAGAATACGTCAGCGTATTCTGTCAGGCCGTCAGCATACTAAAGCCGTCGACATAGTTGTCTATGCTGACGGCTTCCGTACAGCCGTCAGCATAGTTTCACCATCGGCAAAAAAAGGACAAGACGGCAGCTAACGGCGCCGTCGCTAAGTAAAACCAACCAGGAGCTGCCACATGGCAAAACTATGCCTACGGCTTTGCCGTCGGCATAGATTTGCCATGTGGCAGCTCATGGTTGCTCCTGGCGGAGTACTATCACTACTACGGAAAAGGCTAGCAGCAGCGCGGGTTTTAGGTGTATCAGTAGCGCGGGGAGTGGCGCTACTAATAAGGCACTACAGCTAACACATAGCGATGGCGGCGTGCTCACCAGCCATCTTGCTACACAAATGTAACAACAAGCGGCGCTTGGTGGAAGCTCGCTACTGCTAGTAGCTCTAGCGCGCTTTGCCTGGACGCGCTACTGCTATCGCGGCGCTGCTGCTAACTTTTGTACACTCGCTACTGCTAATATTAGTAGTTTTTGTTTTTTTTCGGCATATTTGTTTTGTATTTGAATAGGCTTTATAGAATAATCTTTAGCACATACAAATGTCATCATGATACACATACAAATGCCAGCGAGACCACAAATGTAATCATAGCATATACATACAAATAGTCTCATCATAATCATCATCCAACACAAAGTGGTCTCTCGTCATCATCTCGAAAATAGCGATACAAGTCTCGATTACTTGCAAATACATCGTCATCCATCTAAACAATGATATACGCGAGAAGAGCTATCACTTTGAGTACATGAGTTCGTATCCCTCTCTCGCATTAGCGTGAACCTAAACTAACTACTGCATCGCTCGTAAACCGGAAACCGGTACACAGGCTTGACACTCCGGCCACTTGTCGTATATATACTCCTGGCGTAGCACTTATTCACCATCGATGATCTGTGCACCTACATCGTCACATGAGTCGATGATATGCAACATATATAGTTGAGCAACAGAAAGAGACAGACTTGGCAAAAATAGAAACAACATATCATAAGCATAAATAACAAAGTTCATCATACCCCAAAATGCCCTAACTAGAGTGATTTTCGCTAGTCGAGGAGGAGGACGGTTTAATTAGATCACAAATAAAGTTTCACCGTGCATAACTCAAAGTTTTGTCATACAGAAAGTATGGACTAAACGGACATATTGTCATATATCGACAATCACTTCAACATGCCGTTCCATCCATCCATGTCAGGGAGATAGTCCCCGAGCCTAGTGAAAGGCTTCAGGTCGAGACGCTGAGCGGCTACCCATGTTCGGACGTCTTCCCGCGACATTTGTCCTTCTTCGTAGAACATCCCTATTTTTCCGACGACCTCCTTCATGATGATTTGGGCAAGTTCGCTGGATGTGATAGAACTTCGGCTCAAGTCGATGATCCTCGATATCTCCTATGTTCTTTGCCCATTGCAGAATATGGGCATCGCCCGGATGTTGGTGACATGTGAAGGTTACGGTGATCCCGTCGTACTCCAGCATGTGGTGTAGGACATAGAATCCATCATTAAGAGAATCGTTCGGTTCTTTGGATGCAGCAGAAGTCGGTCTTATGGCGAAGGCGACCCTGCCGCCTTCTCTTCTTGTCCCTAACCTCTCCACCCCACCTTGGTAGTAAAACATAGCATCGCCGAGAACATCCTTGATGTGGGTGTAATCCTTTTGTGAATGTTCTTCGACGAGTCCAAGTAAAAGGCGTGGGAGAATCGGGGTATAGGATGATGAGGCTGACACGCCCACCGCTCATAAAATAAGTACACCTCAAATTACTTAGCCTCCACCGTGCAAATGAATGATTGAAATCGAAGGAAGGATAGCAGCGCGGATGACTTACGGGATGATAAGGCACGAGAATCGCCTCCTTGTCCTTATTGGCGAGCATGAAATTGACGATGTATTCCCTCGGCGTATACCACGGTGCTCTGCGCAGACTCCCAAGAAGCCCTCGTGCATGTAGTACGGGTCAGCGACACATATATGAGATATCTGCTCAAACCCGATGATGTAGTTCATGTGCAAGGCATAAAGGCGGACAAACGTAAAATCCAGCTTCTTCACGTGAAACATGTCGAATATGTAATCGAATCGGACGAAGAACTTATCCGCGGGGAAGCTGTCGACGTACGACATTTGCCGCGGAACGTTAACCACGTAGAGTGGGTATCCTGGATCCGTCGAGGCGATGAGGCCTTTCTCTACCCGCAGCACATCGTCATGAAGTCTCCACGAGATCGCCGAATCTGGCCCTAAGCGCTCTTGCAGGTAGGATTGGTTGACGAGGATATGCCATTTATCCACATCGGGGATATCTATCTGATCTGAAGCCGAGGCTCTTTGGCTGGATCATAGAATCAGCTTTGTTTGCCTTTCCTCGCTCTCTTCCTAGACTTCTTTACTACCGGAAGGTCGTCCATAATATGTTGAGACGGCAATTCAGGCACCGAATCATGACGCTTAAACCCTGAGGAGGCACCAGTATAGACATACTGTTCAGCGCCACCGTCGTCCTCATCCTCATCCATGGCGACGTCATCAACACTTATAGCTCGAAATTTTATGGGCCAACAAATCTGTATGGTCTACAGAAATATGCGCCTTGGCCATGGACTTGTTACAACATGGTGCTAGGCTCACATTAGGGCAGAATCGGTGAACAGAGAAATGATAAAACTCACCCTATTGATGGTATTGACCGAGACTATAAACATGAGTCGGAAAAAGCTCCATTTGAGTAATTTTCATAGGTATTGGAAAGGTATCGGAGAATTCAGATGATAGGATTTCTAATTTTCTGATCTGGAAGAATTTACACATCCACATACACACGTGCACGCGCACAGAAAATATCTAGCCCAAAAAGGCGGTTCGTGCCCTCAAAAACAGATCGCAAGATTGAAACTTCTTTAGGAGGGAGCTCCTCATATTTTCTATCTTCTGTAGTTTCTCATCGCTGATGGTGGCGGTTGTCCGTACAATGCAGCCTATTTGATTGACGTAGCATCGATGCGCTTCCTCGGGTGCCTTTGGCTCAAAAATGCCGTCGTCCACCTCCGTGACCACCAGTCTAGTAGTCCTGAGTTTGTTAGGAAGCCGTTGCCTCTTTGCTTTCGATTCTACAGTACCGGCTCCGCTCCCCGAGGCAGCACCAGTCTCGATCTCAGCGCCGGTCTCGATGCGGTCTGAGTCTCGGCGCCGGTCTCGATCTCGGCACCGATGCATATGTCGGTCTCAGTCCCCGATGCCACCGGTGGACCCAGCAACAACATCGATTGATCGTCGGTAAGGCTAAAAAATTTGGCTGCCGCCCGGTAGACGTCGTTGCAATCACCAGAACCCTGTCCTTCATCGTTGCTAGCCATGTTTCCTATGATTAAATATAGTCAATTAATTCTAGACCTAATAAAATGAATAATGACATAAAAAGGCCTATTGTTTTGAAGGAATGTTGACTCCTTCCTTGTGCGGCAAATCCCGGGCACTCGATATGTCCTAGTTTGTAGCACAAGGCATGCCGAAATTCACGGAAAATTTCGGCATGACCTTTGCTAAAAAGTGGACAAATCGAGAACCTGAAATTTGCCGGAACAGAAATGAATCACCATTCCGGCAAAACATAGGCCACTCGGCATCATTCCCTAGAAACAGTGTTCAAATATCCCTCTTCAACACCGCAACACATGTCCAAATATAAACGAGCAACCACATGTCCAAATTTCACAAGCTAATTCAAAAACAAAGTGTAGAAGAAAATTCATTTAACTACTAATAGAACAAAATTCAGTTAACTTTAGTGCTCTATAATGATGAAAGGAAAAAAATTCAGTTAACTACTAATTTCATTCATTTAGGTTATTCATTTAACATCACCTAATTAACCCTCTTTGTACCACTACTATTAGCAGCACTACTAACCTAATTAACTTAGCAAAACTCTAGTGCCCTAACTGAAAAACATCTAATTAACATCTACTAGTACCACTATTGCCCTAACCTAATTAACATCTACTAGTATCACTATATATATACTATACAAGCAACATCTACCCTAATTAAACCCTACCGCCCTAACTAACTTTTGTTGTAAACCAAATTTTTTGCTCTAAACTATTTTTTGCTCTAACATCTACTACTTAACATCATTTGCTCTAAACTAATTTTTTTGCTATAAACAAGCTTTTGATCTACTAATTTTTTACTCTAAAATGCAGAGAGAGAGAGGAGGCGAGGGTGGGGACTTCTGTGAGGCGGGAGGTGCTCGGTGGCGGAGGCGGGAGGTGCTCGGTGGCGGAGGCGAGGCGGAGAGGCGGGCTCGGGCACGGGCAACGGCAATCCTGGGCGGGCTCGAGGCGGTGAGGTGGAGGCGCCCGACGGTGGCGTCGAGGGCGGCCTCGAGGCGGCGCGATGAGGCTGAGGGCGGCCTCGAGCGGCAGCGGTGAGGATGACGGCGGCCTCGGGGGGAGACGGTGAGGTTGCGGGCGTCCACGCCGGCAGGAGGCAAGTGGGCGACGGCGAATTGGGGAGAGGCAGAGGGCGAGGATTTGGGGAAGAAGTGTGGTGGCGGGGAGGCGGGGGTGAACTGCTGTTTAAGTGAAGCATGTAGCAGTATACGTTTCAAAAGCGCTATAGCTAAGTTAGCTACTGATAGCGTTTCCTGGCTCAATCTTGCTATTCCTTTCTCCTTTTTTTCCTTTTTTATTTTATTTTTCTTTACATTTTATTTTTCCCTTTCTCCTTTTTCTATTTCTTTCATTTTCATTTACTTTTCTACTTGTTTTTTACTTTATTTTATTTCCATTAGCAGTAGCGCGTTACACGTAAGCGCCGCCATGACTAAAGAGAGTAGCAATAGCTACTGGGTCAAGATATCCGCTCTTTGCTAGGTTCTTGCTTAGCCATGTGCACCAGTTCAAGCATAGCAGCAGCGCTTTTCGCTAATCTGGCGCTCTTGCTAAAGTCATAGCAGTAGTCACGGTTTATTCTGTGCTGCTACAAAGTAGAAGTAGCGTTTGATTTTGTACAGCGCTACTGGTAACATTCTGTGTATAAGGTTTTCCCTAGTAGTGTATGCCTACGGCAAAGCCGTAGGCATAGATGATCTATGCCGACGGCTTTGCCGTAGGCATAGTCCTCGGCCAGGAGCTACCACATGGCATTTATGCCGATGACTTTGTTGTAGGCATAGATGCAACCATATATTCATGAATAAATAAGACAAGTGATATTGCAAAAACTGACAGAATGCAAGTTTGGGTACCATTGATACCCCCAAGGGCAAAGCCGTAGGCATAGTTAGGCCGTAGGCATAGATGCAACCCTCCATCGCACTTGTATACATATATTAAGACACAATGCAAGTCTGGGTACCATTGATACCCCCAAGGCCCCCGACCGACCTAATCCTAGCCCGGTTGACCCGGAGATCTAGGCCTTTGACTTTCACCGGATGGCCTTTGACCAACGTACTTTTCCACCTGGTTGTGATAGGTCAGCCAATAGGAACATTTCAAAACAAGGTCTGGGCCCAACACACCAGTGGACCCCCCCTCGTGTCGACCCAATGCGGCCATTCCCCCCCCCCCTGCAAGTGCCGGCGGCAGCGCCTTCCGTGAAGGGGGTCACACTCCGGAGCCGCATGTCGTTTGTTTGCACCTAAAAGCACACTTCCAAACATGTAAGAGGACCTGGCGCAAGATTTGGTAGCATAGCTAGCCCCCAAAGGCCCCCGACCACACTCATAGACATGCGAAGAACAATCCATGGTGGGGGATTTTTTCACATACTCGTGCATCTTACAAAAATGTAAGAAATTGCCACACATATTATATCATATGTGTCTGCACTGTGTAAAAATCTCATGAATTGATTACGCTCCAAGTGTTCAGGAATATTCATGCAACGCCAAAACCGCAGAAGGATTACTTCGATTGCATCGCCGTTCATGAGGGCGAACCTCACACCAGATCCGCGTATTGCCTCCTTAGACAAGGCACCACTGAAGGAAATATGCCCTAGAGTCAATAATAAAGTTATTATGTATTTCCTTATATCATGATAAATGTTTATTATTCATGCTAGAATTGTATTAACCGGAAACATAATACATGTGTGAATACATAGACAAACAGAGTGTCACTAGTATGCCTCTACTTGACTAGCTCATTAATCGAAGATAGTTATGTTTCCTAACCATAGACATGAGTTGTCATTTGATTAATGGGATCACATCATTAGGAATATGATGTGATTGACTTGACCCATTCCGTTAGCTTAGCACTTAATCGTTTAGTATGTTGTTATTGCTTTCTTCATGACTTATACAAGTTCCTATGACTATGAGATTATGCAACTCCCGTTTACCGGAGGAACACTTTGTGTTCTACCAAGCGTCCTAGCGTAATCGGGTGATTATAAAGGAGCTCTCAGGTGTGTCCGAAGGTACTTGTTGGGTTGGCGTGCCGAGATTAGGATTTGTCACTCCGATTGTCGGAGAGGTATCTCTGGGCCCTCTCGGTAATGCACATCACTTAAGCCTTGCAAGCATTGCAACTAATGAGTTAGTTGCGGGATAATGTATTATAGTACGAGTAAAGAGACTTGCCGGTAACGAGATTGAACTAGGTATTGAGATACCGATGACCGAATCTTGGGCAAGTAACATACCGATGACAAAGGGAACAACGTATGTTGTTATGCGGTCTGACCGATAAAGATCTTCGTAGAATATGTGGGAGCCAATATGAGCATCCAGGTTCCGCTATTGGATATTAACCGAAGACGTGTCTCGGTCATGTCTACATAGTTCTCGAACCCGTAGGGTCCGCACGCTTAACGTTACGATGACAGTTATATTATGAGTTTATATGTTTTGATGTACCGAATGTTGTTCGGAGTCCCGGATGTGATCACGGACATGACAAGGAGTCTCGAAATGGTCGAGACATGAAGATTGATATATTGGAAGCCTATGTTTGGATATCGGAACTGTTCCGGGTGAAATCAGGATTTTACCAGAGTACTGGGAGGTTACTGGAACCCCCCGGGAACTTAATGGGCCTTAGTGGGCCTAGGTGGAAGAGAGGAGAGGAGGCTAGGGCTGGGCCGCGCGCCCCTCCCCCCCCCCCCCCAGTCCGAATAGGACAAGGAGAGGGGGCTGTGACCCCCTTTCCTTCTTCTCCTCCACTCCTTCCCCCTCCCAAGTCCTAACCCAACTAGGAAAAGCGGGGGAGTCCTACTCCCGGCGGGAGTAGGACTCCTCCCGGCGCGCCCTCTCCCTTGGCCGGCCGCACACCCCCTTGCTCCTTTATATACGGGGGCAGGGTGCACCCATAGACACAACAATTGATCTGTTTGATCTCTTAGCCGTGTGCGGTGCCCCCCTCCACCATAGTCCACCTCGATAATACTGTAGCGGTGCTTAGGCGAAGCCCTGCGTCGGTAGAACATCAACATCGTCACCACGTCGTCGTGCTAACGAAACTCTCCCTCAACACTCGGCTGGATCGGAGTTCGAGGGACGTCATCGGGCTGAACGTGTGCTGAACTCGGAGGTGTCGTACGTTCGGTACTTGATCGGTCGGATCGTGAAGACGTACGACTACATCAACTGCATTGCTTCCGCTTTTGGTCTACAAGGGTACGTGGACAACACTCTCCCCTCTCATTGCTATGCATCACCATGATCTTGCGTGTGCGTAGGAAATTTTTTGAAATTACTACGTTCCCCAACAATGGCATCCGATCCTGGTTTTATGCGTAGATGTCATATGCACGAGTAGAAAACAAGTGAGTTGTGGGCGATATAAGTCATACTGCTTACCAGCATGTCATACTTTGCTTCGGCGGTATTGTTAGACGAAGCGGCCCGGACCGATATTACGCGTACGCTTACGCGAGACAGGTTCTCTCGACGTGCTTTGCACAGAGGTGGCTAGCGGGTGTCAGTTTCTACAACTTTAGTTGAACCGAGTGTGGCTACGCCCGGTCCTTGCGAAGGTTAAACCAGCACCAACTTGACAAACTATCGTTGTGGTTTTGATGCATAGGTAAGAACGGTTCTTGCTAAGCCCGTAGCAGCCACGTAAAACTTGCAACAACAAAGTAGAGGACGTCTAACTTGTTTTTGCAGGGCATGTTGTGATGTGATATGGTCAAGGCGTGATGCTATATTTTATTGTATGAGATGATCATGTTTTGTAACCGAGTTATCGGCAACTGGCAGGAGCCATATGGTTGTCGCTTTATTGTATGCAATGCAATCGCCCTGTAATGCTTTACTTTATCAATAAGCGGTAGCGATAGTCGTAGAAGCATAAGATTGGCAAGACAACAACGATGCTACGATGGAGATCAAGGTGTCACACCGGTGACGATGGTGATCATGATGGTATTTCAGATATGGAGACCACAAGCACAAGATGATGATGGCCATATCATATCACTTATATTGATTGCATCCGATGTTTATCTTTTATGCATCTTATCTTGCTTTGATTGACGGTAGCATTATAAGATGATCCCTCACTAAATTATCAAAGTATAAGTGTTCTCCCTGAGTATGCACCATTGCGAAAGTTCTTCGTGCAGAGACACCACGTGATGATCGGGTGTGAGAGGCTCTACGTTCAAATACAACGGGTGCAAAATAGTTGCACACGCTGAATACTCAGGTTAAACTTGACGAGCCTAGCATATAACAGATATGGCCTACTCAAAACAGGGAATTTGCCATCAGCCAGCTCTTTGCCATCTGCCAGCTGATGGCAAAGAACGTCTTTGCCATCTTCTTATAAAAAAACAGATGGCAAAGAACTGACAGACGGCAAACAACATGGTTGCCATCAGCCAATTATTTGCCATCTGCTAGTGGATGGCAAATAATCTTTGCCATCTGCCAGCAGATGGCAAAGAGTTTGGCAAATCCTGTGGCCGTCAAGAGTGTAACGGCGTACCAGCCCCACCTCTTTGCCATCTGCCAGCAGACGGCAAAGATTCTTTGCCATCTGCTGGCAAATGACAAAGAGATGGGGTTATTTTTTCCAGGTAAAAAAAACTGTGGGGTTATTTTTGTTCTC
Source organism: Aegilops bicornis (assembly GCA_021605145.1). Classification (NCBI taxonomy): domain Eukaryota; kingdom Viridiplantae; phylum Streptophyta; class Magnoliopsida; order Poales; family Poaceae; genus Aegilops; species Aegilops bicornis. The sequence goes on from CM038670.1 coordinate 59,360,083, forward strand.
ATTAGTTGAAATGTTTGTGTCATGGATTGATGACATGGCATCCATCCATCCATCCATCCCATTTATCTAAACAAAAAAAAGAGAAAGAAAGAAAAAAAAAACCCACCCCCCGGGCAGCCCAACCACCCAAACCCTATCCCATCCCACTCCATCGTCGGTGCCCCGAGATGAAATCTCGCCACCACTCCATCCTCTCCAGCTCGCGCACGCTCGCCGCCGCCATGTCCGACGTCGTGGCCGCACTCAGGGCGCAACGGCCTCCTCCCCGCTCGCCGCCCTCCTCGCCTCATTCAAGGCCGCCTCCTCATTCTACTCCGACGATGACGACGGGATAGTCCAGCGGGGCCCGGCGCGGGCCTCGTCCGTCCCGAACCCCGCCATCGCCCCAGCCAGGGCCACCTCCGCGCTTGTCCCCGTAGACGAGCGGGACTCCCTCTTCGCACGACCCTCTCGACCCACTAGGTTTTGGGCTACCGCGTAGCTGGTGTGGCTCCAGTGAGTCAGATCCCCTCTCTTCCCTTGCCACATCCCTCCTTCCTTATCTTCTTTACCACGTCCCCTCTAACTCTCTGGTCCGTCGTCGCTCGAGCACCGGGACGCCATGGACAGGATGGTCACTTCCTCCCCTGCCCGGACGCCATGGAGTGGCTAGATCTGGCCATGGAAGGATGGCGAGGGTCTTCTCATTGCCGATCTCTCCGTATCCACCAGCCGCGCACCAACAGGTGAGCGGGCACATGATACCTTGCTGCCAGATTAGTTTAAGCCTGAGAAACCAAAGCTAGGTTAATAAGTTCAGGGTAAAAATATAACCGTGAGTATTACCTAGCACATATTGCAATACAAGAAGGAAACATCTCAGATAGACCACTAAAATTAGGATAACAGTGTGCACTCAGTTGCACATTAAGTGGCTCATGACATAAATGTCTGCAAAATAAACTTCCCGCCTTAGAAAGAAATGCAAATACGTAGAAATACTTCGGGTTTCATCGTTTCACAAAAAGAAGATTATATAATTGTAGTTACTGAGATATGGTTTCCATAGAAATGTATTAGCTTTCACACAGGAAGGACTCTGCTACTAACAGTTCATTAATTCCTAAAAGAGTGTTGTATATAGCTTTAGTTTCAAAACGTGACTTGTCCCCTACAAAGAACTCATGCACGCATCCATCCACTTAAATGAAAGAGCAACCAGGCTGCTTGGTCTTTTTGCTATTGTATATACCTGTCCTCACTTTATTTCTGCTACTATATATTCCATTCTTTAATTATGTGCATCTTTGAAACTAACTTCATTAGTTTTATCCCAATGCGAAGAAACAATTCTGGATATAGCGAATGCGTAAATTCACATCCTCCAAAATGTTCTTTGTACCACGCAGACGATTCAGTTTTTTGCTTCCCATACTCTTACGCTATTAAAACCTTCATCAAATCTTGTACCAAGGTACGATGACAATGGCATACCTGCAACAATAATGTCAATTTCACTTGCCATATTTATTCGCAGTGACAAAGTATAAATAATGCTCTACTACAGGTACTGGTTATTCTTTTCTAAAACAAAAAAGCAATGAGAAAAATAAAGTTTGATAAATATATTGCAATTCCTCTAACAAATTTCTATGAAGTCTTGCTAGCTGGTATAAAATGCGAACTCATCATCACTACCAACCACTAATGCCAATTCTTAACCTTGTTTCCCTCGAAAAGAATAATTTTCCACATGAAGTTATTTATAAAAGAGGGACAACTTCCATGGTTCTAAAGTCAAAACTACACAATAATAAATAGCTCAAACTCATGCACACCATCAGCCAAATAACTACAGAGGATCCGACTGGAACCATGTAGCACTGGTCTTACAAACAGCTCATTATAAACACGCCTGGATCTGGGGCTCTTGCTCAATTGATCTACCAGCTTCAGCTACCTCATTTGCTGCAATCTTCCATATTTTAATCTCCTCTCCAACAGCTGTCTTACGTCCATTATCAGACCCTCAACCTGAAGAATGTATTAAACACAATTATGTGATGCCTCATTGACTCCAACCTTCTTAAGAGTAGTATACTTGAAACATCATAATACACCTGAAAACATTACACTTTCATACATTATAGACAAGTAATGGCTTGACTTAATTAATCAAGCACATTTTATGTTTGGTGTTTTGACAACAAGCCTTACACAAAGAGTAAGAAACACATGTTATGTTTGGTGTTATGTTTGCTACTCTTCCAACTCAGTGGCATCCCTGCCAGTATGGATCACCTAACTTTCTTCATAAGTGTCACTACCGGAAAAACCTACAAACAAAAATTAACACGCCCGGCTGAGCCATGGCTGCTGCCATGTCCACACAGTCATGCATGCTACGGATCTCAGGCTCGACCTCACATATCTCCTCCTTAACCATGCAGTTGCAGACCGGCCCAGAAGATGCCACCGCTTAACGCCAAGACTGGTGATTAGCATCAGGGCGACCTCGGCGTCAATGAAACGGTCTTTCCCTTGTTCTTTCAGCGGGAGGTATACTTTCCCAAAACTTAACATCTGGACTTCTCATGACAAAATATTTGAACCCACCTGAGGATTTGAACTTAATTGGCGCATGTATACATTTTATTTTTTGGCAAATAACTCGGGGAATGATCACCCTTTAATCTGAATAAGAAAAATACAAAATTCATTTATCACTCTACCAAAGTTTGACCACTACTATATTGTTCCTTTAGTGTCTGGTTTATTCTGAAAAATTGTAGCACCATCATTAGCAATGTTCAGTAGCTAATTGCGTCTATATGAATTGGCCTTTCAGATCTGCGATTCCACTCTTTTAAAATTATTCACTATAGTCCTCATACAATGTGTGAGAAATTTGAAAAAATATTTTTAGACCTTGAGAAGCATATTAACAAATTGGTGGCTCGCACAAACTTGCAAGTAGAGAGAGAGAGAGAGAGAGAGAGAGAGATGGGGCTGCACCATTCGTTACGCATGAATATTTCTTGTGGGTATTGTATCAATCAGATGTCCTAACTTGATGCAAAAGTAAATCTTATGTGGCTGGGTAAAACAACGAACCAAAGGAAGAGACGAAGCTTTATTATTAGGGGAAGATGATAGTCTACATAAGATGTACACATGTTAATTTTGTTGACTTGAATCTTTTATGCCCTTGATTTTTTACTTAGATTAACCCATAACAACAACATCCTTGATATTTACTGATTCCCACCTCGCTCTTTCACTCTCAGACTTGAAGGCATCTATCGTCCCAGCTTTCATAATGGAGAAACTAGTGAGTTTCATATATGATCTGAATGAAATGTTTAGGACTTGCGGCGGTGGACTTTGCTCTTTGGTGCGATCTATTTCCTGTTTTTGTCTACTAATCATCAGTTACTAGAATTTACCTTCTTCCTCCTCTTGCTTGTTTCTTGGCGCCACTAGTTTGTCTTTGAAATGTGGAGACTTTACACCTTGCAAGATCATTCGGTGGTGGTGACCCATATGATGGCGATTTGCTCCGGCCATTCCAGTTTTGGCGGTGGTGGTGCTGCTGCTCCTATGATGGTAGACTAAATGCGATTCCCCTAGCCGCATCCATGGTGATGAAGCTCGGCCTAGGCTAGAACCCCTCCGTGAGCTCCTCACGTCCTCTTATACCCCTCCTACTTGCTAGTTGGTTCTATGCTCCGCCTTTGTGAGGTGTAATTGTTCAATTTTGTTCATAGTCGAGCATTGGATGATATTGTATTTGTCATGATGTACATGGTTCATGAACTATGCCAACCTGCAGCTTTGTTGTACTAGTGATAGTAGGATAATGCAAGTTTTGACAATCCATGCATATTTCCACATCATAATAATCTTCTTCTTCTAGTCTTCTTCTTCTAACTTTCTTCTTTCCCATTGGGTTGACGGAGTGCTTGTATTTAGTTTTTGTTTTGACCTTGTGAAACTTGCTACCTATGGATGAAACTTTGTAATATTGATGAAACTATGTATATGTACGGATGAAACTTGCTACTATTGGTAACATGTGTTGGATATATATGTGTTCATGACTATTGGTAATATGTGTTGAATATGCTATATTAGTCATATAAATATATTTGTGTTTGATTTTCTGTGAAAACGGATATAAGAAAAAACAAAATTAAATGGGGCAATATAGTCACTTTGCCATCTGCTGGCAGATGGCAAAGAGCTTTGCCATCAGCTGGCAGATGGCAAAGAGGCCACGTGTCATCTACATGTAAAATTTGGGTTGGCCTATTTGGGCTATTTGTCATCTGCCAACAGATGGCAAAGCTCTCCATCTGCTGGCAGACAGCAAAGAGCCTGCAGCCTTTGCCATCTGCTGGCAGACGACAAAGTATGCCATTAGCCTTCTAACGGGGCTAACCCCGTTAAGAGGCTTTGCCATCTGCCAGCTGATGGAAAAGGCACAGGCTCTTTGCCATCAGCCAGCAGACGGCAAAGAAGCCTTTGCCGGCTGTGGTTTCGCACAAACTGTTTGCCATCTCAGCGGATGGCAAACCTTTGCCATCCGCCGACCATGCCTTTGCCATCTGCCATGGCAGATGGCAAAGTGCCAGATTCCAGTAGTGGCCTCGGAACACTGAGATCGAAAGTTCGAGCGTGAATCATATAGTAGATATGATCAACATAGTGATGTTCACCATTGAAACTACTCCATCTCACGTGATGCTCGGACATGGTTTAGTTGATATGGATCACATGATCTCTTAGAAGATTAGAGGGATGTCTATCTAAGTGGGAGTTCTTAAGTAATATGATTAATTGAACTTTAATTTATCATGAACTTAGTCATGGTAGTATTAGCATATCTATGTTGTAGATCAATAGCTCGCGTTGTTGCTTCCCTATGTTTTATATATGTTCCTAGAGAAAACTAAGTTGAAAGATGATAGTAGCAATGATGCGGACTGGGTCTGTGATCCGAGGTTTATCCTCGTTGCTGCACAGAAGAATTATGTCCTTGATGCACCGCTAGGTGACAGGCCTATTGCAGGAGCAGATGCAGACATTATGAATATTTGGCTAGCTCAATATGATGACTACTTGATAGTTTAGTGCACCATGCTTAACGGCTTAGAATCGGGACTTCAAAGACATTTTGAACGTCATGGACCATACGAGATGTTCCAGGAGTTGAAGTTAATATTTCAAGCAAATACCCGAGTTGAGAGATATGAAGTCTCCAACAAGTTCTACAGCTAAAAGATGGAGGAGAATAGCTCAAGCAGTGAGCATGTGCTCAGATTGTCCAGGTACTACAATCGCTTGAATCAAGTGGGAGTTAATCTTCCAGATAAGATAGTGATTGACAGAATACTCTAGTCACCATCACCAAGTTAGTAGAACTTCGTGATGAACTATAATATGCAAGGGATAACAGAAACAATTCCCAAGCTCTTCGTGATGCTGAAATCGACGAAGGTAGAAATCAAGAGAACATCAAATGTTTATGGTTGACGAGACCACTAGTTTCAAGAAAAGGGCAAAGGGAAGAAGGGGAACTTCAAGAAGAACGGCAAGCAAGTTGCTGCTCAAGTGAAGAAGCCCAAGTCTGGTCCTAAGCCTGAGACTAAGTGCTTCTACTGCAAAGGGACTGTTCACTGGAAGCAGAACTACCCCAAGTATTTGGCGGATAAGAAGGATGGAAAAGTGAACAAAGGTATATTGGATATACATGTTATTGATTTGTACTTTACTAGTGTTTATAGCAATCCCTCGGCATTTGATACTGGTTCAGTTGCTAAGAGTAGTAACTCGAAATGGGAGTTGCAGAATAAACAGAAACTAGTAAAAGGCGAGGTGATGATGTGTGTTGGAAGTAGTTCCAAGATTGATATGATCATCATCGCACACTCCCTATATTGTCGGGATTAGTGTTGAACCTAGATAAGTGTTATTTAGTGTTTGCGTTGAGCATGAATATGATTGGCTCATTTTTATTGCAATACAGTTATTCATGTAAGGAAGAGAATAATTGTTGTTCTGTTTACATGAATAAAACCTTCTATGGTCATACACCCAATGAAAATGCTTTGTTGGATCTCAATCGTGGTGATACACATTTTCATAATATTGAAGCCAAAAGATGCAAAGTTAATAATGATAGTGCAACTTATTTGTGGCACTGCCGTTTAGGTCATATTGGTGTAAAGCGCATGAAGAAACTCCATGTTGATGGGCTTTTGGAATCACTTGATGCTTGCGAACCATGCCTCATGGGCAAGATGAATAAAACATCATTCTCCGGAACAATGGAGCGAGCAACTGACTTATTGGAAATAATACGTACTGATGTATGCAGTCCGATGAGTGTTAAGGCTCGCGGCAAGTGTCGTTATTTTCTGACCTTAACAGATGATTTGAGCAGATATGGGTATATCTACTTGATGAATCACAAGTCTGAAACATTTGAAAAGTTCAAAGAATTTCAGAGTGAAGTGGAGAATCATCGTAACAAGAAAATAAAAGTTTCTACGATATGATCGCAGAGGTAAAATATTTGAGTTAGCGAGTTTGGCCTTCAGTAAAAACAATGTGAAATAGTTTCACTACTCATGCCACCTGGAACACCACAGTGTAATGGTGTGTCCGAACATCATAACCGTACTTTATTAGATATGCTGCGATCTATGGTGTCTCTTACCGATCTACCACTACCGTTTTGGGGTTATGCATTAGAGACAGCTACATTCACGTTAAATAGGGCACCATCGAAATCCGTTGATACGACGCCTTATGAACTGTGGTTTGGCAAGAAACCAAAGTTGTCATTTCTTAAAGTTTGGGGCTACGATACTTATGTGAAGAAGTTTCATCCTGATAAGCTCAAACCCAAATCGGAGAAATGTGTCTTCATAGGATACCCAAAGGAGACTGTTGGGTACACCTTCTATCACGGATCCGAAGGCAAGACTTTTGTTGCTAAATTCGGAATCTTTCTGGAGAAGGAGTTTCTCTCGAAAGAAGTGAGTGGGAGGAAAGTAGAACTTGATGAGGTAACTGTACCTGCTCCCTTATTGGAAAGTAGTTCATCACAGAAACCGGTTTCTACGACACCTACACCAATTAGTGAGGAAGTTAATGATGATGATCATGAAACTTCAGATCAAGTTGTTACTGAACCTCGTAGGTCAACCAGATTAAGATCCACACCAGAGTGGTACGGTAATACTGTTCTGGAGGTCATGTTACTTGACCATGACGAACCTACGAACTATGAGGAAGCGATGATGAGCCCAGATTCCGCGAAATGGCTTGAGGCCATGAAATCTGAGATGGGATCCATGTATGAGAACAAAGTGTGGACTTTGGTTGCCTTGCCCGATGATTGGCAAGCCATAGAAAATAAATGTATCTTCAAGAGGAAGACAGACGCTGATAGTAGTGTTACTATCTAAAAAGCTAGAATTGTCGCAAAAGGTTTTCGACAAGTTCAAGGTGTTGACTACGATGAGAGTTTCTCACTCGTATCTATGCTTAAGTCTGTCCGAATCATGTTACCAATTGCCGCATTTTATAAAATCTGGCAAATGGATAAACAAAACTGCATTCTTTAATGGATTTATTAAAGAAGAGTTGTATGTGATGCAACCAGAAGGTTTTTTCAATCCTAAAGGTGCTAACAAAATATGTAAGCTCCAGCGATCCATCTATGGACTGGTGCAAGCATCTCGGAGTTGGAATATATGCTTTGATAAGTTGATCAAAGCATATAGTTTCATACAGACTTGTAGTGAAGCCTGTATTTACAAGAAAGTGAGTGGGAGCACTACAACATTTCTGATAAGTATATGTGAATGACATATTGTTGATCGGAAATAATGTAGAATTATTCTGCAAAGCATAAGGAAGTGTTTGAAGGAGTTTTTTCAAAGAAAGACCTTGGTGAAGCTGCTTACATATTGAGCATCAAGATCTATAGAGATAGATCAAGACGCTTGATAAGTTTTTTCAATGAGTACATACCTTGACAAGATTTTGAAGTAGTTCGAAATGGAACAGTCAAAGAAAGAGTTTCTTGCCGGTGTTACAAGGTGTGAAATTGAGTAAGACTCAAAGCCCGACCGTGGCAGAAGATAGAAAGAGAATGAAAGTCATTCCCTATGCCTCAGCCATAGGTTCTATAAAGTATGCCATGCTGTGTACCACATCTATTGCATACCCTACCACTAAGTTTGGCAAGGAAGTGCAATAGTGATCTAGGAGTAGATCAATGGACAGCGTCAAAATTATCCTTAGTGGAATAAGGATATGTTTCTAGATTGTGGAAGTGACAAAAGGTTCGTCGTAAAGGGTTACGTCGATGCAAGTTTTGACACTAATCTAGATGACTCTAAGTCTCGGTCTAGATACATATTGAAAGTGGGAGCAATTAGCTAGAGTATCTCCGTGCAGAGCATTGTAGACATAGAAATTTGCAAAATACTTACGGATCTGAATGTGACAGACCCGTTGACTAAAAATATCTCACAGCAAAACATGATCACACCTTAGTACTCTTTGGGTGTTAATCACATAGCGATGTGAACTAGATTACTGACTCTAGTAAACCCTTTGGGTGTTGGTCACATGTCGATGTGAACTATGGGTGTTAACCACATAAAGATGTGAACTATTGATGTTAAATCACATGGCGATGCGAACTAGGTTATTGACTCTAGTGCAAGTGGGAGACTGAAGGAAATATGCCCTAGAGGCAATAATAAAGTTATTATTTATTTCCTTATATCATGATAAATGTTTATTATTCATGCTAGAATTGTATTAACCGGAAACATAATACATGTGTGAATACATAGACAAACAGAGTGTCACTAGTATGCCTCTACTTGACTAGCTCGTTAATCGAAGATGGTTATGTTTCCTAACCATAGACATGAGTTGTCATTTTATTAACGGGATCACATCATTAGGAGAATGATGTGATTGACTTGACCCATTCTGTTAGCTTAGCACTTGATCGTTTAGTATGTTGCTATTGCTTTCTTCATGACTTATACATGTTCCTATGACTATGAGATTATGCAACTCCCGTTTACCGTAGGAACACTTTGTGTGCTACCAAACGTCACAACGTAACTGGGTGATTATAAAGGAGCTCTACAGGTGTCTCCGAAGGTACTTGTTGGGCTGGCGTATTTCGAGATTAGGATTTGTCACTCCGATTGTCGGAGAGGTATCTCTGGGCCCTCTCGGTAATGCACATCACTTAAGCCTTGCAAGCATTGCAACTAATGAGTTAGTTGCGGGATGATGTATTATAGTACGAGTAAAGAGACTTGCCGGTAACGAGATTGAACTAGGTATTGAGATACCGACGATCGAATCTCACGCAAGTAACATACCAATGACAAAGGGAACAACATATGTTGTTATGCAGTCTGACCGATAAAGATCTTCGTAAAATATGTGGGAGCCAATATGAGCATCCAGGTTCCGCTTTTGGTTATTGACCGGAGACGTGTCTCGGTCATCTCTACATAGTTCTCGAACCCGTAGGGTCCGCATGCTTAACTTTACGATGACAAATATATTATTAGTTTATATGTTTTGATGTACCGAAGGTTGTTCGAAGTCCCGGATGTGATCACAGACATGACAAGGAGTCTCGAAATGGTTGAGACATGAAGATTGATATATTGGAAGCCTATGTTTGGATGTCAGAATTGTTCCGGGTGAAATCGGGATTTTACCGGAGTACCGGGAGGTTACCGGAACCCCCCGGGAACTTAATGGGCCTTAGTGGGCCTAGGTGGAAGAGAGGAGAGGAGGCTATGGCTGGGCCGCCCCCCCCCCCAGTCTGAATAGGACAAGGAGAGGGGGGCGGCGCCCCCCACTTCCTTCTTCTCCTCCACTCCTTCCCCCTCCCAAGTTCTAATCCAACTAGGAAAAGGGGGGAGTCCTACTCCCGGTGGGAGTAGGACTCCTCCCGGCGCGCCCTCTCCTTTGGCCGGTCGCACCCCCCCCCCCCTGCTCCTTTATATACGGGGGCAGGGGGCACCCCATAAACACAACAATTGATCTGTTTGATCTCTTAGCCATGTGTGGTGCCCCCCTCCACCATAGTCCACCTCGATAATACTGTAGCGGTGCTTAGGCGAAGCCCTGCGTCGGTAGAACATCAACATCGTCCTGCACGCCGTCGTCTTGTGAAACTCTCCCTCAACACTTTCGGCTGGAATGGAGTTCGAGGGGCGTCATTGGGCTGAACGTGTGCTGAACTCGGAGGTGTCGTAAGTTTGGTACTTGATCGGTCGGATTGTGAAGATGTACGACTACATCAACCGCGTTGTGCTAACGCTTCCGCTTTCGGTCTACGAGGGTACGTGGACAACACTCTCCCCTCTCGTTGCTATGCATCACCATGATCTTGCATGTGCGTAGGAAAATTTATGAAATTACTACGTTCTCGAACAACCACATCTTTCGACATGTATGAGGACTCGGCGCGATGCTCTGGTGGCATTGTCCCCCCCCCCCCCCGAAGGCCCCCGGTCAGCCGAACCCTGGACAAGTTGACCCAGAAATCTACGCCTTTGACTTTCACCGAATGAGCTTTGACCAATGGACGTTTTCACTTGGTTGTGATAGGTCGGCCCATAGGAACACTTGAGAACAAGGTCTGGGACAAACCCACCAGAAGATTCCCTTCGTGTCAACCCGACATGGCCGTTTCCTCCCTCCAAGTGATAGCGGCATTGGCGTCCATGAAGGGTCACACTCCTGAGCCAGTTGCCTTTGCACCCGCCACCACAATCCTTGAAACAATCTGATGAAGCAAACATGATTTAAGTTTGTTAAAATTTCAAACATAGTATAACAAATAATCATTTCAATATTCTGATAAAAAACCATATAAACTTTGTCAAAATCAATCCAAGTATCAATTACTTATGATTGTAATAAAGCAGAAGGACCTATATGCAAAAGTACAGGAGGCCACATTTCTAACATACTCAAAAACAAAAACAAACTCGATATTCATAATCTATGGAAAATTCTACCCTAAATCGATGTATAATTTGTGTATGTTTAAGTTTAGATAAGTTAGATTTAAATTAAACAAAATTTAACTTAAAAATAAAAATAATTTAAAATAAAAACAAATAATATCTATGCCTACGGCCATGCCGTAGGCATAGTTCTCGGCCAGGGGCTGCCAGGAGGCGCCACGTGGCGGGTAGGCCGTAGGCATAGATGGAAAACTATGCCTACGGTTTTGCCGTCGGCATAACTCTGCCACGTGGCAGCTCCTAGTAAAAAAATAGATAATATCTATGCTGACGGCCGCCGTCAGGGCCGTCGGCATAGATTTGACGGGGTCAGCCCGCCATTTATCCCAGGGCCACCAGGGCCACATCTATGCCGACGGCCTAACTATGCCTACGGCCACCGTAGGCATAGATCGATATATGCCGACGGCCTAACTATGCCTACGGTTGTCGTAGGCATAAATGGAGGTATGCCGACGGCTTCTCCATGCCCACGGCTTTTCCCAGGCCGTCTGCGTAGCTCGAGTTATGCCGACGGCCCCGACAAAAAGCAGTCGGCATAGATAAGGGCGTAGGCATAGAGGGTTATTCCGGTAGTATGTATACATCTAAGACAAGGTTTTGGCATGGAAGGAATACTTTTTGGGTCCTGATAACAGCCACACATGTGGTGTATCGGGTAGTTGTGCCACACGCCTCGTGTGGCATGGACAGGAACCAGCCCATACGATGCGTTGGCGCGCAAGAAAGGCACGGCCCAGACGTCCGGTGTGTGGCAACCCCGCCTGTGTCCGGGCCAGAGGACCCAGCAGTCCGCACAATCCAGCCGTCCCGGCCTCCGAGCGATCCCGATTGCCGCCATCTTCTCCCACCTCCCGAACCCCTACCTCCATCGCCGGCCTTCTCTAGTTGCCATGGCAACCAGAGCAGATCCATAGGGCCTTCCCAACGCAAACCAAACCCCCACCCTCCCCCCCCCCACCCCCCTACCCCCCCCCCCCCCACCCCCACTCCAACAACGCCCTCCAAAGACGACCAGCTAAAAGCAGGTGAATCTCCCTAATGCTTCTCATCCTTCTTCTGGGCAGAAAATTGCAAAATTACCGACGAAGTTGGCAACTAGATCCATCCTACAGGGGTAAAACACTACATGGGTTGTGTGTCTTCGCAGTTGCCAAGCAGAATACACTAGATCTGACATGTACTACGCTAGACATAATCGTAATATCTCAGTAGATTGATGCAAGTAGTTGGTAAATGAATGGATGTGTAGGAATCCATAAAAAGGGAGAGAAAATTGAGAAATTTGGAATAATGGGGTTGTGAAAATTAATTGCCACTGGTGTCTAACGTCAGTTGCCACCTATCATTGTCGTCAACTGCCACCATGTCAACTTATTGCTTGCCATCCTATTGTAGTGGCTGATGCCATCGAATCGGACGGATAGCTAGCACCCAGATTTTAGGAAAGATAGTGGATGTGCATGTCCTACTAGCCAAGATATGTTGGTTGCCTACACATGAAAATGTGATAACACTGACGTGTTAACTTCTACATGCAAGCAGCACAAGGATACATTTTTTGTGGATTGTTGATGCGTTCTTGTTCATGCAGTGATTGAGAGCACATTGGCAGAAACGAGACGCGGAAAAGAATGAGTCACGGAGATGGCGCTGATCTTTTGGGTTCTCAAAGGCCAGAAACGCCCCCTTGGGATGCAGCAAAATACAGTCAACTCATTTCTGCAGGGCCGTTGCTGCCACTACTAGAACAGTACGCATGCATTGGTATGATGCAAAGATAACAAAAAGAAAAGAACATTTGCCGTGTTCGCAACTATGATGATGACATTATACTTATGTCCTACACTGTCATTTTTTCGCAGGTTCTTATGACCAAAACACACTCAGGGGGGCTCCGTGGCAAGTTCAGTCACAGGGCGCTAACACTGACAAATGTACGGGCAGCCAACTTCAACTAGCTAATGTGGCAAATCAAGGTAACGCATACGAAAAAGAACACATACTGGTCTGGACATGAAAAATAATTTTGCAAAGGTTGGCAAAAGACTCACGAGTTATTCGGGAAAAAATGCAGAGCCTTCATGCAGCACGTGGCATCAGGCAGCGCCCATGTACCTGCCATCGACGTCATACACAGGCGAGTCCATAAAAAGTGAAGTTGCGGACGGTGAATTAGCAGAAGGAGCATAGTTGACAACTGCAGTTGTCATGACTGGACAACTACAATTGCCTTGAATAAGTAACTGCAGTTTCCATCCCCGGACAACTGTAGTTGCCCTTCCTGGACAACTGTAGTTGCCATGAAGGAACAACTGTAGTTGCCCTCCCTGGACAACTGCAGTTGCCATGAAGGAACAACTGCAGTTTCCATGACTGAACAACTGCAGTTGCCATGCCAGGACAACTGCAATTGCCATGCCTGGACAACTACAGTTGCCATGCCAGGACAAACTGCAGTTGCCATGTATTGGCCAACTACTACCATGCTTACATGTTATTACGGTGGTAGTACCCTGGCAAACGTCTCGTGGCAAGCTTCACAGATTGCAGATAGAGCACGTCAATTTGGTGTGACAGACCACACAAGATGGGCACATGCAGCACAACAAGGTAAGGAAAAATTGAACCACAAAAAAGCACTGCGTTTGTTTTTGTGGCACTAGCATGTGACGAAAAAGAAGATTTGTAGCAGTGATGGTGGAGAAAATCAAGCATAAAATGCTAACAAGTGGTTGTGTGCAATGAGTCATATATTGTCTTCGGAATTTGCCAACTGCTAAAAGCATGTGTGCAGCACTAATGGTTGATCGCATTTGCCTAGTGAGCTCAAGCCTAGAATGCAAAGTTTTGATGCTAGAACACACTGATTGACATGTATTGGTAGTAGTATTTTCCATGTATGCATGACTGCAGCTGCCATGCATATAGAATCAAAGTTTTCGTACTAAAAAGGAGCTGGTTGCCATGCATTGGCAAACAGTAGTTGCCATGTTTGTTGGACTGTATCTGCCATGACTGGACAACTACAGTTGCCATGCATGTCCACACGCAGACTCACGGCTTGCTGTTTGAATGATCTCATGCCAAATCACTTGAAGTTGATGTGCTCCGTTACGATAAACATGTCATTCAAGCAAAAATCTTACGCTTGTACATGCTTTTTCTATTACAGGGCCTACAACTACAGTGAACAGCGGCCCAGGGACATCTACTGCTGGGAGCTCTGAGCGCACGGAAGATGCGTTCCTCCAGCCAGCCACCAATCATGCAGCAAACAATACCGAGTCAGAGTCAGAAATGGCAATCAATCCTGCAATGCCGACAAGCACCCCTTTGAACACAAGCACTGGCAACACTCAAGTAGATCAAACTGTCGCCGATACTGAAGTGAATCAAGAAACTGTTGACGAAGCACAATGGGATGAAGATGGTGGGCAATCGGAGATCATGGTGCCTCAGCCACCGTACGTTGGGCAGAGATTTGAATCGTTCGCAGAAGCAAAGGAATTCTACCAGACATATGCAAAGTTCCATGGGTTTGCGGTCAACACCGAATACCATAGGAAGATTAAGAAAACAAACGAGTACAGCAGAGGTGAGATGAGGTGCCACAAGGCACGAAGGAACAAGAAGGGGAAAGGTGTTGCGCCTCTCGTTCCGGAACGAAAGAGAGGGATCATTCTCAAGACGGAATGCCCTGTCCGGTGTAAGCTAAACGTAGATGGTGCACAGTGGTGGTCACTGAATATTTTGACGAGCACAACCACAAACTCATAAAGAAGTTCGACCTGGTGAAGTTTCTGACCGCCCACAGAGGATTCACCCCACTCGAGAGGAAATTCATAAAGCTGCTACATGATTGTAACGTCGGTCCATCAAGAATGGTGCAGATACTATCACCCATCCACAGAAAAAATGGGACTCTGAGTAGCATGCCCTACATACCAGCTGACGTCACAAACCTAAAGGAAAAATACCGTAGAGAGAGCAAGTTGGCTGACATAGAAGCCACGATGTCCTACTTCGATGAGAAAGCGAAGGAAGATCCAGATTTCTTCTACAGGATAAGATTGGACGATGAGGACCGTGTCAGGAACATGTATTGGATGGATGGTGCTGCAAGAAGAGCCTACAAACATTTCCGAGATTGCATTTCATTCGACGCGAATCTCACTAATATGTACAAGATGTCGTGCACTCCATTCATAGGAATAAATAACCACAATCAGTGGTTGCAGTTCGGGTGCGGGCTCGTTTGGAACGAAGACACGAATGGGTACGTTTGGCTGTTCAAGACCTTCTTGGAGTGCATGGATGGACTTGCTCCGATGAACATAATAACAGACCAGGATTTTAGCATTCGTGCAGGCATAGAGGAGGTCTTTTACATTGGCGATTACAGGCACCGCAGGTGGCACATTATAAAGAAGGTGAGGAGACGCTAGGACCGTTCTTTGCTAATCGCCCGGACACTGCACAAGGCATTCGAGCTGCGTGGACCACAGCTTGACGGTGGAGGAGTTTGAAAGGAGCTGGATGGCCATGAGTGAAACATATCAAGTCCAAGACAACGAGACTCTTGCTAGCACGTGGGAGAAGCGAATGTACTTTGGGTGCCGCCTACTTCATGCGTGCTTCTTCCCTTTTCTGCAGACTATGCAGACAAATAAGGGTTCAATGCTGATTTAAAGCGGCACGTGAGCCCCGCAACTCATTGCTACAGCTTGCCAAGCAAGACACAGCTTTGCAACAAAAAAATCTTGGGATCTGAGCTACAAGAAGAAGCGAACACCGCGCTAAAGCAGCCAAAATTGCTAACGATTTACCGATGGAGAGGCAAATGAGCAAGATATACCAACAAGATCTTTAACAAGTAAGTCGATTATGCTCCAATCTTATTTGCACAAGTATGAAGGCAGTAGGGGCCATGTAGAATGCAATGCAGTTGCCATGATCTGAGGATGCCATGTTTAATGAACTACTGTTTGACATGATTACTCAACTGCAGTTGCCATGTTTAGTGAACCACTGTTTTGCCATGCTTGCTCAGCTGCAGTTGCCATGTTCAATGAAATGCAGTTGCCATGTTTAATGCACTGCACTTCCACTAGGCATGTCTGTATGCAAATGCCAATGCCAAATGAAAATGTTGTGTAGTTGCCATGTTTACTGAACTGCATTTGCCATGTTTTCTGAAATGCAAATTGACATGCCTACTGAAATGCAAATGCCATGTTTACTCAACTAAGGTTGCCATGTTTAATAAATGCAGTTGCCATGTTTTATGCACTGTGCTTCTATTTGGGATATTTGTATGGAAATGACAATGGCCAGTTGAAAATGTACTTCAGTTGCCATGTCTAAATGTGCATCATTGCCATGTCAAATATACTACAGTTGCCATGTGTAATGTACTACAGTTGCCATGTGTAACAAAAAAACACACAAAACTTGCAGACTCTAGGAAGAAATAAAGTGTGCCACCATGTTCACGGCTTTCCAGGTGGACGAACATACGTTCAAGGTGTGTTCTATTTTGGGCATGTCAGATTCAGAACCTGAGGACCCGGACAAAGGAAGGAACTACTTCGTGAAAGCCTCGATCGGCCAAGGCGAATACTACTGCCAATGCTGCAAGTTTGAACGGGACGGCATTGTGTGCTGTCACATACTAAAAGTAATGGACATGAACGCGGTGACACGGATGCCCCGCCATTTCATAAGGCAGCGATGGACTTGGGACGCTGACGGCGCGTTGGCGCCGCAGACAACAAACGCAGTTCTGGCTGTGCATGACGAGAGACCTGAGTCAACCATGGAAGCCGTGAGGCACGTTGTGCTGACAAAGAACTATGCTGAGCTAATTGATGAAGCGTGCAAGAGTGATGAGACAGCGAGAGTCGCAGAAAGACACAGGAATGCCCTGAAAAGAGAGCTTGATGAGATCAATAAGAGGAAAGCTGAGGAAGCCTTACACAGGTTCCCTCGCACATCAAGTGTGCCTTCGTCCACAGGGCCATCATCTGAAAACACGGAGATAGGATCTGGAACAGCAAGCACACAAACCCAGGTCAGGAACCTGCCCCGTTCCATCACAAAGGGGCGTCCAAAAGAGATAAGGTACAAATCAGGATTGGAGATTCAAGCAAAACACAAGAAAACGAAGAAAGGGACAGGCAATCCGTAAGCAAAATTGGGGCGCTGTGACATGGTCCTTGGGGACATTTTGTTTTGTAACCTAGATGTTGTGATTTTTTTCTAGAAATGGGAAACTGACTGTTGAGGGGCATCAGAAGTTGCAGGAAAATGCATTGAATGGGTAACTGCAGTTGCCATGTTGTGTGTACTTGATCTGCCATGTTATATGTGTTTAATCTGCCATGCTATTTTGTACTAAATATGCCATGATATTTTATACTGAATCTATCATGGTAAATATATTGGGTCTGCCATGTTAATTATACTCAATTTGCCATGTCAAGTATATTGGATCTGCCATCTTGTTTGTGCTAAATCTGCCGTGTTCTTTGTACTGAATCTGCCCTGTTAGCTATACTGAAAAATGCCATGTTATTTGTAATGACTCTACATCGCGTATATTTCCATGATAATTCGACACGCTTTAGTCACACATGCTGTGTTGTGTGCAATCTATGGGAAACAAAGTTGAAAAAGCGTAACGTGCATCAACCGCAGAAAAGGTTACGGCTACATGATCAAAACTACCATGGTAGCCGGTGCAGTTAGCAATGAAAAAGAACAAGCAAAACAGCCAAATGAAAAACGACGACGACTTTTGATAACCATGTCTGATGAACTACAGTTGCCATGTATTAGAACATAGTGCATGCATTCAAAGCAGCAACCTGGTGGTGCAAACGATGAAACCATAATAATAATGATAAACATAAAACGTGTCTACTATCACGCCTAAATAGGTTCACATCCACACAAAATATTACAGAAAATATTCAAATGTCGCTCACGAACCACCACTGCATACTAGGCTACTCGGGGTTGCAGTCATAGCATAGCACATGGACATAGTTTTTGACAAGAACAAAGGTAGTACCTTACATTCCTCGGCAACAGAATGTAAGGTATGCGTCCGGTGTGTAACGCCACGTGATCACTTGTACTTCTTGATGACTTTCTTGACAGCTTCCTCCACGAACTCGCGTGCTCCGGACCGCTTGTTGAAATCTTCATTCGTCAACCAGTTCCATGTGTAAATTTTCCGGAGCTCAACGACCGTTGCAGCTGTGACAGCGGGAACAAGTCTACCTTCCCACTTTGCAAGGTATTCCAACGTAGGAAAGCCGCATGATCCGTCCTGCACAAGAAAAAGAGTCGGTGAACTCGCAAAAGGACAGACATAGCAATGATAAACTTCAATTCAGATGTAACAACAAAGAGGGGTGGGATTGATGTAAATGGCACATGAAGGAGGCGGTAGGAAATTACGTGTTCCCTTGATTCGTAGTCGCCACGTACTCAATCGGGAAATGTCTGATTTGGACCTTTGAGTTTTCGTAGTGATGGTTCCATGTCTCTTTGACGTTGTTGATGAAGAATTCAGCATGCGAAGTAAGGTCTACATCAGCTACCGAACGCATTGAATCAAGCACCTCAAAGCGTTGGTTCTTCAGGTCAAGATAGATCGCATAGTGGTGACCACACTTGTCGTGTGGGTCATGTGGTGCAAGCTCCTGGAACATGGGGAACAGGACCTGCATGTAAAAGTGAAGGAAATGAGAAGCAGAGTTCACATGAAGAACAGCAAAGGGACAAAAAAAGTAGAATCACGTAGAATGTTTAGTTATAGTGGGTAGTTGAAAGAAAGTTGCCGTCCATGTATGAACAAAACTTGCCGTGTATTTTACTTTGAAGTTGCCACATAGTTTGCACGGGATGCAAAAATTAAAAAGTCAGTTTGCACGGCAGCTGATGCCACATGAAACATCTGCCACATAAACAGAGTGCAGATAATGGCAAAAACCCATACCATGTGAAAAAAAGTGCAAACAGGGAAGGAGTACTCACATATTTCTTCAGTGTGAGCTTGAATTCACCGTGTTGAGCAAAATTCTTCCTCAGGATTTTGTGGTGGAAGTCACCATCCCATATTTTGCAGGTCACACTGTAATGCATGATTGTTTTGTCAGGAGACATATCCATATGCTTGTTGATGTAGTCAATCCCGTATGCAACTACATTCGTCAACATTTTACCGTTTGGCCTCACGGACTTGGCAAGATCACCCAGGTCGACGTACGTCGCTTCGCATTGAATGACCTTGGTTCTGTCCAAACATGAGCTATATGAAAATGATATAACATGAAAGAATCATGTATACTAAGTAAAATAATAATAACTAAAACATAAGCGGATCATGTCTAGAAAGTACGAAGAAGATGAATGGTAAAAAAAGAGCAAAGCGAAATGAGAGATTATGTGGGGTGGTCATTTACGCTTTCAGCTCCTTCATGTGCTTGCTGCTGGCCCTCGCATTTCCAAAACGCTTGACAATGTCGCACAGCTGGTTCTGCTCCTTTGTGGCCCTGACCTCAGGCTTGTAGTCTTCTGTGGGAGGTGGGTGAACTACCCTCTGCTGCCTCACTGAACCAGGGGTGGCACTCCTAATGGTATCCTCAGATACCGTATCTGCAGGCACATTGGAACTTGATTGCCCCTGACCTCGTGAGGACCTCCCCTGCAATGCTGCCTCCTCAATCCTGCAGTAAGCTTCATCAAGTGACGGCGAAATCTCCTCAGGGGTGCCTGCAAGGATCAAAAGGTGGGTTAGGATACCTGGAAAACAAAACAAATGGAGTGTGAAAAGATAGGGTGCATGATATGAAACGTAGGTACAGAAAGTAGGGAGTTGCCATGTGGAGGCAAATCCAGTTGCCATGTGTAGTGCACTGTAGCTGCCATGTGACAGCAACTACAGTTTCCATGTTGTGTCAACTCCAGTTGCCATGTGGTTGTCGAATGGAAAATGCAGCATGGAAACAAAATTACAGGTGACATCGTGCAGCAAATTCAGTTGCCATGTGTAGTGCACTGTAGTTGCCATGTGACAACAAACTACAGTTGCCATGTGGTTGCCGAATGGAAAATGCAGCATGGCAACAAAAATGTAGGTCACATGGTGCAGCAAATCCAGTTGCCATGTCATCACATAACAGTTGCCATCACAAGTGAGAACCCCAAAAAAGTGCTTGGGACAAAAGTCAGACTACACAGATGTATACAAGAAAATGATAAGCACATAAGAAATGTACCTTGGACGATCGGCTCTGCGAACTTGACAGCCTTCCTGCCCTCGACCATTGGCTGCGCCATCGTTGTTGGCATGCCTCCCGGGAAAGCAAAGGCAACTGGCATAGGATCTGGCACCACCGTTGATCTTGGTGATGCCAAGGCTGAAGCTCGGTGGGGTGAAGGCCATTGGGTGCCTCTCATGCCTACTGGCCGGACCACGAACAACTTGTGGGGCAGAATCCAAGGGTGAAAGATCAACAAACATATCTGAATCGGCCGCTGCGGAATGATCGGGCTTATTTGTAGGGCGAGGCGTGTTGTCAGCGGTATCAGCCGCAGCTTTCTTGACAATCTTCTTGTTTGGGCTGTAGGGGACACCAACATTGACTGGGAGCCTGGAAGTGCACAGATTTAAGCTGGGGATTTCCACTGCGGGTAAAGGCGCAGTCTGCTCCTGAAGTTCACCTATGTCACTCGTGCCCGGCTTGACACCTGCATCAGTTGTGCTCCGGTCTTCCGGTTTCTCCATGACATTGCTTTTGGCGGTGTGGCGGAACAAGCAGGACGCAGGAACATAACCAGACTCATCTCTGCTGCTCCTAGCTACAGCTGGTGTGTTGGGTATGTCTGTTGATTGCTTGCGGGGGCTACGACGCCTAGGTGGAAGACCAGCACGTGAAAAAGTCGCCTTAGCAGTATCTGCACCGACAGGAGCTGGAGCTGTTGTGCCAAGACTCTCACCAGAGATGGCATATCATTATGAATCGCCGCCTCAGCCACTTCGTGGGACACAGGAGTGCCACCACGCACGCCGCTTGGAATCGATGTCGATGAGCGGGAATCTTGCTTGCTTAGGTTGGTCTCGGAGCGCCCACTTCAACGCTTGGCGATGGGGTGGCATGGCTCACAGAAGATCCTTCATTGCCGTAAGAGTTGGCAATATTTCAGCTGTCCCGGCAGATACCGACTCGTCACTCCCCGATGTACGGATGCCCGTTGTTCTAACTCGTACATCTCGCAACCGTGGAGATGGTCACCACTTGCGTCGAGTTAGTGGGAACAGCTTGACGGTGCAAAGAAGAAGCTTTGTCGACCGGGCGCCTCATGAACATCCGAGTTGCCCCTGCTGACAACTTTGAATGAAGGCGTTCGAGTGGATCCCTAATGATATGCTTGGCCCCGCGTGTAGTAGTCTTCTTCACCCTGCAAAAAAGAAAGCACATGAAAAAGGTATTAAAAATGAACAAAAAAATATTTGCCATAGTAGAAATCTAAAAAAATGAAAAAAGGTGGAAAAGCTGGTAGTTGCCATGTAAGGGGAATATCAGTTGCCATGCAAATCCAGCAAGAGTTGCCATGCTAGCCAACTTGAAGAATGATAAAAATGTCTGATTTGCCAGGAATGCAATTTCAAAACTAGGTATGGGATGAGCACACAAGCCAATGGAAAGATGGCAGTTGCCATGTAGGTACAATAAGAGTTGCCATTTGGCCTAGATAGCAGTTGCCATGTAAAAACAAGCAGGAGTTGCCATGCAGTTAAAAAGGAAGGAAAATCATTTGAAAAACAGCAGTTGCCATGTGGGGATGATGACAGAAGCCAATGTGACAAGCTGAACGGATGCATTGAAAAATCAAAAATATAGCACTATGTCAATGAAAGCACATGGAAAACCTACTTCTTGACTGGCTTTCTCAGGTCTGGCAACACGACAGGATCCCCGGTGTTGGACGTCGCCGTACGAGGAGATGACCTAGTGGAAGGGGTGTCACCAGCAATGGGGGCACCTTTTTTCAACCGAGCAGAAACACGGGTTGACGTTGGTGCCTGTTTCTTTGTAACTGCTCGTCCACCAGCTGTCGCCTCACTGCACGTATAAGATGGAGGGAAAAAAAGGTGGCAATTGTCAGACAGCAAACTCGTTGCCGTGTTTAGCAAAAACAAATGCAAAAAGGGATCAGTCTGTTCCAAAAATATAGACAAAACAAAAAACTAAAATTAAAGTCGAACCTCCTCCTAGCAGCTACGGGATCGGTCCTAGACCTCTTGCCAGGAGAACCCTGCCCAACATCCTCTGGAGCCCTCCCCCTCTTTGATGGCAACACCCCCTCGCCTCTCGCAGCCGTATGTTCTTTGACTTTCTCCGGTGGGGGGACATCTGGTGCATCCTTGCCCTTCTTACCACCTGCACGAACTTCAACATGTTCATCATCATCGGTGTCCTGTTGCACGTTCTCCATGTCATCATCGTCATCCTTGCTGAGACCAACGTCTCCATCTAGTTCATCTTGTGTGTCAGCAAGCTCTTGGAAACTGTCATACCGGCCACGGCAACCAGTTGGCCGATGCCCATTCTGGGACAAATGTAGTGAACTGCCTCGCAACCGCGTCGCTGTCAGAGCCATTAAGGGACGTCCACCCCTCAACCAACTTCCCGAGCAAGCCAGTCATTCCGGATGCAAACTGCCCAATTAGATGCTCAACAGGTCCCCTCGCCTGTGCACGAAACAAGAAGCAGCAATAACCAACCATATTACAGTCACTTGCATGAGATCAAAAATAATCCAAGGCAACAATAGATATATATCTTTGATTACCTCAGTAGGGCAAGACGGAGCTGAGTGCACGTCCATCCACTTTCCAAAGTTTTGAGGCCCCCCAAACACGATGTAGTCTATAGCATGCTTGGCCATCAGCTGGAAAAAACCAAAAAAATAGCTAGGATGTAAGAGAGAGAATGATGAACACTGACTAGCAGTTCATGTGTTGCAAATACAACAAAAAAAGAAGACGCGAATATAAGTTTCAGCACGAATGACAGAGTTGCCATGTGGAGTGAGACATGGATACCATACGCAGACAGCCATGGCTAACAAAGGTATTCATCTCTTGTTAACCACAGACGGTTGCCACATGACAATTTTTTCATATGGTATGCCGCAAAAATTTGTAAGAATGTCGTGTAGAGAAAAAAACCAAAAGTAACCTGCAGTTTTCCATATTTGGTATCAGTTAACCTGTCTGCAGCAAGCACAACCTTGACAGCATCGATAGTCCACGCAGAAACAGCAAACTTGTGCGTAGGCGGCGGGCCTCCTGTCCCAGTGAAATCCACGGTGGACAGATCAAGACAGTCGACGTACATGAGCTGATGTACAACAATTTTAAAAAGAAAGAAATATCAGTTGCCATCATGGTATTTTGCGAAAAAAACAGGATAATATATGTTCCTACGATCATCAAATTGAAGTGCATGAAAAGAGAAAAAGAAGAAGTTGCCATCTGTATGTGCTTGTTGCCATCATAGTGTGATGGCAGTTGCCATATTGTCATGATGGCAGTTGCCATCATAGTATGATGGCAGTTGCCATATTGTCTTAATGGCAGTTGCCATATTGTCATTATGGCAGTTGCCATCTTGTTATGATCAGGTTGCCATGCATGAATAAAAGGTGTTAAAAAAGTGTTCACAGAAAGGACTGGTAAAAAAATACCATTAAATGCAGTCGACAACCCTTCTGGTACATCTTGCTTGAGAATGCATCATGCAGGAAGTCGGCAATGAACTTACACCAATTCATGTTCTTCACATCTTTCGCCACAAGACCAAGCACAATTTTCGTGACAACGAGTTGCCGATCGAAATCAAATGGAAAAACATGAAAATACACTGGCAGTGACTAGCTTGCACATGACATCGGAGCCAAAAGATTGAAGGAAAATAATGTAGTAAAGATAGATCATTCACCAGGATGGGGAAGCATTTGTTGCTTGGGCGAAGAGAAGTGGTCGGCGCGAAAACAGCTGAGATGAGGTACATGAGTAGTTTCATCTTAAAAACCTCGCCATGGGTTGTCATGGCCTGCAGCGAATCTGTCAGTACATACGTGTTGAAGGAAATATGCCCTAGAGGCAATAATAAAGTTATTATTTATTTCCTTATATCATGATAAATGTTTATTATTCATGCTAGAATTGTATTAACAGGAAACATAATACATGTGTGAATACATAAACCTCTGAGTGTCACTAGTATGCCTCTACTTGACTAGCTCGTTAATCAAAGATGGTTGTGTTTCCTAACCATGAACAAGGAGTTGTTATTTGATTAACGGGATCACATCATTGGTTGAATGATCTGATTGACATGACCCATTCCATTAGCATAGCACCTGATCGTATAGTTTGTTGCTAGTGCTTTTCTTCATGACTTATACATGTTCCTATGACTATGAGATTATGCAACTCCCGTTTGCACGAGGAACACTTTGGGTGCTACCAAACGTCGCAACGTAACTGGGTGATTATAAAGGTACATTACAGGTGTCTCCGAAGGTACATGTTGGGTTGGCATATTTCGAGATTAGGATTTGTCACTCCGATTGTCGGAGAGGTATATCTGGGCCCTCTCGGTAATGCACATCACATAAGCCTTGCAAGCATTTCAACTAATGTGTTAGTTGTGAGATGATGTAATACGGAAAGAGTAAAGAGACTTGCCGGTAACGAGATTGAACTAGGTATTGGATAACGACTATCGAATCTCGGGCAAGTAACATACCGATGACAAAGGGAAAAACGGATGTTGTTATGCGGTCCGACCGATAAAGATCTTCAGAGAATATGTAGGAGCCAATATGGGCATCCAGGTCCCGCTATTGGTTATTGACGGAGAGGTGTCTCGGTCATGTCTACATAGTTCTCGAACCCGTAGGGTCCGTGACGCTTAACGCTTCGATGATGCTACTATGAGTTTTTATGATGTTTCTGTACCGAAGGTTGTTCGAGTCCCGGATGAGATCACGGACGTGACGAGGAGTCTCGAAATGGTCGAGACATAAAGATTCATATATTGGAAGTCTATGTTTGGACATCGGAAGTGTTCCGGGTGAAATTGGGAATTTTACCAAGTACCGGAGGTTACCGAACCCCCGGAATGCTAATGGGCCAACATGGGCCTTAGTGGAAAGGAGAAAAGGGGGCCCAAGTGCTGGTCGCACCTTCCCCTTCCCTAGTCCTATTAGGACTAGGAGAAGGGGCGCCTCTCTCTCCCTTCCCACTTGGGGAAACCTAGTTGGACTAGGATTGGGGGAATCCTACTCCTAGTAGGAGTAGGACACCCTGGCGCACCTCCCTTGGCCGGCCAGCCCTCCCTTCCCTCCTTTATATACAGGCAGGGCACCCCATGACACACAAGTTGATCATTGAGATCGTTCCTTAGCCGTGTGCGGTGCCCCTTCCACCATATTACACCTCGAGAATACCGTGGCGGAGCTTAGGCGAAGCCCTGCGCCGGTGGAACATCATCATCGCCACCACGCCGTCAGGTCGATTTAAACTCTCCCTCAACACTCGGCTGGATCGGAGTTCGAGGGACGTCATCGAGCTGAACGTGTGCAGAACTCGGAGGTGCCGTACGTTCGGTACTTGGATCGGTTGGATCGTGAAGAAGTACGACTACTTCCTCTACGTTGCGTCAACGCTTCCGTTGCTGGTCTACGAGGGTATGTAGACAACACTCTCATCTCGTTGCTATGCATCACCATGATCTTGCGTGATCGTAGGAAAATTTTTGAAATTACTACGTTTCCCAACAGTGGCATCCGAGCCTAGGTTTTTATGGTTTGATGATATGCACGAGTAGAACACAAGTGAGTTGTGGACGATACAAGTCATACTGCCTACCAGATGTCATACTTTGGTTCAGCGGTATTGTTGGATGACGATCCAGACCAACCTTACGCGTACTCTTACGCGAGACCGGTTCCTCGATGTGCTTTGCACATAGATGGCTTGTGGAAGACTGTCTCTCCAACTTTAGTTGAACCGAGTGTGGCTACGCCCGGTCCTTGAGAAGGTTAAAACGGAGTCTATTTGACGAAGTATCGTGGTGGTTTTGATGCGTAGGTGAGATTGGTTCTTGCTTAAGCCCGTAGCAGCCACGTAAAATTTGCAACAACAAAGTAGAGGACGTCTAACTTGTTTTTGCAGGGCATGTTGTGATGTGATATGGTCTAGACATGATGCTGAATTTTATTGTATGAGATGATCATGTTTTGTAACCGAAGTTATCGGCAATTGGCAGGAGCCATATGGTTGTCGCTTTATTGTATGCAATGCAATCGCCTGTAATGCTTTACTTTATCACTAAGCGGTAGCGATAGTCGTAGAAGCATAAGTTTGGCGAGATGACAACGATGCTACGGTGGAGATCAAGGTGTCGCGCCCGGTGGCGATGGTGATCATGACGGTGCTTGAGATGGAGATCACAAGCACAAGATGATGATGGCCATATCATATCACTTATATTGATTGCATGTGATGTTAATCCTTTATGCATCTTATCTTGCTTTGATTGACGGTAGCATTATAAGATGATCCCTTAATAAATTATCAAGAAGTGTTCTCCCTGAGTATGCACCCTTGCGAAAGATCTTCGAGATGAGACACCACGTCATGATCGCGTGTGATAGCCTCTACGTTCAAATACAACGGGTGCAAAACAGTTGCATACGCAGAATACTCAGGTTATACTTGACGAGCTATGCATATAAGATATGACCTCGGAACACGGAGACCGAAAGGTCGGCGTGAATCATATAGTAGATATGATCAACATATTGATGTTCACCATTGAAACTACTCCATCACACGTGATGATCGGTCATGGTGCGATTGATATGGATCACGCAATCACTTAGAGAATTGGAGGGATATTTTTCTAAGTGGGAGTTCTTAAGTAATATGATTAATTGAACTTAAATTTATCATGAACTTAGTACTGATAGTATCTTGCTTGTCTATGATGTGTAGATAGATGGCTCGTCTTTGTTGTTCCGTTGAATTTTAATGCGTTCCTTGAGAAAGCAAAGTTGAAAGATGATGGCAGCAATTACACGGACTGGGTCCGTAATTTAAGGATTATCCTTATTGCTGCAGAAGAATTACGTCCTGGAAGCACCGTTAGGTGCCGTGCCTCGTATAGGGCTGCGCCGAAGTTGTGAACGTCCGCAAAGCAAATCGATGACTACTCTATAGTTCGGTGTGCCATGCTTTACGGCTTAGAACCGGGACTTCAACGTCGTTTTGAACACCATGGAGCATATGAGATGTTCCAGGAGTTGAAGTTAATATTCCAAGCGAATGCCGGATTGAGAGATATGAAATCTCCAATAAGTTCTATAGCTGTAAGATGGAGGAGAACGGTTACGTCGATGAGCATATACTCGTAATGTCCGGATATAACAATCACTTGATTCAACTGGGAGTTAATCTTCCGGATGATTGCGTCATTGATGTAATTCTCCAATCACTGCCACCAAGCTACAAGAGCTTCGTGATGAACTATAATATGCAAGGGATGACCAAAACAATGCCCGAGCTCTTCGCGATGCCGAAAGTCATGGAGGTAGAAATCAAAAAGGAGCATCAAGTGTTGATGGTTAACAAAACCACTAGTTTCAAGAAAAAGGGCAAAGGAAAGAAAAGGAAACTTCAAAAGAACGGCAAGCAAGTTGCTAATCAAGAGAAGAAACCCAAGTCTGGACCTAAGCACTGAAACTGAGTGCTTCTATTGCAAGCAGGCTGGTCACTTTGGAAGCGGAACTGCCCCAAGTATTTGGCGGATAAGAAGGATGGCAAGGTTAACAAAGGTATATGTGATATACATGTTATTGATGTGTACCTTACTAATACTCGCAGTAGCACTGGTATTTGATACGGGTTCTGTTGCTAATATTTGCAACTCGAAACAGGGCTACGGATTAAGCGAAGATTGGCTAAGGGCGAGGTGGCGATGCTTGGCGTGGGAAATGGTTCCAAAGTCGATGTGATCGCAATCGGCACGCTACCTCTACATCTACCTTCGGGATTAGTATTAGACCTAAATAATTGTTATTTAGTACCAGCGTTGAGCATGAACATTATATCTGGATCTTGTTTGATGCGAGGACGGTTATTCATTTAAATCGAGAGAATAATGGTTGTTCTATTTATATGAATAATATCTTTTATGGTCATGCACCATTGAAGAATGGTTTGTTTTACTTAATCTTGATAGTAGTGATACACATATTCATAATGTTGAAACCAAAAGATGCAGAGTTGATAATGATGGTGCAACTTATTTGTGGCACTCGCCGTTTAGGTCATATCGGTGTAAAGCGCATGAAGAAACTCCATCTTGATGGACTTTTGGAGTCACTTGATTATGAATCACTTGGCACTTAAGTAACCGTGCCTTATGGGCAAGATGACTAAAACACCGTTCTCCGGAACTATGGAGAGAGCAACAGATTTATTGGAAATCATACATACCGATGTATGTGGTCCAATGAATGTTGAGGCTAAATGGCGGATATCGTTATTTTCTCACCCTCACAGATGATTTGAGCAGATATGGGTATATCTACTTAATGAAACACAAGTCTGAAACATTTGAAAAGTTCAAAGAATTTCAGAGTGAAGTGGAAAATCATCGTAACAAGAAAATAAAGTTTCTACGATCTGATCGTGGAGGAGAATATTTGAGTTACGAGTTTGGCCTACATTTGAAACAATGCGGAATAGTTTTCGCAACTTACGCCCACGGAACACCACAACGTAATGGTGTGTCCGAACGTCGTAATCGTACTTTATTAGATATGGTGCGATCTATGATGTCTCTTACTGATTTACCGCTATCGCTTTGGGGTTATGCTTTAGAGACGGCTACATTCACTTTAAATAGGGCACCATCTAAATCCGTTGAGACGACGCCTTATGAACTGTGGTTTGGCAAGAAACCAAAGTTGTCGTTTCTAAAAGTTTGGGGCTGCGATGCTTATGTGAAAAAACTTCAACCTGATAAGCTCGAACCCAAATCGGAGAAATGTGTCTTCATAGGATACCCAAAGGAGACTGTTGGGTACACCTTCTATCACAGATCCGAAGGCAAGATTTTTGTTGCTAAATTCGGAAACTTTTTAGAGAAAGAGTTTCTCTCGAAAGAAGTGAGTGGGAGGAAAGTAGAACTTGATGAGATAACTGTATCTACTCCCTTATTGAGAAGTAGTACATCACAGAAATCAGTTTCCGTGACATCTACACCAAATAGGGAGGAAGCTAATGATGATGATCATGAAACTTCAGATCGAGTTTCTACAGAACTTCAGAGATCAACCAGAGCAAGATCCGCACTGCAGTGGTACGGTAATCCTATTCGGAAGTCATGTTAATGGAACATGATGAACCTACGAACTATGAAGAAGCGATGGTGAGCCCAGATTCCACAAAATGGCTAGAGGCCATGAAATCTGAGATGGGATCCATGTATGAGAACAAAGTGTGGACTTTGGTTGACTTGCCCAATGATCGGCAAGCAATTGAGAATAAATGGATCTTCAAGAAGAAGACTGACGCTGACGGTAATGTTATCGTCTATAAAGCTCGACTTGTTGCAAAAGGTTTTCGACAAGTTCAAGGGATTGACTACGATGAGACCTTCTCACCCGTAGCGATGCTTAAGTCCGTCCGAATCATGTTAGCAATTGCCGCATTTTATGATTATGAAATTTGGCAAATGGATGTTAAAACTGCATTCCTGAATGGATTTCTGGAAGAAGAGTTGTATATGATGCAACCAGAAGGTTTTGTCGATCCAAAGGGAGTCGACAAAGTGTGCAAGCTCCAGCGGTCCATTTATGGACTGGTGCAAGCCTCTCGGAGTTGGAATAAACGTTTTGATAGTGTGATCAAAGCATTTGGTTTTATCTGAGACTTTTGGAGAAGCCTGTATTTACAAGAAAGTGAGTGGGAGCTCAGAGCATTTACGATATTATATGTGGATGACATATTACTGATCGGAAATGATATAGAATTTCTGGATAGCATAAAGGGATACTTGAATAAAAGTTTTTCGATGAAAGACCTCGGTGAAGCTGCTTACATATTGGGCATTAAGATCTATAGAGATAGATCAAGACGCTTGATAGGACTTTCACAAAGCACATACCTTGATAAAGTTTTGAAAAAGTTCAAAATGGATCAGGCAAAGAAAGGGTTCTTGCCGGTGCTACAAGGTGTGAAGTTGAGTAAGACTCAATGCCCGACCACCGCAGAAGATAGAGAGAAAATGAAAGATGTTCCCTATGCTTCAGCCATAGGCTCTATCATGTATGCAATCTTTGTGTACCAGACCTGATGTGTGCCTTTGCTGTAAGTTTGGCGGCAGTACCAAAGTAATCCAGAGTGGATCATCGGACAGCGGTCAAGAACATCCTTAAGTACTTGAGAAGGACTAAGGATATGTTTCTCATTTATGGCGGTGACAAAGAACTCGTCAGAACGGTTACGTCGACGTTAAGCTTTGACACTGATCCGGACGATTCTAAATCGCAAACCGGATACGTATTTACATTAAACGGAGGAGCTGTCGGTTGGTGCAGTTCCAAACAAAGCGTCGTGGCGGGATCTACATGTGAAGTTGAGTACATAGCTGCTTGGAAGCAGCTAATGAAGGAGTCTGGATGAAGGAGTTCATAACCGATCTAGGTGTTGTACCTAGTGTATCGGGTCCAATGAAAATCTTTTGTGACAATACTGGTGCAATTGCCTTAGCAAAGGAATCCAGATTTCACAAGAGAACCAAGCACATCAAAAGACGCTTCAACTCCATCCTGGATTTGGTCCAGGTGGGAGACATAGAGATATGCAAGATACATACGGATCTGAATGTTGCAGACCCGTTGACTAAGCCTCGTCCACGAGCAAAACATGATCAGCAACAAGACTCCATGGGTGTTAGAATCATTCTTGTGTAATCTAGATTATTGACTCTAGTGCAAGTGGGAGACTCAAGGAAATATGCCCTAGAGGCAATAATAAAGTTATTATTTATTTCCTTATATCATGATAAATGTTTATTATTCATGCTAGAATTGTATTAACAGGAAACATAATACATGTGTGAATACATAAACCTACAGAGTGTCACTAGTATGCCTCTACTTGACTAGCTCGTTAATCAAAGATGGTTGTGTTTCCTAACCATGAACAAGGAGTTGTTATTTGATTAACGGGATCACATCATTGGTTGAATGATCTGATTGACATGACCCATTCCATTAGCATAGCACCTGATCGTATAGTTTGTTGCTAGTGCTTTTCTTCATGACTTATACATGTTCCTATGACTATGAGATTATGCAACTCCCGTTTGCACGAGGAACACTTTGGGTGCTACCAAACGTCACAACGTGAATCGGGTGATTATAAAGGTACATTACAGGTGTCTCCGAAGGTACATGTTGGGTTGGCATATTTCGAGATTAGGATTTGTCACTCCGATTGTCGGAGAGGTATATCTGGGCCCTCTCGGTAATGCACATCACATAAGCCTTGCAAGCATTTCAACTAATGTGTTAGTTGTGAGATAATGTATTACGAAACGAGTAAAGAGACTTGCCGGTAACGAGATTGAACTAGGTATTGGATACCGACGATCGAATCTCGGGCAAGTAACATACCGATGACAAAGGGAACAACGTATGTTGTTATGCGGTCCGACCGATAAAGATCTTCGTAGAATATGTAGGAGCCAATATGGGCATCCAGGTCCCGCTATTGGTTATTGACCGGAGAGGTGTCTCGGTCATGTCTACATAGTTCTCGAACCCGTAGGGTCCGCACGCTTAACGCTTCGATGACAGCTTACTATGAGTTTTATGATGTTTCTGTACCGAAGGTTGTTCGAGTCCCGGATGAGATCACGGACGTGACGAGGAGTCTCGAAATGGTCGAGACATAAAGATTCATATATTGGAAGTCTATGTTTGGACATCGGAAGTGTTCCGGGTGAAATTGGGAATTTTACCAAGCACCGGAGGTTACCGAACCCCGGAATGCTAATGGGCCAACATGGGCCTTAGTGGAAAGGAGAAAAGGGGGCCCAAGTGCTGGTCACCTTCCCCTTCCCTAGTCCTATTAGGACTAGGAGAAGGCGCCTCTCTCTCCCTTCCCACTTGGGGAAACCTAGTTGGACTAGGATTGGGGAATCCTACTCCTAGTAGGAGTAGGACACCTGGCGCACCTCCCTTGGCCGGCCAGCCCTCCCTTCCCTCCTTTATATACAGGGCAGGGGGCACCCCATGACACACAAGTTGATCATTGAGATCGTTCCTTAGCCGTGTGCGGTGCCCCTTCCACCATATTACACCTCGAGAATACCGTGGCGGAGCTTAGGCGAAGCCCTGCGCCGGTGGAACATCATCATCGCCACCACGCCGTCGTCTTGACGTAAACTCTCCTCAACACTCGGCTGGATCGGAGTTCGAGGGACGTCATCGAGCTGAACGTGTGCAGAACTCGGAGGTGCCGTGACGTTCGGTACTTGGATCGGTTGGATCGTGAAGAAGTACGACTACTTCCTCTACGCTATGTCAACGCCTGCTGCTGGTCTACGAGGGTATGTAGACAACACTCTCATCTCGTTGCTATGCATCACCATGATCTTGCGTGATCGTAGGAAAATTTTTGAAATTACTACGTTTCCCAACACGTGTTCGGCATGGATTCCAACCCAGGAAACAAATGGGGGAACAAAGCTTCCTCGATCTTGTTATTGACCTCATATGGGACTTTGATTTGTCCACGGGGCACACCCAAAGTGCAGAACACGGATTCCTCGTTCAACGGCAGTCTTCCATGTCCTGGAATCACAAATTCCCTGGAGGCGGGGTCGTAAATCTCACCAAGCCAGTCGCATACAGGGTTGACTAGATTCGTGCACCGGACATTCATCAGATCCTGCATACCCATCTCAGCAGCAGCTCCCTTATGATCGCTTAAATCTGTCACCAATGAAGTCGATCGTTCACAGGAGGCCCTGTTATGAGTCGTTTCTTCTTACAAAAAATGCAGACAAATGATCAGTTGTTGCCATGTTTTCACTGTCATGAAATTTTAGTTCTTAACAGACGACTGCAAGCTCAAGGTGGCAACCAATAACATATGCAGGAGGAGGAGGGTGTGTGGACAGTTACCTCGTCGCCCTCTTTTCTCCGTCCACTTGCCCGATTCTGCTGTGGTGGATCCATGAAATCATCATCATCGTTTTGATGATCGCCGCGAGCCATTCTGCTGAGGTAAGAACAGACAAAATTGTCACCGTGGAAATGAAAATGCAGGAAGTAAGCAGTTTTTTTTTACAGCTGAAACAGTAGAAGAGGCTCCTACTGTGTATATTAAATTATCAAAAGAAGGTTCTTACAAGGTCATAACCTTACATCCATAGCCATTGACAAACTAAACTAGAAATGGGAAACCAAGGAGAATACAAGGTTATGGTACAACAAAGGATTGGGCAAAAGAGGAAATAAATGTTCTGTGCTTCTCTTTGGCTCATGTCTGAGTAGAGAGAAATCCTCTATGAATCTTCTTGCCCAAGAGCCTAGCGTGGGGTTTATCCTTCGGAAGTGTTTGTTATTTCTTTCTTTCCATAGACTCCAGGAGGCGTATAGGAAAATCTCCATGAACATTGGGTTGTCCCATGCTGTCTTTGCTTCTTTGATCCAATTGAGACGATCTCCATTAGTTGTCCAGTGGATGTTCAAAGTATCCCAACAAGTTAAACTGAAATGACACGTAAAAATCATGTGCTCGACTGTTTCTTCCTCCGTACCGCCACACAAGATGCAACCGTGATTGTCTCCAATGTTATAATGACGTCTCTTAAGCATGTTTCTGGTATTCAGGCGATCAGATAGCAGTAGCCAACCAAAAACCTTTATTTTCATTGTGGCCGAAGATTTCCAGAGCCATTTATAACTATCGTGTGCAGTGACCTCTCGAAAGTAGAACTTGTAGTACCTTTTTGCTGTGTAAATCTCAGATCCCCACTCATAGACCCAAGCGTCTACGCCCTCTTCTGCATCATTGCCAACATGTAATGTGATCTCCTGGATGTCTCGCAGTTCATTGTAAGCTTGCATGGAAAGGGGGAGGTGGAAGGTTTCGCTGAGGTTGGTGCTGCCAAGGAAGTCCCGGACCGAAATATCTTCATTTTTGGTATAAGAGAACGCACGCGGATGTGAATGAGTCAGGACCTCATCCAGCCAGAGGTCTTTCCACATAAGCGCAGTATCTCCTCTGCGAACGATCACATGCGAGATGCCTCGATAGATAGGGGTAAGTTTGAGCAAATCTTTCCACCAGAAAGAGCCACAAGGGTCTGAGGCGTGTGGGATTTTGTCAGTGTAGTATGTGGACCAAATTAAATCAACCCACGGTAGATCCCAATGGTTGTAGAACTTGTGTAGGCATTTCATGAGCAAAGCATCACTTTGAGTTTGTAAGTCAAGCACCCCAAGTCCTCCACATTCCTTGGGTCTGCAAACCATCTGCCATGAGGCCAAAGAGTTGCACTTGTCCCCATCATCAGTCTTCTTAGTCGAAAGACATTGCCTTCTAATTTTATCAAGTAAATCAATAATCTTTTGTGGCAGTTTAAGGGTGCAGAGTGCAAAGATGATGAGTGAAGTGATGACCGAGTTGAGAAGCGATAGTTTCCCTCCATAGGAGATCATTGATAAAGTTGCAGAGAGTCTTCGTTGAACGCCACAAACCAAAGGCATGAGATCCTGTACAGAAGGTTTTGTCGTGCCCATTGGCAATCCAAGATAGGTAAAAGGGAGCTTCCCCACCACGCAGCCGAAAATTTGGGCAATATGTTGGGCAGTTGCAGCGTCGCAATTCATTGGCACCAGGGTTGACTTGTGAAAGTTGATCTTTAGTCCAACAGACGTGGCATAATCGGTGAGTATGTTTTTGACAAGAGTCGCTTGGTCTTGACACGCCGGTAACAAAATGATAGTGTCGTCCGTGTATTGGATCACTGGGTAGTCCGATTGGTTGGGACGGTTGAAGGGCAAGTGTAGTTCATTCCTTCGAAAGGAGTCATTAATCGCAGCTTGCTATAAGTCTGCCGCCAAGACAAAGATTAAGGGGGACAACGGATCACCCTGTCGTACGCCACAGACGCAATTAAATTGTTTTCCCGGGACGCCATTAAGTAGAACAGAAGATTTGGCCGAAGAGAAAATGGTTTTGATCCACCCCAACCATTTGTCATTGAAGCCCATGTGCTTCATAATATCCAACTTTTCTCTTTAAACATCCCTGGCAACGAAGATTGGCTTCTCCTCGGGGACTTTAATTAGGAAGTAAGCAGTTGCCACCTAACAGAATGTCCTTGCCGCATGGGCTCGAGTGAAAATGTCAACTAGTGAATGCAAAATATCACATGAACATGCACGCACCCCCCTATGACAGTCGAAAACATAAATGTGGCAATTAAGCACATTGGTTACATTTGGAAAAAATGTACAGATCATAAATGCACTTAAAAACAAAATGTTGAAGTTTCCATGTTAGCACAAGATAGTATGAAAGAAAGTCACAAAATCCTCCACTGCACAAACCTAAGATGTGGCAGCTCACACCCTGTCCTCATACAAAAATGACTTGCCATGTGTTCAATGGCAAAACTGTGCTAGGTTGAAATTGCCATGTTAAAATGCAACACAGAATTCAAAAAAGCAATGAAAAACATCTATGAACAACCTGAAATTGCCACAGTGTGTTCAGATATCACAAGTCATCATGGCAAAACATGAAAATTGCGTCAGCCGTACAATGAATTTGCCACATTATACTGACTGTAACATGGCAACAGACATGCTGTATTCAGACAAATACTTGCCACATGGAAAGCATATATATGACATCTGACACAATTGATGTGCAAATTAGTTGCCATGTTATGCAGCCAATTTGCCACATTATCCTGTCTACAACATGGCAACAGCCACAGTGTGTTCACAGTCTATTTGCCACAAGAATATACTATCCATGTGGCAACAGACACAGTTGATGTGCAGATTAGTTGCCATCCAGTGCAATTGGTTGCTGAAACTGCAGTGACTACCGATTTACTGCACTTTACCATTCCTACAGTGTGGCTATCACAATCATTCAGGAAAATTAGTTGCCACATGGAAAAGCATGTTTGTGGCAACTATCACAGTCATTCAGGAAAATTAGTTGCCACATGGAAAAGCATGTTTGTGGCAACTATCACAGTCATTCAGGAAAATTAGTTGCCACATGGAAAAGCATGTTTGTGGCAACTATCACAGTCATTCAAGAAATTAGTTGCCGCATGGAAAAGCATGTTTGTGG
The DNA here is from genome assembly GCA_021605145.1 of Aegilops bicornis. Taxonomy (NCBI): domain Eukaryota; kingdom Viridiplantae; phylum Streptophyta; class Magnoliopsida; order Poales; family Poaceae; genus Aegilops; species Aegilops bicornis. Next base: position 59,396,638 of record CM038670.1, read on the forward strand.
CAACTATCACAGTCATTCAGGAAATTAGTTGCCATACAGTCATGATAGTTACTCAAACTACCACGTTTGCCTTCATACTGCAGTTTGAAAAACAACTAACTAGATCTAGGGTTCAATGGCAACTATAATGACTTGAAATTCATCCCCAAAATTCTCCTAGAACTGATCGCAAATACCAATTCGAAGCAATGCGCAACTATCAGACCGGAAAACAACAGTCCAATCCCAAGGCACAACCAGTGTGTATCTCCGGACAGGCAGAACCACACCGCCGAGACCGCCACCGCGGCGGCGACGAAACTGCCCAGTGCCACCGAAAACGGCAAGCACAGGACTCCGCCGCCGGCGGGAACGCCGACGCATCGCCAAATCGCCTGAATCTCTACGAATCTCGAGCGAAGCATCGAACAGGGAGGGAAGGGGGGAAATGCAGGCAAGGATTGTGAGAGTGGGAGCGAGCATTACCTTCAATCTGTAGGCGCTCCGGCGAAGCCGCTCCGGTCCGGCGAGCACCACCGACGGCCGCGAACGCCGTCGACTCTTCCGCCTCCGCCGTCGCCTTCTCCCCTCGTCTTCTCCTCCAATCGTCTGAAATGCGAAGTGGGTTGTGCGAGTAACTGTGGGGATGAGTAAATGGAACCGTGAGGGGGAGGGGGGCGAAGTGCGCGACGTGTTTGACGTTAACAACGGTCGGCGCGTGGCGTGCGGGCGCATAGCAGTTCCACCGCACGCCCCCGAGTGGCAACCGCTGACCGCGTGGGGGAGGGGGGGGTGGACCAACGTGCGGGCGAACTATGTCACACACCACACACGCGCCTTGTCCTACGTGGCACAGAAAATCGGTCAGATTATGCCAAGATTCATGCATATAGTACTGGACGGTGATGGATGTGTGTGGTCGAGATGGTCAACGTATACGTGTGTGGGCGTTAACATTTTCGTACTTTTTTGAAGCAACCTTATCCTTGATCACGCGCGTACGTATACGGATCGAGGCCTCCGCCGGTGGACGGGCGCTGAGCGTTGCCCCCGATGGGAAAGTTCTTGTCCCTTTTCCGAACTGAACTAGGCAATAGTATGTAAGGATCCGACTACTGATTCGTTTACTACCCTAATACGGAGCAATACATTACCAGTTGGTATAATAATCACATCACAGATCGCACGCCACGCCACGCCTCTGCGATTGCGCACGTCGATGCAAGTGTGATGGGAAAGAAAACAGCAATGCCCTCGGCGTGCGAGGGCGAGGACGGCGTAGACCTGATCAGCGACCTCGGCGACGACCTGCTCCTCCGCATCTTCGGCCTCCTGCCCGACACACGTGACTTCGCCGGGTTGGCCGCGCTCTCGAGACGGTGGCGCGACCTCTCCACGCGCTCCCCGAATCTAGACCTACACCCCGTGTACCTCACCGACACGGAGGTCGAGGACGACGAGACCGTAAAGCGGTTCGACGCAAACCTAAGGCGGTTCAACGCCTTCATCGACGCCGTCCTGGAGCGGCGCGTCTGCAGCATCGACACCCTCAAGATGAACGTCCTGCGCTGGCCCGGCGGAGCGCGCGCGGGCCTCTGGCTCCGCCGGGCGATGGAGCTGGTGGTGAAATCCCTGGACCTTCGCATGTCCCCGCCTCTGCGGAGTAGGCCGGGCGACAAGGACTGCAAGGTGCGGCTGCCTCGCTTCACGACGGCGGCGGAGATAAAGCTAAATCTGAACTACGCCACCCTCTGGCTCCGGCGGCGGTCGAGTTCAACGCGCTCACCGACCTGTCCCTATGGGTCATATCACTCGCGCGAGCCGACGGCGGCCGCCTCGGACGCCTCCTGTCTTCGCCGTGTTGCCCAAGGCTGCGGAAGCTGCATCTCCTTAATGTGTGCGGGCTGGAGGAGCTGCAGCTCGACGCCAGAGCGCTGGAGATCCTGAAGCTGGACCAGCTAGCCGACCTGAGGCGGCTGGACCTTGACACGCCGCGGCTTTCTTGCTTGCACGTCGGCAGCAAGGTGCTGCCCCGCGAGCCCTCCAACTTCACCATCCGGGCGCCGGCGCTGGAGCAGCTGCAGTCCTCCCTCATGCCCTACCCCCGCGAGATCGAGATCATGTACCGGTTCAACATCCAATTACTGCAAAGCTGCCCCGTCCGTCGGCTCTTCATCGGTCTCCATGTCCCAAAGGTGCTACTACTTCCATCAAATCCTTCTATTTTCATGTTGGAGTGAGGACTCTAGACCCTAGAGGCTAGATCGAGAACAATTTATTTAGCACGGTACTTATAGACTCCGTAACTGTATAAAAGAATTTCAGTGAGACAGTAGATCATTTGCATTCCTATATAGTATGTGACTACAAGTTAGCTCAAGGTTTTCACGGTGAGGTCCCACGTATAAGTGCTATGGCGGAAGCTATTTACAACAGCGTTTTAAAAGTAAATTATAAGTGTCAATAAAAAACAGCGGCCAAGTAATAAGAAACAAAAAAATACATGGATTTACTGATTTTAACATATGGATAGATGATTTATTTTCTTGCCCGGTTGCGCCATCATCAGTGTTAGTAGGAGCCGATGTCATGATCAACTGCCAGCTGGCTGAAGCTCCAAGATAAAGCCGCCACCAAAGAAAGCTTGGTCGCTTCTATTTTTTTCATGTTCTTTAGTATTCCCTTCGTAAACAAATATAAAAGCATTTAGATCACTAAAGTAATGATCCAAACGCTCTTATATTTCTTTACAAAGGACGTAATATACACGATCGCTTAGACTAAATTTAGCTGTATATATAATCACACAAAAAAATTAGGTGTATAATTGTTACAAACTATTTTTGGCCCATTTCCACTTAGTGCATGTACAACGCTGGTGCTTAGGCAAGGTGCCAGGCTTCAATTCCTGGCTATTATGGCTGAATCCCGATCGATCAGAGAATTTTTTTCAAGCGTCGATGCTGAGGCCGGGCGCTTCATTCCTTTTCCCTTTCACCTGGACCTTTTTTGACAAGCGCTGCAATTTTTTTACGAGAAAAACAATTACATTAGCGCTCACTTAGATGCCCGTGCATTGGGGAGATGGACACCTACGTTGACGCTACTTTCATTATTCAAATTTTTTATTGCCTAAGCGTCCAAACAAGCGCTCTTGCATTGTACTCCCTCCTTTTCAGTTTATAGGGCTTATCTCAAAATTTTAGTTTTTCCATTTTATAAGGCTCAATTTGGTTGTTTCCCATCACATATTCAGATTCCAAGGTGCATTAAATCATTGCGTGCAAGTATTAAGAGAAAATTGACCAATGCATGTAACTTATGCATGCATGCATTGCAATTAATGCATTAGTAAACATATTTTTTTGAGGAAAACAAGAGCATTAATTGGGTGCTTTTGCAAATTACAAAAAGTATTCCACCACTCACCATCTACCTTGGTTGGTGAGATTTTTGAATTGAGCCTTATAAACCGGAAAGGAGGGAGTAGATGCCTTTGGACGGTAAGCTATATCTAATAACGAGCTATGTTAATTGGTGCAGCAGCTATTTGCCGCTATAAGATTGTTGGGATGGTCATACAAAGGTGTCGTAGCTTAGATTTTAGACTAAAAAACTGCTACATCGTAGCTAAGCTAGCAATGTAAATCCTCTACATGTCTTTCCATGCAGAGAAGGGAGGTAAACAAAGGAGATGATGTGATGGTAGACACACCACCACTTCCTCACGTCACAAATCTGGAGCTGGATTTCCGGTCGCGAGACAAGCACGTTTTTGGAGTATGTGTATCTAGAATCCTTGCGCGATGCAGCAATCTTCAACACCTCAGTCTAGGCATCAACAAACTCGTGAGCATATAATATTTTTTCCTATATTCTCTATTAATTGAATATATTTTTTGCGGGTACATGAGTATTTGCTAACTGTATGTATATGTTTCCATGTCGACTTGATTGGATGGACCATAAAAGTACCTTGATCGGTGTGGGGAGGGGTGCTGCATATGCGGATGTGTAGGGAGCTGGAAGGAGGACAAGATCTCACTGGACCATCTTCGTGAGGTGGATTTCAGCGGCTTCTCCGGGCAGGAGTGCCATGACATGGCATACTTGCTGCTCCTGAATTCACCGGCACTCCAGAGGATGACTGTGGTCGTTGAGGCATCTGGGGAGATCTCATGGTATGATAGTTCAGACGATGAAAGCCCACCGTGCGAGAGAACGATCATGGAAACATCGTTGTCAACGCTTCCATGGCCTAGAGGGCAGTGGAGGGCACGCGCCCCGGCTAATGAGGCGACATCAGAGTACGAGTGGACACCAGGGCCTTGAACACTACTTTCAAGCAAAGCTATACATTTTGACATCTTACGATTTGTTATCAGTTTTCTTCATTGGAAACGGTGGGCCTTAGTGTTCCTTGATTTAGAAAAATAAAGAGCATCGGTCGATTTAAACTATTAAAATCCATAGTAGGCGTATATGTTTTGATTTTCGTACCTTCAAACGGGTGGGTTTTAGCACTGAAATTTCCCGAGACAGGCCTTTCGACACCCGTTGCCCCTACACCCTATGAACAGTAAACTCAAAAAAGAAATTGAAAACAAAATAAAAAAACTGAAACTTTGGGACATCAAACATTTGATGTATTGCAAAGTTTCAGCCACAAATAACATTCGAGGAGCCCTCGCCAAATAAAAACTATGTAAGAACATCAAATGTTTGATCATGTTTGGGTCCCAAAGTTGCAGAATTTTTTTTTTGTTTTTTATTTTGAATTTACTGTTCATGAAGGGGTGTAGGGGCACTCGGGAGATATCACACCTTTCTCAACTTTTTTGTTAGGCTTGCTACCTTTACGTCTGGAACAATAACCTACTGATGGATAGTAGGTGTCCTCATCCAATTAGCTCCCCTTGAAGTTTACTCAGATGTATTTTTCTTCTATAAGTCTTCTCCCGTAGATGTAGCAAAACACTTATGTATGTGGGGTTGTTTCTTTTATTACATGATTGTCATGTAATCTCAAATCATGAATGTTGGACTCGCATTTATAAGATGAATGACATGGACATCAAAGAGTACTTAGCACTTGGCACGTAAGTGAACTGACTCATAGAAAAGGTCAGTCTAGCACTCCTACATGGGATATTTAACTGAACCTTAATTGACATCCCGAGCCTTCATCATCTGATGTTCTTGATAATTACCAAGGGCATGTCCAATCTTCTCCATGTCATCTAAAAAGAGCTAAAGGCTCCTTCCACATGTTGGGTGGTCATTTTAGTTGTCCATGAAACACCGGTAGCAATTTTTTTGGAAAAACATCCAGTAAATTCCTCACATGCCACCATGCATTGATGTAGGGAAGAATCTCGGTGGCACAACAAAGAATGGACTAAACATGTGAAAGAGAGGCTTTGAGCTCACTTTCAATCTTCCCTCCATCATTGTAGCTCCCAAATCTAGGACGATTGTGATGGGGTGGATTAGGGATCTTTCTGTCTTACATCGGCTGGAAGCACTGCAGCATGATTTTCCTATAACTTCTCCTAGATTTTTTTTCTCGATTTTTGATCTTTTCATGAAAATATCAATAAACAGAGTTGTGGAGGTGTATTGAATCTTTGAAAATACCGATGTATCGAAGTTCTTCAAAACTCTTTTGGGTGAGTCGTAATTGAAGTACACTCTCTTCTGCAATGTGTTCATTGTTTAGGGCAGGGGAGAGATGATGTCATGGCAAAGATAGTGCTTTTGGGGCACTCTGGGGTTTATCCAATGGCCTTTAGGGTTTTACTCCATCCAATTCAATCCAATACTTATCCGGAGTTGCTTCATTCCAAATACGATTTTCACATCAGTTGCCTGCACAAGTTAGTTTACTGCCATCGGTGGGATTTTTTGTTACAATTTATACAATGATTCCATGAGTTTACCGCAGGTACTAAAAGTGTGAACATTGTACTCGCAGCTTGTTATTTTCTTGAGATTTTATCAGTAATTTTCTCTAATGGCAACCGTAATTTTCTCGAGATCTTATCAGTAACTTTCTATTTACCCATCTAGTTTGGTAGGGATTTCTAGCATCCACCCTCTATCATACGGCAGTACACTACAGACTACAGAGCACAGTATTTTACACAATAATTGCATTCACAGCTTGACAAGTGTTAACTAGAACAACTGGAATAACGAAAGAACCAAATAAACTGGACAGCCCGAATAACAAAATAACCTCCATGGATGTAATTAGTATGGAAGCCATCATCTCCTAAATGTTAGTACATATTCAGAGTACAAGCAGTAATTCTTGGAGGAGCTTACGGCCAGAAGATTGCTCTGTCCGGGTCCTTGGCTAGTAATTGGTGATTTCAACTTAATACTACAGGCCTCTGACAAGAGTAACTCGCTGCTTGATAGGCGTATGATGAGCATATTCAGAAGATTTGTCGACGATAATGGTCTGAAGGAGCTCTTCCTCCACGGTCGGCTTTTTACTTGGTACAACGAGAGAGAGGTGCCCACCATGACTAAAATTGACCGAGCTTTCGTCTCGGTTGATTGGGAGCTAGATCATCCTGATTGTCTGCTGCAGGCTTTGTCCACAGCTACATCAGATCACTGCCCACTTCATCTGGCTTTGGACGATCACCTTCACCCGCATAGGAGATTCCAATTTGAGTCTTTTTGGACTAAATTGGACGGGTTTGAGGAAGCAGTGGAGGAAGCCTGGAAGTGCGATCCGGAGATCACAGAGCCTTTCCATCGGCTAGATGTGCTACTTAGAAACACGGCACAGTATCTCACTACGTGGGGCCAGAAAAAAGTGGGGAATGTTAAGCTACAGATTGCAGTCGCCAACTGGATTATTCTGCAACTCGACAAGGCGCTGGACCATAGACTTTTGTCAGCAGGAGAGAAGTGGCTGCGCAATACGCTGAAGCTCTCCTCCCTTGGGTTAGCATCTCTTGAACGCACAATTGCCAGGCAACGTTCTAGGATACGTTGGCTCAGTGAGGGAGATGCCAACACGAAGCTTTTCCACCTTATTGCCAATGGCAGGAAGCTTAGGAACTTCATCCCGGCACTGCATCACGGCGATCAGATCATTACAGAGCAAAAGGGCAAGGAAGATGCGTTCTATGACACTTACAAGGAGCTGTTGGGCACGTATCATTCCAGAGATAAGACCATGGACTTGGCCTTTCTGGAGGTAGAGCCCCTTGACCTGCACGAGTTGGACAGTATATACACCGAGGAGGAGGTATGGTCGGTGATCAAGGAGATGCCTGCTGAGCGCGCGCCCGGACCGGATGGTTTCATCGGTCTATTTTTCAGAAAAGCCTGGCGGATTATCAAAGGCGACATAATGGCGGCTATTCACAAATTCCAGTTGGGAAATGGCAGAGGATTTGGTAGGCTCAACCAAGCGATCATCACCCTCATACCTAAAAAACCTGATGCTTGTCAGATCGGAGACTTCAGGCCAATCAGCCGCCTTCATAGCATTCCCAAGATAAACTCAAAACTGATGGCATCGAAGCTATGCCCGCGTATGGGAGAGTTGGTAAAGACGAATCAATCTGCTTATATCCGTGGGAGAAATATACATGACAACTTCCTACTTGTCAGACAGGTGGCCCGTAATTTGCACAAAAAGAAGGCTAAAGATGTAATGCTGAAATTGGACATCTCACGTGCATTTGACTCAATCTCCTGGTCCTTTTTGTTTGAAGTGCTGCGTGCGAAAGGATTCTCAGAACTGTGGTGTTCACGCCTGGCTACTCTACTCACCACAGCAAGCTCAAGAGTGATAGTAAATGGCTGTTAGGGAAAGAAGTTTAGGCATGCGAAGGGGTTGCGCCAAGGAGACCCAGTTTCCCCTCTTCTGTTTGTAATTGCCATGGACACGCTCTCTTCCATGATGATCAAAGCACAACAGATGGGTGCGATCAGTGCAATGCCAGGATGTACTCCTCTTCAGAGACTGTCGATTTATGCGGACGATGTGATACTTTTCATCAGGCCCACGGTCAGCGACTTGTGCTTCGTCAAGGAAGCTCTGGAAATTTTGGCAGTGCGTCGGGACTACATGTGAATTTTGCCAAGTCTTCGGCGATCATGATCCAATCGGACGATGCGGATCGACAGCGTGTTTCTCAAGCTTTACCCTGGAGCATGGACCACTTCCCGTGTAGATACCTTGGATTACAGCTTTCGATCAAACAACTTACAAGAGCGGAATGGCAACCAATTGTGGATCAAGTCCTTAATTTCCTACCGGGCTGGCAACGGGGGCTGGTTACAAGGCAAGGACGACTGATTCTAGTGAATAATGTGGTTCGTGCCAGGCCTATGCATCACTTACTCGTCGCTGAGGCCCCCAAATGGGCACTGACCCAAGTTGATAAAGCCTGTCGTGCGTTCTTCTGGGCGGGATCGGAGCAAGTACATGGAGGCAAATGCTTGGTGGCTTGGAAGCGAGTCTGCCGTCCCAAACATCTTGGAGGACTCGGAGTACTCGACCTCAACAGGCAGGGGCTCGCCCTTCGACTGCGTTGGGAATGGCTGAAGCGCACGGATCAGGGCAGGCCTTGGCAGGGCCTTTCGCTTACTATGGACAAGCAGACACAGGCGGCTTTCACAAGCCTTGTTCAGTGGAAGGTGGGAGACGGACAGCGTATCTTTTTCTGGAAGGATAGATGGCTCAATGGCTCCACCATTGCTGAGATCGCGCCGCTGGTTCGTGCATGTGTGCGCACGCAAGTGGCTAACAGGAGGACAGTAGAGGATGCTCTTCGTCTACATCGCTGGGCCAATGATGTATCCGGGGACCTGTCGGCAGAGGTTCTGGTGCAACTTGTCCGGCTTTGGGAGATGATGATTACCATTCAGCTTGACCCATTGCAGGTGGACACCCCAATCTGGAAATGGAACAACCTTGGCGTCTACACCTCGGCATCGACTTACACGATGCTTTGGCATGGTACCATTGGCTTTGCCCCGGCAAGGGCCATCTGGAAGTGTTGGGCTCCTCTCTCATGCAAGCTGTTCATGTGGCTAGCCACGCATTATCGTCTCTGGACGGCCGACCGTGGAATTCCAACATGGGCTTCAAGATCATAGATCACCATGCTACATATGTGCCCAGGAGGAAGACACGGTTGATCACATCCTGGTTCAATGTGTATTTGCTCGACAAGTCTGGCACAAATGCTTTCAACAAGCTCGGTTGGATATCTCTCTGGTCCGACCACAAATGACTCCTTGGAGGACTGGTGGATGACGAGTCGCGCACAAATTCCAGTTGATCACAGAAAGGGTTTCGATTCACTGGTGATGCTATTTACTTGGCAGCTTTGGAAGCATAGAAACGGTATGGTTTTTGGTCAGAGAACTGCGATTGACACGGTGCAGCATTTTACCATGCAGGCTTTCGAAATTATGCACACTTGGGTGTTGGCAGGAGGACGGGAAGTTAGCATATTTTGTGAGTAGTAGAGTGTAGTGTTGGAGTGGAGTTGAGGATCCCTGGCAACAACGGTTGATAGTGTGCCAGATCATACCCCTAATTTGTAACAATTTCTTGTACATATTTCCATCTTCTATAAAGCTAAGGTACGCGATTGCGTACTCTCAAAAAAAAGTACAAGCAGTAAAGCTGTAATGATAGGCAGGGAAAGAATTATACAGTTTAATATAGGGGAGCAAAGACAAAGCGCTCCCTGCAAGCTCGGAAAAGCAGCAGAAAAAAGCCTCACAACAGCATCACTATGATCAGTCTTCGGCCATGAAGTGGTTGAGGCTGTACATGGCGATCCCCACGACCCCACCGAAGGCAGCGCCCTTGAGCCCGGAGAGGACGGCCGCGAGCGGCCCCCGGCGGATGGAGCAGAGGGCGTTGGCGCCACCCCAGGCGATGAGCGCGTTGATGGGGTCGTCCTCCTGGTTCGCGTGCTCCATGGCGCAGTGAATGGCTCTCACGGCGCCTAGCCAGGCCGCCCAATGGCCGACGCGGGGCGCGTTCGTGAGGACCCCCTGGGCGCCGCCGGCGAGGCGGCGGCCTTTGGGCGAGTTGCGGAGGCCCTTGAGGAAGTAGAAGGCGGAGCCTCCAGCGGCGCCAAGGACGACGACGAGGCCTGCCTTCCCGGCGATGTCCTGCAGCGGCATGTGCTCCGTCGACGTGCCCATCACGGTCGGCATCGGTGGCGCAGGTGGGGTGCGGCGGTGGCTTGAGTTGCAAGTTGGCGACGACGGCCCCGCGCGCGACCTATAAATCAGGGACGTGGGGTGGCTTGAGTTTGGAGTTTGGACCTCTCGCGTCTACTGCAAGACATCGATAATCGGAAGATTGCGTACGTACGTCTACGGTAGTCGTGATGGGTTCCAAGTTTTCGTGTTCCGAATACGATTGGAAACTCCTTGGCCCCGTCGGATGCAAAAAGCCCCGAGTCATCCGTCTCCAGGGTCAGTTTGGTTGGCTTCCACAGCTCACGGCGCCTGGCCTGGCTAGTGCCTGAAGCCTGCCTGGTAGCTGTTTGTTGGTGCCTGAAACAAGAAATGGTTGCCTGGCCTGGATTTCTCATTAGCCTGGCTCAATTAAAAAATTCAAATAAAATATGGTGCTTAGCCCAGGCAGGAGGATCAGCCTGGCTCAGGCGTCCTTCTCTCCACGCCTAGCTAGCTGCCTGGACCAAATACATAGATTAAGAGCTAGTTTGGTTTGTGTCCACAAATTGATGCCTGGGAAAAAATGTTGTCTGGTGTGGACACGAGAAGCTAGCAATTGCTGCCTGGCCAGGCTAGCCTGAAGAAAATGTGTTTGGATGAAGCCTGGCCTGATGAATAATTAAATGGATTTAAAAAGAAATCTTGGACTGTACTTCTGACATGCTATAGCTCCAGGAGTGCCATCGTTTTGTGATTAGTAATCTCCAGGCAGCAATTAGCATCCAGGCCGGCTGCCCAGGCGCTCGAAACTGGACGCCTGGGGTTGCCTTGGTCTGCCTGGACCAGGCTAACTAAAGTGCTCAAGTATCCAGGCCAGGCTGGCTTCCTCAATCCCAGGCAGCAAGCAAACAACTTCTCTGAAAATCCAGGCGCGCTCCAGGCCAGGCATGGTACGACGAGGACGTGAACCAAACTAACCCTAATTGCATTGTGTGTCGGAAGCTAGCACACCTTTTTATGTAGCACATTCTCCAGACCAGCTATTCAAACCAAACACAATGGTTGCATGTGTGCCTGGCCGGGCAAAAACTAGCAAATGCCCAGGCTATTCTCAGGCATTACCTTTTCCCGGGCGTAGCCCCCCAGGACAAGAACCAAACTAGCCCCCAATATGCGACACGCGTCATGTGGGCTTCCCACACGCGTAGGGTTACAAATTTCAACAAAACTTCAGTGAAATTTCTGAAATTTCACATAATTCAGTGGGGTTCGAAACATTTTGAACACCGAAATTTTGATGTATTTTTAAACTGATTTCAAAATAAATTTAAATTATGTCAGAATTCATTAAAATTAAGTGAGATTTAAAATCTTAAAATCTGAAATAATTTCCGAAATATGCGTAATTTCTGAAATTGTGTATATTTCAATGAGGTCCAATTTTTTTTTTTTGTTTCCGAAATTTAAAACCTTGCGCGTAGCATCCTCTGATCCTTATACTGAACATCACAAGCTCTCTGGTTCTCTACGACCATCGGTCCATCTCACGACGTTTTTTTGACCTCATGCAACGACGTGAGCCATGGCGGCACGCCCGCGGCTAACGGCACGAGCCGCCGGCCGTCTGCAGAGCTCGCCTGTTGCCATGCCGAGTGGTATGCGTTGTAAGGAACTGACACAAACGAACACTTGTGCTGCAAGCTCGGCCATCGCCGGGATGTTTCGACAACCATGACAAGGCGTGTTCCACGGCTGTGACGTGGCTCCTCACCGTAGCACCGGATGTTGGTATGCTGCAATGACGCTGCAATGGCACTGGCGAAGTTGCGAGGAGGGGTGGGATGTTGTGGGGGTGCATTTTCAAGGACCACGGTGATGCTTTGACGACCACAACAAAGCGTTTTCCGACGACGTCGACGGCCATTGCTGCTGTGAGGCAGAACGCGGATTTTTGAAGCACGGGCTCCTGGACACCCCCTATCCTCACCATCTAATGTTGCTTTGAAATCCATGCTACACAACTAACTTACTACATGAAAACTTTCTCTTTTTTGTTTCTTCAAAACAAAACAACAAATGAACTTGAAACTTTCCAGGACAACAAAACATTCTTAGAACAATGTGAGATAAAAATTTCAGATTTTTTTTGTCCAAGAAAACTATAGAAAATGAGATTTTTTTTAATTAAAAAAACTTATTTTTAGTATTTATGATGCACGAAAAAATCTGAAAGTTTTTCCCACATTCTAGTAAGAATGTTTTGTTGTGCTGAAAAGTCTGAAGTTCATATGTTAAACTATATAGGAGAAACAAAAAAGAGAAAAGAGTTGCATGAATCGCGATGCAGAATTGGATGGCTAGATAAAGGGATGTCCATGAGCCTAAGCTCCGCTGGATATTTTCCCTGTGAGGCATGCTTGCTTCAACGACCATGACAGCGAGGCGTGTTTCCACGGCGTTGACAGCCACAGCCATGCTGCGAGGCGTGCTTCAATAAGATGGTGTGTCGATGCTTTGAAGAGCACGACACATCGCCGCAGTGATGAGGCGTGCTGCAACTGCGTCGACGGTCGTGGCCATGTTGAGTGTTGCGCTTCAATGGTTATGACAATGCTTCGACGACAACAACTCATCGCCGTGGCGACGAGGCATGCCGTGACGGTCGTGGCGATGCTGCCTGCCACGCTTCAATGGTTGCGGCAATGCTTCGATGACCACGACGCAACGCCGCGGCGAAGAGGCATGCTTCAATGGCTGTGGCAATGCTTCGATGACTACAATGACATAGACGATCACAACGATGTGTCAACGCGTGCTTAAACGAACATGCGATGATGCATGTCGCTACGCTTCGGCATTCTTTGACGACCACGGCAACGAAGCATGCTGCGATGCAGCTGGCCATGCTGCAATCGTTGTTGTGAGGGTAGGAGCAATGCGACGACAACCTGCTGCAAAGGTCGATGGAGACTCGGCGTTTTCATGACGTGGTCGCGTCGGAGCAGGGCCAGAGGAAGAGATCAAACGGTTGTACATGTCGCATCGGACGACTTCAGAGGCGGCTTTTTTTTCTTAGCATCAGTACAGACACAGACGCTCATATACATGTGCATACACTCACCCCTATGAACGCACACACGCACACCCTACCCCTATGAGCATCTTCGAGAGACTGAGCCGGCATATCATCTTGAGATTTACGAAGCCTCCGTAGGTGCCTCGTCGTCGACGGGAACGTCTCCTCCCACTGAAAGCGCATCGCCGGAAATCCTGAAATAAATCCAGGAATAATGCGAGCACCAGGATTTGAACCCTGGTGGGTTGGGGATACCACTGTCCACCTAACCATCTCAACCACAGGTTGGTTCGCACTTCAGAGGCGACTTATTATGTTTGCATATTGTTAAGTATAATGATTATTAAAATATATAGGATAGACTAAGATTTGTTTCTGCCTTGACTTGTACTCCAAAATGATCATGTACTTTTATATATATGCCCATGAGGGTGAAGAAATACAACCATCAATTCCATCAATCCCTCTCTATCCCTTCTAACATGGTATCAGTCTAACCGATTCAGCCCTAGTCGTCGCCTGCCGCTTTTGCCCTGCGCGCCGCCCTCGGGGCGGTCGGCCTCCATGACCGCCGCCGGGGGCCGCGCCGCCCGTACCTAGGGTTCGTCTGCCGGTTGTGTTGACCGGCTGCCCTAGAGTCTTTTTCGCGATCTCTTGATCCAGATTTTTTCTCTCGCCGGTCGCTTTGATCGGCGTTTACTAAAAATAGTTTTCCGATCTAAGATTGGTTTGCGTCGCCCACCGCCGCCATCGACCCCGCGCCTCTACTCCGACACCGGCGTGACCACTTGGCCTCCTCCTTGACCCGGCGGCCCATCACCGTCGCTGTTCACGTGACGGCCCGCTCGTCGATCTACGCCGGCCATCACCGCCCTGCTCCGACCGGGACTCCTGCATCACCCGACCAGGCGGCCTCACGCCATGCGGCGGCCAATTACAACCGTCGTTCGCGTGCCGGCCCGCCCGTCGATCTACGTCGCGCCTGTACGGCCGCCCCTGCCGACTGTCGTTGCCGGCTTCGTCTCGGACTCCGCCTTCACCCCACCTCCACCGAGTGGCGTCCCCGACCTCACAAACGATCAGATTGATAACCCGCCTGTCGCCGCGATCCGCCTCATCTACGCCGTGCAACCAACCTAGCCCGTCAGTTGCGTGTGTACAGTGCGCCCCTCCGCCGGTCGAGCCATAGATTGCAGTTGCTTGTCCCTTCGGACCGATGCGTCACCGCCTCGAGGTCTTCTCGTCGTCTGCCCCGACCCGTGTGCCGCTCCCTCTGACGCCCCTTCAGGCTGTCGCGTCACGGCCCGTTGTCCACGCCGCCGCCCCGGATCCTCCCGCCGGCTACCCCCGTAGCCGCCGCCACCTTTGCGTCGCCCCTTAGGGCTATCGTGTTGCGGCACGCAGTCCATGCCGCCTCCCGTCGGGTCGTCACCCCCGGCCAGTGGTTCTCCCCGCGGATGCCCCGACCCGAGGGCCGGTGCTACACTGCCTCTTCAGGCTGTAGCACCACGGAACGCGGTTCAACGCTACAGCCCAAGGCCGTCTCCGCGGCATCACCGCCGCTGCACCGCCCCTTCAAGCCGTTGCGGCACGGCACGGGATCCACGCCGCCCCGAGCTCTTCCCGCCGTCGCCCCGACATGCCCGTCGCCGCTGCGTCGCCCCTTTGGGCCGCAGCGCCGCGGCACGCGGTCCACTCTGCAGTCACCACGCGTCGACTTCCCGTGGTACACGTCGCGCCGCCCCCCTCAGGGCGGGAACGCCACCGTCCACGCTGGTCTTTGTCATGCTGTCGAGTTCCTCGCCTACTTCGAGCACCGCCGTCGCGCTCCTAACCAAGCCGCCGTCGTCACTCTTCTTCGGTCGCCACCGCCGCTACCCCTGTATCCGCCGCCGCTGCCCGTCCACCCCCTTCGTCTTCGTCTAGCACCATCCGGCCGCCAGCGTCATCGTCATCTACCCCGACCACTTCGTCTACTCCGACCACTGTTGGTGACGTTGGCTTCACGCCGATTGGCGCCACAATCGTCGGCGAGTCTCTTTGTTTGCTGGCCCTCCGACTCCTCGACATGGCTTACAGCTCATGCAGGTCCCTCGTCTATGCATGGCCGGTACTGGCAACACGGATGCGTGCCTTTATCCACGACGTGTCCGGTGCGACGCTTCGTCAACTCCGCCTTCGTCCGTTTTCGCATGCCCGATGCTGGCAACACCGACGTGTGCCTTCATCTACGACGTGTCCTCGGGTTTGGCAAACCCGGCGCTACGCCTCGTCAACAACATCTTCTTCCCGGCGCACCACTACTTCGACACCACTGCGCCCATGCTAACTCGGCGCCCCCTTGCCCCCGCGACTCCACGGCGACTCCCTCGACACCGGCCGCCCCAACTCAACATCGACCACGGCGTTCTTCGCGCGGCTACCTCGACCACAGCTACACCACCCTACACTCCCAGCTACCTCGACAACGGCATAAAGGGCTACCGCCTTGCTTGAGCAACCTCGTCGGTTTCCACTCCAGCCACGACTTCCGCGATGCATGGACCGTTAGGACTGTGGGGGGTGTCTGTCGGCTTGCCTTCGGATTCTTCTCCAGTCTCACCGTGTACGTCGCTACCATTGTGACTATGGGGATGTTGTGTATAATGATTATTAGGAAGTATATGATAGACTAGGATTTGTTCTTGCCTTAACTTGTACTTCAAGATGACCATGTACTTCTATATATATGCCCATGAAGCTCAAACAATTAATACAATCATTGATTTCACCAATCTCTCTCTATCTCTTCTAGTTTATATTGAATCTGAAGCTGAGGAATAAAAAAGAACGATCCGTTGAGCAGTGTTGGGAACTTGGGATCCACCCACATGGACGGGTTCTACTTTGCAACGCTGTTTGTGCTAAAAGAAGCAAACGGCGCCGCGGATCCAATGGACAGAGTTGAAATCATCCAACGGCTACCAACCCGGCTGTTCCCACCAGTTGAAAAAGGGGAAAACTTTGTTTTTGCCACTCTAGTTTTTGCTCACTTCACTTATGCCACTCTAGAATTTGACATCTCACTTTTGCCACTCTTAGTTTCCGACAATATATCACAAATGCCATTCTATTAGGTCAATGGCCGTTTTGACCAAACAGAGCAGGAAAAAGACCATGTTGCCCTTGACTATTTGCTTTGCTTTTGCCACTCTTGTTTTTGCCAAATATTACTTTTGCCATTAGAATAACATCTAGATTCACTATATAGATGCTGTGTTACAAATTTTGGCATGACCTATTTGAAAACATAAGAATACACATAATTACACATAAATATATTATTTTGACCAGAAGTAAGCACAATAATAACATCACAACCAGTAGCATAGTAAAGAGGTTAAGACATTCTTAATATCAACAAATTACTTCATAGGAGTACAAATCCACCATTCTTATCTAAATAGCAAGGTTTACATGCATATGGACCACCACCCAAAAGGCAAGCTCCACACAAGTTGAACATAGTTCAGTAAGGTCCACATGACAAGCTGAACATATTACACAACAAGGCATGGTGCTCCACAAAATAACATGTAGTTGCATCAGCTACACAACTACACAACAAGGTTCCATATGCATAGTGCTCCACAAAATAACATGCACTAGCATCAGCTACACAACTACATAGCAAGGTTCCATATGCATAGTGCTCCACAAAATAACATGTAGTTGCACAGGAAGGTTCACAACTTCTTTTTGCTTCTTGTGCTCTTCGACAGAGGACATTGTTTACTTCTTGTGTTCTTTGCTGGACTATCATGTGTAGCAGAAGTCTTCTTAGATGCTTCAGGATCTAGACTAGGCTTTGCCCTTTTACCACCTCCTTTTCTCTTGTTTTTAGAACTGAGAATGAATGAAAGTAAGAGTGTTGACAATAGGAAAATTGGACCATTATGGATAGTTTGAAGCAAAACAAGAATGTTTACCTGCTAGTGCCCATAGTTTCAGCATCTATGTCATTGGCTTCTATGTCCTCTATGTCTTGTGGTTCAACATTTTTTCTTTTCCTAGCAGTTTTCAGATAGAGAATTAAGCCCCATAAGTTTCCACTTTGATAACACAACACCCTCATCATTTCCCCATGGATATTTACTCTGCATGAGCCCCATAAGTTGATCATAACTGGTCTGCCTCTCTACACGAATGTTCCAGCTCCAAGAAGACATCATGCACTGGTCGCCCTTGTAATCCTTGTAAGAACGCGCCCCGTATGTCACAATCAGCTTATAAGGTGGCAACTCGGACCTACATTGACACAAATTGGACATCAGAAAAGTTTGGAATTAGGCTAGCTAGCTAAGCCATCAACATATATGACATGGAAAATAATTATCAAAATAATATATTTTTCTGCACTTGGAGATAATTATCAAAACAAATGAGATAACAGATTACTGCATTGATGTAACTAGTACTGAATGAACTAGTGTAGTAGTGTGTGAAGCCATAACACCCCATGTTTACTACTCCCTCTGTACCGAAATACATGTCGCTGGAGTAGCTAAAGTTCAACTACTCCAGCGACATGTATTTCGGTACAGAGGGAGTACTATTGTAAGCAGCCTGGGTAATGATCAGATTTCTGAAGTACACTTCTGAAGTACACTTCCCGGAGAGACACCAAGCAAAACCATTTCTCCTTGTTATTACATAGCACACTTCTGAACTCTACTCCCCTTGCAATATCCCCTACTAGCAACTTCCATCAGAAATCAAATGAACCAACTGCTTGCATCTCACATGAATTATTAAACTAGTTTCTTCACTATCAGATCTCATGAATCTCTAATTGCTCTTGTTATGCACTCACGAATCAGAGCATGCGTACAACTAGACAAAACAGCATCCCCATGAACAGGTCAAACTCGATCCAACCACCTAGTAGGAGCATAAGAAGAAATTTACTCTAACAGATAAAATGCTACAGATCCAACCAACTGGGTATTTGAGGAATTGAACACTTGCCCATCAAGGAGAGGAACTCACAGGTTTGAAGTCTTCTGGGCCGCCCCTGCCACCATGGCCGACGGCGCGACTCCCTCCATCCCGTGTGAGCTGCTCAGGGGGGAGGAAGGGAGGCCGCTGGTGTGGACTGCGTCGGGGAGGGAGGCCGATGAAGGGAGCCGTAGAGGGGAGGCTGCAGATGCGTGAAGCGTTGGCGAGTCCACAGCAGGGCGCCGCGGAGGGGAGACCGGAGATGTGGGTTGCGTCGGCGAGGCAAGATCAGGGCGCCGCGGAGGGGATGCTGGAGGGGATGTGGATGCTGCGGCGGACGGCGGGGTCTGGATGCGGCGGCGGCGCGCCGGGGCATGGGGACGCGGCGCCATGGATGGATATGGCTAGGCCATTCTGTGGATGGGGACTGGTGTGTGGTTGCTCGTGTGTGCAAATTTTTCTTTTACTTGAGGTGTGTAGAGTTTTGTGTATGGGTCACTTACAAATGGCCCCACAAGTCAGTAGGGGCAACTAATGTCATTTTTGCAAATACTGACAGGTCTTTTGGTGGTCAACTGGCCAGAATAAACGGTCAACTAACAGATGTGTAACAGAATGGTATTTGTGATATATTGTCAAAATCTAAGAGTGGCAAAAATGAGATGTCGAATTCTAGAGTGGCATAAATGAAATGGGCAAAAACTAGAGTGGCAAAAATAAAATTTTCCCTTGAAAAAGGAGGGGAATGACTACTGCTGCCTCCTCTTTGCTGCCGAGCAGGAACTGCTGCTGCCATATCTTTGCTGCTGAGCAGGACCTGCCAGGGCCAATATCAGATGGTGACGTTCCAGTAACAGGTGAATTTCCTGAACATCAGCAGACATGAAAAACAATGATGTAAATGTATTGTACTGTACTGTAATGCACAACCGGGCAGTAATTGACTGAATTACAGTACAATGATGTGGTAGATTTTGATGTGAAAAACAATGCACTCCAGGAGTGCTGTACTGTGAAAAACAATTAGAGTAAAAATGAGCTTGCAACTGAGCATCTTGAGAGGACCCGGAAAACACAAACACCATCTATTTTCTGATGTACTACATCCAAAAGAAAAGGATAAAACAAAAGTGAAATGGTTGGATAACATTTATCTTTATAGTGCAGAAAATCAAGTAATATTTGGTCCGGATTTCTGTACCAGATCATGGTTCTTACTAATAAAAGCCTGTTTGAGTGTCGATTAGAAGAATCTGTTATCACTTGCTGGAACAGGTTAAAGCTTTTCTTGTTCCTTTTCTGTTAATTCTTTGTAAGTTGATACTCCTAATCCCAGGATTATATGTTACAGGAAATGCAAACCACAAAGGAAAGAATCCTAATCCCAAATTCCTCTCCAGCAACCTGAAATTGTCATAATTAACTGAAAAGGTTTTATTTAGTTTTAATTAAAGAAAAACGATTCATTTAGTTTTAGTTAAAGGAAAAGATTCATTAAGTTTTAGTGAAAGGAAAAGGTCTCAATTAATTAAAATTAAAGATAAAGTTCCAGTTAATTTTAATTAACTGAAAATGTTTCATTTAGTTTTGATTAAAGGAAAGATTCCTTTAGTTTTAATTAAAAAAGTTTCATTTAGTTTTACTTAAAGTAAAGTTCCATTTGTGTATTTTCATTTAGGAGTAGCTACTACTGCTTTCAGTAGGAGTGCTGAAACTTGCCAATTGGCAAAAGTACTTCTGCAGTAAAACTACTGAAACTATTCCTAATGCAAGCAAAATTTGCGCTACAAAAGTTGCCATATGCAAGAAAAACTACACAAAAATACTCCTGCAACTTTTCAGTACAACTACGCAAAACTGCTGGAGTAAAAGCAACAACAACATCACATTAAGAAACTACTCCTATTTCAATGTGAATAATGGAGTACAGCAGCAACATCACATTAAGAAAGTGAACAAATGTATTGAACCTACTCCTGACTTGCACAACTACTCCAACTACTCCTGATCAAGGAGCTCCATCAAGATGTTTTACAGAACTGAATTTCAGTACAACTACTCCAACAACACAAAAGCAAAATGGAGTAGTTCAACTACACAAAACTTGCCATGTTAAACTCTTTGATTTTGATTTTACCAGTGGTTCTTTGAATTTGATTTACAAAACTTGCCATGCTTGATTTACAAAATGGAGTTTACCAGTACGAACTCTTTGATTTTGATTTGTGTACTGCTCAACTATGTTGGTTTTGAGGCTGTGATCTACACTCTCGACCTCTGAAATACGCAAGGCCGCAGTGAGAACGCAGCTCACTTCTGGCCGATTCAGTTGACGTGCAGAACAACTAAACTGAACTGATTTAGCTACTGAAGTGTCAAGCAGTGACTGAAACTGCAGATACAAGTACTACTGTCGGCACTCCCTGTTTACTGAAAATAGCAAGCAGTGACTGAAAATAGCAAGCAGTGACTGAAACTGCAAGAGAATCGGTTCATTGCACTACATCAGCTATGCCGGAGTGGAATAGATGGTGTGAGAGATTATGTGGGTGCTCATTGCACTGACATGGCAACAAAGAGCACGATGTGCTTCCCCATGGTGCCTCAGCGCCTCCTCGAGCTTCCTGTCATCGTCATCTTGCCAGTCCAGGACCAGCCAAGAGAAAAAGTGTGCGCTGTAGCCGATACCAGCGCAACTCCTTCGCATTGCCTGCACCTTAAGCTCTCTGTCACTGGAGGAACTCCGCCAGAACCTGTTACTTCACAGAACACCAACTGGGCGTGACTTTCTGCTGCTGCCAATAAACAAACACAGCCGATATGCAAATACTGCACTGCCCACAGCTAAGACCTCCGGACCTGCATCTATTTTTGAACTTGTTCATAATTTTGGTTGCAGATCATCATTACAACGTAAGCCCTGTACAGCACAATTTGTTCACTGGATCATTGCTGGGCTAGCTAGCATGTGAATGGGCATACCGTGCTCTGCCGTATTCATCATAGCAAGGAAACCGCAAGCTGAGCAAGAACAAAGGGTGCTGAACTGAAGAATGATACTCCCTCTGTCCGGAAATACTCGTCGGAGGAATGGATGTATCTAGTCATATTTTAGTTTTAGATACATCCATTTTTATGCATTTCTACGACAAGTATTTCTGGACGGAGGGAGTATTATGCTTACAAAGTACAGAAAGTGAGGATATTTCCGGACATTCATTATTAGTACAGTGTATTACACAGGGCTCTGCCTCTTTTTCCTGTCCTGCTTTACTTGGTGGAGGTGTTCTTGATAAAGCCACACGACGGTCAGCAACTCACCGCCGCTGCCAAGCTTCCTCGCATGCGCCTCCCTGTTGCACCGGTTGGCTGCGTAGAACAGGAAGTCCAACCACAGCCTTTGCAGCATCCGAACCTTATTTTCCTTTCTACGAAGCACTGTTCTTGCAATAGTGCGTGCATAACTGAGCCTAGGATTATTGAAGTTGGGGTCTTCCAGCTCTTTCAGTATGTCAATGGCGATCTCCTTCTCAAGCTCAGAAGGTTTCCAGCCATGGTGATGGTGTGGTCGGAACAAGTTCTTCAGCACAGTGCAGACGCTTTTGCGAGGAGAACCAGCAACGTGTTTACTGTGTATCTTCTCCAGTTGTTTGCAGGTTTGCTCGTACAACCAGTTTTGAGGAAGGCCTGGTAGCATGTCGGGGGAGCCCACAAGGAGGAACATCATGTAGTTGGACAGTACACTGACTAGCTCCACATCATCATCAGACACATGATCGCCCCTTCGGTCTGTTTCAGCAAGGATCAAGTCGGTGGCGATGTGCCAGCTGATGACGCTCTCATGGAAGTCAACTCCATGAAAGACATCCAACTCAATCAACAGCCCAGGGTAGTGCTCTTCATCCAGTGCCGCTTTACCCCATCCAGTCCTGAGCAAGCCCATTGTGTTCATATCAGCTGCTGTGACATTACTCCATGCAAACTTCTTGACCTTCTCAGGGACATCAATGGTCCACAACTGCCTCCTGTCCCACCACTCACCAAGGTTCAGCATCTTGGACAGATTGCCTAGGCATTGACTCATCGGATCCACTTGTCTGGCACAAGACCGCAGCATGTTGCGCTGCCCCATGGTGCCTGACCACCTCCTCGAGCTTACTGTCATGATCATCTTGCCAGGCCAAGACCGGCGAAGAGAAAAAAGTGTGTGCCGAAGCCGATGCCATCTTCCAGCACACAGAGCAGAATGCCGGAGCCAATCCCATTGTGTGGTACACAAGAAGGCAAAGACCCAGCTTGACCCTAGTGCGACAAGGAGCGATTTCGTCTCCAGGAACAAGGCGCCACCCAACAAGGTGTACGTGATGGCAACATCAACTAGGCTGTAATCATCTTTGCTGCTAAACTGGAACAACACGAGAGAGGTGGCAATGGCGGGCGGCGAGATGACACGGATGCAGTAGCCAACCCAAGTGTGGACTGCGCTTGCCTTTGTGTACAGGATATCATACATGAGGGAGAGCTCCATCTCCATCACCCTCCACATGTGTTGACGGTCTTCCGAAAAGCCCTGGATTATTTTGCTGTCCAGAGAATCCACCTCATTCTGGCTATCTAAGTCATCCACCGCAATCACGCAATCAACTATCCCACGCTTGCAGATATGAAACAGGGAGTGAGCATGCTGCAGGACTAGTTCGTCATCGTTGTACCAGTCCTGATACTCAGTGTAAAATTGCTGGTGATGTATGTCATGTGACCGTACCTTGAGAGAGCTCCGGAGGCTGCTGAACTTGGCGGACCGGAGCGCCCATGTCCTCTCCCCATACTTTGCAGCACCGACAACAGATATCAAGATGGCAGCCACCATGAGGAAGGTCCCGCTGCCGACAATATGCTTGTATAAGACATATCCAGCACCCAGGACCTGGACCAGAAGGCTTAGCAAGTGGCGCCCCCAGAGCTTGCTATCCTCGAGGGCGTAGGCGGTGATGTTATCCGGGCCGCCGAGGTGCAGTAGGAGGAACGGCACCCAGAAGGCGATAAGGTGGTGGTCTTTTGTTGCGCCGCTGAAGAGGAGCTGGCCGGCGGCGTATGTCGCAGTGGAGTCGGACAGCTGGTACGCCACCCAGAGGGGGAACCTCAGCCAATTCGAGCCATCTTTATGCCGACGGATGTTGGCAAAGATATGGAGCATGACCTGGAAGAAGAGGCTCAAGAGAACCCCGATCTGGGACGCCCAGTCATTCCAGAAGCTCAACGGTCCTCCAGCCATTGTTGTGAGCTTGATCCTGCAACGCAAGCACTGTAGATACGTAAAATCAGTAATGACAATTAGACAAGGTAAGAGCGCAGCGTAATTGCATATAGTAAAGCTAGGAGATGGCAAAGTGGCGGGGTGATACCTCCCAACTCTGAAGGAAGCGAACACCTGCACCGAAGAGTATGACACTGCTTGCTAGTGAGTCCAGATCAACTGAGTAGTAGCAGTAGTAGCAGTCTACTGGTGAATGAATATGCGGTCCATTTCCATGTTACAGGAGCTAGCCAACAAGGGATGCCAACTAGACACATGTCCACTCTCAACAAGTAGCCAAAGAAGCAAGAAATTAAGAACACTGGTAGGAGTAACAGCGAGGAGTCGCATGCGAGGGTACGTGCTGGAATGGATGCACACATTTTGAAGGATAATTCAGATGAGGTGCATAAATACAGTCTCAAACATGTGCCTGCATCTGGACACCACACTATCGTACAGTACTATAATTGGCTTGAGAGTTGAGATCATGGTAGTGTGCAAGCTGCATTCAGTCGACCAACAATACTCTATTCCCAGACCATGTTATGGCAGACCGGCTGCCGTCTAAAACAGAACAAAATTTTAGAAGTAAAAAAAACACAACTTTTTTCGACGGGTTAAAATGGGCTCAGATGCTGATAAGGAAACACGGCGGAGGAACTCACATGGCAGCAGGGCGGGCATGGCGGAGTCAACCGCGGGCGCCGATGCATCCGAGAGGCGCTTGACTGATGTGCTCGCAGTCGGTCTAGCTAGGCGGCCGTGCTCAGGCGCGGCTGCCGTCGGCGACCGGAAGCTCCACGCGAGCAGAGCGGCAACGGGGAAGCTACATGGCGTGGGTGGTCGCCGACAGAGGCGGCTAGTCGTAGCTACAGACGGGAGGAGGCGGCGAGGCCGAGGAGCGGTCGCGGTCTCCGCCATGGCTGAGCAGGGCGCGATTTGGGGAATTTTCCTACGGAGACGCCGCCACGGTTCCACGACTGGCCCCGCCAAAGATATTGCCATTTTTTAGGCAAGGATATTACCCAGCCACGCGGTCAAACCTGGCCATATGGGCCGCGCCACGTGGGCAGGCCCGCGGACACGTATTTTTGACACGGTATGGAAACAAAAGGGCAGGGCCGGTCTTCAGCACGTCGTGGAATAAGGGCGATCTTGAAAGACAGGCTTTTAGGCCGGTCCATGCACATCCCTTTTAAGTTTTTTATACATTTTTTGTATTTTTTTCTATATTGTTCATTTTCTTATCCTTTCTGAAATTTTATATTTTTTCTTCTTAATTTCTACCCACAATGGCTGAAAAGCAACACGGGCCGGCCCACAACCGTGTATTACGTCACTTATATATAGTTCTGTATTATTTCATGATATATTTATATCATTTGGTATAGTTGTACATCACTTTGTATTATTATTCCGGACTAACCTATTAATACATTGTCAGTTATTGCTTTTTGCTATTTTTAAAATTTTCAAGAAAATCAATTTTATCTGACTTAATAAAATTTAGGAAAAAACTCAACGGAAGATTTACATTCTAAAAGGACCCCGCAGCCAACAACATAGGTCAGGGGGCACACAAGGGCCTCACACGCCACCCCCATGCGGCACAGGGGTGGCCTTGTCGCATGGCCTCCCTGAAGCTCTGATTGCCTCTCTCGGTTCCCGTGCCTTTATACACCTCTGAAAACCCTTAGGATTTTATCTCCTGAAATTTGCTGTCATCGCACACCTCTGTTTCTTCGTGATCCAATCCGAAGGCCTTTTCTGAAACTCTATCGGAAGGGGGAATTCTTCACGGTGACCATCTTCATCAACTTGAAGGCCATCAAGATCATCCGTGATTAGTTTTCTTTGGACTATGGGTCCATAGCAGTAGCTAGATAGTTCTCCCTTGTTTCTCAACACAAAGATCGCGTGAGCTACCCTACATGATTGTGATTCATCTGATGTAATTTCATGGTGTGTTTGTTGGGATATGATGAATTGTCACTTTGAACAGTTTTATTCATGAATTCTCTTGAGATCTATATGGTTCTTTTGTTGCATAATTCTTATTCATATATGCTCCCTGATCTATGCTCTCTTTCCGATGGCTCGAAAATTTATCACTTTGTATGGAGAATTTTGACTTAGTTTTCATCGTGTTTTCATTATTTCTCAGTTATTTCAAATGCTAATCCTTTCAAAAAGAAGAAAACTCATTTTTTCCAACTATTTCGCAGGGAAATACATTATGGAAGGAAACCAAGCAATAATACACGAAATAAAACCATTTTAATCAACTTCCATATTGGAAGATTTTGCACCAATGGCTACTGAACGCAAGATGACCACTAGTACGAGCACAAGCGCTCGTACCAGCGCTCGCACCAGGCGCCACAGGCTCCTCCTCATCTACAACAACAACTTTCATAAAGGGACCTTGGGCATGAGAGAGACCTAGATGCCACCACTTCATCCAGAACAGTGGAAGAAGAGATCTAGAGAAGAAGAACCATCATAGATACTCGAGTCCTCCGGTACCTCTATCGGCTCCATCTCCAACAGGTTCTCTGACGGTGGCAAAAGGAAGGAGAGGGTGGGAGAAAAGAGTGAGAATTGGGAGCAGAGCGGCGGGTGATAGAAGAAGAGAGTGGGGGATTTTGGCGCGGAAACAATGTGGGATGCTCCAAAAGCGCGGGCTCTGCCGTCCTTTTGGGTCGGTCGGGGGCAGAGAGCGACGTTTCATGTGTTCGGACTCCCGCAAAGCTCTCCCGGCATACACACGTTTGTCTCCGATTTGCAGGAGAAAACTTGTCCGGGTCGACTGCGGACTGATACATGACTACGTTGGATGGCTTCCGTGGTACAAACGGATGCGGGCGGTTTGCGGGTCGCCGTTGAAGATGCTTTTATAACATTGAGAGTCAACTACAACGCTCGGAAGCCGCCACCCCCCCCCCCCTCCCCCTAATACAGACTACTCGCTAACCCATTTACTAATCCATCTCTACGGGTGATCCTTGCTACTCTCGAGTTCTGCCCTTGCTCAAGGACCATGACCGTCGAGGGAGTAGCCCCATCAATGACAATGTCCGAGTGCATATTCAGTAAGGGTGTGGATAGGTCTTAGTCAATTAAACCAAGTCTCAGTCAAGTAGCATAACGTGTAAGAAAGAAAAAACTGAGGAATTTTTTGTACGGTTTTTTTTTTAAGAGAAAATTTCCAATCTGTTCATCTTCAATCATATGGCAGTACAACGAATACTAGAAATAATAGAAATTACATCCAGATCCGTAGACCACCTAGCGACGACTACAAGCACTGAAGCGAGCCGAAGGTGTGCCGCTGTCATCGTCCCTCCATCGCCGGAGTCGGGCACAACTTGTTGTAGTAGACTGCCGGGAAGTCGTCGTGCTAAGGCCCCGTAGGACCAGCGCACCAGAACAGTAACCACCGCAGATAAAGAATAACGTAGATCAGAAGGATCCAATCCGAAGACACACGAACGTAGTCGAACAACGACAAGATCCGAGCAAATCCAGCAAAGATAGATCCGTCGGAGACAGACCTTCACACGCCCACCAACGGTGCTAGATGCACCGCCGGAATGGGGCTAGGCGGACCTTTATTCCATCTTCAGGGAGCCGCCGCCGTCTCGTCTTCCCGAGCAGGACACAAACCCTAGCAAAACTGAAAGAAAAACGACAAAAAGCGAAGCCCTCCCACCGGCCCTTGCCGAGATCCACCACGCCTCCATGGCCCTAGGGCCACCGGAGAGGAGGCGGACCTGCGGCGGCGCCGACAGGAGGCAAAAACCCTAGCTTTGTTTGTGAAGAAGGAGGAGGCAGCAGATCTTTTTTTTTTTGTACGATTCTTGATGTAAGATCTCATGGATATAGTATTGACTGAGACGTAACTAAGTCTCAATCAACTGAGATTTAGCAAGACTTATTCAGTAAACCCCAGCGACACGTCGCACCTGCGTCATTTGGCCATTGTTTGTAGACTGTATGCTGTTTGTCGAGTGTATGCTTTTCTACATCCCACGGCAAATGTCTTTGAGTACACAATAGGAAGAACTCGACACAAACTGACCTTAACGGCAGCAGTCCAGCCGAGTCACGTTTGTGTTGCACTTTGTTTTTGTGCACGGTTTGCCGAGTTGTTTTTGTCCATGGCAAAGTCCCAAAAGTCTGGTAGTCTTCTCTGCCGCAAGAAACCTTTGCAAGAACCGACGAGATACCGACAAGAAACACAGTAGTATGCAAGAATCCGAGTTCTGATTCATTTACAACGGACTCTTAATAAATCGGTACATAACCGTTGGTATAGTAACCACATCGCACGCCACGCTTCTGCGCACGTCGATGCTATGATGGGAAAGAAAGCAAGGCCGTCGGGATACGACGGCGGCTACGGCGCAGACTTGATCAGCGACCTCGGCGACGACCTGCTCCTCCGCATCATCGGCCTCCTGCCCGACGCACTAGACCTGGCTGGACTGGCCGCACTATCGAGGCGGTGGCGCGACCTCTCGACGCGCTCCCCGACTCTACACCTCCACCCCGTGTACCGCACCGGCAAGGACGAGGACGACGAGACCCTCAAGCGGTTCAACGCCTCCGCACACCGGTTCAACGACTTCATCGACGCCGTCCTCCAGCGGCGCGTCTGCAGCGTCGACACGCTGCACATGGACGTCCTTCGCTGGCCCGGCGGAGCGCGCGCCAACCTCTGGCTCCGCCGGGCGATGGAGCTCGTGGTGAAATCCCTGCACCTTTCCATGTCGCTGCCGCCGAGGAGCGACCAGATCCCCAAGGACTGCAAGATGTGGCTGCCTCGCCGCACGAGGGCGGCGGAGATGCTGCTCGACCTAGACTACGCCCTTCTCAGGCTCCCGGCCGTGGTAGAGTTCAACGCGCTGACTGACTTGTCCCTTCGTGTCATATCACTCTCGCGAGGAGACGGCGGGCGCCTCGGCCGCCTCCTGTCGTCGACGTGCTGCCCGAGGCTGCAGAAGCTGGAACTCTTTTACGTGTGCGGGCTGCGGGAGCTGCAGCTCGACGCGAGAGAGCTAGAGACCCTGACGATGTACGAGCTCACAGACCTGAGGCGGCTGGACCTGCACACGCCGCGGCTTTCTTCCTTGGAGGTCGGTAGCTCGGTGCTGCGCCGTGATTCAGGGTGGACACGGTCCGGGCCGGTCCGGTCCCGGTCCGAGCCGTCACTTGGACCGGCCGCCGGCGGTCCGGTCCGGACCGGACCGAGCTGTCCAACGAGCTGCTTTTCTGGGACCGGACCGTTTTGGGGTCGGCTCGGTCAAACCCGAGAGGACCGAATGGACCGGCCAGTCACCTTGCCTGGCAGACTGTATTTTGCTGCGTTTAGGTCATATTTAGCTGTTGTTTAAGCAGTTGCAGGTAGCTGCCGATCGCACGAGCCATCCCATGACCTGGTCTTGAACGAAACTAGCTGAGCTACTGACTGTACGTGGATATATGCATGCTGCCGGTCCTATTATTCAGAGAAGGAGCAAAGTGTATGCTAGAACATGCAACAGACTAGTCATCAGTTTAGGCATCTGTTGATTTTGGAGAGTAAATAAAGCAAAAGTGCAACAACAAGTAGATAAGTTTAGCTACTGTTTAGGCATCACATAGTGACAAGCTTACGAATGGATGTAATATGATAAGTCATCACTCACTACATTTTCAGATAAGTTTGGACAGGAACAGCAGATATATCACATCCACAAACAATTCATTTGGACAGCAGGCACTGGACTAAATTTGGACAGTAAAAATAACTAAATTCGGACAGCATTGCCTTTGTTTTTTGGACATCAAAACAACTGATTTTGACAGCAAACATAGCACAAATCAGGTTAAGCAACACAAATACCACATCCACAAACATAATGTCTTATCATCATTGAACGACACGATTACAAACTTCCAATGACAATTCCAAGTCCATGTCAATTGGCAAGTTGAACATAACACAAGTGAGAGGTTCATCTCCAAGCTAGCTGTGACATTTCACAGTTCATGACTTGACAAGTTCGAACATAACCCAAATGCAAAAGTAGCCTTCCCATGAGAAAGATCACTTTGACATTCATCTCCAAAATAGCAAGATCAAGATCAACATCCACATGATGAGCGTCTACAAGATAAGCAACATTCACATAAACATCCTCATCCATGTCCTCGTCCTCGTCCTCCTCCTCCTTCTCCTCGTCCTCATGAGGCAGCTCGGAGGCAGTTGCCGAGCCGGAGGCAGCGGCTTCCAGCACGCACGCCAGCACCCGGTGCGGTCGGGGAGACGCGGAGGAGGCGGAGGGTGTTTTTTTAACCTACAAATCAACTCTCCCATTGGGGCATTGGGAAAGTCTTTCGCCTTCCTAATCTGCACCTAAGGTTTACTCTTCTTCCTCGGAACTAGAGGAGGCAGCGCCGAATCTTGCCTAATTAGGTAATTCAAGCTCTTTTCCTTTGCCTTTGCCTTCCCATTCTCCTTACCAGCACCCTTCGCCTTCCCATTCTCCTTACCAGCACCCTTTCCCTTCTCATTCCCCTTCTCCTTCACCATTCTCTACAAAAAAACAGCACATAATATCTACAGTCAGTACATCAACCATCAAGTGCAAATAATTAATCTTCTTCTTGTTGTAGCATAGAAAACCTTGTTCTGCACATACTGTCTACTCTCTAGAACTACATCTCCTGACCAAACGTGTTAAATCAGCTAGTACTAGTGCAAACAAACATATGTTCATCTAGCAATAGTGCGTAATCAAGCATTTTTTTCAGAAACTATTGTCACTTTTCAGTATAATCTCTTGACTAAAGTTTGCTGTTGAAACACTACATCTTCTGAAACTATTACATTAGTTCAGAAAATTCAGAAACTATAGATACATTAGTTCAGAAAATTCAGAAACTCTTACATAAGTTCAGAAAATTCAGAAACTCTTACATAAGTTCAGAAAATTCAGAAAGTTTCTTGTTCAAACACTAGATCTCCAGATCACCTATCTAAGTCTAGCACTGAATCATCTCAGTTTGGCGGGGTTACAGGTCAGGTTACCTCTTCCTCTTCGTGGCGCTCGGCGAGGAACCAGGAAGACAGGACCGATGGCGTGCTGGCCTTGCTGCGTCCCGACGTACACGTGCTCCTCCAGCTCGTACTCGGACGAGATGGCGCCGTCGATGAAGGGAAGAGGCCGCGGGCGATGGCGCCGTCGAGGAAGGGAGAGAGGCATGAGGCGATGGCGCCGTCGATGAAGGGTTAGGGTTTGGGATTGAGAGGAGGAGGCGCCTGTGAGGAGAGGAGAGCGATTCCCAGAGGGAGGAGGGGAATGGAGCGAGGGAGGGTTCGCTCGATCTGTCCAGCCAAATGGGCCTTGCTGCGCCAGCCAATCCGCTCGGTCGGCCCGGTTAAAGACCGGACCGGACCGAACTTTTGACGGTCTGTATTTCTGGGCCCGGACCGTCGTGTTTTTCTACCGGGCCTGGACCGTACGGTCCGGTCCTGAACGGGCCACGAGCGGGCCGCAAAGCTTGCTCGTGTCGTCCAGGCTGAGCCGTGATCCCTCCAACTTCACCATCCGGGCGCCGGCGCTGGAGCAGCTGCAGTGCTCCCTCATGCCCTATCCACGAGAGATCGAGATTCAGTACAGGTTCAACATCCAACTGCTGCAAAGTTGCACCTCCGTCCGTCGCCACATCGTCGAGCTCCATGTTCCACAGGTGCCTACTACTTCCTTCATATTTTGTATTTGTATAACTTGTCACGATATGATAATAGTTTTTCTCACTCGATCCAAGAAAGAGACCGGGTTATCAAAGGGACAATGGAACAAAAGTGAACCGGGTGTGATTTTTTTTTTTTTTGAGAAACCAGGTACTCAATTTATATAAGTGTAAACCGAGTATCCAAAAAACACACGGCAATAGCAGGTCCCTCGGCTGATTTCTCTATAAGCAAGGACAGCCCAAAAAGACACATGACTTAAAGAAATAACTCGCGGCATATTATGTAAAAAAAAACTCAGCATACACGCGTGTCTCGGCGAAGCACTTGCCATGTGTCCACCACCGCGCTTGACGGCTCCGTGGCGGCGGCTTGCTATAGGCCGATTCTTTTCTGAGGGCAGGCTTAGATATGTATTTTATAAATGCTCCAGCGTTAACCTAGTGCCTGGTAGAATACACTCGACTTAAACTAATGCAATTTCCCCCCTTCATTTCTCCATTAAATAATACACAAAGCATTTTTTTTCACACTTGTGTTCTTTTTATTGTATTTTCTTTCTTTCACCTCTCTTTGTCATCCCCTTTGCCTATTTTTACTCGTGTTGTTTACTATCATTGTACTAGAGAGGACAATGGGGCAACACACACATCAGCTAAGTTTAGTCAGGTCAACCAGTGCGTTTGACATGGTGATCCTCCTATTTGTATTCATGTTGTTATGGCCGATGACTATTGTGCCGAATAATACAAACTGGCATGATGGCTTTCCCTGCAAATAGTTAACAATTTAATGGAAAGGCAGGGGTAATCAAGAGCATAATTATCTAGCAAGGTAGTCATAGACATTGTAACCTTATATATAATGCGATAATACCCCGTAATTTAATGGAAAAGCAGGGGTAATCTAGAGCATACTTATTTAGCACGGTAGTTACAGACATTGTAACCTTATATATAATTAGATAATATTTGGTGTGTTAATTGGTTGTCATATATTTCAATGAGTTTTGAATGTATTGAATACTTGGATTAATATATACTACTATAAACTGAAAATAAAGGTGATTTATTGTATTTAATTATCATACACTGGATTTTCTACTATTGAACATATTTCCATAAAATAATCGAAAGGAAATCATTTTTCCATGCATATTGAGGTGGGGCTTTTTACATGCATGTTTGCATTGATGTGGGCCTTTTCTCCATATTACCGCAGGAGTCATCTATTTTCAGCAGCGGAGGCAGGATTGCTTAAATCTTGGTGTTGAGGAGGGCCGGATAGAATAAAATAAAATAAGCCTGCACTATTCACACACATATTAGGCTTAAATCAAAAGTGTGGGCAGGGCCCTGCTGGTCCCCTGTCTCTGTCACTATATTAGTTATATAGGTTTTGAGTGACACAATATATTGTTTTGTTTCTAGTGTGACTAGTAGTTGAGCAGCTCGTACATGTCTTTCTATGCAGGATATGAACCTAAATGAAGGGGACAATGTAATGGTAGAAATACCCCCACTCCCTCATGTCACAAATCTGAAACTGGATTTCCGGCCACGGAACAACCACATTTTTGGAGCATGTGTATCTAGCATCCTTGCGCGATACAGCAATCTTCAACACCTCAGCCTAGGCATCAGCAAATTTGTGAGCATATATATTTTTTCTGTCCTAAATTCTCTATAAATTAAATAATTTTTAACCATGGATTCGTAGGTCCATGAGTAATTGCTAACTATATTTATATGTTTCTATATTGGCTTGATTGGATGGACCATCAAAGTACCTTGATCGGTGTGGGGAGGGGTGCTGCATATGCGGACGTGTAGGGAGCTGGAAGGAGGACAAGATCTCACTAGATCATCTTCGCGAGGTGGAGTTCAGTGGCTTCTCTGGGCAGGAGTGCCATGACATGGCACACTTGTTGATCCAGAATTCACAAGCGCTCCAGAGGATGACTGTGATTGTTGAGGCATCTAGAGAGATCTCATGTGACGATAGTTTAGATGATGGAAGCCCATCGCGGCAGAGAACGACCATGGATACATCGATGTTGACGCTTCCACGCCCTAGAGGGAAGTGGAGCTCACGCGCTCCGGCTAATGAGGCAACATTAGAGTACGAGTGGACGCCAGAGCCATGAATACTCCTTTAAAGCAAGGCTAAAATTTTTTACATCTCATGGTTTGCTACCAGTTTTGATCATTGGTGCCTTAATGTTCCTTGATTTAGAAAAATAAAGAACTTTGGAAAATTTAAGCCATTATATGTTTTGAATTTTGTGTGTTTAAATGTCGTGAGTTTATAGCACTGTTTTATGTTGTTGTTGGACTTGCTACCTTCAAGCCCCCCCCCCCCCCCCCCAAATGAATTACACTGCGGGCCCTACTTACATGGTAAATTTTGGGTGGTCATTTTAGTTGCCCATGAAATACCAGTAGCAATTTTTTTTAAACATGAAGTAAATCCTCAAATGCCATCATGTGCATCGATGTAGAGAAGAAGCTCTGTGCCACAACAAAGAATGAACGAGACAAATAGAAAGGGACTAATCAGTTCCAATTGCTCGGATTTTATGACAACCCAACATGATTGTGCTAATAGACCTTTCAAATATATCCTCCCTCTCCGTTCCTAAATATAAGACGTTTTGGCAGTTGAAATTGAACTGCCAAAATGTCATATATGTAGGAGCAGAGGGAGTGGTTGGTAGCCAATCAATCGAGATTACACATCTGAGGCTTTGAGATCCCTTTCTATCTTTTTCTCCATTGTTGCAGCTCGCAAATCCAGGACAGTTATGATGGGTGGATTAGGGATCTTTCTGTCATATGTACATAGCCAGCATGATTCTTCCTGAAACTTCTCCATTGTTTTTTTTTCCGGATTTTGACCCTTTCTGGAAAATGTCGGGTGTGTTTGATTGCAAAGTATTTTTATAAATTATTCCAAGAATACTTTGGTATCTTGAAAAACTGTGGTTTCAAATACTTTGATGTGTTTGGTTCCGGTTAAAAGTATTTTTGCAGTATTCAAAAAAGAGGTCCAGACTCTTTATTAAAAACTGAGAAAGAGAAAAGGAGGACGTTGACCAAATACTACAACACTGCACACTTTGATTGCCATTTTGCCAAACACACCACTGTTTTTGCAATACTTTAAAAAATCAATGTTTTCATAAACTATATATTGCTTTTTCTCGGCATAGAAACTGTAGTATTTGTATACTGAGTACTGAGGTTTTTTTTAAACATTACTGCCAAACAGAACCAAAGCTAAAGTATCAAGAAAAGGGCGGGATTTGTGGAGGTGCATTGAAGCTTTTGGAAGACTGGTGTATCCACTATCGAAGCAACCTGGGCTCAGTCCATAGTTGATGTAGACTCTCTTATGCAATGTACAGTACTCACTGTTTAGGGTAGGGGAGAGAGGAATGAGGATGTCATTATTATGGCAGAACAATGGGAATAACGAGAGAACCAAAGAAAGTAGAACAACCGGAATAGCGAGAGAAAGAACCAAAAGAACACTCCATGTATTCAGATTCAGAATACATGCAGTAAAGCTGCTGATAGGAAGGGAAGTTTACACAGTTTAAGCAAACACAAGTTCCCAGCAAGCTCGGAAAAGCAGCAGACAACAGCATCAGTCCTCGGCCATGAAGTGTTTGAGGCTGTACATAGCGATCCCCAGGACCCCACCGAAGGCCGCGCCCTTGAGCCCGGAGAGGACGGCCGCGAGTGGCCCCCGGCGGACGGAGCAGAGGGCGTTGGCGCCGCACCAGGCGATGAGCGCGTTGATGGGGTCCTCCTCCTGGTTCGCGTGATTCATGGCGCAGTGAATGGCTTCCACGGCGGCAAGCCAGGCCGCCCAATGGCCGATGTGGGGCGGGTTCGTGAGGACCGCCTGGGCGCCGCCGGCGAGGCGGCGGCCTTCGGAGTTGCGGAGGCCCTTGAGGAAGTAGAAGGCGGAGCCTCCAATGGCGCCAAGGAAGAGGACGAAGCTCGCCTCCTCGACGATTTCCCGTAGCGGCATCTCCGCGGTCGACGTGCCCATCTCGGTCGGCATCGTTGCGGTGGCGCAGGTGGGGCGGCGGTGGCTTGAGTTGCAAGTTGGGGACGACGGCACCACGCGCGACCTATAAATCAGGGACGTGCGTGGGGTGGCTTGAGTTTGGACCTCTCGCGTCTACCGCAAGACATCGACAAGTCCGTCCCGTAGGGTGACGGTTGGTCTCGTCCGGGAAATCCGGAGGCGATTGCGCTGGCGATCGCGATCGAGGCTCCTTGGTTAGGGTTTTCGTCGATAGCTGCCGGTGCCTGATCCAGCCGCCGTCTTCGTGCTTGCGTTCCGTCCGCCCAAACCCCCACCCCATCCACCATAGGCCTTCTGCGTGTTCCCCCAGGGCGCGTAGTCGTAAAACACCTAATCCCTGGGAGGAGGAAGGGGGTCAGTGAAGGGGAGACGCCATGGCGCTGGATGGAGTAGCGGGGATGTTGAAGGGACTGAAGCTTTCGGAGGAGGAGAAAAAGGGAGTTAGGGTTAGACTGTCATCTAAGGAGAAGGGGAAGGACGTGGTGTTGCAGGCGGTGGGCAAGATCATGTCAGAGAGGTTGGCTCACCGGGATGCGATATGTTTGTCCCTTGGTAAGGTTTGGTGCCCGATCAAGGGGATCGACTGTAAGGAAATTGAAGCAAATCAATTCCTCTTTACGTTCCTTCAGGAGTCGGGAAAACGCAAGGCGATCGAGGATGGGCCCTGGATGTTTGACAAAGATTTGGTGGTGGTAGAGGACTATGTGCCAAGCAAAAGACCGGAGGACTATGCCCACAACAATATCCCAATCTGGGTTAGGGTTTACAACCTACCCATCGGTATGATGAATGGAGAAGCCGCCGAGGATATTGGCAATATTATTGGTGATTTCGTAGAGGCGGACACAGGGCCGGATGGGCAGGCGATTGGAAGGTTCCTTTGAATCAAAATCAGAATGCAAATTGACAAGCCACTGATGCGGGGTTTCACCCTAGAAGAGGAGGGAGAGGAAACTAGGGATGCTGGTAAGGGGAAGATAGCCATGGTGACCGCGGAGGAAGAGGAGGGGAGGGATTGGTGCCGGCTGGAGTATGAATATCTACCGGACTTCTGTTACACTTGCGGTTTCATTGGCCATGGAGAGAAGGATTGCTCAACTAAACTGAAGAAAGGAGAACATTCACAATTTGGCCGGTGGTTGAGGGCCGACATGGGGCAACGTAGAGGAGGGATGGAGGAGCGGCCATGGAGGAATGGAGGACGCAGCTACAACGGGCCTCGTAACTACGGGTATAATAGATCGAGTGGGAGATCTAGTGGGGGTAGAGACAACTTATCCTGGAGGAAGAGTGACTCAAAGTCATCAGGAGGAGAGGACAGAAAGTCAGGAAGGGAGGAAGAAGTTACTAGTCCTATTAAGCAAGCCCCCGCGCTGACTGACAAAGGTACTGCAAGGAAACTGGACCTAGGTCAAGGGCCTATGGTGGTGCGAGAAGAGTTGCAGGGGCAACAGGAGACGGTTGTGACCAAGGCAGGAGGCAGTGACAAGCTGACGGGCGGAAAGAAATATAAGAAGAAAGGTAGAGATAGGAATGTGAAGGGTGACGCTAAGGAGGTGGTGGCGACATTGGGAGAGAAGAGAGATAGAAGGGAGGAGGAGGAGGAAGAGAAGGGGAGTAAGAAGGGAAGGGTTGACAGCAAGATCCAGGAGGTCACTCGGGGGACTGATGCTGAAGTGGTGGTTGCTAACGAAGAAACATCGGCCGGGCTGCAGGAGCAGCCCCGCCTGTCGCCATGAAACTTATCGGTTGGAACTGCCGGGGACTCGGGAACGGCCCGGCAGTTCGCAGCCTCCTCGACTTGGGGAGGGCGGAGGAGCCCAACATCCTTTTCTTGGCGGAGACAAAACTGACGGAGAAGGAGTTGGATCATTTTAGGTGGACGCTTGGCTTGGCTAACATGACGGCATGGAACCCGGTGGGGCGGAGCCGTGGGGTGGCGCTGTTCTGGCAACGGGGGGTGAATGTTGGGCTTAGATCTTATGGAAGAAGACATGTTGATGTGGATGTTACGGAGGAAGATGGACGGGTGTGGAGGGTGACCGGAGTTTATGGGGAATCGGAGATGGAACGTAAAGTGGAGACGTGGAAACTGCTGCGTATCCTCGGACAACAACACCAGAATGGGCGCCCTTGGTTGTGCTTGGGTGACTTCAACGAAATTTTGTCGTGTGACGAGAAGGTTGGGGGGGGCGGCACGACATCAGCGATACATGGATAACTTCAGGGAGGCTTTGGAGGCTTATGGTCTGAGCGACCTAGGGTTTGAAGGGGACAAATACACTTGGAGGAATCACAGTAAGGAGGTGCAGACATATATTTGTGAACGACTAGACAGAGCAACTGCAAATGCCAGATGGTGTGAGTGGTTCCCGGAATTCACTGTACACAATGGAGCACCCCGCCATTCAGACCACCGTCCCGTGATTGTGTGTACTCAGGGAGCCACCAGAAAGTTGGGGGGAGGAGATCGCGGCTTTCGTTTTGAGGCATGGTGGCTTCAGGAAGAAGGTTGCAGCGCCGAAGTGCAGGGCGCATGGGAGGAAGGGTGTATGCAGGATAGAGGCGATGTCACGACTGCAATGAAAAGTGTGGTGGGGATGATGAGGAGATGGGGTAAGGAGGGGGCGGGAGAGCTTGAAGAAAAACTGCGAAACACTCGCAGTGACTTGGAGAGATGTATGAGAGCGCCGGTCTCGGACGCCAAAGTTAGGGAGGAAGGTAGGCTTCGGTGCCTGCTTCAAGAGTTGGAAGGAAAAAAGAACATCAAAGCAAAGCAGCGCTCTCATGTCACTTGGCTACGGGATGGGAATAGGAGTACGAAGTACTTCATGGCGGTGGCTTCAGCGAAGAGGAAGGCAAATAGAATTAAGAAGTTGAAGAAGGAGGACGGCTCGGAGGTGCAAGAAGGGGCCGAGCTTACTAATTACGTTTGCTCCTTTTTTCAGGGACTTTTTACTTCTTCTGGTACAAGCGGGCTACCGGAGTTAATTGACAAAGTGTAGCCCCGGGTCACCGCCGCTATGCGGGCGGTCCTAGAAGCTGAGGTCACTCGTGAAGAGGTGAAGGCCGCGCTGGATCACATTGGAGATCTTAAGGCGCCTGGACCGGATGGTATGCCCTCGGTGGTTTATAAAAAACACTGACATTTCATGGGTGATAAGATTGTGGATGAGGTCATTGCGGTCCTCAATGGTGGTGCAATGCCGGAAGGTTGGAATGATACCACTGTGATCCTTATTCCCAAAGTTAAAAGTCCTACTAGGATCAAAGATCTCCGGTCGATAAGCTTATGCAACGTGATATACAAGTTGGTTTCCAAGGTTATCGCCAACCGCCTCAAGCTTATTCTCCCGGAGATTATATCTCCGAATCAAAGTGCCTTTGTCCCCGGGAGGATGATAACTGACAACGTTCTTGTGGCGTATGAGGTGTCGCACTATCTTCTGAACAAAAAGAGAGGAAAGGAAGGTATAGCAGCAGTTAAAGCGGACATGAGTAAAGCTTACGACAGAGTTGAGTGGGATTTCCTTAGAGCAATGTTGACCAAGATGGGATTCGGGACAAGGTGGGTCGACCTTGTCATGACCTGTGTCTGCACGGTTCGGTACCAGATCAGGATCAACGGGGAATTGACTGAACAGTTCTCACCGTCGCGAGGCCTACGGCAGGGCGATCCGGCATCCCCTTACCTCTTTGTCATTTGCGCCGAGGGGTTGTCGGCCCTGCTGCATGATGCGGAGGCGACGGGGAGGATCAGCGGGGTTAGAATTTGTCAAGGAGCACCGGTTCTGTCACACCTGTTATTCGCGGACGATTCGTTGTTGCTACTGAAAGCGAAGCAAGACGATGCCCTTGAACTCTGACGACTGCTGGACTTGTATGAGGCCTGCTCCGGTCAGTGCATTAATCTCGAGAAGTCTGCCGTAATGTTCAGTCCGAACTCAGATGACGGGATTAAAGCTTTTGTCAAGAACGCTTTGCAAATTCATAGTGAGCAATGGAACGAGAAGTACCTGGGGTTGCCGGTTCATGTTGGCAAGTCGAGGAAGAAAGCGTTTGGCTTTGTGAAGGGAGCTATGGCGGGCAGGGTGTACGGGTGGAAGGAACGACTAATTGCGAAGGCTGGGAAGGAGACCCTCGTTACCACTATTGCTCAAGCTATCCCCACATTTGCTATGTCTTGTTTCTACCTGACAAAAACATTCTGCGAGGAACTCAGTTCGTTGGTCGGCAACTATTGGTGGAGTCAACAGGATAAGGAAAACACAGTTCACTGGGTCGGCTGGAAAACTCTCACGCTTCCTAAATCTCAGGGAGGGCTTGGATTCCGGGACATGCATGGTTTCAACATCGCTATGTTGTCGAGGCAGATTTGGAGACTTCTCCAAAATCCGGAGTCCTTATGCGCACGGGTGCTGCAGGCGCGCTACTACCCTAACGCAACACTACTGGAGGCTGCTCCGAGAGACGGCATTTCTTACTCTTGGCGTAGCTTGCTTCATGGACTGCAGCTTTTTCGGGAGGGATACATTTGGAGGATTGGGGATGGGACGCAAGTCAACATTTGGATCGACCCGTGGATACCACGGCCCTGGTCACGGCAGGTCCTAACAGCTCGAGGGCCAAATCTCATGGTGAAGGTTTGCGAGCTAATTGATCCGTCCACAGGCCAATGGGATGAGCAACTGGTCAGGGACACTTTTTGGGCCGACGATGTTAGGCACATCCTCCAGATCCCTCTGAGAGACGGGGCTCAAGACTTCATATCTTGGCATTATGACAGTAAAGGGCTCCATTCCGTCAAATCAGCTTACAAGCTCTACTGCCAACTAGAGAAGACCAGGACGACTGGTGACATGGGTGCAAGCAATGGACACCTGGGAGTTCTGGACCGAGTGGATGATGACTCGTGGAAACGGATTTGGAAATTACCTTGCCCCAAAACCATCCAAATGTTCACTTGGCGCATCAAGCACGAGTCCCTTGCACTACGGACGAATGTGGCTCGCAGAGGGATCCCTATAGCTGACGTGAAATGCTTGTTCTGTGGCAGAGGTGATGAGGACGGGGCTCATTTATTCATTAAGTGCAAAACTGTCAAGGGAGTATGGAGAGAGCTAGCTCTCGAACGAGAACGCGGTGCTTTGGAAAAATCACGTCCGTGCATGCAATGATGGATTTCTTATGGGGCTTGATGTAAGAAAGCGGCTTCTTATTCTCACTACCTGGTGGATGTGGTGGTCCAACCGAAATAAATTGCGTGGAGGTGAACTGCCCATGGCAGCGGACGAAGTGGCTAGAAGAGCCCAGAGCAGTGTTCATGAATTTATGCACATCTATATGCCCAATACTTCCAAGCCATCACCGGAGAAATGGAAGCCACCGGCGGAGGACGAGTACAAGATCAACATTGATGGCTCCCTTGTCCCTGGGCAGTCCCATGCAGGGTGGGGTGTGGCCGTGCGGGATACAGGAGGTCATCTCCTTTGTGCCCGGGCGGGATGTGACGAGCATGTGATCGATGCTTTTGCTGCTGAAGCCCATGCCATGTTCCATGCGATTCACACTGCAGCCGAACTAGGCATGGTGCGGGTGGAGTTTGAAACGGACTCTCATCTCCTTGCTGAAGCTCTGGATCTTGGAAAGGTGGACTCCTCGGCGTACTCAGCTGTAATTGAGGATATGAAGTTCCATCTCAAACTCTGGTTTTCTAAGTTTTCAATTTCGGTTTGTAGAAGGAGTGCCAATTCGGTAGCTCATGAACTTGCCACGCTTGGGCGTATGTGTGATTTAAACCACTGTATGCAGTGGGACTCTGATGTATCGGCCCACGTGGGCGTTTGTGTTTCGGGCGATATGCCCGGTCACCGTTAAGCAATAAAGCCTTGTTGCCTTCAAGAAAAAAGACATCGACAATCGAAAGGTTGAGTACGAAAAGCAAAAAAAAACATGGGTTACGTACATCTACGGTAGTCGTGCTGGGTCGAAGTCCTCATTTTCCAAATATAAGATTTATATTGGCGACCACTACAAAACATCCGGCTGATCAAACATAAACATAAACTGCCTCCGTGCCTGTTGGATGCAATCCATTACAACCGTTGTTTCAGTCCTGCTAAGTCTCAGTCGATACTATTTTCCTTGGATTTTGCGTGGAGATTCGTGCAATTTTTTTTTCAGTTTTTCTTTTTCCTACTCACATACTATATCACTTGACTGAGACTTGGTTAGGTCTCAATTGACTGAGACCTAGCCACACCCCGTTGCTTTTCTCTCCCAACGGATCCCGCATCACACTCCCCAGTTTCTCTCCATCATACGACGCTTCTCCTACCCACTGCTGCAAAAGTGGTCATTCATAGGGCTCTCTTGTCGCTCCACTGCAGCACCGGCGGCCCAACGATACTCCGTTGTAGCTCCATTGTAGCACCGGCGACACCGGCGATGCTCCATTGCAACCTCATCGTGGAATGGTGCGGTGCCACGGTGCTCCGGCGATGCTCCACTCCAACCTCATTGGAGCACGGTGCGGCATGATGGTGCTCCGTCGCAGCTCCATTGCATCATCCACGACCACTGGCGATGCTCCATTGCAACCTCATGACTGCCTGGCGCGGCGCGATGATGCTCCACTTTCAGCTCGAGCACAACACCACGCGACCCAGTGGTGCTCCATCAAGGCACCAGCCAGCCATCACAAAAACTTCATCGCAGCGCCGGGGGATGTTAGAAAATAGGGGTGTCGCCATTGGCCTTCGCCCGCCCCATGGAGCAGCTCGTGCCGACTAGCAGCACGACGACCCCCTTGTGAAGTAGCGTTACATAGCACCATCCCTCGCACGTTGGTGAGATGTGCGGGGTCGCAGCACCACGAGTCTGTCGCGCCCGGACGTTGATTTGTAGCACCATGAGGTCCGCTGCCCTGGCGAGATTCAAGCATCGGTGGTGAGTGGCAGGTGGAGGAAGAGAGGGGGAGCAAGGTTGCAGAAGTGGTGACGGATAGCGTTAGTGCCTGCTCACCCATCTGGATCTTGAGAGAAAGAAATCTGTGAGAGAGAGAAGGTGGAGAGTTACACACTGGACCCGCTGCGCACGTGTCCTCTATTGGAAGTGGTTCCGGCTGAATTTAAACATTGTCCATTTATATTTAATAAAACTTTCAAAGGTATGCAGGAAACTCCAGAAAACAAGGAAATTACGCAACAGTTCTCGGGAAGCGAAACAGACTCAATCTCCAACCTGAGCCTAAAGGCACATAACCGTTGTTTTTCTATGGCCGAAGTCGGCCTGGCATGGTAACAGCAGCCAGGGTATTGACGTGCTAAGTTCCATGTGGACAAAGACCCAGAAAAGAAGCAACAGTTTTGCAACAACGGTGTATAATATGTGGTGTCATGAAGACATCGAATGGGAGAAAAAGAAACCACAACCACGTTGTTGCTGCAAATGGGAACATCCTTCCAAACCCCAAGGGCAAGCCTTCCATCATAAAAACCGTTGGTTGCCCGCAACACCACGAGTCCACCACTGCGAAAAGAGAATGAAGAAGTGGAACATTACCTCTAATGCCAACACGAAGACATATGAACCACCCTTCTAGATCTAAAGAACCCAAGCGTAGACACTTCCTCCCAAATCAAATAGCAAGAGCCGACATAACCACCTCTTGGATGAGAGATATGAAGGAAATTTATTCACCGATGACGTCATTAATGTCACGTCATTCGGAATGGATCTAAGGAGGAACCATAAGACGTACCACAACATATAAAGGCCAGTTTCATGCGAATGGACGCAAGAGTGCCTAGCCGTCCTAGCTCCTTGGGCATGCAGATGTCAACCCCCACTTGACCATATGGTATTATTGTCGGTCATCTATCGCCTGCTAAAAGAAGCGGGAAAGGTCTTTATCGAAAGAGCTATGTACCCCTTCTGGCAAGATATATATACAATCCCATCATATATATGGGAAGACTAGACAGATAAGAATCAATAGGAACGGTCTTACCTCCCCTGGATGTAAAAGGGGCACACCATCATGGCTTCCTTCTAGATGCAACCCGACTTATAAGCGGGTCGAACTCACTCAAGCGTACGCTCGAATCAGACAATGACATTCCTAAGTACGAAATGGGGAAGGAGGACAACATGGAATTCAAGTTGCCCGCAATCCACTGTTGATTGTCATCTGATTAGCCCAAAATCACAACTTCACTCTTGCCGAAGTTGATCTTAAGACCAGACAGGGGCTCAAAACAAAGAAGAATGAACTTGAGATTGGTGATGTCAAATTCCGACCCCTCGTCCATAATCATGGTGTCATCCGCATATTGCAGGTGTGTGACGCCACCTCCATAGATAAGATGCACAACCACCCCAAAGAGGTGGTCGGCCATCCTTGCCTTATCCAAGATGGCTGCAAGGGCATAGACTACGAGGTTAAAGATGAGTGGGGAAATAG
The DNA here is from genome assembly GCA_021605145.1 of Aegilops bicornis. Lineage (NCBI taxonomy): Eukaryota > Viridiplantae > Streptophyta > Magnoliopsida > Poales > Poaceae > Aegilops > Aegilops bicornis. The sequence goes on from CM038670.1 coordinate 59,440,445, forward strand.
GTCCCCCTGCCTCAACCCACGGGAATACCTAAAGAGGGGGGGGGGGTACCTCACCATTAATGTTAATCATGATGATGTTGCTCCGAATCAGCTTCATGATCCACGAGCACCAGCTGCTAACAGAAAGTTGGTCAGTAAAACAAATGTCGTCAGACAATCGGTCGTGAAAAGCTGCTAACAGAAAGTTGGTCGGCAGAAAATACTGTCAGACAGTCGGTCGGGAAAGTTTTTCAATAGCTTTCAAACTGTCGGTCGACAAAGATAAGTCGGTCGGGAAAGGGTTTTCCCGTCTGGACTTTCTCCAACAGACTATGTCGGTCGGGAATACTCTTTCCCAACCGACTGTTTGTCGGCAGAAGTTGTTTTCCCGACCAATCTGGTTGTTGGAAATACAGTGTCATGGTGTAGTGCTTCCTCAAACCCCCTCCGCTAAAAAACTAAACGAAGGAAGGATTCATTAATGTGATTGTATGGCTTTTCGAAGTCTAACTTAAAGAATGTGCCTTTATGTAACCTCATGACCAAATCTCATGAAGAGCCAGAATCCCACCATGACTTTTTTTTTCGTTGATCCCACCATGAATATGACGACCTTATAGAAAAGTGGACTGATAGGGGCGAGAAAGGTGTTCCACCGCCGGGGCAAACCGAGCCACACACACCTTCGAAAGAATCCGCTAGTTCACTTTAATCACCGTGATCGATCTAAAGTGTCGAATATCCGTTGCCTCAACCAAGGATCAGGGTAATGACACCAAAGTTCAGATGTGACATGTTAAGAGTCTCATTGTAGAAACATTGGCACGACTACCGGCTGAAGTTGCCGGCAGACCTTCTCAAAGCCATTAGGGAACTGTGTTTGGCAGATGCCCTCGACATCGATGTGCTAGTTTTTGCCGATTGTGCGGTGTGTGGATCATGCATGTGTGGATGTGTGCACATGCTGATGCCCGGCCTGCCGGTTTGTACGGCCACTTCTTCCGTGCGCCAAACAACTAGAACGATGGCTTTGGGTTTGGGCCAATATTTGCATCCGGTGTGGGTCGTGTATAACTGTATGCCAAGAACGATAACTGATATGGACGTGAACTTTTTTAGGAACATGTTGACCGATGAATATCAGTGATCCGCGTAGTCAATTCTAATAATTCCATGGAAGTTCAAAGAAGGCTTCGATGCTGAGGAGTACGGTGGAGACTGAAGATGATGCCACCGACCTCCTACATCATCTCCTCGTTGGGCTCTAGATTATACGATGATCGCACTCGCATCTTGAACAACGGGAACAACGGCTCAAGAAACAAAAAACGATCCATGTATGTAGATGTAGTAATGCGTATTAACAAAAATTACGTACAGCGCCTAAATTTTAGTAACATTCAGACTTTCAGAGTACAAGCAGTAATAAAAGTTTAGTGGGCAAGCTCGATCGGAAAAGCAGCCGGAAAAACCCCCACGGCACCATTGATCACTTCTCCGGTTCCGGTAGGTCGGCCTCGAAGCGTTTAAGGCCTCGTATAGCGATCTCTGCGAGCCCACCAAAGACGGCGCCCTTGATCCCGGAGAGGGCGGCGGCGCGTGGACCCCGGAGCACGGAGACGAGGGCGCTGGCGGCGCCACAGGAGATCATGGTGTTGAAGCGGTCGTCCTCGTTCACGCGCTCCAGGGCGCTGTCAATGGCTGCCTGGGCGCCGAGCCAGACCCCCCAGCCGCCGATTCGGGGCGCGTTTGTGCGGACCGCCTGGGCGGCGCCGGCCAGGCGGCCGCCTGTGGGGGAGTTGCGCAGGCCCTTGAGGAAGTAGTAGGCGGAGCCTCCAGCGGCCACAACGGCGATGCAATGGCCTGTCTCCTTGGCGAGTTCCGGTAGCGGCGTCGGCGCCGTCGTCGTGCCCTGCTCCATCGGTTTCCGGCGGTGTGTGGAAGTGGCGTCGCGGTGGTGGCCTGCGGCTTGAGTGACAACTTGGCGACGACGGGATATCTCGGGAGTATTATAACTCGGTTGACTTGAGTTACAAGTTGGCACTCATGGTGTTGGACGGGAGATTGGATGATTTGCCCCACTTTATTTGGGCATTAGATGATTTGCCCCACTTTACATAAGACTAGATCATTTGCCCCACTTTTCATTTTTCTTTTGATGATTTGCCCTTTTTAATTACTGTAATCATTTTTGAATATTTATTGCATTTTTCTCCATGCGAAAAGACATAGTTGCCCCTATGGCTGATTTACAATTTGATACCGTACAAATCTTTTCTCTTTACAGGGCCGTGTCCAACTGAAGCAACTAATTAACAGGGAAAAAAATCATATCTACTTTCTTTACATGGTTGTACCCAACGGAACCAGGTACTCACAAATCATAGGTTGATTATGTTGCTTGCTTCGTCATGTTCATGGCTAGTGGAGAGGCAGATCCACCGCATATATATAGATCTCTCACCTGTGACTAAAGGAGATTCAGCAAGAGATGAAGCATATATATTTTCAGTGTGATGCAATTAAACTCTGAAGCATCTGGGAGAGATAACTGAACGAAGTGTTTTATACAATGTACCCAGCTCCATGATTGAAGCGGTACTAGCTGCTAGGGTAATTAGTACTATCAACACTATCGCCCAGCCATGGCTATTATTGGCAACGCAACGAGCTCACACACACAAAATTGTAAATCCATGAATCACTGAAAGAACTTAGATTTTACCAGCAACGAGCGCACCATCTGCAGCTCCGAGTTGCAGCAGGAGCTCCGGACCCGCCGATCCGCCGAGCTGCAGCGGGAGACGCCGCGCTGGGCGGCCGAGCTGCAACGGGAGCCGCCTCCCCGGGCCGAGGAGCTGCAGCGGGAGCCGCCGCACCGGACCGACGATCTGCAGCGGGAGCTGCCGCGCCGGCAGCCGAGCTGCAGCGGGAGCCGCCTGTTGGGGAACGTAGTAATTTCAAAATTTTCCTACGCACACGCAAGATCATGGTGATGCATAGCAACGAGAGGGGAGAGTGTTGTCTACGTACCCTCGTAGACCGAAGCGGAAGCAATCACAACGTAGAGGAAGTAGTCGACGTTCTCCTCGCGATCCAACCGATCCAAGCACCGTTACTCCGGCACCTCCGAGTTCTTGGCACACGTACAGCTCGGTGGCGCTCCTCGGGCTCCGATCCAGCAAAGCTCCGGGAGAGAGAGTTCCGTCGGACGACGGGCGCAGGACGGTCTTGATGTTCTACCAACGCAGGCTTCGCCTAAGCACGCCACGATTTGACCGAGGTGGAATATGGTGGAGGGGGCACCGCACACGGCTAAGGAACGATCTCAAGGATCAACTTGTGTGTCATGGGGTGCCCCCTGCCCCGTATATAAAGGAGCAAGGGGAGGCCGGCCGGCCCTAGGAGGCGCCAAGGGAGGGGGAAGTCCTCCTCCTAGTGGGAGTAGGACTCCCCTTTCCTAGTCCAACTAGGAAGGAGGAAGGGGGAAGGAAGGAGAGGGAGAGGAAGAGGGAAAGGGGGCCGCGCCCCCCCTCCTTGTCCAATTCGGACTCCCCATGGGAGGGGCGCGCGCCACCTCCTGGCGCAGCCCTCTCTCCCCTCTTGGCCCAATAAGGCCCATTACTTCCCAGGGGTTCCGGTAACCCCTCCGGCACTCCGGTTTTCTCCGGAAACTTCCGGAACCTTTCCGGAGTCCGAATACAGCCGTCCAATATATCAATCTTCATGTCTCGATCATTTCGAGACTCCTCGTCATGTCCGTGATCACATCCGGGACTCCGAACTCCTTCGGTACATCAAAATACACAAACTCATAATATATCCGTCATCGAAACCTTAAGCGTGCGGACCCTACGGTTCGAGAACAATGTAGACATGACCGAGATACATCTCCGGTCAATAACCAATAGCGGGACCTGGATGCCCATATTGGTTCCTACATTTTCTACGAAGATCTTTATCGGTCAGACCGCATAACAACATACGTTTGCTGTTCTTCTTGAAGTTCCCCTTCTTCTTCCCTTTGCCTTTCTTCTTGAAACTAGTGGTCTTATTGACCATCAACACTTGATGCTCCTTCTTGATTTCTACCTCCGCAGCCTTCAGCATTGCGAAGAGCTCGAGCATAGTCTTTACTAACCCTTGCATATTATAGTTCATCATGAAGCCTTTGTAGCTTGGTGGCGGTGATTGAAGAATTACATCAATGACACAATCATCCGGAAGATCAACTCCCGGTTGAGTCAAGTGATTGTAATACCCGGACATTACGAGTATATGCTCACCCAGCAGACCCATTCTCCTCCATCTTGCAGCTATAGAACTTATTGGAGACTTCATATCTCTCAATCCGGGCATTACATTGAAATATCAACTTCAACTCCTGGAACATCTCATATGCTCCATGACTTTCAAAACGTCGCTGAAGACCCGGTTCTAAGCCGTAAAGCATGGCACACTGAACTATAGAGTAGTCATCAGACTTTGCTCTGCGGACGTTCTTAACGTCGTCGGTTACATCGGCATCGGAACTGGCACCTAGCGGTGCATCCAGACGTAACTCTTACATGCAGCAATGAGGATAATCCTCAGGTTACGGACCCAGTCCGTGTAATTGCTACCATCATCTTTCAACTTTGCTTTCTCAAGGAACGCATTAAAATTCAACGGAACAACAACACGAGCCATCTATCTATAAACAGACATAGACAAGCAAGATACTATCAGGTACTAAGTTCATGATAAATTTAAGTTCAATTAATCATATTACTTAAGAACTCCCACTTAGGCGGGCATCTCTCTAGTCATCTAAGTGATCACGTGATCCAAATCAACTAAACCATAACCGATCATCACGTGAGATGGAGTAGTTTTCAATGGTGAACATCTTATGTTGATCATATCTACTATATGATTCACGCCGACCTTTCGGTCTCCGTGTTCGAGGCCATATCTCTGCATATGCTAGGCTCGTCAAGTATAACCTGAGTATTCTGCGTGTGCAAAACTGGCTTGCACCCGTTGTAGATGGACGTGAAGCTTATCACACCCGATCATCACGTGGTGTCTCGGCACGACGAACTTTGGCAATGGTGCATACTCAGGGAGAACACTACTTGATAATTTAGGTGAGAGATCATCTTAAAATGCTACCGTCAACCAAGCAAAATAACATGCATAAAGGATAAACATCACATGCAATCAATATAAGTGATATGATATGGCCATCATCATCTTGTGCTTGTGATCTCCATCTCAAGCACCGTCGTGATCACCATCGTCACCGGTAGCGACACCTTGATCTCCATCGTAGCATCGTTGTCGTTCGCCATCTATTGCTTCTCGACTATCGCTACCGCTTAGTGATAAAGTAAAGCAATTACAGGGCGTTGCATTTCATACAATAAAGCGACAACCATATGGCTCCAGCCAGTTGCCGATAACTTCGGTTACAAAACATGATCATCTCATACAATAAAATATAGCATCACGTCTTGACCATATCACATCACAACATGCCCTGCAAAAACAAGTTAGACGTCCTCTACTTTGTTGTTGCAAATTTTACGTGGCTGCTACGGGCTTAAGCAAGAACCAATCTCACCCTCGCATCAAGACCACAACGATACTTCGTCAAATAGACTCCATTTTAACCTTCTCAAGGACCGGCGTATGCCACACTCGGTTCAACTAAAGTGAGAGAGACAGACACCCGCCAGCCACCTTTAAGCATGAGTGCTCGTAACGGTGAAACCAGTCTCGCGTAAGCGTACGCGTAATGTCGGCGGGCCGCTTCATCTCACAATACCGCTGAACCAAAGTATGACATGCTGGTAGGCAGTATGACTTGTATCGCCCACAACTCACTTGTGTTCTACTCGTGCAAAACATCAAACCATAAAAACCAGGCTCGGATGCCACTGTTGGGGAACGTAGTAATTTCAAAAAAATTTTACGCACACGCAAGATCATGGTGATGCATAGCAACGAGAGGGGAGAGTGTTGTCTACGTACCCTCGTAGACCGAAGCGGAAGCAATCACAACGTAGAGGAAGTAGTTGTACGTTCTCCTTGCGATCCAACCGATCCAAGCACCGTTACTCCGGCACCTCCGAGTTCTTGGCACACGTACAGCTCGGTGACGCTCCTCGGGCTCCGATCCAGCAAAGCTCTGGGGAGAGGGAGTTCCGTCAACCTGACGGCGTGGTGGACGATCTTGATGTTCTACCAACGCAGGGCTTCGCCTAAGCACTAATGATATGACCGAGGTGGAATATGGTGGAGGGGGGCACCGCACACGGCTAAGGAACGATCTCAAGGATCAACTTGTGTGTCATGGGGTGCCCCCCTGCCCCCGTATATAAAGGAGCAAGGGGGGAGGGCCGGCCCGGCCCTAGGAGGCGCGCCAAGGGAGGGAAGTCCTCCTCCTAGTGGGAGTAGGACTCCCTTTCCTAGTCCAACTAGGAAGGAGGAAGGGGAAGGAAGGAGGGAGAGGAAGAGGGAAGGGGCCGCCCCCTCCTTGTCCAATCGGACTCCCCATGGAAGCGTAGCGCCACCTCTTGGCGCAGCCCTCTCTCTCCCTCTTGGCCCAATAAGGCCCATTACTTCCCGGGGTTCCGGTAACCCTCCGGCACTCCGGTTTCTCCGGAAACTTCCGGAACCTTTCCGAGTCCGAATACAGCCGTCAATATATCAATCTTCATGTCTCGATCATTTCGAGACTCCTCGTCATGTCCGTGATCACATCCGGGACTCGAACTCCTTCGGTACATCAAAATACACAAACTCATAATATATCCGCCATCGAAACCTTAAGCGTGCGGACCCTACGGTTCGAGAACAATGTAGACATGACCGAGATACATCTCCGGTCAATAACCAATAGCGGGACCTGGATGCCCATATTGGTTCCTACATTTTCACGAAGATCTTTATCGGTCGAGACCGCATAACAACATACGTTGCTGTTCTTCTTGAAGTTCCCCTTCTTCTTCCCTTTGCCTTTCTTCTTGAAACTAGTGGTCTTATTGACCATCAACACTTGATGCTCCTTCTTGATTTCTACCTCCGCAGCCTTCAAAGATTGCGAAGAGCTCAGGCATAGTCTTTACTAACCCTTGCATATTATAGTTCATCATGAAGCCTTTGTAGCTTGGTGGCAGTGATTGAAGAATTCTGTCAATGACACAATCATCCGGAAGATCAACTCCCAGTTGAGTCAAGTGATTGTAATACCCAGACATTCTGAGTATATGCTCACTGACAGACATTCTGAGTATATAACTGTCATCGAAACCTTAAGCGTGCGGACCCTACGGGTTCGGAGAACTATGTAGACATGACCTAGAACTATTCTCGGTCAATAACCAATAGCGGGACCTGGATGCCCATATTGGCTCCTACATATTCTACGAAGATCTTTATCGGTCAAACCGCATAACAACATACGTTGTTCCCTTTGTCATCGGTATGTTACTTGCCCGAGATTCGATCGTCGGTATCCAATACCTAGTTCAATCTCGTTCTTGGCAAGTCTCTTTACTCGTTCCGTAATGCATCATTCTCATAACTAACTAATTAGCTACATTGCTTGCAAGGCTTATAGTGATGTGCATTACCGAGATGGCGCAGAGATACCTCTCCGACAATCGGAGTGACAAATCCTAATCTTGAAATACGCCAACCCAACATCTGTCTTTGGAGACACTTGTAATACTCCTTTATAATCACCCGATTCACGTTGTGACGCTTTGGTAGTACCCAAAGTGTTCCTCCGCAAGCGGGAGTTGCATAATCTCATAGTTATAGGAACATGTATAAGTCATGGATAAAAGCAATAGCAACATACTAAACGATCGGGTGCTAAGCTAATGGAATGGGTCATGTCAATCAGATCATTCAACCAATGATGTGACCTTGTTAATCAAATGACAACTCCTTTGTCTATGGTAAGGAAACTTAACCATCTTTGATTAACAAGCTAGTCTAGTAGAGGCATACTAGTGACACTCCGTTTGTCTATGTATTCACACATGTATTATGTTTCCGGTTAATACATTTCTAGCATGAACAATAAACATTTATCATGATATAAGGAAATAAATAATAACTTTATTATTGCCTCTAGGGCACATTTCCTTCACCGCCACCCCGGGCCGACGATGCCAGAAGGGAGCGCCACACGGGCACGCCAACATGGGGGCCAAGGTGCCCTGGTCGGCCTCCTCCAGTAGCTTCCTCTGAGTATTGGGGAATGAAGAACAGAGGAAAGGCGTTGAACTGGAGAATGGTGAGCTCGTCGATGGAATTAGGACCAGTCCAATAGCAGAGAAGATTACAGAAGAATTGTAAATTAGCCATAGGGGCAACTATGTCTTTTCACATGATGAAAAAAGGGATAGAAATTCGAAAATGATTACAACAATTGAAAAGGGCAAATCATCAAAAGAAAAATGAAAAGTGGGGCAAATGATCTAATCCTATGTAAAGTGGGGCAAATCATCTAATGCCCAAATAAAGTGGGGCAAATCATCCAATCTCCCGGTGTTGGACTCCTCGCCTCTCACGTCTGCTGCAAGACACAGACAGTTTTTTTCAGACGCATACGTTACGGTGGTGGATGGGCCAGCCCATTTAGCTCTCACGACTGGCTTCGACGGGGAAAATCGGTCGCTGCTGACTGTTCACCTCCACATCAAATACGATGCTAAAAAAAAAACCTCCACATCAAATACCGGTTTTCCGCTCCCTTATGAAGACAAAAATAATTGCCATATTTTCATAGATTAAAAATTAATGAATTCAAATTTTTATGAATTTAGAATAAAATTATTGTTATAAAAAAGCTCAAAAGTTCAAAAATTATTCACGGATTAAAAATTTACGGACCGGCACATTGAGCTCTCGAGACTGGGGAAATTGGTCGCTATTGAGTGTTCACTTCCACACGAAAAGCAGGTTTTCTGCTTCCTTTGGAAACAGCCAGTTCTTTTTTTTTTGACACAGCCAGTTCTGCTTCTCTATTCGCCAATCCTCTGCTGCTGGCATACCTCCCGACCATAAGATTGTTCAAGAATATGTCTTCCAAAGATTTTTCAAGAATATAAAAAGATTGGTTTTTTTCAAAACAATTCATGAATCAAATTTTTCAAAAATGTTCGTGAGAATAAGAAAAATCATGAATTTGAAAAAATGCAATGTTTTAAAAAATCGTGAATTTAAAATTGATCACAAATCTAAATAAATGTTCATGAATTTAAAAATCGTTCATAAATATTTAAAAGGTTAATTGATTTAAAAAATGTTCGTGAATTTTAAAATACTATATTGTAAAAGTGTTCAAAATTTTTGATAAATGTCATGAATCAAAACACTTGAAAATTGCCAAGGAAAAAGAAGATAAAAAACCAGCAAAGATGATACGTACACAAAAGAAAAAGAAAAAAAAGCTAGGCAGAACCCAAAATTGGGAAAACGACTTCTCTACATCGGTCGGCCAATTAGCGGAGGGGTCTGTTTTCTAGGAAGAAGCTACTATTCCACGAGGCATGAAAATAGGAACTTTAGGTGATCGTGGTGGGTTCTAACTTAGATTAGTTTTTTATTTGTTTTCTTTGGAAAGGCCCAGGCGCACATACAAGGGCTCGGGTCAAGGTCATCGGGGTCAATTGGGCCCATCCCAACATTATAGTTCTGCCCTGGGTAGGCTGGAGAAATGGTTGGCAGGCACTCGATGACGTTAGGAGAAAGACGACCTCTCTCTCTCTCTCCCCTACATTTTCCCTTTTAATTCGAATTCTGCCAGTTACCACCATAGTTGAGAGAGAGAGAGAGGAACCTTTACAGATCTCCCACTCGTGCTTGTGCAACAAAAGCAATCCTGGAGCCCCAACAAAGCTTTTTGAGAAAAAATGGTTATGGTCGACCGGGAGCAGAAATGATAGGGTGCCAGCTTAGGAATTTCAAAGTAAGGGTTCAATCCAAACTTCGAATACAAATTTAAGGTTTAATTTAAACTTTTTTCGGAGGTGCAAAGGCAATGGCGTGGCCTGCACCCATGCGATGGGCTGCAGAAGGTGGGTGGTGGTAGTTTCGAGGCAACGGTGGCAGTGCGATGGAGCTAGCTGATCGGTGCGGCGTGTGGTCTGGTCAGGCAGTGCCGGAGCTTGGGCTAAAATCATGAGGGGCATGGCTTGGGGGCAAATAAACTCACTATAGACTGATATAAAACTAATATATATACATATATTTTCCTGTGAGCTGGGGGGCCACCGCCCAGATAGATCAGTCTGTCATCCGATTCATCTTGGGACGTGGGTTCGTTTAGATTGACACTGTCATGCATGTACGTGCTCTATGCACATGCAAACCTAGACGCAGAGGAAGAATTGTCCAATGAAGACCATGACAATGATCTGTATCTTCAATTCTGTGAAGTTTGATGAAGGATGCTTTGTGTCGAAGGTGTGGTGACTTTTTTTTCGAAACGAGACAAAAGACTTGCCATTTTAATTGATTAAAAAGAAATGATAATTGCCCGGTTAATAGGTGGAAAACCGGGCTAAAACAGGGTTAATGTGTGGTGACTTTGGTAGAACACACAAGAAATAGAGAGAAATGCAGGGCTCTTATAGAATACATAAAGATTGCATTCGCAGCTAGAACAACGGGAATAACGAGTCAAGAACAGGACGCTCCATATGTATTGCAAATACTAATGTGTGTTAACAAAAATTACGGCATCCAACTCCTAAATTTTAGCAGAGCTTGCAGCTGAAAAAACTCCTCATGGCATCAAATATCAAGGCCGTACGCAGCGATCTCGGCGAGCCCACCGATGGCCGCACCCTTGAGCCCGGCGAGGGCGGCGGCGCGTGGCCCCTGGCGCATGGAGACGACGGCGTGGGCGCCGGCCCAGGAGATGACGGTGTTGACGGGGTGGTCCTCCTTGTTCACGTGCTCCATGCCGCAGTCAATGGCTGCCTGGAGACCAAACAAGGCCACCCAATAGCCGATGCGGGGCGCGTTAGTAAGGACTGCCTGGGCGCCGCCGGCAAGCCGGCGGCCTTCGGGGGAGCTGCAGAGGCCATTGATGAAGAAGTAGGAGGAGCCTCCAATGGCGCCAAGGATGAGGCCAAGGCCTGTCTCCTTGACGATGTCCGGTAGCTGCATCTCCGCGGTCAGGTTTCCGGCGGTGGAGGTGCGGTGGTGGTGGTGGCCTGCGGCTTGAGCTACAACTTACAAGTTGCCGACGACGGTGTCCCACGCGACCTATAAATTCAGCTTGGCTTGAGTTACAAGTTGGCTGTCATGGTATTAATTATTGGACTTGGACGTCTCGCGTCTGCTGCAAGACATGGATTCTCGAAAGATTGCAGAAGGCTTATGGTAGTTTTCTTTTTCTTTTTTTGAATCTTACGTCAATGGTAGTTGACGCGAACTTGGTGCTCTCGCGTGCCACAGCGCACCTATATACGTATAAAAATTAGTAATTCTTTTTTTTTTGCGGGAAGAAAAATTAGTAATTCAACCATAAAAAAGATAGTGATTAAAAACATCTCAGTCTTTTTTGAAATCAAGTATGACCAAGTACTCTTATAAAAAGTTTGGCCTAGAAATGATTCATGTTGACTTCAGAGCAAAATGGACAACTTTATGACGATAATATAGCATGCATAGTATTGGAAGCGGATTAGGAGCACTCGGCGACGCTGCACATTGGAATCACGTCCGCTCCCATGATAGCTCGAGATATGTGCAGCATTTGACAAAATGATTTCTCATGTGAATACCTGACAGAGGCGTACATGTGAACAGTTTGGACCCATGTATTGTCATTTAATATGTGTGCGTGGCGAGCATTAGAATATGTATGCATGACGAGCATTAGAATATATGTGCATTGTTATTTAATATGTGTGCATGGCGAGCATTAGAATACAGAACAGGGGCACAATGCATTAACTCTTTTCCGTGTTAGAGCTAGGCCATTTCTGCTTTTACATCGAGCGGCATTCCCTCCATTGCCAGATCAAAAAGGAGCAAGGATCCCCTCCAAGAGCTTATTGTTCATCTTCCCCAACATCCCATATCCAGCGAAGGCGAGAGGCAGGTTGGGCAGCTCATACCCTGTTGCTGATAAAAGCCATCTCTTCAAACTATAGCGGGTGCTATTTGGAAAGGATATGATTCCTGCATCAGAGATGCAGATGATTCGGGTTCAGTTAAAATACTCGTGCAAAAACCATGGCGAAGAGGTCAAGTTCAGAATTGATTGCTGAGGCTTGTTGTTTAAGAATTTTTTATATGTTTACGCTAGTCTTGTATGCGTGGAGTGGCTCTGAGGATAAATCATTGACGAGAGCGCATCATTCTATAGCATCTTCTCTAATCAAAAGCAGTAAGAGTGCAGTTTGTAGAATTGTATTGAATAATTGTTGATGCAATATTGTGTCAGTACAAGAGGTATATATAAGAGTCAAACCACACCTGACATAGCCCTATTACAAACCGAGTAGGAGTCCTAATCCTATTACAAGTTGTATTCTAACATCCCCCTGCAGTGTCAAGTGTAGGCTCGATGACGTTGAGACTGTAACGAATGTCTTGAAATGGAGTAGTCGCCAGGCCTTTAGTAAAGATATCAGCGAACTGAGCAGAAGTAGGCACGTGGAGAACGCGAACTTGACCGAGAGCCACCTTCTCTCGAACAAAATGAATGTCGATCTCAATATGCTTGGTGCAACGGTGTTGAACCGGATTCCCTGACATGTAGACAGGTGAAATATTATCACAGTAAACAATGGTAGCTTGCTCAATAGGACGGTGCAGCTCCGACAACAAATGGCGCAACCAAACCGTTTCAGCAACCGCGTGAGCCACAGCGCGGTACTCAGCTTCAGCAGACGAGTGGGAGACCGTAACCTGCCTTTTTGAAGACCAAGAAACCAAATTGTTACCAAGAAAAACACAAAATCCGGATGTGGAGCTATGAGTATCTGGACAACCAGCCCAGTCTGCATCAGAGTAAGCTGTCAAGGAGGTGGGAGAGGATTTGTTGATATGAAGACCTAAGTCTAGTGTGCCTTTGAGATATCGAAGAATATGTTTGACATGATTATAGTGTAGAATGTAAGTGCATCTAGTGCCCCTTAGTGATTTTGGTGTATTAAAGACTTATAGGTTAAGGAACTAATACGTTTGTGAGTGTACACGGGTCTATAAGTCCATGAGGAGTTTGATATTTCTGAAGACTTTGAAAGTGAAGAAATTGGTGTGACCTTAAAGACTTGGTATTCATTTGATGAACATGAAGCGTGAAGACTTTTGTTTTCGTAGTTTCGTTTTTCTCTTTCTTGAGTCATAGGAAACACCGCATCGTTAAAGGGGGTCAAGGAAATACTAAGGAAAAATTTCCATGTGATGCTCAACTCAAAATCCTACACCTACCAATCCCTTCGAGTAAAGCCTTTGAAAATCTCATACAGTTCAGTCAATTTCTTCAAAGGATGTGAGACGAAGTTCTTCCGTCGCCGAGGAATTTGTTCTGACCGAGGAGTTAGGAATTCGCCAAAGGCGGATTGCCTACACAGGAGGAACATGATAGCCCTGAGGAATTTGACATTCAAATTTCCGATCGTTCTTTGTCTTGGCCACCTGTCCCAAAATATCTTATCCACCTAACAGTCATATCATTGAAGGGCATTTATGTCTTATCATGTCGGGCTGCTCCCTAGGCTATAAATAGACGCTCCCTACAACCACTAGCTGGTTGGCTACTCCGAGAGAACTTGACACTTGTCATTTGAGAGCAACCCATCCTCCGAGGACTTTGAGCGAAAATCATTGAGTGAGGAAAAACCCAAAAACCAAACCCCTACAAACCCAAAGTGATTGAGCATCACTGAAGAGATTGATCCTTCGTGGATCCGACGCTTGTTACCTTTGAAGACTGTGCTTCTCCCAGACGGTTAGGCGTCATTGTCTAGAGCATCCAAGAGGAATTGTTGATCGCCGAGTGACCAAGTCTGTGAAGGTTTGGAAGTCGCATGAAGACTTACCACGAGTGATTGGACGAGGTCTGTGTGACCTTAGTTCAAGGAGAATACGGTGAGGACTTGGTGTCCTGAGCTGCGTGCTCAGCGATCGGGTGTCCGGACTGTGTCCTCGAGTTTAAATACTCGGCCGCTTCCAACCAGACGTATAACCGAGACAACAGTTGGAACTGGTCTACCAAATCATTGTCTTCACCAACCTAACTGGTTCTATTTCCTCAACCCTTTCATTTCCTCATTATTGTGTTGAGTGTTTGTTCATATCTGTGTTTGAAGACTTTGACTGAAGACTTTCTCAATTTCCTCAGTTCAATTTCTTCACCGTTTGTCTTCATCTTGTGCTATCCTATGTTTACGCTTATCTGTACTCTTTTATTGTCTTCATTTCATCATGATTACCATGCCCGCATTCTCTTATTATTACTTCTGAGTTATTATTCCTCTGAAAGTAGTTCTTCGCTAAGGAATTTCCTCATCGGCAAATTCCTCAGTGAAGAATTCATAAAAATCGCCTATTCACCCCCCCTCTAGTCGATATAACGCACTTTCAATTGGTATCAGAGCAAGGTACTCCCTTGTTCTGTGTGATTTTGGTTTAACCACCGGGAGTTTTAGTTATGTCGACCGCAGGTATGATCAAGGTCTCAGCAGGGTGTCCTACCTTTCATGGGACGGACTACCCTCATCGGAAGAACAAGATGCGAATGCACCTTGAGGCAATTGACAACGATCTACGGTATGTTGTGGAAAATGGCGTTCCTCACCACACCTTCTCTAAATGTTGCCGATGTGAAGAGATTCAAGCAACTCGATTCTCAAGCGAAGAATATCATATGTGGCCATCTGAGCAAAGGTCTGGAAGAGTGAGTGCTTTGGAAACTGCCAAGCTCATCTGGGACAGGCTGTCCAAAGTAAATGAAGGAGTCTCAACTCAGCGTGACTCTCGAGTTGATGTTCTTCGAAATCTCTTCAACCGCTTAAAAAGACTCGACAACGAAAATGTTCAACAAACCTTGGATCGCCTCACTGACATCTCAAATGAGCTTCAAGCACTTGGCGCCACTGACATCACCAACCATTAGGTGGTGAAGAAATTGTTGAGATCGCTTGATTCCTCATTTGATACTCCGCAATCGATGATACAAGAGCGTCTTGACTACAAGTCACTTGATCCGGTGATATCCTCGAGAGGCTAAATACTCATGAGTTCCAAATTGTCAAAAGAGAGATCTCTATGGTTCTAGCTATGGAAAAACACGTGCCCTGAAGGCCAAGGCTGTGTCTGAATCTGAGTGTGAAGACTCTGGTAGTAGCCTTGGAGATCCTGAAGAATTAGGCCAGGAGCTAGCACTGCTCGTGAAGAAATTCCAGAAGTTCTCAAGACGTGGTCGCTTTGGAAAATCCTCAAGAAGCAGTGATTCCTCATCCAAAGGACTATAAGAGAAGACTTTGTCACAAATGCAAGAAACCTGGTCACTACATCCAAGATTGTCCTCGGTGGGAAAAGGAATTAAAGAAGAAGAAACACAAGGATTACAGTTCGATGACGCCAAGAAGAAGAAGAAATCATCGAAATCTTCATCATCAAAATCATAAAACCCTTCTTCTCACAAGAAGAGCAGCTCCAAAAAGGCTCGGGCATAAAATGGCAAGGAAAAAGACTCTGACGCTCAATCTGAGGAACATGAGGAAGAGGAGGATTCAGAAGAATCTGAGTCAGTGTGGCGAGTCTAGCTCTACGCCATCGCTTTCACAAGAAGTCCATCTTCAACTCAAGAAAATGACCTCACCAACAAAGCAGATGAAGATAGTGATGACTACGCTCCCACCTATTGCTTCATGGCAAAGGGTGCCAAGGTACTCAAATATACCTCCTCCGAATCTAGTGAAAATGAATCGATGAAGATCTAAAGCCCGATTACTCAAAACTTGCTAAGATTGCTGTAAAACAACAAAGGGCTTTTGAAAAGGTTCAAAACATGCTAGATAAGAGTGATGATATGTTAGGTGAAGAAATGGATCGCACTAAAGCCCTGACTGAAAATCTTCAGAGACTTGATCTAGGGTTTGACAGCCTTCAAGGTCATCATAACACTCTCTTATCTGATCATGAGAAACTTTCTTATGAATTTCTTCAAAGAAAGCAAGATCTTGAGAAGCTAAGAGTGAATTATGAAGATCTTCAGAAGGAGCGCGATTCATTACTTGCTCAACAAATCAGTGCTTCTTAGGAAGAATTTGTTCCTCCATGCTTAAAGTGCATTGAACGTGAATCTGCTAATTCTTCACCTGAATGTTCAAATGCTTCAACTGTTACAAATTCTTCACCTGCCTCTGCTATCACTAATTCCTCATCTGAGGACATTGCCAGTATCACTGACGATGCAAGGCTGAAGGAATTGTATATGACAGGCATGTACAAAAGCCTCAAAGGGCATCAGACTCTTTGTGATGTGCTTAAAAAGCAGATCCTCAACAGGAACCCTAGGAAAGAGGGTATTGCCTTTGAGAGGAAACTCAATGCTGATGGAACATATTGGAAGCCTGAGAAGTATCCCAAAACCTCATGGGTTGCTGCAAAGGGACCTCCAGTTGATCCATCTAACTTATCTGGCTTTACATGCGAATCTCCTCATTCTTCTGATGAGTCATTTGACTTCAACTATAAACTGTTCAAAAATCAGAATGGTGAAGTATTTGCTAGATATGTTGGCACTAACTGCAGGAACGGTTCCCCTATGAAGAAAATCTGGGTTCCCAAGGAATGCCTTGAAAGTCTTCGTGAATGTCCTCATGACACCACACATGAAGAATAGGAACCCCAGATCAAACTCTTCATATGGACAAAATTCTTCATATGGATCCAAGTCCTCATACGGACCAAATTCCTCACATGGATCAAAGTCCTCATATGATTATCATCGTGCTAACAACTCTGTTTCACAGGGTAGAGCTAAGGGCTATGAATATGTGCATTATTCTTCAAACCAATATGTTCATAAGTCCTCAAGAATTTCTCTGCTTATTCATATGCTTACCCTAACCCCTCTTATGTGAAATGAAATGGATTGGCCTCTATGCCACCATTCTCATATGGTGCTTGCAGAGTGATGAACTCTTTGCCACCCCTTCAGATGTGGGTGGTGAAGAAAAAGAACTAACTTCTTCTGCAGGGTCGGGTCTCCAGACGTGTTTTAAACGTCTGAAGAATTTGTCTTGAGGGCCCCGACAAAAATGCACGAAAGGGCCTTGAGGCTAATCATGATGAAATGAACTTTCATTTCACACTTACTCATACTGATTATCTTTTATACTGCCTGTTGAAATTCATATGATTATCTTGATATCATATTATTCAATGATGAAGTATATGAGATCGTAAGTTGCACTAATTCATCTGCAGGATGATCAACCCAAAGCCACTGAGTGGGTTCTCGATAGTGGATGTACAAATCACATGACTGGTGACAAGAATCTATTGATGGATGCTCCCTTATCACCGTCTCATCTCGAAGCATATCATCTTTGACAAAGGCAAAAGTCAGGTATTGGGTCTTGGTAAGGTTGCGATCTCTAAGGACATACACATGGACAAAGTCATGTTTGTTGAGTCCTTAGGATACAACCTCATGTCAGTCTCAATGCTTTGTGATCTTGATATGGTTGTTATCTTTGGCAAGTATCGTTGTGTTGTGATTATGGAAGTCGACAATTCCAAAGTCTTGAAGGCTTTAGGAGAGGAGACTTGTATATTGTTGACTTCTCTCTGGGACCACAACCAGCCGTGTGTTTACTTGCAAAAAGCTTCAAGGCTGGCTATGGCATCGGCTGACTTGGTCACGCAGGCATGAGGAATTTGCACACGCTTGCAAAGAAGAAGCATGTCATTGGCATTGAGAATGCCAAATTCCTCAAGGATCACTTGTGTGGAGCCTGTGAAGCTGGAAAAATGACCAAGGCCAAGCATCCAGCGAAGACTATCATGACCACTACTCGTCCCTTCGAATTGCTTCACATGGACCTCTTTGGTCCTAATCATTACTCAGTTGTCACTAATGACGCATCTCTATATGGCTTTGTTATTGTTGATGATTACTCTCGTTACACATGGGTACACATTGTTACTTATAAAAATCAAGTGCAGGAAGTCTTCAAATGATTTTCCTCGAGGGCTTCAACTAACTTTGGTGTGAAGATCAGACACATCAGGAGTGACAATGGAACTGAGTTCAAGAATTCCGGTCTTGATGCCTATCTTGATGAACTTGGTAGTACTCATGAGTTATCTGCTCCCTATACTCCTCGTGAATGGCGTCGTGGAGCGCAAGAACGTAACTCTCGTTGAGATGGCTTGCACTATGCTTGATGAATACAAAACGCCTAGTCGTTTTGGATTGATGCAATTGATACTGCGTGCCACATCATCAACAGAGTATATCTTCACAAATTCTTCAAGAAGACTGCCTATGAACTCCTCAACGACAAGAAACCCAATGTAAGTTATTTCAAAGTCTTGATTGCTAAATGCTGGATTAGAGATCCTCATCACAATTCTAAATTTGCACCGAAAGCACATGAAGGTTTCATGCTTGGTTACGGAAAGGACTCGCACACCTACAGAGTCTTCAACATCGCTCTTCACAAGATTGTTGACACAGTAGATGTGCGGTTCGATGAAACTAATGGCTCGCAAAGAGAGCACCTACCTTCTGTGTTAGATGAACCAGCACCTGAGGAATCTATAAAGTTCAATGCAACTGAGGATGTCATTCCCTCTTGAAGAATCTGGTGAAGAATTCATTCCAAAGATCTGCGAAGATCGTCGAGCTGATGCACCTGAAGATAATGCTGAAGACAATGGTGCTGAGGAAAATGATCAAATTCCCTGACGACAACCAGATCATCCTCGCGTTGCAAAATAAGTACAAGTGGACAAGATCATCGATGACATTGAAGCGTCAGATGAAGCATTTCTGGAGCCTGAGTGGATTCAGGCCATGCAAGAAGAATTACATCAGTTCGAGCTCAATAATGTCTGGGAATAGGTCAAACGTCCAGATCCTCGCAAACATAATATCATTGGCACAAAGTGGATCTACCGCAACAAGCAAGATGAAAATGGTTTTGTGGTGAGGAATAAGGCACGACTTGTAGCTCAAGGCTACACCCAGGTTGAAGGAATTGATTTCGATGAAACATTTGCACCTGTTGCTAGACTTGAGTCTATTCGCATATTACTCGCATATGCTAACCATCACAATATCACTTTATATCAAATGGATGTGAAAAGTGCATTCCTCAATGGTAAGCTTGAGGAAGAAGTATATGTTGCTCAACCCCCAGGTTTTGAAGATCCAAAGAATCTCGACAAAGTCTTCAGTCTCAACAAGGCCCTCTATGGTCTCAAACAAGCCCCACAGGCGTGGTATGATACATTGAAGGAATTCTTCGTGAAGAATGGCTTCACACCCGGTTCACTCGACCCTACTCTCTTTACTAAATCATATGATGGTGAACTGTTTGTGTGCCAAATATATGTTGATGATATTATCTTTGGCTGTCTTGACCAACGTTATAGTGATGAATTTGCCTATATGATGAGTGAAGAATATCAAATGTCTATGATGGGAGAGTTGAAATTCTTCTTAGGTCTTCAAATTCACAACAACACAATGGCATATTCATAGCTCAGGAGAAATACCTCAAAGATGTCCTGAAGAAATTCGGCATGCAAGATTGCAAAGGTGTCAAAATTCCTATGCCCACAAATGGCCATCTATGCACTAATGAAAATGGTATTGACTTCGATCACAAGGTATACCGCTCCATGATTGGTTCTCTATTGTACTTATGTGCATCTAGGCCAGATATAATGCTTAGTGTTTGCATGTGTGCCCGATTTCAAGCTACACCGAAGGAATCACACCATAAGTCTGTGAAGCATATTCTTCGATATCTAGCTCACACACCAACACTAGGATTATGGTATCCCAAGGGCTCTACTTTTGATCTCATTGGATATTCTCGACTGACTATGCTGGTGATCGTGGTGGACCGCAAGTCAACATCTGGTACTTGTCATTTCCTCGGACGATCTTTGGTCCGTTGGTCCTCGAAGAAATGTAACCGGCAGATCACCGCTTCATCGGAAGCTGAATACATTGCTGCTGGCTCGTGTTGTGCTCAATTGCTGTGGATGAAGCAAACTCTCAAGGACTATGACATCAACATGAAGAATGTGCCTCTCTACCGTGACAACGAGAGTGCCATCAAGATTGCTCACAACCCAGTTCAGCACTCGAAGACAAAGCACATTCAAATCCGTCATCATTTTCTGCATGATCGTGTGTTGAAGGGCGACATCTCCATCGAGCATGTGAAGACTGAAGAACAGCTAGCCGATATCTTCACTAAGCCCTTGGATGAGAAGAGATTTAGCAAGTTGCGGTGTGAGCTAAATATCTTAGAATCTTGAATGTTCTTTGAAAAGGACACACATCCGACACTTATGCAAAATTGATGACTTAGATGTGCAACACATGAAGAAACATTTTTCTTCAATCAATGAAGAATAACACTCTAAGTGTGAAGAAATTAATGAATAATTTGATTCTCGTAACCCTCGACAATTGTAATGCGGTGTCTGAAATCATCATTCTTATACGGTGGGTCACGCCACCACCAAAGTTGAAAATCTTCAATTTGAGTTTTTCCTCAGTTTTTGAAATTCTTCAGCTTTTCAAATTCTTCAACTTTGCAAAATCTTCACTGTTTCCGTCGTTTTTCTTCATTGGCAATACATATATATGGGTTTATGTCCTCTACAACATTCACTTATGGCTATTTCTTCAAGTCGCTTTTTCTGCTAAGTGAATGTGATCGGACCCTTCCCCCTCTATGCTATACTCAACCCAATCTATTCACAAATTCCTCATGTGCGTTCTATTTTAAACTCGTTCAAAATCTTCACTGAGTCCTTGTCAGCTGAAGAAATTGCGAACGAAACTTTAAAACTGATCTTATCCAAACTTTTGGTTTTGCCGCTCAAACCGTTCCGCATCCCACGATGCATTATTTTACTCACCCACGATCGTACACGATCTCCACTACACAGTACGTGGGTGACACATGTCGTGAGAAGGAGAATGGTCAGAGGCACATTCGTCCTAAATCTTCAAAGTAACAGTTTTCACCGCCTCTATAAATACACCTCTCTCCATCCTCACTTCTTTTACTCCGCTCGACCTCTCTCTCCCGCCGAGCTCCTCAAACCCTAAGCGCCGCCGCTATTCCATAAATCGCCGGTGAGGAAGAGCTTCGCTGCCTCGACCTCGTCGCCGACGTACTCGCGCCGACTGCGAAAATCCTCACTCCGCCGCCGCCGTAACTGTCTTCCTCCGCCAAGTTAGGGCGTGGAAGATCTGAATAGACGAGCTTCACATCTACAACACCCAGTTCATCGTGTTCTTCATTTAGGGTAATTAAAAGTTACTTTTACTGCCCTCGTTGTTCCAAATTTTACACTACAAAATCTTCAAAGGTGTTTTATTCTTCAAATCCTCACACACAAACACCTCGGTAGTTATATGCTCTTGATTCGCTTTCTCTAAGCAATCATTTTTCTTCAAGATTCCTCAATTGTGTGGATCCTCGATGCATACAACTCGAACCTAAGACAAAGAACTCTTAGTGAAATTCTTCAAGGCTCATCTGGTCAAATTCCTCAAACTTGTTCTTTTTGAAAAACCTTCTGAGAAAGCATATGACCTCTCCAAATTCCTCGCAACTATACTCTGTTCACAGGTACTCATGTCCGCTGCTGAATCACTAGGTTCTCATCAACTTAACTCATTTGCAGCATTCCTCAAAGAAAAGTTGCATACTTCTTCGGAGAATTCGTTTGTTCAAATTCCTCAATTTGAAGAATATGGCGTAGGAAAGAAGCCACGAGAAAGGAGGAAAGAGGCCTGAGGTCATGACCGCGTTTGAAATCCCCGAGGAAATATATGCTGATTATTGCACACTGATGAAGCCGAGTTCGGCAAAGAAAACAAAAATCAGCGCAAGGTGCGCATTCAAAGGATTGAAAGGAGATGGGCACGGGAATGGAGGGAGTACAGATATGTAACTCCAAAGTACATGAAGAAATTCACACTCAATCCTCCATGCCCAAGAGCTCCATTGGCACCTGGCCAAGAAGCTGACCCCACCAGCATCAAGAGTGGTGAGGACTTTCCTGAAGAATGGGCCAAGCGCCAAGCCAAGTTGGCAAGGCAAGCCAATGAGGCAGTGAGGAAATTCATTGAGGACTCTGCTACTGCTGCTGCCATTGAGGCCTCTGTCAAGCCAAGAAAATCAATGGCAAAGAAGCCCGCTCACAAGTCAAGTGCTTCACCAACAGTGCCCTCACGGCCAAGTTCCTCAGCAGTGCCCTCACGGCCAATTCCTCATGCTGCACCTGCTCCTCCAAAATCCTCAGCTCCTCCCAAGTCCTCAGCAGTTCCGACAAAGTCCTCAGCACCTGTGCATCTGGCCACGTGCCAAAGGACTGCTGGTTCTCCATTGCCTCTGGTGTCTCAAAGAAGTTCCTCACCGCACCAAAGTCTTCATCCGCCCGACTCTGCTGAAGACTAAGGCCACAGCTGGACGAGGTCCTCGGCCAAGTCCCAAGAAGAAACAGGTCGCCTTCCAAGAGCCACCTGAAGATGATGAGACTGATGATGATGAACTTGCGGAAATCATCAGAGATCGCCAAGAGAGGGCAGCTAGAGCCAAAGGCACATCTGTGCCACTGCTGTTGGATCCGAGGAAAATCCTCGACTACATTGATCTCTGGCACAAGGATCCAAATACCCCTATGCCTGATTTTCATCTGACCCCTGGACAAAGTCATATGCTCAATTCCATTTCATCATCAAGAGAAATGGAAGTTTGAAAAGGCAAGAGAGATCAAGAAAGCTCAATACGTAAAGGAGAAGTTCCTCAAGAAAAACGTTGTCGAGTGACACCGAGGAACTTCTCAAGGTCCAGACTGAAATTCAAGACCTCAGCAAAAACTTCGATGCTTATTATGCTGATAGGCAAGGAGCCAAGGTCAGATTCGTCAACCTGACGAAGAAGTTCACCAATGTTGCAGCCCCAACGCAACATGAAATTCCTCAGGTTGGAGCCTCAGCTCAACCGACTGAAGAAAATGCCAGCACCGCTGATGAAGTTCAGGCTGCTGAAGAAAATGCCGCCCAGGCTGATGATCCCATTCCAGCCGAAGAAATTGCCGGGGCATCCACTAGTGGTGCGCTGAAGAAATCGAACAAGACAGGCAACTACATCGCCATACCGAGGAAAATCATCCAGATTCCTCAGCTCCTCCTGCGCCAACACCAACTCCAATTCTTCCATCTGCCTCTGATGTGAAGAAGACCAAGGCTGCAGAACGAGCTGCTGTGAAGAAACGGAAAGCATCAGCTGCGTCAAATTCTTCGGCTGCGAAGAAAATGAAGCCAATGACCAGCTCATTTGAAAATCCAATTGATGCTGTTCCAATTTCCTCAATTCCATCAAAGGACCTTGTTCCTTTTGATGAAGATTATGTGATCCCAAGCGGATCTGATGAAGAAAATCATTCTGCTGCTTCGTCGAGCAGATTGATGAAGAAATTGAAGTGGAAGCAATCCCTTCAACCCCAATCATTTCCTCGCCTATGCCTCAGTTCACAGCTGAAGAGGCCCGTGTTGAGGAACTTGATGAAGATGTGGATATTGGAAGCACAATGCCAATAATGAACGATGACTTTTGGGAAAGTCAGCATCCAAATTCTCCACTCTTCACCCCAATCCAACAGATACCTCAGTCCCCTGCTCCAACTGTTCAAATGGGCTCTGAAGAAACTCATCCCACTTCATTTGTCCATGAAGAAATTCCAGCCACTAGCGCCGATGAACTGTTCTTTGCTGATCCTCGATCGCACCCGTTGAGGAACAAGAAATTCCTCACCAAGAACCTGAGATTGCGATTCACGAGGTCGTGATGCAACTCACTGACACTCCACTGCCAAAGCCAAAGGATCCCTTCTCAACAAAGCAAAAGTTCAAGGCTGAAGACTTCTTCAGCGAGCACGTATTCTTCACTGATTACAATCTGTATGATTCTGCTCGCATAAGGAAGAGGCGTTTCTGGACTGCCAGTCAAGCCAATTTCTATTCCTCAGTGCTCTTCAATAAACACAAAGTCTTCGATCATGCTCATATTCCTCATGTGGACATGGAGTCTCTACCAGGCTTCGAGCCAGTCCTCAGTGTTCTTCACGACGCAGGACTTCTGAATTTCTGCACTGATATCTGTGACTGGAATGAAGAACTCATTCTTCAATTCTATGCAACGCTGCACATCATCGAGACGCCAAGACGTGAACTCATGGGTGTTAGACTGGATGTCTGAAAACACTCACTACAAGGCACCAGCAACTGAATTGCTTCGTGCTCTACCACTCAGTCCCCCACTTGACGGTGCTTGTTGTATCTACAACGAAGCAGAACTTTCAAATCACCATATGCAAGTGTTGATGAAGCCATTGAAGCCAAGGCAGGCCCCAAGAACCAAATTCCTCGTCAAGGAATTATTGTATGTGCCTCGGACTGTCTATCGGATTCTGACGAAGACAATGAGTCCTATCAAAGGCCACGACTCGAATGATGAAAAAGTCGTTGGCATCATGAAGAATATGCTTTTCAATATCATTTATGGCGTTCCCGTCAACTTCCATGATTTCTTCATGAGGACTGGCAAACATTGCTATGTCACCATTTGAGCTGAAGCCTTATGCGCCTTGGATAATGAGATTCATCAGGACAAGGTCTTCACTCAATTACAAGGCTGATACTCTGAACCACTGCAGCTACTTGCCCCCGATTGAAGTCCTCAAACGGACATTTACCTCAGCTGATGACAAGGGCAAGGCTACTGCTGTGATCGATGAAGGCATTCGTCCATTGGATGGGCAGTTTCGCAAAGCAGCATCCTACTCCACCAATGATGACTCTGCCACACATGACTCTGCCGCAAATACCTCAGTCAAGCAAAGTCCTCAAGCTACTGCACCCAGGGTGATGACTGATCATGAGTTACTCCTCAGTCTTCATCAGAAGGTTGATCGCAATCATAAATGGGTCAAGCGTCAGTTTGGTTCAATTCTTCACAACATGACCTCTACACACAATGCAAAGTTGAAGAAAAACCACTACTACCTCCATGAAACCTTCAAACGCACTGGCTGTTCTTTCAAATGTCTACAGTGCGGAAGAACTGACGACAATGGGACTCAAGGAAGAATTTGACTGGTCTGCACCTCCTCTGAATAAATACAAGAAGGTCAAAGTTCCTTCTGAAGGAAATATGCCCTAGAGGCAATAATAAAGTTATTATTTATTTCCTTATATCATGATAAATGTTTATTATTCATGCTAGAATTGTATTAACCTAAACATAATACATGTGTGAATACATAGACAAACAGAGTGTCACTAGTATGCCTCTACTTTACTAGCTCGTTAAATCAAAGATGGTTATGTTTCCTAACCATAGACATGAGTTGTCATTTGATTAACGGGATCACATCATTAGGAGAATGATGTGATTGACTTGACCCATTCCGTTAGCTTAGCACTTGATCGCTTAGTATGTTGCTTATGCTTTCTTCATGACTTATACAAAGTTCCTGCAACTATGAGATTATGCAACTCCCGTTTACGGAGGAACATTTTGTGTGCTACCAAAGCGTCACAACGTAATCGGGTGATTATAAAGGTACTCTGAGATGTCTCCAAAAGTATATGTTGAGTTGGCATGAATCGAGATTAGGTTTTGTCACTCCGATTGCTCGGAGAGAGGTATCTGGGCCTTCTCGGTAATACACATCACATAAGCCTTGCAAGCATTGCAACTAATGAGTTAGTTGTGAGATGATGTATTACGAGCGAGTAAACAGACTTACGGTAGCGAGATTGAACTAGGTATTGGATACCGACGATCGAATCTCAGGTAAGTAACATACCGGTGATAAAGGGAACAACGATGTCGTTATGCGGTTTGACCGATAAAGATCTTCGAGAATATATAGGAACCAATATGGGCATCCGTGTTCCGCTATTGGTTATTGACCGAGAATGGTTCTAGGTCATGTCTACATAGTTCTCGAACCCGTAGGGTCCGCACGCTTAACGCTTCGATGACAGTTCATTATGAGTTTATAAGTATTGATGTACGAAGGTTGTTCGAGTCCCGGATGTGATCACGGACATGACGAGGAGTCTCGAAATGGTCGAGACATAAAGATTGATATATTGGAAGCCTATGTTTGGACTTGGAAATGTTCCGGATGAAAACAGAAGTTAGGAACACCGGGGTTACCGAAACCCCGGGGTCTATGGGCCTTGATGGGCCATAGGGAGAAGAGGAAAGGGCGGCCAGGCAGGCCGCGCCTCCCCTCTAGTCCGAATAGGACAAGGAGAGGGGCGGCGCCTTCCCTCTTCCCTCCCCAATCCTAATCCAACTAGGAAGGGGGAGTCCTACTCCCGGTGGGAGTAGGACTCCTCCAGCCAGCGCCCCTTGGGCTGGCCGCACCCCTTGCTCCTTTATATACGGGGCGGGGGCACCCCATGACACACAAGTTGATCTATGGATCGTTCCTTAGCCGTGTCTTGGTGCCCCTCCACCATATTCCACTTCGTCATATCGTCGCGGAGTTTAGGCGAAGCCCTGCGCCGGTGAAGTCATATCGTCGCGGAGCTTAGGCGAAGCCCTGAGTCGGTGGAGCATCATCATCGTCACCACGCCGTCGTGCTGACGGAACTCATCCCTGAAGCTTTGCTGGATCGGAGCCCGGGGATGGTCATCGAGCTGAGCGTGTCTTTGAACACGGAGGTGCCGTACGTTCGGTACTTGGATCGGTCGGATCGTGAAGACGTACGACTACATCAACCGCGTTGTTATAACGCTTTCGCTTTCGGTCTACGAGGGTATGTGGACAGACACTCTCCCCTCTCGTTGCTATGCTATCACCATGGTCTTGTGTGTGCGTAGGAAATTTTTTGAAATTACTACGTTACCCAACAGTGGCATCCGAGCCTGGTTTTATGCGTTGATGTCATATGCATGAGTAGAACACAAGTGAGTTGTGGGCGATATAAGTCATACTGCTTACCAGCATGTCATACTTTGGTTCAGCGGTATTGTGAGATGAAGCGGCCCGGACAGACATTACGCGTACGCTTACGCGAGACTGGTTTCACCGTTGCGAGCACTCGTTGCTTAAAGGTGACCGGCGGGTGTCTGTCTCTCTCACTTTAGTTGAACCGAGTGGCTACGCCCGGTCCTTGCGAAGGTTAAAACAGCACCAACTTGACAAACTATCGTTGTGGTTTTGATGCGTAGGTAAGAACGGTTCTTGCTCAGCCCGTAGCAGCCACGTAAAACTTGCAACAACAAAGTAGAGGACGTCTAACTTGTTTTTGCAGGGCATGTTGTGATATGATGTGGTCAAGACGTGATGCTATATTTTATTGTATGAGATGATCATGTTTTGTAACCGAGTTATCGGCAATCGGCGAGAGCCATATGGTTGTCGCTTTATTGTATGAAATTCAACGCCATGTAATTGCTTTACTTTATCACTAAGCGGTAGCGATAGTCGTAGAAGCAATAGTTGGCGAGACGACAACGATGCTACGATGGAGATCAAGGTGTCGCGCCCGGTGGCGATGGTGATCACGACGGTGCTTTGAGATGGAGATCACAAGCACAAGATGATGATGGCCATATCATATCACTTATATTGATTGCATGTGATGTTTATCCTTTATGCATCTTATCTTGCTTTGATTGACGGTAGCATTATAAGATGATCTCTCACTAAAATTATCAAGAAGTGTTCTCCCTGAGTATGCACCGTTGCTAAAAGTTCGAAGTGCCCAGACACCACGTGATGATAGGGTGTGATAAGCTCTACGTCCATCTACAACGGGTGCAAGCAAGTTTTGCACACGCAGAATACTCGAGTTAAACTTGACGAGCCTAGCATATGCAGATATGGCCTCGTAACACGGAGACCGAAGGTCGAGCGTGAATCATATAGTAGATATGATCAACATAGTGATGTTCACCATTGAAAACTACTCCATCTCACGTGATGATCGGTTATGGTTTAGTTGATTTGGATCACGTAATCACTTAGATGACTAGAGAGATATCTGTCTAAGTGGGAGTTATTTAATATGATTAATTAAAACTTAAATTTATCATGAACTTAGTACCGATAGTATTTTGCTTGTCTATGTTTCTTTGTAGATAGATGGCTCGTCTTTGTTGTTCCGTTGAATTTTAATGCGTTCCTTGAGAAAGCAAAGTTGAAAGATGATGGTAGCAATTACACGGATCGGGTCCGTAACTTGAGGATTATCCTCATTGCTGCACGGAAGAATTACGTCCTGGAAGCACCGCTGGGTGCCGAACTCCCGCGAGAGCAACGCCGAAGTTGTGAACGTCTGGCGAGCAAAGCTGATGACTACTCTATAGTTCGGTGTGCCATGCTTTACGGCTTAGAACCGGGTCTTCAACGACGTTTTGAACGCGTCATGGAGCATATGAGATGTTCCAAGAGTTGAAGTTAATATTTCAAGCAAATGCCCGGATTGAGAGATATGAAGTCTCCAATAAGTTCTATAGCTGCAAGATGGAGGAGAATAGTTACAAGGTGAGCACATACTCAAAATGTCCGGGTATAATAATCACTTAATTCAGCTGGGAGTTAATCTTCCGGATGATAGTGTCATTGACAGAATTCTCCAATCACTGCCACCAAGCTACAAGAGCTTCGTGATGAACTATAATATGCAAGGGATGACTAAGACAATTCTGAGCTCTTCGCAATGCTAAAAGCCATGGAGGTAGAAATCAAGAAAGAGCATCAAGTGTTGATGGTCAACAAGACCACTAGTTTCAAGAAAAGGGCAAAGGGAAGAAGAAGGAAACTTCAAAAGGAACAGCAAGAAAGTTGCTGCTCAAGAGAAGAAACCCAAGTCTGGACCTAAGCCTAAAACCGAAAGTGTTTTTACTACAAGCGACCGGACATCGGAAGCGGAACTGCCCCAAGTATTTGGCGGATAAGAAGGATGGCAAGGTGAACAAAGGTATATGTGATATACATGTTATTGATGTGTACCTTACTAGAGCTCGTAGTAGCACAGGTATTTGATACTGGTTACATTGCTAATATTTGCAACTCGAAACAGGGGACTACGTAATAGACGAGCAGCGGCAAAGGACGAGGTAACGATGCGCGCGTGGGAAACGGTTCCAAAGTCAATGTGATCGCGGTCGGCACGCTACCTCTACATCTACCTTCGGGATTAGTTTTAGACCTAAATAATTGTTATTTGGTGCCAGCGTTGAGCATGAACATTATATCTGGATCTTGTTTGATGCGAAACGGTTATTCATTTAAATCAGAGAATAATGGTTGGTCTATTTATATGAGTAATATCTTTTATGGTCATGCACCCTTGAAGAATGGTCTATTCTTGTTGAATCTCGACAGTAGTGATACACATATTCATAATGTCGAAGCCAAAAGATGCAGAGTTGATAATGATAGTGCAACTTATTTGTGGCACCGCCGTTTAGGTCATATCGGTGTAAAAGCATGAAGAAACTCCATACAGATGGACTTTTGGAATCACTTGATTATGAATCACTTGGTACTTGCGAACCGTGCCTCATGGGCAAGATGACTAAAACACCGTTCTCGGTTGTATGGAGAGAGCAACAGATTTATTGGAAATCATACATACAGATGTATGTGGTCCGATGAATGTTAAAGCTCGTGGCGGATATCGTTATTTTCTCACCTTCACAGATGATTTAAGCGAGATACGGGTATATCTACTTAATGAAACATAAATCTTCAACATTTGAAAAGTTCAAAGAATTTCAGAGTGAAGTTGAAAATCATCGTAACAAGAAAATAAAGTTTCTACGATCTGATCGTGGAGGAGAATATTTGAGTTACGATTTTGGTCTACATTTGAAGCAATGCGGAATAGTTTCGCAACTCACGCCACCGGGAACACCACAGCGTAATGGTGTGTCCGAACGTCAGAACTGCATTTTACTAGATATGGTGCGATCTATGATGTCTATTTCCGATTTACCGCTATCGTTTTGGGGTTATGCTTTAGAGACGGCCGCATTCACATTAAATAGGACACCGTCAAAATCCGTT
This sequence comes from Aegilops bicornis, assembly GCA_021605145.1. NCBI lineage: Eukaryota > Viridiplantae > Streptophyta > Magnoliopsida > Poales > Poaceae > Aegilops > Aegilops bicornis. Next base: position 59,470,751 of record CM038670.1, read on the forward strand.
GAGACGACACCTTATGAACTATGGTTTGGCAAGAAACCAAAGTTGTCGTTTCTAAAAGTTTGGGGTTGCGATGCTTATGTGAAAAAACTTCAACCTGATAAGCTTGAACCCAAATCGGAAAATGTGTCTTCATAGGATACCCAAAGGAGACAATTGGGTATACCTTCTATCACAGATCCAAGGCAAGACATTCGTTGCTAAGAATGGATCCTTTCTAGAGAAGGAGTTTCTCTCGAAAGAAGTGAGTGGGAGGAAAGTGGAACTTGATGAGGTAATAGTACCAGCTCCCTTATTGGAAAGTAGTTCATCACGTAAATCGGTTTCTATGACACCTACACCAGCTTAGCGAGGAAGATAATGATAATGATCATGAAACTTCAGATCAAGTTGTCACCGAACTTCAGAGATCAACCAGAATAAAATCCGCACTGCAGTGGTACAGTAATCCTATTACGGAAGTCATGATACTAGATCATGGTGAACCTACGAACTATGAAGAAGCGATGGTGAGCCCAGATTCCACAAAATGGCTTGAAGCCATGAAATCTGAGATGGGATCCATGTATGAGAACAAAGTATGGACTTTGGTTGACTTGCCCGATGATCGGCAAGCCATTGAGAATAAATGGATCTTTAAGAAGAAGACCGACGCTGATGGTAATATAACTGTCTATAAAGCTCGACTTGTTGCGTAAAGGTTTTCGACAAGTTCAAGGGGTTGACTACGATGAGACTTTCTACGCCGTAGCGATGCTTAAGTCTGTCTGAATCATGTTAGCAATTGCTGCATTTTATGATTATGAAATTTGGCAAATGGATGTAAAAACTGCATTCTTGAATGGATTTCTAGAAGAAGAGTTGTATATGATGCAACCAAAAGGTTTTGTTGATCCAAAAAATGCTAACAAAGTGTGCAAGCTCCAGCGATCAATTTATGGTCTGGTGCAAGCCTCTCGGAGTTGGAATAAACGCTTTGATAGTGTGATCAAAGCATATGGTTTTATACAGACTTTGGAGAAGCTCAGTATTTACAAGAAAGTGAGTGTGAGCTCTGTAGCATTTCTAATATTATATGTGGACGACATATTGTTAATTGGAAGTGATATAGAATTTCTGGATAGCATAAAAGGATACTTGAAAAAAGTTTTTCAATGAAAGACCTCGGTGAAGCTGCTTACATATTGGGCATCAAGATCTATAGAGATAGATCAAGATGCTTAATTGGACTTTCACAAAGCACATACCTTGATAAAGTTTTGAAAAAGTTTAAAATGGATCAGGCAAAGAAAGGTCTTTTACCTGTGTTACAAGGTGTGAAATTGAGTCAGACTCAATGCCCGACCACAGCAGAAGATAGAGAGAAAATGAAAATGTTCCCTATGCTTCAGCCATAGGCTCTATCATGTATGCAATGCTGTGTACCAGACTGACGTATGCTTAGCAATAAGCTTGGCAGGAAGGTACCAAAGTAATCCAGAGTGGATCATCGACAGCGGTCAAGAACATCCTGAAATACCGAAAGGACTAAGGATATGTTTCGTCAGATATGGAGGTGACAAAGAGCTAATCGTAAATGGTTACGTCGATGCAAGCTTTGACACTGATCCGGACGATTCTAAATCGCAAACCGGATACGTATTTTTATTAAACGGTGGAGCCGCCGGTTGGTGCAGTTCTAAACAAAGCGTCGTGGCGGGATCTACATGTGAAGCGGAGTACATAGCTGCTTCGAAGCAGCAAATGAAGGAGTCTGGATGAAAGAGTTCATTTCCGATCTAGGTGTCATACCTAGTGCATCGGGACCAATGAAGATCTTCTGTGACAATATCGTGCAATTGCCTTGGCAAAGGAATCCAGATTTCACAAGAGGACCAAGCATATCAAGAGACGCTTCAATTCCATTCGGGACCAAGTTCAAGTGGGAGACATAGAGATTTGCAAGATACATACGGATCTGAATGTTGCAGACCCGTTGACTAAGCCTCTTCCACGAGCAAAACATGATCAGCACCAAGACTCCATGGGTGTTAGAATCATTATTGTGTAATCTAGATTATTGACTCTAGTGCAAGTGGGAGATCAAGGAAATATGCCCTAGAGGCAATAATAAAGTTATTATTTATTTCCTTATATCATGATAAATGTTTATTATTCATGCTAGAATTGTATTAACCGGAAACATAATACATGTGTGAATACATAGACAAACAGAGTGTCACTAGTATGCCTCTACTTTACTAGCTCGTTAAATCAAAGATGGTTATGTTTCCTAACCATAGACATGAGTTGTCATTTGATTAACGGGATCACATCACTAGGAGAATGATGTGATTGACTTGACCCATTCCGTTAGCTTAGCACTTGATCATTTAGTATGTTGCTTATGCTTTCTTCATGACTTATACAAAGTTCCTGCAACTATGAGATTATGCAACTCCCGTTTACCAGAGGAACATTTTGTGTGCTACCAAACGTCACAACGTAACTGGGTGATTATAAAGGTACTCTCTGAGATGTCTCCAAAAGTATATGTTGAGTTGGCATGAATCGAGATTAGGTTTTGTCACTCCGATTGCTCGGAGAGGTATCTCTGGGCCTTCTCGGTAATACACATCACATAAGCCTTGCAAGCATTGCAACTAATGAGTTAGTTGTGAGATGATGTATTACGGAACGAGTAAAGAGACTTACTGCAACGAGATTGAACTAGGTATTGGATACCGATGATCGAATCTCGTGTAAGTAACATACAGGTGACAAAGGGAACAACGTATGTCGTTATGCGGTTTGACCGATAAAGATCTTCGTAGAATATGTAGGAACCAATATGGGCATCCAGGTTCCGCTATTGGTTATTGACCGAGAATGGTTCTAGGTCATGTCTACATAGTTCTCGAACCCGTAGGGTCCGCACGCTTAACGGTTCGATGACAGTTCATTATGAGTTTATAAGTATTGATGTACCGAAGGTTGTTCGGAGTCCCGGATGTGATCACGGACATGACGAGGAGTCTCGAAATGGTCGAGACATAAAGATTGATATATTGGAAGCCTATGTTTGGACTTCGGAAAGGTTCCGGATGAAAACAGGAAGTTACCGGAACACCGGGGGGTTACCGAAACCCCCCGGGGGGTCTATGGGCCTTGATGGGCCATAGGGAGAAGAGGAAAGGGCCGGCCAGGCAGGCCGCGCGCCCCTCCCCCTCTAGTCCGAATAGGACAAGGAGAGGGGCGGCGCCTCTTCCCTCTTCCCTCCCCAATCCTAATCCAACTAGGAAAGGGGGGAGTCCTACTCCGGTGGGAGTAGGACTCCTCCAGCGCCGCCTTGGGCTGGCCGCACTTCCCTTGCTCCTTTATATACGGGGCAGGGGGCACCCCATGACACACAAGTTGATCTACGGATCGCTCCTTAGCCGTGTGCGGTGCCCCTCCACCATATTCCACTTCGGTCATATCGTCGCGGAGTTTAGGCGAAGCCTGCGCCGGTGAAGTCATATCGTCACGGAGCTTAGGCGAAGCCTGCGTCGGTGGAGCATCATCATCGCCACCACGCCGTCGTCTTGTGGAACTCATCCTGAAGCTTTGCTGGATCGGAGCCCGGGATCGCCATCGAGCTGAACGTGTGCTGAACACGGAGGTGCCGTACGTTCGGTACTTGGATCGGTCGGATCGTGAAGACGTATGACTACATCAACCGCGTTGTTATAACGGTTCCGCTTTCGGTCTACGAGGGTACGTGGACAGACACTCTCCCCTCTCGTTGCTATGGTATCACCATGGTCTTGTGTGTGCGTAGGAAAAATTTTGAAATTACTACGTTACCCAACACCTTCCTTGGTGGCCAGCTCCTATTCTTCATCGCGCGACACTGATGAAAATGAAGACTTGGACGACACCGCGGCAGGCCCTACTACAACAACCGACCCCAACAACGCTAGCGCTCCTTCTTCAACTTGAAATTCTTCAGGGGCGTTAGTCCTCAGTTTCGATCCTTTTGGTCATTCGATGACAGAGGGGGAGAAATTTGAGTTAGTCTTCAAGCGGGCCTATTATATGGGCATTTTTTTGTTAAGTTACAACTCTCGTTCTTCTGAATCTTTTATTGGATCGAGTTGTAATCTTAAACCCGATGGTGCTTTGATATTTTTGATGCACTATGCTCTTGCACTATGCTCTGATACTAGCTCTGATTCTCTTGAGCTCTGACACTCTTGATGCGTTATTTTGCATGCTTGCTCCTCATTAATGTTATCGCACGCATGCTGGATTACATCAAGCACCATATTTCATCATGCATTTCAAATTCTTCATACTATATGTCAAATGCGTGTATGAATTACAAGATATAGGGGGAGATCTCCATGATTCAACTCTTCAAATGTGCACTGCCTCAAAAGCAAATTCCTCACTGCGCACATCTTCAGGGGGAGTTCTTCTATATCTTGCAATCAAATTCCTCAATATCAGTATTTACACTTCATATGTTTATCCCCGTTGAAAACTTAACCTATATTGTCATCAATCACCAAAAAGGGGAGATTGTAAGTGCATCTAGTGCCCTTAGTGATTTTGGTGTATTGAAGACTTATAGGTTAAGGAACTAATACGCTTGTGAGTGTACATGTGTCTATAAGTCTATGAGGAGTTTGATATTTACAGAGAAAGTCGACCCTAAAAATGAAGTTCTTCGATCAAGACTTTGATATTTTGAAGACTTTCTGAAGACTTTGAAAGTGAAGAAATTGGTGTGACCTTGGAGACTTGGTATTCATTTGAGGAACATGAAGCGTGAAGACTTTTGTTTTCGTAGTTTCGTTTTTCTCTTTCTTGAGTCATAGGAAACACCGTCTTTGTTAAAGGGGTCGAGGAAATACTAAGGAAAAATTTCCATGTGATGCTCAACTCAAAATCCTACACCTACCAATCCTTCGAGTGAAGCCTTTGGAAATCTCATACAGTTCGGTGTATTTCTTGATGTGAGACGAAGTTCTTCCGGTCATTTGAGGAATTTGTTCTGACTGAGGAGTTAGGAATTCGCCAGTGCGGATTGCCTACACAGTGAGGAACATGATAGCCCTGAGGAATTTGACATTCAAATTTCCGACCATTGCTGTGCTGCGCGCCAGCTGTCCCAAAATATCTTATCCACCTAACGGTCATATCATTGAAGGGCATTTATGTCTTATCATGTCGGGCTGCTCCCTAGGCTATAAATAGCCACCCCTACAACCACTAGCTGGTTGGCTGCTCGAGAGAACTTGACACTTGTCATTTGAGAGCAACCCATCCTCCGAGGACTTTGAGCGAAAATCATTGAGTGAGGAAAACCCAAAAACCAAACCCCTACAAACCCAAAGTGATTGAGCATCACTGAAGAGATTGATCCTGCGTGGATCCGACGCTTGTTACCTTTGAAGACTGTGCTTCTTCCAGACGGTTAGGCGTTATGGTCTAGAGCATCCAAGAGGAATTGTGGATCGCCGAGTGACCAAGTCTGTGAAGGTTTGGAAGTCACCAAGACTTACCACGAGTGATTGGGCCGAGGTCTGTGTGACCTTAGTTCAAGGAGAATACGATGAGTACTTGGTGTCCAGAGCTGCGTGCTCAGCGGTCGGGTGTCCGGACTGTGTGTCCTCGAGTTTAAATACTCGGCCGCTCCAACCAGACGTACAACCGAGGGCAGCAGTTGGAACTGGTCTACCAAATCATTGTCTTCACCAACCTAACTGGTTCTATTTCCTCAACCCTTTCATTTCCTCATTATTGTGTTGAGTGTTTGTTCATATCTGTGTTTGAAGACTTTGATCAAGACTTTCTCAATTTCTTGATTCAATTTCTTCACTGTTTGTCTTGATCTTGTGCTATCCTGTGTTTACGCTTTCTGTACTCTTTGTTTGTCTTCATTTCATCATGATGACCATGCCTGCATTCTCTTATGCTTACTTCTGAGTACTTATTCCGCTGCAAGTAGTTCTTCGCTAATGAATTTCCTCACCGGCAAATTCCTCAGTGAAGAATTCATAAAAATCGCCTATTCACCCCCCCCCTCTAGTCGATATAACGCACTTTCATAGAATACGAGGATCATGCATGTATAAACAAGCTTGTTGGACAGCAAAAGAAATTTCAGGACGAGTGAGAGTAAGATACTGAAGTGCACCGATAAGACTACGATAAAGAGAAGGATCAGAGAAAGGATCACCATCGGCAGAGAGTTTAGAACATGTATCAACAGGGGTATGAGAAGTTTGACAATCAAGCATACCAGCACGAGAAAGAAGATCCAGAGTGTACTGACGTTGAGACAAGAAAAGCCAGAGGAGTCACGGATAACAGCAATACCTAAGAAGTGGTGAAGAAGACCTAAATCTGTCATAGAGAATTCGTGGCGAAGAAGAGAGATAATATGATCTAAAAATTGTTGTGAGGAAGCTGTGAGGATAATATCATCAACATATAAAAGAAGGTAAGCAGTGTTGTTGTTGTGATGAAAGTGTTGGGGAACGTTGCAGAAAATTAAAATTTTTCATACGGTTTCACCAAGATCCATCTATGAGTTCATCTAAGCAACGAGTCAAGGGAGTGAGTTTGCATCTACATACCACTTGTAGATCGAGTGCGGAAGCGTTCAAGGGGATGGTGATGAGGGAGTCGTATTCGCCGTGATTCGGATCACCGATGACCAAGTGCTGAACGGACAGCACCTCCGCGTTCAACACATGTACGGTACGGACGACGTCTCCTCCGTCTTGATCCAGCAAGGAGGAAGGAGAGGTTTAGGAAGATTGCTCCAACGGCAGCACGACGGCGTGGTGTTGTTGGTGCAGCAGATCTCGGCTGAGGCTTCGCCAAGCACGTACGGAGGAGGAGAGGTGTTGGGGAGGGGAGGGGCTGCGCCTTGGCTTGTGTGTTCAGCCCTCCCCTCACCCCTCTATTTATAGGGGAGAGGGCAAGGGGGGCCGGCCCCTCTAGATGGCATCTAGAGGGGGGGCGGCGGCCAAGGGGAGGGGTGGCTTGCCCCCCAAGCAAGGGGGGCGCCCCTTCTAGGGTTCCCCAAACCCCTAGGCGCATGGGCCCAAGAAGTGCGCCCAGCCCACCAGGCTGTCTCCTTCCCCACGCAGCCCAAGTGGCCCCCCGGAGGGGTGGCCCCTCAGTGGACCTCCGGAACCTTCCGGTGGCCCCGGTACAATACCGTCGCCCCAAAACTTTCCGGTGTCCGCTTGACAACTTCCCATATATAAATCTTTACCTCCGGACTATTACGGAACTCCTCGTGACGTCCGGGATCTCATCCGGGACTCCGAACAACATTCGGTAATCACATACAAGTCTTCCTAATAACCCTAAGCGTCACCGAACCTTAAGTGTGTAGACCCTACGGGTTCGGAGACATGCGCATATGACCGAGACGCTCTCAGTCAATAACCAACAGCGGGATCTGGATACCCATGTTGGCTCCCACATGCTCCTCGATGATGTCATCGGATGAACCACGATGTCGAGGATTCAATCAACCCGTATACTATTCCCTTTGTCAATCGGTATGCGTTACATGCCCGAGACTCGATCGTCGGTATCCCAATACCTCGTTAGGTCTAGATTCTGCAAGTCACTTTACTCGTACCGTAATGCATGACCCGTGACCAAACACTTGGTCACTTTGAGCTCATTATGATGATGCATTACCGAGTGGGCCCAGAGATACCTCTCCGTCATACGGAGTGACAAATTCCAGTCTCGATCCGTGTCAACCCAACAGACACTTTCGGAGATACCTGTAGTGCACCTTTATAGTCACCCTGTTACGTTGTGACGTTTGGTACACCCAAAGCACTCCTACGGTATCCGGGAGTTACACGATCTCATGGTCTAAGGAAGAGATACTTGACATTGGAAAAGCTCTAGCATAACGAACTACACGATCTTGTGCTATGCTTAGGATTGGGTCTTGTCCATCACATCATTCTCCTAATGATGTGATCCCGTTATCAATGACATCCAATGTCCATAGTCGAAACCATGACTATCTATTGATCAACAAGCTAGTCAACTAGAGGCTCACTAGGGACATATTGTGGTCTATGTATTCACACGTGTATTACGATTTCCGGATAATACAATTATAGCATGAATAAAAGACAATTATCATGAACAAGGAAATATAATAATAATCCTTTTATTATTGCCTCTAGGGCATATTTCCAACAGTCTCCCACTTGCACTAGAGTCAATAATCTAGTTACATTGTGATGAATCGAACACCCATAGAGTTACGGTGTTGATCATGTTTTGCCCTTGGAAGAGGTTTAGTCAGCGGATCTGCGATGCATCCGTATGCACTTTGCAAATTTCTATGTCTCCATCTTGAACATTTTCACGAATGGAGTTGAAGCGGCAACTTGATGTGCCTGGTCTTCTTGTGAAACCTGGGCTCCTTGGCAAGTGCAATAGCTCCATGTTGTCCACAGAAGAGTTTGATCGCCCCGACGCATTGGGTATGACTCCTAGGTCGGTGATGAACTCCTTCACCCATATTGCTTCATGTGCTGCCTCGAGGCTGCCATGTACTCCGTTCACATGTAGATCCCGCCACGATGCTCGCTTGCAGCTGCACCAGCTTCTTGCTCCACCATTCAACATATACACGTATCCGGTTTGTGACTTAGAGTCATCCAGATGCATGTCGAAGCTAAGCGTCGGCGTAACCCTTCTGACGAGCTCTTCGTCACCTTCATAAACGAGAAACATGTCCTTTGTCCTTTTCGTGTACTTCAGGATATTCTTGACCGCTGTCCGGTGTTCCTTGCGGGATTACTTTGGTACCTTCCTACCAAACTTACGGCAAGGTTTACATCAGGTATGGTACACAGCATGGCATACATAATAGATCCTATGGCTGAGGCATAGGGGATGACGCTCATCTCTTCTTTATCTTTTGCCGTTGTCGGGCATTGAGCCGAGCTCAATCTCACACCTTGCAATACAAGCAAGAACCCTTTCTTAGAATGATCCATTTTGAACTTCTTCAAATCTTATCAAGGTATGTGCTTTGTGAAAGACCTATGAGGCGTCTCGATCTATCTCTATAGATCTTGATGCCTAATATATAAGCAGCTTCTCCAAGGTCCTTCATTGAAAAACTTTTATTCAAGTAGGCCTTAATGCTGTCCAAGAGTTCTATATCATTTCCCATCAAAAGTATGTCATCTACATATAATATGAGAAATGCTCTGAGCTCCCACTCACTTTCTTATGTAAACGCAGGCTTCACCATAAGTCTACATAAACCCAAACGCTTTGATCATCTCATCAAAGCGAATGTTCCAACTCCGAGATGCTTGCACCAGCCCATAAATGGAACGCTGGAGCTTGCATACTTTGTTAGCATTCTTAGGATCGACAAAACCTTCCGGCTGCATCATATACAGCTCTTCCTTAAGATAACCATTAAGGAACGTTGTTTTGGCGTCCATCGCCATATCTCATAATCATAGTATGCGGCAATTGCTAACATGATTCGGACGGACTTAAGCTTCGCTACGGGAGAGAAAGTCTCATCGTAGTCAATCCCTTGACCTTGCCGATAACCCTTAGCGACAAGTCGAGCTTTATAGATGGTGACATTACCATCCGCGTCCGTCTTCTTCTTAAAGATCCATTTGTTTTCTATCGCTCGCCGATCATCGAAAGTCGGTCAAAGTCCATACTTTGTTTTCATACATGGATTCTATCTCGGATTTCATGGCTTCTAGCCATTTGTTGGAATCTGGGCCGCCATTGCTTCTTCATAGTTCAAGGTTCACCGTTGTCTAACAACATGATTTCCGGGACAGGGTTGCCATACCACTGCAGTGCGGAACGTGTCCTTGTGGACCTCTGAAGTTCGGTAGCAACTTGATCCGAAGTACCTTGATCATCATCATTATTTTCCTCTTGATTTGGTGTAGGCATCACAGAACATTTTCTTGAGCTGCACTACTATCCCGTTCAAGAGGTAGTACTTCATCGAGTTCTACTTTCCTCCCACTTACTTCTTTTCGAGAGAAACTCTTTTTTCCGAGAAAGGATCCGTTCTTGGCAACAAAGATCTTGCCCTCAGATCTCAAGTAGAAGGTATACCCTATGGTTTCCTTAGGGTATCCTATGAAGACGCATTTTTCCGACTTGGGTTCGAGCTTTTCAGGTTGAAGTTTCTTGACATAAGCATCGCATCCCCAAACTTTTAGAAACGACAGCTTAGGTTTCTTCCCAAACCATAATTCATACGGTGTCGTCTCAACGGATTTAGACGGTGCCCTATTTAAAGTGAATGTAGCTGTCTCTAGAGCGTATCCCCAAAATGATAGCGGTAAATCGGTAAGAGACATCATGGATCACGCCATATCCAATAGAGTGCGACGATTACGACGTTCGGACACACCGTTACCGAGGTGTTCGGTAGCGTGAGTTGTGAAACGATTCCACATTTTCTTAAGTGTGTACCAAATTCGTGACTTAAATATTCTCCTCCATGATCCGATCGTAAGAATTTTATCTTTCGGTCACGTTGATTCTCTACTTCATTCTGAAATTCCTTGAACTTTTCAAATGTCTCTGACTTGTGTTTCATCAAGTAGAAATACCCATATCTACTCAACTCATCAGTGAGACTGAGAACATAACGATATCCTCCATGAGCCTCAACACTCATTGGACCGCACACATCGGTATGTATGATTTCCAACAAGTTGGTTGCTCGCTCCATTGTTCCGGAGAACGGAGTCTTGGTCATCTTGCCCATGAGGCATGGTTCGCATGTGTCAAATGATTCATAATCTAGAGACTCCAAAAGTCCATCGGCATGGAGCTTCTTCATGCGCTTGACACCAATGTGACCAAGGCGGCAGTGCCACAAGTATGTGGGACTATCGTTATCAACTTTACATCTTTTGGTATTCACGCTATGAACATGTGTAACATTACGCTCGAGATTCATTAAGAATAAACCATTGACCATTGGAGCATGACCATAAAACACATCTCTCATATAAATAGAACAACCATTATTCTCGGATTTAAATGAGTAGCCATCTCGCATTAAACGAGATCTAGATACAATGTTCATGCTCAAACTTGGCACCAAATAACAATTATTAAGGTTCAAAACTAATCCCGTAGGTAAATGTAGAGGTAGCGTGCCGTGGCGATCACATCGACTCTGGAACCATTCCCCACGCATATCGTCACCTCGTCGCCGCCCGATCTCCGCTTATTCCGCAGCTCCTGTTGTGAGTTACAAATATGAGCAACGACACGGTATCAAATACCGGGAGTTACTCTGATCTTGGTAAGGTACACATCAATTACATGTATATCAAATATACCTTTGGTGTTGCCGGCCTTCTTATCCGCTAAGTATTTGGGGCAGTTCCGCTTCCAGTGACCCTTCCCCTTGCAATAAAAGCACTCAGTCTCAGGCTTGGGTCCATTCTTTGACTTCTTCCCGGTAACTGGCTTACCGGGCGCGGCAACATCCTTGCCGTCCTTCTTGAAGTTCTTCTTGCCCTTGCCCTTCTTGAACTTAGTGGTCTTATTGACCATCAACACTTGATGTTCTTTCTTGATCTCAACCTCTGCTGACTTCAGCATTGAAAATACTTCAGGAATGGTCTTCACCATCCCCTGCATATTGTAGTTCATCACAAAGCTCTTGTAGCTTGGTGGGAGCGACTGAAGGATTCTGTCAATGACCGCCTCATCAGGGAGGTTAATATTCAGCTGGGTCATGCGGTTGTGCAACCCAGACATTTTGAGTATGTGCTCCTTGTGTAACTATTTTCCTCCATCTTACAACTATAGAACTTGTCAGAGATGTCATATCTCTCGACCCGGGCGTGAGCTTGGAAAACTAGTTTCAGCTCCTCGAACATCTCATATGCTCCGTGATGTTAAAACGCTTTTGGAGCCCCGGTCCTAAGTTGTAAAGCATGCCGCACTGAACGAGGGAGTGATCATCCGCACGAGACTGCCAAGCATTCATAATGTCTTGGTTCTCTGGGACGGGAGCGTCACCTAGCGGTCGTTCTAGGACATATTGTTTCCTGGCAGCTATGAGGATGATCCTCAGGTTCCGGACCCGATCCGTATAGTTGCTGCCGTCATCTTTCAGCTTGGTTTTCTCTAGGAGCAACGTTGAAGTTCAAGTTGACATGAGCGTTGGCCATTTGATCTACAAGACATATTATGCAAAAGTATTAGACTAAGTTCATGATAATTAAGTTCATCTAATCAAATTGTTTAAATGAACTCCCACTTAGATTAGACATCCCTCTAGTCATCTAAGTGATACACGATCCGATTCGACTAGGCCATGTCCGATCATCACGTGAGACGGACTAGTCATCGTCGGTGAACATTCTCATGTTGATCGTATCTTCCATACGACTCGTGTTCGACCTTTCGGTCTCCGTGTTCCGAGGCCATGTCTGTACATGCTAGGCTCGTCAAAACCCTAAGTGTTTTGCGTGTGTAAATCTGTCTTACACCCGTTGTATGTGAACGTAAGAATCCATCACACCCGATCATCACGTGGTGCTTAGAAGCGACGAACTTTATAGCGGTGCACAGTTAGGGAGAACACTTCTTGATATTGTTGTAAGGGATCATCTTATTTACTACCGTCGTTCTAAGTAAACAAGATGCATAAACATAATAAACATCACATGCAGTTATATAGTAGTGACATGATATGGCCAATATCATAAAGCTCCATTGATCTCCATCTTGGCTCCATGATCATCTTGTCACCGGCATGACACCATGATCTCCATCATCATGATCTCCATCATCGTGTCTTCATGAAGTTGTCACGCCAACGACTACTTCTACTTCTATGGCTAACGCGTTTAGCAATAAAGTAAAGTAATTTACATGGCGTTCTTCAATGACACGCAGGTCATACAAAATAAAGACAACTCCTATGGCTCCTGCCGGTTGTCATACTCATCGACATGCAAGTCGTGATTCCTATTACAAGAACATGATCTCATACATCACGATATGTCATTCATCATTCATCACAACTTGGCCATATCACATCACATGACAATTGCTGCAAAAACAAGTTAGACGTCCTCTAATTGTTGTTGCATCTTTTACGTGGCTGCAATTGGGTTCTAGCAAGAACGTTTTCTTACCTACGAATAACCACAACGTGATCTTGTCAACTTCTATTTACCCTTCATAAGGACCCTTTTCATCGAATCTGCTCCAACTAAAGTGGGAGAGCAGACACCCCGCCAGCCACCTTATGCAACTAGTGCATGTTAGTCGGTGGAACCGGTCTCACGTAAGCGTACGTGTAAGGTTGGTCCGGGTTGCTTCATCCCACAATACCGCGGAAGCAAGATAAGACTAGTAGCGGCAAGCAAGTTGACAAGATCTACGCCCACAACCAAATTGTGTTCTACTCGTGCAATAGAGAACTACGCATAGACCTAGCTCATGATGCCACTGTTGGGGAACGTTGCAGAAAATTAAAAAATTTCCTACGGTTTCACCAAGATCCATCTACGAGTTCATCTAAGCAACGAGTCAAGGGAGTGAGTTTGCATCTACATACCACTTGTAGATCGAGTGCGGAAGAGTTCAAGGGGATGGTGATGAGGGAGTCGTACTCGCCGTGATTCGGATCACCGATGACCAAGTGTTGAACGGACAGCACCTCCGCGTTCAACACACGTACGATACGGACGACGTATCCTCCGTCTTGATCTAGCAAGGAGGAAGGAGAGGTTTAGGAAGATTGCTCCAACGGCAGCACGACGGCGTGGTGTTGTTGGTGCAGCAAGATACTCGGCTGTGGCTTCGCCAAGCACGTCACGGAGGAGGAGAGGTGTTGGGAGGGAGGGCTGCGCCTTGGCTTGTGTGTTCAGCCTCCCTCACCCCTCTATTTATAGGGGAGAGGGCAAGGGGCGGCCCCTCTAGATGGCATCTAGAGGCGGCGGCCAAGGGAGGTGGCTTGCCCCCAAGCAGGGAGGGCGCCCCTTCTAGGGTTCCCCAAACCCTAGGCGCATGGGCCCAAGAAGTGCGCCCAGCCCACCGAGGCTGGCTCCTTCCCCCACGCAGACCAAGTGGCCCCCCGGGAGGGGTGGCCCCTCCCGGTGGACCTCCGGAACCTTCCCGGTGGCCCGGTTACAATACCGGTACGCCCCCGAAACTTTCCGGTGTCCGTTTGACAACTTCCCATATATAAATCTTTACCTCCGGACTATTCCGGAACTCCTCGTGACGTCCGGGATCTCATCCGGACTCGAACAACATTTGGTAATCACATACAAGTCTTCCTAATAACCCTAAGCGTCACCGAACCTTAAGTGTGTAGACCCTACGGGTTCGGAGACATGCGACATGACCGAGGCGCTCTCGGTCAATAACCAACAGCGGGATCTAGATACCCATGTTGGCTCCCACATGCTCCTCGATGATGTCATCGGATGAACCACGATGTCGAGGATTCAATCAACCCCGTATACTATTCCCTTTGTCAATCGGTACGTTACATGCCCGAGACTTGATCGTCGGTATCCCAATACCTCGTTCAGTCTCGTTACCGGCAAGTCACTTTACTCGTACGGTAATGCATGACCCCGTGACCAAGCACTTGGTCACTTTGAGCTCATTATGATGATGCATTACCGAGTGGGCCCAGAGATACCTCTCCGTCATACGGAGTGACAAATCCGATCTCGATCCGTGTCAACCCAATGTACACTTTCGGAGATACATAGTGCACCTTTATAGTCACCCGATTACGTTGTGACGTTTGGTACACCCAAAGCACTCCTACGGTATCCGGGAGTTACACGATCTCATGGTCTAAGGAAGAGATACTTGACATTGGAAAAGCTCTAGCAAAACAAACTACACGATCTTGTGCTATGCTTAGGATTGGGTCTTGTCCATCACGTCATTCTCCTAATGACGTGATCCCGTTGTCAATGACATCGATGTCCATAGTCAGGAAACCATGACTATCTGTTGACCAACGAGCTAGTCAACTAGAGGCTCACTAGGGATGTATTGTGGTCTATGTATTCACACGTGTATCACGATTTCCGGATGATACAGTTATAGCATGAATAAAAGACAATTATCATGAACAAGGAAATATAATAATAATGCTTTTATTATTGCCTCTAGGGAATATTTCCAATAGAAAGGTGAAGAGTAAAGTGTCAGAACGGGAAGGGGTAAAACCAACGGTTTGAGCATAAGTAGAAAAACGTTGGAACCAGGCACGTGATGCTTGTTTAAGACCATAAAGAGATTTTTGAAGAAGACAAACATGATTAGGATAGGAGGAATGTTCGAAGCTAAGAGGTTGTTGACAATAGACTGTTTCTTGAAGAGAGCCATGAATGAAAGCATTTTCGACATCTAGTTGATGAATTGGCCAGGAAGAAGAGACGGCGATGCTAAGGACAGTGCGAATAGTGATGGGCTTAACAACTGGAGAGAAAGTCTCATCATAATCGATGTCGTGTTGCTGAGAGTAACCACGACATACCCATCGAGCCTTATAACGTGCAAGACTCCCATCAGAATTAAATTTATGGCGAAAAACCCATTTGCCCAAAATGATATTTGTATTGGAAGGACGAGGAACTAACTGCCACGTGTTATTCTGCAGAAGGGCATCATATTCATCTTTCATAGCTGGGGCCCAATTAGGATCTAGGAGAGCTGATTTGTAAGATGTGGGTAGAGAGGAAGGAGATAAAGATGCATGAAGATTGAGACGATCTTTTGCAGGTAAACGAAACCCGTACTTGGCACATGTGCGCATGGTATGATCGTTAGTAGGAGCTGGAGCGGGAATAGCATGGGCAGGAGGGGTGGGGGAAGATGTGGTGGACGCGTCCGGCGCAGCGGAGGAAGCGAACGCAGGGGATGGTGGTGAAGATTGCGACCGCAAGAGATCTGCCACGTCAGAGTGTAATGTGTTTTCCTCTGTCGGGACAGAGGTGATGACAGAAGTGGTGGCGGCAGGATCTGCTACTGCGGCTGGTTTCGCTGGATTGGTCGGCGGGTGAAAGAAGGGAAGATGATTGCGACGAGAGGGACTAGTGGACGGCGCGGGTGAGTTGGAATCTAATTGTTGACGCTCAGAAAAGGGAAAAATGTTTTCAGCAAATGTTACATGACAAGACACATGAACACGACCACTAACAAGATCTAGACAACGATAACCCTTGTGCTCGTCAGAAAAACCTAGATGGACACATGGGATAGAGCGCAGGGAAAGTTTGTTAGGAGAAGTGCAGTAGGAGTTTGGAAAACAAAGACAACTGAAGACGCGAATGTCGGAGTAATTTGGATGAGGAAGAAATAAAGAGAATTAAGGAGTAGTTTGTGGGTTAACTTTAGACGGACGAATATTGAGTAAATATGTGGCCGTGTGGAGTGCCTCTGCCCAGAATATTGACGGCATAGAAGATTGAATAAGAAGAGTGCGAATGATGTCATTAAGAGTACGAAGAGAATGCTCTGCTATGCCGTTTTGAGGGGAGGTATAAGTGAAGGAAATATGCCCTAGAGGCAATAATAAAGTTATTATTTATTTCCTTATATCATGATAAATGTTTATTATTCATGCTAGAATTGTATTAACCGGAAACATAATACATGTGTGAATACATAGACAAACAGAGTCACTAGTATGCCTCTACTTTACTAGCTCGTTAAATCAAAGATGGTTATGTTTCCTAACCATAGACATGAGTTGTCATTTGATTAACGGGATCACATCATTAGGAGAATGATGTGATTGACTTGACCCATTCCGTTAGCTTAGCACTTGATCGCTTAGTATGTTGCTTATACTTTCTTCATGACTTATACAAAGTTCCTGCAACTATGAGATTATGCAACTCCCGTTCTTTGGAGGAACATTTTGTGTGCTACCAAACGTCACAACGTAATCGGGTGATTATAAAGGTACTCTCTGAGATGTCTCCAAAAGTATATGTTGAGTTGGCATGAATCAAGATTAGGTTTTGTCACTCCGATTGTCAGAGAGGTATCTCTGGGCCTTCTCGGTAATACACATCACATGAGCCTTGCAAGCATTGCAACTAATGAGTTAGTTGTGAGATGATGTATTACGGAACGAGTAAAAGAGACTTACCAGTAACGAGATTGAACTAGGTATTGGATACCGACGATCGAATCTCGGGTAAGTAACATACCGATGACAAAGGGAACAACGTATATCGTTATGCGGTTTGACCGATAAAGATCTTCAGAGAATATGTAGGAACCAATATGGGCATCCAGGTTCCGCTATTGGTTATTGACCGAGAATGGTTCTAGGTCATGTCTACATAGTTCTCGAACCCGTAGGGTCCGCACGCTTAACGCTTCGATGACAGTTCATTATGAGTTTATAAGTATTGATGTACCGAAGGTTGTTCGAGTCCCGGATGTGATCACGGACATGACGAGGAGTCTCGAAATGGTTGAGACATAAAGATTGATATATTGGAAGCCTATGTTTGGACTTCGGAAAGGTTCCGGATGAAAACAGGAAAGTTACCGGAACACCGGGGGGGTTACCGGAACCCCCCGGGGGGTCTATGGGCCTTGATGGGCCATAGGGAGAAGAGGAAAGGGCCGGCCAGGCAGGCCGCGCGCCCCTCCCCCTCTAGTCCGAATAGGACAAGGAGAGGGGGGGCGGCGCCCCCCTTCCCTCTTCCCCCTCCCCCAATCCTAATCCAACTAGGAAAGGGGGGAGTCCTACTCCCGGTGGGAGTAGGACTCCTCCAGGCGCGCCCCCCTTGGGCTGGCCGCACCCACCCCCCTTGCTCCTTTATATACGGGGGCAGGGGGGCACCCCATGATACACAAGTTGATCTACGGATCGTTCCTTAGCCGTGTGCGGTGCCCCCCACCATATTCCACTTGGTCATATCGTCACGGAGTTTAGGCGAAGCCTGCCGGTGAAGTCATATCATCGCGGAGCTTAGGCGAAGCCCCGTCAGTGGAGCATCATCATCGCCACCACGCCGTCGTCTTGACGGAACTCATCCTGAAGCTTTGCTGGATCGGAGCCGGGGATGCGTCATCGAGCTGAGCGATGTCTTTGAACACGGAGGTGCCGTACGTTCGGTACTTGGATCGGTTGGATCGTGAAGACGTACGACTACATCAACCGCGTTGTTATAACGCTTCCGCTTTCGGTCTACGAGGGTACGTGGACAGACACTCTCCCCTCTCGTTGCTATGCTATCACCATGGTCTTGCGTGTGCGTAGGAAATTTTTTGAAATTACTACGTTCCCCAACAGTGGCATCCGAGCCTGGTTTTATGCGTTGATGTCATATGCACGAGTAGAACACAAGTGAGTTGTGGGCGATATAAGTCATACCGCTTACCTGCATGTCATACTTTGGTTCAGCGGTATTGTGAGATGAAGCGCCCGGACCGACATTACGCCAGACGCTTACGCGAGACTGGTTTCACCGCTCCGAGCACTCGTTGCTTAAAGGTGACCGCGGGTGTCTGTCTCTCTCACTTTAGTTGAACCGAGTGTGGCTACGCCCCGTCCTTGCGAAGGTTAAAACAGCACCAACTTGACAAACTATCGTTGTGGTTTTGATGCGTAGGTAAGAACGGTTCTTGCTCAGCCCGTAGCAGCCACGTAAAACTTGCAACAACAAAGTAGAGGACGTCTAACTTGTTTTTGCAGGGCATGTTGTGATATGATGTGGTCAAGACGTGATGCTATATTTTATTGTATGAGATGATCATGTTTTGTAACCGAGTTATCGGCAATCGGCGAGGAGCCATATGGTTGTCGCTTTATTGTATGAAATTCAAACGCCATGTAATTGCTTTACTTTATCACTAAGCGGTAGCGATAGTCGTAGAAGCAATAGTTGGCGAGACGACAACGATGCTACGATGGAGATCAAGGTGTCGCGCCGGTGCCGATGGTGATCACGACGGTGCTTTGGAGATGGAGATCACAAGCACAAGATGATGATGGCCATATCATATCACTTATATTGATTGCATGTGATGTTTATCCTTTATGCATCTTATCTTGCTTTGATTGACGGTAGCATTATAAGATGATCTCTCACTAAAATTATCAAGAAGTGTTCTCCTGAGTATGCACCGTTGCTAAAAGTTCAGTAGTACCCGGACACCACGTGATGATCGGGTGT